>BSBM01001462.1:2400000-3017425 GCA_027924585.1 Larix kaempferi | reverse complement strand
CAGCTTCTAGAAGGTTTACATGATTTCTGAAAAACACGAGTTTTTAGAAAATGTGTTTTATTTCATCAATGGAATCTACAAAGTATGCACATTCTATGTCATAACGACTTTCTATAGTTTGCGCATGGAAATAAGAAAAGATTACTTCCCCCGTTTTTTAAAATCACAGCTTCTAGAAGGTTTAAATGATTTCCTAAAAAACATGAGTTTTTGGAAAATGTGTTTTATTTCATAAATGGAATCAACAAAGTATGCACATTCTATGTCATAACGACTTTCTACAGTTTGCGCATGCGTTAGGAATTAAGAAAAGCTTACTTCCCCCGTTTTTTAACATCACAGCTTCTAGAAGGTTTACATGATTTCGTAAAAAACACGAGTTTTAGAAAATGTGTTTTATTTCATAAATGGAATCGAAAAAGTATGCACATTCTACGTTATAACGACTTTCTATAGTTTGTGCATGCGTCCGGAAATAAGAAAAGCTTACTTCCACCGTTTTAAAATCACAGCTTCTAGAAGGTTTACATGATTCGGTAAAAACCACGAGTTTTTAGAAAATGTGTTTTATTTCATAAATGGAATCTACAAAGTATGCACATTCTACGTTATAACGACTTTCTATAGTTTGTGCATGCGTCCGGAAATAAGAAAAGCTTACTTCCACCGTTTTTTAAAATCACAGCTTCTAGAAGGTTTACATGATTTGGTAAAAAACACGAGTTTTAGAAAATGTGTTTTATTTCATAAATGGAATCGACAAAGCACGCAAATTCTACCTCATAACGACTTTCTATAGTTTGCGCATACGTTTGGAAATAAGAAAAGCTTACTTCCCCCGTTTTTTAAAATCACAGCTTCTAGAAGGTTTACATGTTTTCTTAAAATAGATGAGTTTTTAGAAAATGTTTTTTATTTCATAAATGGAATCTACAAAGTATGCACATTCTACGTCATAACGACTTTCTATAGTTTGTGCATGCGTCCGGAAATAAGAAAAGCTTACTCCCCCGTTTTTTAAAATTACAGCTTCTAGAAGGTTTACATTATTTCGTAAAAAAGACGAGTTTTTAGAAAAATGTGTTTTATTTCATAAATGGAATCTACAAAGTATGCACATTCTACGTCATAATGACTTTCTATAGTTTTGCCATGCGTCCGGAAATAAGAAAATCTTACTTCCACCGTTTTTTAAAATCACAGCTTCTAGAAGGTTTACATGATTTCTTAAAAAACATGAGTTTTTAGAAAATGTGTTTTATTTCATAAATGGAATCGACAAAGTATGCACATTCTACGTCATAACGACTTTCTATAGTTTTCCCATGTGTCCGGAAAAAAGAAAAGCTTACTTCCACCGTTTTTTAAAATCACAACTTCTAGAAGGTTTACATTATTTCGTAAAAAAGACGAGTTTTTAGAAAAATGTGTTTTATTTCATAAATGGAATCAAAAGGAATGCACATTCTACGTCATAACGACTTTCTATAGTTTGCGCATGCGTTTGGAAATAAGAAAAGCTTACTTCCCCCGTTTTTAAAATCACAGCTTCTACGAAGCTTTACCCATGATCTTCCTTAAAATACATGAGTTTTAAGAAAATGTGTTTTATTTCATAAATGGAATCTACAAAGTATGCACATTCTACGTCATAACGACTTTCTATAGTTTGTGCATGCGTCCGGAAATAAGAAAAGCTTACTTCGCCCCGTTTTTTAAAATTACAGCTTCTAGAAGGTTTACATTATTTCGTAAAAAAAGACGAGTTTTTAGAAAAAATGTGTTTTATTTCATAAATGGAATCTACAAAGGTATGCACATTCTATGTCATAATGACTTTCTATAGTTTTGCCATGCGTCCGGAAATAAGAAAATCTTACTTCCACCGTTTTTTTAAAATCACAGCTTCTAGAAGGTTTACATGATTTCTTAAAAAACATGAGTTTTTAGAAAATGTGTTTTATTTCATAAATGGAATCGACAAAGTTATGCACATTCTACGTCATAATGAGTTTCTATAGTTTTCCCATGTGTCCGGAAAAAAGAAAATCTTACTTCCACCGTTTTTTTAAAATCACAGCTTCTAGAAGGTTTACATGATTTCTTAAAAAACATGAGTTTTTAGAAAATGTGTTTTATTTCATAAATGGAATCGACAAAGTATGCACATTCTACGTCATAATGAGTTTCTATAGTTTTCCCCATGCGTCCGGAAATAAGAAAAGCTTACTTCCACCGTTTTTTAAAATCACAGCTTCTAGAAGGTTTACATTATTTCGTAAAACACCAGTTTTTAGAAATGTGTTTCATTTCATAAATGGAATCTACAAAGTATGCACATTTTACGTCATAACGACTTTCTATAGTTTGCGCATGCGTCCGGAAATAGAAGAAAGCTTACTTCCACCGTTTTTTAAAATCACAGCTTCTAGAAGGTTTACATGATTTCGTAAAAAACACCAGTTTTTTAGAAAATGTGTTTTATTTCATAAATGGAATCTACAAAGTATGCACATTCTACGTCATAACGACTTTCTATAGTTTGCGCATGCGTCCGAAAGTAAAAAAAGCTTACTTCCCCCGTTTTTTAAAATCACAGCTTCTAAAAGGTTTACATGATTTCGTAAAAACACGAGTTTTTAGAAAATGTGTTTTATTCATAAATGGAATCTACAAAGTATGAACATTCTACGTCATAACGAATTTCGATAGTTTGTGCATGCGTCCAGAAATAATAAAAGCTTACTTTGCCCGTTTTTTAAAATCACAGCTTCTAGAAGGTTTACATGATTTCTTAAAAAACACGAGTTTTTAGAAAATATGTTTTAGTTCATAAATGGAATCAACAAAGTATGCATATTCTACGTCATAACAACTTTCTATAGTTTGCGCATGCGTTTGGAAATAAGAAAAGGCTTACTTCCCCCGTTTCCTAAAATCACAGCTTCTAGAAGGTTTACATGATTTCTTAAAAACACGAGTTTTTAGAAAATGTGTTTTATTTCATAAATGGAATCAACAAAGTATGCACATTCTTCATCATAACGACTTTCTATAGTTTGCGGATGCGTCCGGAAATAAGAAAAGCTTACTTCCCACCGTTTTTTCAAAATCACAGCTTCTATTAGGTTTACATGATTTCGTAAAAAACACGAGTTTTAGAAAATGTGTTTTATTTCATAAATGGAATCTACAAAGTATGCACATTCTACGTCATAACGACTTTCTATAGTTTGCGCATGCGTCCGAAATAAGAAAAGCTTACTTCCACCGTTTTTTAAAATCACAGCTTCTAGAAGGTTTACATGATTTCTGAAAAACACGAGTTTTTAGAAAATGTGTTTTATTTCATCAATGGAATCTACAAAGTATGCACATTCTATGTCATAACGACTTTCTATAGTTTTGCGCATGGAAATAAGAAAAGATTACTTCCCCCGTTTTTTAAAATCACAGCTTCTAGAAGGTTTAAATGATTTCCTAAAAAACATGAGTTTTTGGGAAAATGTGTTTTATTTCATAAATGGAATCAACAAAGTATGCACATTCTATGTCATAACGACTTTCTACAGTTTGCGCATGCGTTTGGAATTAAAGAAAAGCTTACTTCCCCCGTTTTTTAACATCACAGCTTCTAGAAGGTTTACATGATTTCGTAAAAAAACACGAGTTTTTAGAAAATGTGTTTTATTTCATAAATGGAATCGAAAAAGTATGCACATTCTACGTTATAACGACTTTCTATAGTTTGTGCATGCGTCCGGAAATAAGAAAAGCTTACTTCCACCGTTTTAAAATCACAGCTTCTAGAAGGTTTACATGATTCGGTAAAAAACCACGAGTTTTTAGAAAATGTGTTTTATTTCATAAATGGAATCTACAAAGTATGCACATTCTACGTTATAACGACTTTCTATAGTTTGTGCATGCGTCCGGAAATAAGAAAAGCTTACTTCCACCGTTTTTTAAAATCACAGCTTCTAGAAGGTTTACATGATTTGGTAAAAAAACACGAGTTTTTAGAAAATGTGTTTTATTTCATAAATGGAATCGACAAAGCACGCAAATTCTACCTCATAACGAATTTCTATAGTTTGCGCATACGTTTGGAAATAAGAAAAGCTTACTTCCCCCGTTTTTTAAAATCACAGCTTCTAGAAGGTTTACATGTTTTCTTAAAATACATGAGTTTTTAGAAAATGTTTTTTATTTCATAAATGGAATCTACAAAGTATGCACATTCTTACGTCATAACGACTTTCTATAGTTTGTGCATGCGTCCGGAAATAAGAAAAGCTTACTTCCCCCGTTTTTTAAAATTACAGCTTCTAGAAGGTTTACATTATTTCGTAAAAAAGACGAGTTTTTAGAAAAATGTGTTTTATTTCATAAATGGAATCTACAAAGTATGCACATTCTACGTCATAATGACTTTCTATAGTTTTGCCATGCGTCCGGAAATAAGAAAATCTTACTTCCACCGTTTTTTAAAATCACAGCTTCTAGAAGGTTTACATGATTTCTTAAAAAACATGAGTTTTTAGAAAATGTGTTTTATTTCATAAATGGAATCGACAAAGTATGCACATTCTACGTCATGACGACTTTCTATAGTTTTCCCATGCGTCCGGAAAAAAGAAAAGCTTACTTCCACCGTTTTTTAAAATCACAACTTCTAGAAGGTTTACATTATTTCGTAAAAAAGACGAGTTTTTAGAAAAATGTGTTTTATTTCATAAATGGAATCAAAAAGGAATGCACATTCTAAGTCATAACGACTTTCTATAGTTTGCGCATGCGTTTGGAAATATAGGAAAAAGCTTACTTCCCCCGTTTTTAAAATCACAGCTTCTAGAAGCTTTACATGATTTCTTAAAATACATGAGTTTTAGAAAATGTGTTTTATTTCATAAATGGAATCTACAAAGTATTGCACATTCTACGTCATAACGACTTTCTATAGTTTGTGCATGCGTCCGGAAATAAGAAAAGCTTACTTCCCCCGTTTTTTAAAATTTACAGCTTCTAGAAGGTTTACATTATTTCGTAAAAAAGACGAGTTTTTAGAAAAATGTGTTTTATTTCATAAATGGAATCTACAAAGTATGCACATTCTATGTCATAATGACTTTCTATAGTTTTGCCATGCGTCCGGAAATAAGAAAATCTTACTTCCACCGTTTTTTAAAATCACAGCTTCTAGAAGGTTTACATGATTTCTTAAAAAACATGAGTTTTTAGAAAATGTGTTTTATTTCATAAATGGAATCGACAAAGTATGCACATTCTACGTCATAATGAGTTTCTATAGTTTTCCCATGTGTCCGGAAAAAAGAAAAGCTTACTTCCACCGTTTTTTAAAATCACAGCTTCTAGAAGGTTTACATGATTTCTCAAAAAACACGAGTTTTTAGAAAACGTGTTTTATTTCATAAATGGAATCAACAAAGTATGCACATTCTACGTCATAACGACTTTCTATAGTTTGCGCATTCGTCCGGAAATAAGAAAAGCATACTTCCACCATTTTTTAAAATCACAGCTTCTAGAAGGTTTACAATGATTTCTTAAAAAACATGATTTTTTGGAAAATGTGTTTTATTTCATAAATGGAATCAACAAAGTATGCAAATTCTACGTCATAACGACTTTCTATAGTTTGGTGCATTCGTCCCGGAAATAAGAAAAGCTTACTTCCACCGTTTTTTAAAATCACAGCTTCTAGAAGGTTTACATGATTTCTTAAAAAACACGAGTTTTTAGAAAATATGTTTTATTTCATAAATGGAATCAACAACGTATGCACATTCTATGTCATAATGACTTTCTATAGTTTGCGCATGCGTTTGGAAATAAGAAAAGCTTACTTCCCCCATTTTTAAAAATCACAGCTTCTAGAAGGTTTACATGGTTTCTTAAAAAACACGAGTTTTTAGAAAATGTGTTTTATTTCATAAATGGAATCAACAATGTATGCACTTTCTACGTCATAACGACTTTCTATAGTTTGCGCACGCGTACGGAAATAAGAAAAGCTTACTTCCACCGTTTTTTAAAATCACAGCTTCTAGAAGGTTTACATGATTTCTAAAAAAACACGAGTTTTCAGAAAATATTTTTTATTTCATAAATGGAATCAACAAAGTATGCACATTCTACGTCATAACGACTTTCTATAGTTTTCCCATGCGTCCGGAAATAAGAAAAGCTTACTTCCACCGTTTTTTAAAATCACAGCTTCTAGAAGGTTTACATTATTTCGTAAAAAACACCAGTTTTTAGAAAATGTGTTTCATTTCATAAATGGAATCTACAAAGTATGCACATTTTACGTCATAACGACTTTCTATAGTTTGCGCATGCGTCCGGAAATAGAAAAGCTTACTTCCACCGTTTTTTAAAATCACAGCTTCTAGAAGGTTTACATGATTTCGTAAAAAACACCAGTTTTTAGAAATGTGTTTTATTTCATAAATGGAATCTACAAAGTATGCACATTCTACGTCATAACGACTTTCTATAGTTTGCGCATGCGTCCGAAAGTAAAAAAAGCTTAACTTCCCCCGTTTTTTAAAATCACAGCTTCTAAAAGGTTTACATGATTTCGTAAAAAACACGAGTTTTTAGAAAATGTGTTTTATTTCATAAATGGAATCTACAAAGTATGAACATTCTACGTCATAACGAATTTCGATAGTTTGTGCATGCGTCCCAGAAATAATAAAAGCTTACTTTGCCCGTTTTTTAAAATCACAGCTTCTAGAAGGTTTACATGATTTCTTAAAAAACACGAGTTTTTAGAAATATGTTTTAGTTCATAAATGGAATCAACAAAGTATGCATATTCTACGTCATAACGACTTTCTATAGTTTGCGCATGCGTTTGGAAATAAGAAAAGCTTACTTCCCCCGTTTCCTAAAATCACAGCTTCTAGAAGGTTTACATGATTTCTTAAAAAACACGAGTTTTTAGAAAATGTGTTTTATTTCATAAATGGAATCAACAAAGTATGCACATTCTTCATCATAACGACTTTCTATAGTTTGCGGATGCGTCCGGAAATAAGAAAAGCTTACTTCCACCGTTTTTCAAAATCACAGCTTCTATTAGGTTTACATGATTTCGTAAAAAACACGAGTTTTTAGAAAATGTGTTTTATTTCATAAATGGAATCTACAAAGTATGCACATTCTACGTCATAACGACTTTCTATAGTTTGCGCATGCGTCCGGAAATAAGAAAAGCTTACTTCCACCGTTTTTTAAAATCACAGCTTCTAGAAGGTTTACATGATTTCTGAAAAACACGAGTTTTTAGAAAATGTGTTTTATTTCATCAATGGAATCTACAAAGTATGCACATTCTATGTCATAACGACTTTCTATAGTTTGCGCATGGAAATAAGAAAAGATTACTTCCCCCGTTTTTTAAAATCACAGCTTCTAGAAGGTTTAAATGATTTCCTAAAAAACATGAGTTTTTGGAAAATGTGTTTTATTTCATAAATGGAATCAACAAAGTATGCACATTCTATGTCATAACGACTTTCTACAGTTTGCGCATGCGTTTGGAATTAAGAAAAGCTTACTTCCCCCGTTTTTTAACATCACAGCTTCTAGAAGGTTTACATGATTTCGTAAAAAACACGAGTTTTTAGAAAATGTGTTTTATTTCATAAATGGAATCGAAAAAGTATGCACATTCTACGTTATAACGACTTTCTATAGTTTGTGCATGCGTCCGGAAATAAGAAAAGCTTACTTCCACCGTTTTAAAATCACAGCTTCTAGAAGGTTTACATGATTCGGTAAAAACCACGAGTTTTTAGAAAATGTGTTTTATTTCATAAATGGAATCTACAAAGTATGCACATTCTACGTTATAACGACTTTCTATAGTTTGTGCATGCGTCCGGAAATAAGAAAAGCTTACTTCCACCGTTTTTTAAAATCACAGCTTCTAGAAGGTTTACATGATTTGGTAAAAAACACGAGTTTTTAGAAAATGTGTTTTATTTCATAAATGGAATCGACAAAGCACGCAAATTCTACCTCATAACGACTTTCTATAGTTTGCGCATACGTTTGGAAATAAGAAAAGCTTACTTCCCCCGTTTTTTAAAATCACAGCTTCTAGAAGGTTTACATGTTTTCTTAAAATACATGAGTTTTTAGAAAATGTTTTTTATTTCATAAATGGAATCTACAAAGTATGCACATTCTACGTCATAACGACTTTCTATAGTTTGTGCATGCATCCGGAAATAAGAAAAGCTTACTTCCCCCGTTTTTTAAAATTACAGCTTCTAGAAGGTTTACATTATTTCGTAAAAAAGACGAGTTTTTAGAAAAATGTGTTTTATTTCATAAATGGAATCTACAAAGTATGCACATTCTACGTCATAATGACTTTCTATAGTTTTGCCATGCGTCCGGAAATAAGAAAATCTTACTTCCACCGTTTTTTAAAATCACAGCTTCTAGAAGGTTTACATGATTTCTTAAAAAACATGAGTTTTTAGAAAATGTGTTTTATTTCATAAATGGAATCGACAAAGTATGCACATTCTACGTCATAACGACTTTCTATAGTTTTCCCATGCGTCCGGAAAAAAGAAAAGCTTACTTCCACCGTTTTTTAAAATCACAACTTCTAGAAGGTTTACATTATTTCGTAAAAAAGACGAGTTTTTAGAAAAATGTGTTTTATTTCATAAATGGAATCAAAAAGGAATGCACATTCTACGTCATAACGACTTTCTATAGTTTGCGCATGCGTTTGGAAATAAGAAAAGCTTACTTCCCCCGTTTTTAAAATCACAGCTTCTAGAAGCTTTACATGATTTCTTAAAATACATGAGTTTTTAGAAAATGTGTTTTATTTCATAAATGGAATCTACAAAGTATGCACATTCTACGTCATAACGACTTTCTATAGTTTGTGCATGCGTCCGGAAATAAGAAAAGCTTACTTCCCCCGTTTTTTAAAATTACAGCTTCTAGAAGGTTTACATTATTTCGTAAAAAAGACGAGTTTTTAGAAAAATGTGTTTTATTTCATAAATGGAATCTACAAAGTATGCACATTCTATGTCATAATGACTTTCTATAGTTTTGCCATGCGTCCGGAAATAAGAAAATCTTACTTCCACCGTTTTTTAAAATCACAGCTTCTAGAAGGTTTACATGATTTCTTAAAAAACATGAGTTTTTAGAAAATGTGTTTTATTTCATAAATGGAATCGACAAAGTATGCACATTCTACGTCATAATGAGTTTCTATAGTTTTCCCATGTGTCCGGAAAAAAGAAAATCTTACTTCCACCGTTTTTTAAAATCACAGCTTCTAGAAGGTTTACATGATTTCTTAAAAAACATGAGTTTTTAGAAAATGTGTTTTATTTCATAAATGGAATCGACAAAGTATGCACATTCTACGTCATAATGAGTTTCTATAGTTTTCCCATGCGTCCGGAAATAAGAAAAGCTTACTTCCACCGTTTTTTAAAATCACAGCTTCTAGAAGGTTTACATTATTTCGTAAAAAACACCAGTTTTTAGAAAATGTGTTTCATTTCATAAATGGAATCTACAAAGTATGCACATTTTACGTCATAACGACTTTCTATAGTTTGCGCATGCGTCCGGAAATAAGAAAAGCTTACTTCCACCGTTTTTTAAAATCACAGCTTCTAGAAGGTTTACATGATTTCGTAAAAAACACCAGTTTTTAGAAAATGTGTTTTATTTCATAAATGGAATCTACAAAGTATGCACATTCTACGTCATAACGACTTTCTATAGTTTGCGCATGCGTCCGAAAGTAAAAAAAGCTTACTTCCCCCGTTTTTTAAAATCACAGCTTCTAAAAGGTTTACATGATTTCGTAAAAAACACGAGTTTTTAGAAAATGTGTTTTATTTCATAAATGGAATCTACAAAGTATGAACATTCTACGTCATAACGAATTTCGATAGTTTGTGCATGCGTCCAGAAATAATAAAAGCTTACTTTGCCCGTTTTTTAAAATCACAGCTTCTAGAAGGTTTACATGATTTCTTAAAAAACACGAGTTTTTAGAAAATATGTTTTAGTTCATAAATGGAATCAACAAAGTATGCATATTCTACGTCATAACGACTTTCTATAGTTTGCGCATGCGTTTGGAAATAAGAAAAGCTTACTTCCCCCGTTTCCTAAAATCACAGCTTCTAGAAGGTTTACATGATTTCTTAAAAAACACGAGTTTTTAGAAAATGTGTTTTATTTCATAAATGGAATCAACAAAGTATGCACATTCTTCATCATAACGACTTTCTATAGTTTGCGGATGCGTCCGGAAATAAGAAAAGCTTACTTCCACCGTTTTTCAAAATCACAGCTTCTATTAGGTTTACATGATTTCGTAAAAAACACGAGTTTTTAGAAAATGTGTTTTATTTCATAAATGGAATCTACAAAGTATGCACATTCTACGTCATAACGACTTTCTATAGTTTGCGCATGCGTCCGGAAATAAGAAAAGCTTACTTCCACCGTTTTTTAAAATCACAGCTTCTAGAAGGTTTACATGATTTCTGAAAAACACGAGTTTTTAGAAAATGTGTTTTATTTCATCAATGGAATCTACAAAGTATGCACATTCTATGTCATAACGACTTTCTATAGTTTGCGCATGGAAATAAGAAAAGATTACTTCCCCCGTTTTTTAAAATCACAGCTTCTAGAAGGTTTAAATGATTTCCTAAAAAACATGAGTTTTTGGAAAATGTGTTTTATTTCATAAATGGAATCAACAAAGTATGCACATTCTATGTCATAACGACTTTCTACAGTTTGCGCATGCGTTTGGAATTAAGAAAAGCTTACTTCCCCCGTTTTTTAACATCACAGCTTCTAGAAGGTTTACATGATTTCGTAAAAAACACGAGTTTTTAGAAAATGTGTTTTATTTCATAAATGGAATCGAAAAAGTATGCACATTCTACGTTATAACGACTTTCTATAGTTTGTGCATGCGTCCGGAAATAAGAAAATCTTACTTCCACCGTTTTAAAATCACAGCTTCTAGAAGGTTTACATGATTCGGTAAAAACCACGAGTTTTTAGAAAATGTGTTTTATTTCATAAATGGAATCTACAAAGTATGCACATTCTACGTTATAACGACTTTCTATAGTTTGTGCATGCGTCCGGAAATAAGAAAAGCTTACTTCCACCGTTTTTTAAAATCACAGCTTCTAGAAGGTTTACATGATTTGGTAAAAAACACGAGTTTTTAGAAAATGTGTTTTATTTCATAAATGGAATCGACAAAGCACGCAAATTCTACCTCATAACGACATTCTATAGTTTGCGCATACGTTTGGAAATAAGAAAAGCTTACTTCCCCCGTTTTTTAAAATCACAGCTTCTAGAAGGTTTACATGTTTTCTTAAAATACATGAGTTTTTAGAAAATGTTTTTTATTTCATAAATGGAATCTACAAAGTATGCACATTCTACGTCATAACGACTTTCTATAGTTTGTGCATGCGTCCGGAAATAAGAAAAGCTTACTTCCCCCGTTTTTTAAAATTACAGCTTCTAGAAGGTTTACATTATTTCGTAAAAAAGACGAGTTTTTAGAAAAATGTGTTTTATTTCATAAATGGAATCTACAAAGTATGCACATTCTACGTCATAATGACTTTCTATAGTTTTGCCATGCGTCCGGAAATAAGAAAATCTTACTTCCACCGTTTTTTAAAATCACAGCTTCTAGAAGGTTTACATGATTTCTTAAAAAACATGAGTTTTTAGAAAATGTGTTTTATTTCATAAATGGAATCGACAAAGTATGCACATTCTACGTCATAACGACTTTCTATAGTTTTCCCATGCGTCCGGAAAAAAGAAAAGCTTACTTCCACCGTTTTTTAAAATCACAACTTCTAGAAGGTTTACATTATTTCGTAAAAAAGACGAGTTTTTAGAAAAATGTGTTTTATTTCATAAATGGAATCAAAAAGGAATGCACATTCTACGTCATAACGACTTTCTATAGTTTGCGCATGCGTTTGGAAATAAGAAAAGCTTACTTCCCCCGTTTTTAAAATCACAGCTTCTAGAAGCTTTACATGATTTCTTAAAATACATGAGTTTTTAGAAAATGTGTTTTATTTCATAAATGGAATCTACAAAGTATGCACATTCTATGTCATAACGACTTTCTATAGTTTGTGCATGCGTCCGGAAATAAGAAAAGCTTACTTCCCCCGTTTTTTAAAATTACAGCTTCTAGAAGGTTTACATTATTTCGTAAAAAAGACGAGTTTTTAGAAAAATGTGTTTTATTTCATAAATGGAATCTACAAAGTATGCACATTCTATGTCATAATGACTTTCTATAGTTTTGCCATGCGTCCGGAAATAAGAAAATCTTACTTCCACCGTTTTTTAAAATCACAGCTTCTAGAAGGTTTACATGATTTCTTAAAAAACATGAGTTTTTAGAAAATGTGTTTTATTTCATAAATGGAATCGACAAAGTATGCACATTCTACGTCATAATGAGTTTCTATAGTTTTCCCATGTGTCCGGAAAAAAGAAAATCTTACTTCCACTTTTTTTTAAAATCACAGCTTCTAGAAAAATGTGTTTTATTTCATAAATGGAATCTACAAAGTATGCACATTCTACGTCATAACGACTTTCTATAGTTTGCGCATGCGTTCGGAAATAAAAAAAGCTTACTTCCCTCGTTTTTTAAAATCACAGCTTCTACAAGGTTTACATGATTTCTTAAAAAACCCGAGTTTTTACAAAATGTGTTTTATTTCATAAATGGAATCAACAAAGTATGCACATTCTACGTCATAACGACTTTCTACAGTTTGTGCATGCGTTGGGAAATAAGAAAAGCTTACTTCCCCCGTTTTTTAAAATCACAACTTCTAGAAGGTTTACATGATTTCTTAAAAAACACGAGTTTTTAGAAAATGTGTTTTATTTCATAAATGGAATCGACAAAGTATGCACATTCTATGTCATAACGACTTTCTATAGTTTGCGCATGCGTCCGGAAATAAGAAAAGCTTAATTCCACCATTTTTTAAAATCACAGCTTCTAAAAGGTTTACATGATTTCGTAAAAAACACGTGTTTTTAGAAAATGTGTTTTGTTTCATAAATGGAATCTACAAAGTATGCACATTCTACGTCATAACGACTTTCTATAGTTTGCGCATGTGTCCGGAAATAAGAAAAGCTTACTTCCACCATTTTTTAAAATCACAGCTTCTAGAAGGTTTACATGATTTCGTAAAAAACACGAGTTTTTAGAAAATGTGTTTTATTTCATAAATGGAATCTACAAAGTATGCACATTCTACGTCATAACGACTTTCTATAGTTTGCGCATGCCTCCGGAAATAAGAAAAGCTTACTTCCACCGTTTTTTAAAATCACAGCTTCTAGAAGGTTTACATGATTTCTTAAGAAACACGAGTTTTTAGAAAATGTGTTTTATTTCATAAATGGAAGCAACAAAGTATGCATATTCTACGTCATAACGACTTTCTATAATTTGCGCATTCGTCCGGAAATAAGAAAAGCTTACTTCCACCAATTTTTAAAAGCACAGCTTCTAGAAGGTTTACATGATTTCGTAAAAAACACGAAGTTTTAGAAAATGTGTTTTATTTCATAAATGGAATCTAAAAAGTATACACATTCTACATCATAACGACTTTCTATAGTTTGTGCATGCGTCCGGAAATTAGAAAAGCTTACTTCCCCCGTTTTTTAAAATCACAGCTTCTAGAAGGTTTACATGATTTCTTAAAAAACATGAGTTTTTAGAAAATGTGTTTTATTTCATAAATGGAATCGACAAAGTATGCACATTCTATGTCAAAACGACTTTCTATAGTTTGCGCATGCGTCCGGAAATAAGAAAAGCTTACTTCCACCGTTTTTGAAAATCACAGCTTCTAGAAGGTTTACATGATTTCGTAAAAAACACAAGTTTTTAGAAAATGTGTTTTATTTCATAAATGGAATCTACAAAGTATGCACATTCTACATCAAAAGGACTTTCTATAGTTTGCGCATGTGTCCGAAAATAGGAAAAGCTTACTTCCACCGTTTTTCAAAATCACAGCTTCTAGAAGGTTTACATGATTTCTTAAAAAACACGAGTTTTTAGAAAATGTGTTTTATTTCATAAATGGAATCAACAAAGTATGCACATTCTACGTCATAACGACTATCTATAGTTTGCGCATGCGTTTGGAAATAAGAAAATCTTACTTCCCCCATTTTTTAAAATCACAGCTTCTAGAAGGTTTACATGATTCGTTAAAAAACACGAGATTTCAGAAAATGTGTTTTATTTCATAAGTGGAATCAACAAAGTATGCACATTCTACGTCATAACGAATTTCTATACTTTGCGCATGCGTCCGGAAATAAGAAAAGCATACTTCCACCGTTTTTCAAAATCACAGCTTCTAGAAGGTTTACATGATTTCTTAAAAAACACGAGTTTTTAGAAAATGTGTTTTATTTCATAAATGGAATCAACAAAGTATGAACATTCTACGTCATAACGACTTTCTATACTTTGCGCATGCGTTTGGAAATAAGAAAAGCTTACTTCCCCCGTTTTTTAAAATCACAGCTTCTAGAAGGTTTACATGATTTCGTAAAAAACACGAGTTTTCTAGAAAATGTGTTTTATTTCATAAATGGAATCAACAAAGTATGTACATTCTACGGCATAACGACTTTCTATAGTTTGCGCATGCGTCCGGAAATAAGAAAAGCTTACTTCCACCGTTTTTCAAAATAATAGCTTCTAGAAGGTTTACATGATTTCGTAAAAAACACGAGTTTTTAGAAAATGTGTTTTATTTCATAAATGGAATCAACAAAGTATGCACATTCTACGTCATAAGGACTTTCTATAGCTTGCGCAAGCGTCCGGAAATAAGAAAAGCTTACTTCCACCGTTTTTCAAACTCACAGCTTCTAGAAGGTTTACATGATTTCTTAAAAAACACGAGTTTTTAGAAAATGTGTTTTATTTCATAAATGGAATCAACAAAGTATGCACAGTCTACATCATAACGAATTTCTATAGTTTGCGCATCCGTTTGGAAATAATAAAAGCTTACTTCCCCCGTTTTTTAAAATCACAGCTTCTAGAAGCTTTACATGATTTGTTAAAAAAAACGAGTTTTTAGAAAATGTGTTTTATTTCATAAATCGAATCAACAAAGTATGCACATTCTACGTCATAAAAACTTTCTATAATTTGTGCATGCGTCCGGAAATAAGAAAAGCTTACTTCCACCATTTTTTTAAATAATAGCTTCTAGAAGGTTTACATGATTTCGTAAAAAACACGAGTTTTTAGAAATTGTGTTTTATTTCATAAATGAAATCTACAAAGTATGCACATTCTACGTCATAACGACTTTCTATAGTTTGCGGATGCGTTTGGAAATAAGAAAAGCTTACTTCCCCCGTTTTTTAAAATCACAGCTTCTAGAAGGTTTACATGATTTGTTAAAAAACACGAGTTTTTAGAAAATGTGTTTTATTTCATAAATGGAATCAACAAAGAATGCACATTCTATTTCATAACGACTTTCTATAGTTTGCACAAGCGTACAGAAATAAGAAAAGCTTACTTCCACCGCTTTTTAAAATAATAGCTTCTAGAAGGTTTACATGATTTCGTAAAAAACACGAGTTTTTAGAAAATGTGTTTTATTTCATAAATGGAATCAATAAAGTGTGCACATTCTACGTCATAACGGCTTTCTATAGTTTGCGCATGCGTTTGGAAATAAGAAAAACTTACTTCCCCCGTTTTTTAAAATCACAGCTTCTAGAAGGTTTACATGATTTGTTAAAAAACACGAGTTTTCAGAAAATGTGTTTTATTTCATAAATGGAATCAACAAAGTATGCACATTCTATTTAACAACGACTTTCTATAGTTTGCGCATGCGTCCGGAAATAAGAAAATCTTACTTCCACCGTTTTTTAAAATAATAGCTTCTAGAAGGTTTACATGATTTCGTGAAAAACACGAGTTTTTAGAAAATGTGTTTTATTTCATAAATGGAATCTACAAAGTATGCACATTCTACGTCATAACGATTTTCTATAGTTTGCGCATGCGTCCGGAAATAAGAAAAGCTTACTTCCACCGTTTTTCAAAATCACAGCTTCTAGAAGGTTTACATGATTTCTTAAAAAACACGAGTATTTAGAAAATGTGTTTTATTTCATAAACGGAATCAACAAAGTATGCACATTCTACGTCATAACGACTTTCTATAGTTTGCGCATGCGTTTGGAATAAAAAAAGCTTACTTCCCTCGTTTTTTAAAATCACAGCTTCTAGAAGGTTTACATGATTTTGTAAAAAACACGAGTTTTTAGAAAATGTGTTTTATTTCATAAATGGAATCTACAAAGTATGCACATTCTACATCATAACGACTTTCTATAGTTTGCGCATGCATCCGGAAATAAGAAAAGCTTACTTCCCCCGTTTTTTAAAATCACAGCTTCTAGAAGGTTTACATGATTTCGTAAAAAACACGAGTTTTTAGAAAATGTGTTTTATTTCATAAATGGAATCTATAAAGTATGCACATTCTTTGTCATAACGACTTTCTATAGTTTGCGCATGCGTCCGGAAATAAGAAAAGCTTACTTCCCACGTTTTTTAAAATCACAGCTTCTAGAATGTTTACATGATTTCGTAAAAAACACGAGTTTTTAGAAAATGTGTTTTATTTCATCAATGGAATCTACAAAGTATGCACATTCTACGTCATAACGACTTTCTATAGTTTGCGCATGCGTCCGGAAATAAGAGAACCTTACTTCCCCCATTTTTTAAAATCACAGCTTCTGGAAGGTTTACATGATTTCTTAAAAAACACGAGTTTTTAGAAAATGTGTTTTATTTCATAAATGGAATCAACAAAGTATGCACATTCTACGTCATAACGACTTTCTATAGTTTGCGCATGCGTTTGGAAATAAGAAAAGCATACTTCCCCCGTTTTTTAAAATCACAGCTTCTAGAAGGTTTACATGATTTATTAAAAAACACGAGTTTTTAGAAAATGTGTTTTATTTCATAAGTGGAATCTACAAAGTATGTACATTCTACGTCATAATGACTTTCTATAGTTTGCGCATGCATCCGGAAATAAGAAAAGCTTACTTCCCCCGTTTTTTAAAATCACAGCTTCTAGAAGGTTTACATGATTTCGTAAAAAACACGAGTTTTTAGAAAATGTGTTTTATTTCATCAATGGAGTCTACAAAGTATGCACATTCTACGTCATAACGACTTTCTATAGTTTGCGCATGCGTCCGGAAATAAGAGAACCTTACTTCCCCCATTTTTTAAAATCACACCTTCTGGAAGGTTTACATGATTTCTTAAAAAACACGAGTTTTTAGAAAATGTGTTTTATTTCATAAATGGAATCAACAAAGTATGCACATTCTACGTCATAACGACTTTCTATAGTTTGCATATGCGTCCGGAAATAAGAAAAGCTCACTTCCCCTGTTTTTTAAAATCACAGCTTCTAGTAGGTTTACATGATTTATTAAAAAACACGAGATTTTAGAAAATGTGTTTTATTTCATAAGTGGAATCTACAAAGTATGTACATTCTACGTCATAATGACTTTCTATAGTTTGCGCATTCGTCTGGAAATAAGAAAAGCTTACTTCCCCCGTTTTTTAAAAACACAGCTTCTAGAAGGTTTACATGATTTCTTAAAAACCACGAGTTTTTAGAAAATGTGTTTTATTTCATAAATGGAATCTACAAAGTATGCACATTCTACGTCATAACGACTTTCTATAGTTTGTGCATGCGTCCGGAAATAAGAAAAGCTTACTTCCACCGTTTTTTAAAATCACAGCTTCTAGAAGGTTTACATGATTTGGTAAAAAACACGAGTTTTTAGAAAATGTGTTTTATTTCATAAATGGAATCTACAAAGTATGCACATTCTACGTCATAACGACTTTCTATAGTTTGCGCATGCATCCGGAAATAAGAGAAGCTTACTTCCGCCGTTTTTCAAAATCACAGCTTCTAGAAGGTTTACATGATTTCTTAAAAAACACGAGTTTTTAGAAAATTTGTTTTATTAGATAAGTGGAATCTACAAAGTATGCACATTCTACGTCATAACGACTTTCTATAGTTTGCGCATCCGTTTGGAAATAAGAAAAGCTTACTCCCCCCGTTTTTTAAAATCACAGCTTCTAGAAGGTTTACATGATTTGTTAAAAAACACGAGTTTTTAGAAAATGTGTTTTATTTAATAAATGGAATCAACAAAGTATGCATATTCTATTTCATAACGACTTTCTATAGTTTGCGCATGCGTACGGAAATAAGAAAAGCTTACTTCCACTGCTTTTTAAAATAATAGCTTCTAGAAGGTTTACATGATTTCGTAAAAAACACGAGTTTTTAGAAAATGTGTTTTATTTCATAAATGGAATCTACAAAGTATGCACATTCTACGTCATAACGACTTTCTATAGTTTGCGCATGCATCCGGAAATAAGAAAAACTTACTTCCCCCATTTTTTAAAATCACAGCTTCTAGAAGGTTTACCTGATTTGTTAAAAAACATGAGTTTTCAGAAAATGTGTTTTATTTCATAAATGGAATCAAAAAAGTATGCACATTCTACGTAATAACGACTTTCTATAGTTTCCGCATTCGACCGGAAATAAGAAAAGCTTACTTCCACCGTTTTTTAAAATCACATCTTCTAGAAGGATTACATGATTTCGTAAAAAACATGAGTTTTTAGAAAATGTGTTTTATTTCATAAACGGAATCAACAAAGTATGCAAATTCTACGTCATAACGACTTTCTATAGTTTGCGCATGCGTTCGGAAATAAGAAAAGCTTACTTCCCTCGTTTTTTAAAATCACAGCTTCTAGAAGGTTTACATGATTTCGTAAAAAACACGAGTTTTTAGAAAATGTGTTTTATTTCATAAATGGAATCAATAAAGTATGCACATTCTACGTCATAACGACTTTCTATAGTTTGTGCATGCATGTGGAAATAAGAAAAACTTACTTCCCCCGTTTTTTAAAATCACAGCTTCTAGAAGGTTTACATGATTTGTTAAAAAACATGAGTTTTCAGAAAATGTGTTGTATTTCATAAATGGAATCAACAAAGTATGCACATTCTACGTCATAACGACTTTCTATAGTTTGCGTATGCGTCCGGAAATAAGAAAACCTTACTTCCCCCATTTTTTAAAATCACAGCTTCTAGAAGGTTTACATGATTTCTTAAAAAACACGAGTTTTTAGAAAATGTGTTTTATTTCATAAATGGAATCAACAAAGTATGCACATTCTACGTCATAACGACTTTCTATAGTCTGCGAATGCATCCGGAAATAAGAAAAGCTTACTTCCCGCGTTTTTTAAAATCACAGCTTCTAGAAGGTTTACCTGATTTCGTATAAAACATGAGTTTTTAGAAAATGTGTTTTATTTCATAAATGGAATCAACAAAGTATGCACATTCTACGACATAACGACTTTCTATAGTTTGCATATGCGTTTCGAAAAAAGAAAAGCTTATTTCCCCCGTTTTTTAAAATCACAGCTTCTAGAAGGTTTACATGATTTCGTAAAAAACATGAGTTTTTAGAAAATGTGTTTTATTTCATAAATGGAATCTACAAAGTATGCACATTCTACGTCATAACGACTTTCTATAGTCTGCGCATGTGTCCGGAAATAAGAAAAGCTTACTTCCCCCGTTTTTTAAAATCACAGCTTCTAGAAGGTTTACATGATTTCCTAAAAAACACGAGTTTTTAGAAAATTTGTTTTATTTCATAAATGGAATCTACAAAGTATGCACATTCTTCGTCATAATGACTTTCTATAGTTTGCGCATGTGTCCGGAAATAAGAAAAGCTTACTTCCCCCGTTTTTTAAAATCACAGCTTCTAGAAGGTTTACATGATTTCGTAACAAACACGAGTTTTTAGAAAATGTGTTTTATTTCATAGATGGAATCAACAAAGTATGCACATTCTACGTCATAACGACTTTCTATAGTTTGCGTATTCGTCCGGAAATAAGAAAAGCTTACTTCCACCGTTTTTAAAATCACAGCTTCTAGAAGGTTTACATGATTTCGTAAAAAACACGAGTTTTTAGAAAATGTGTTTTATTTCATAGATGGAATCAACAAAGTATGCACATTCTACGTCATAACGACTTTCTATAGTTTGCGTATTCGTCCGGAAATAAGAAAAGCTTACTTCCACCGTTTTTTAAAATCACAACTTCTAGAAGGTTTACATGATTTCGTAAAAAACACGATTTTTTAGAAAATGTGTTTTATTTCATCAATGGAATCTACAAAGTATGCACATTCTACGTCATAACGACTTTCTATAGTTTGCGCATGCGTCCGGAAATAAGAAAAGCTTACTTCCACCGTTTTTCAAAATAACAGCTTCTAGAAGGTTTACATGATTTCGTAAAAAACACGAGTTTTTAGAAAATGTGTTTTATTTCATAAATGGAATCAACAAAGTATGCACATTCTACGGCATAACGACTTTCTATAGTTTGCGCATGCGTCCGGAAATAAGAAAAGCTTACTTCCACCGTTTTTCAAAATAACAGCTTCTAGAAGGTTTACATGATTTCGTAAAAAACACGAGTTTTTAGAAAATGTGTTTTATTTCATAAATGGTATCAACAAAGAATGCACATTCTACGTCATAATGACTTTCTATAGTTTGCACATGCGTTTGGAAATAAGAATAGCTTACTTCCCCTGTTTTTTAAAATCACAGCTTCTAGAAGCTTTACATGATTTCTTAAAAAACACGAGTTTTTAGAAAATATGTTTTATTTCATAAATGGAATCAACAAAGTATGCACATTCTACGTAATAACGACTTTCTATAGTTTGCGCATGCGTTTGGAAATAAGAAAAGCTTACTTCCCCCGTTTTTTAAAATCACAGCTTCTAGAAGGTTTACATGATTTGTTAAAAAACACGAGTTTTTAGAAAATGTGTTTTATTTCATAAATGGAATCAACAAAGTATGCACATTCTATGTCATAACGACTTTCTATAGTTTGCGCATGCGTCCGGAAATAAGAAAAGCTTACTTCCACCGTTTTTTAAAATAATAGCTTCTAGAAGGTTTAAATGATTTCATAAAAATCATGAGTTTTTAGAAAATGTGTTTTATTTCATAAATGGAATCTACAAAGTATGCACATTCTACATCATAACGACTTTCTATAGTTTGCGCATGCGTCCGGAAATAAGAAAAGCTTACTTCCACCGTTTTTCAAAATAACAGCTTCTAGAAGGTTTACATGATTTCGTAAAAAACACGAGTTTTTAGAAAATTTGTTTTATTTCATAAATGGAATCAACAAAGTATGCACATTCTACGCCATAAGGACTTTCTATAGTTTGTGCATGCGTCCGGAAATAAGAAAAGCTTACTTCCACCGTTTTTCAAAATCACAGCTTCTAGAAGGTTTACATGATTTCTTAAAAAACACGAATTTTTAGAAAATGTGTTTTATTTCATAAATGGAATCAACAAAGTATGCACATTCTACGGCATAACGACTTTCTATAGTTTGCGCATGCGTCCGGAAATAAGAAAAGCTTACTTCCCCCGTTTTTTAAAATCACAGCTTCTAGAAGGTTTACATGATTTCGTAAAAAACATGATTTTCTAGAAAATGTGTTTTATTTCATAAATGGAATCTACAAAGTATGCACATGCTACGTCATAACGAATTTCTGTAGTTTGCGCATGCGTCCGGAAATAAGAAAAGCTTACTTCCACCGTTTTTCAAAATAATAGCTTCTAGAAGGTTTACATGATTTCGTAAAAAACACGAGTTTTTAGAAAATGTGTTTTATTTCATAAATGGAATCAACAAAGTATGCACATTCTACTCGATAAGGACTTTCTATAGTTTGCGCATGCGTCCGGAAATAAGAAAAGCTTACTTCCACCATTTTTCAAAATCACAGCTTCTAGAAGGTTTACATGATTTCTTAAAAAACACAAGTTTTTAGAAAATGTGTTTTATTTCATAAATGGAATCAACAAAGTATGCACATTCTACGTCATAACGACTTTCTATAGTTTGCGCATGCATTTGGAAATAATAAAAGCTTACTTCCCCCGTTTTTTAAAATCACAGCTTCTAGAAGCTTTACATGATTTGTTACAAAAAACGAGTTTTTAGAAAATGTGTTTTATTTCATAAATCGAATCAACAAAGTATACACATTCTACGTCATAACAAATTTCTATAGTTTGCGCATGCGTCCGGAAATAAGAAAAGCTTACTTCCACCGTTTTTTTAAATAATAGCTTCTAAAAGGTTTACATGATTTCGTAAAAAACACGAGTTTTTAGAAAATGTGTTTTATTTCATAAATGGAATCTACAAAGTATGCACATTCTATGTCATAATGACTTTCTATAGTTTGCACATGCATCCGGAAATAAGAGAAGATTACTTCCGCCGTTTTTCAAAATCACAGCTTCTAGAAGGTTTACATGATTTCTTAAAAAACACGAGTTTTTAGAAAATGTGTTTTATTTCATAAGTGGAATCTACAAAGTATGCACATTCTACGTCATAACGACTTTCTATAGTTTGCGCATGCGTTTGGAAATAAGAAAAGCTTACTTCCCTCGTTTTTTAAAATCACAGCTTCTAGATGGTTTACATGATTTCGTAAAAAACACGAGTTTTTAGAAAATGTGTTTTATTTCATAAATGGAATCTACAAAGTATGCACATTCTACGTCATAACACTTTTCTATAGTTTGCGCATGCGTCCGGAAATAAGAAAAGCTTACTTACCCCGTTTTTTAAAATCACAGCTTCTAGAAGGTTTACATGATTTCGTAAAAAACACGAGTTTTTAGAAAATGTGTTTTATTTCATAAATGGAATCTACAAAGTATGCACATTCTACGTCATAACGACTTTCTTTAGTTTGCGCATACGTCCGGAAATAAGAAAAGCTTACTTCCCCAGTTTTTTAAAATCACAGCTTCTAGAAGGTTTACATGATTTCTTAAAAAACACGAGTTTTTAGAAAATGTGTTTTATTTCATAAATGGAAACAACAAAGTATGGACATTCTACGTCATAACGACTTTCTATAGTTTGCGCATGCGTCCTGAAATAAGAAAAGCTTACTTCCACCGTTTTTTAAAATCACAGCTTCTAGAAGGTTTATATGATTTCTTAAAAAACACGAGTTTTTAGAAAATGTGTTTTATTTCATCAATGGAATCGACAAAGTATGCACATTCTACGTCATAACGACTTTCTATAGTTTGCGCATTCGTCTAGAAATAAGAAAAGCTTACTTCCACCGTTTTTTAAAATCACAGCTTCTAGAAGGTTTACATGATTTCGTAAAAAACACGAGTTTTTAGAAAATGTGTTTTATTTCATAAATGGAATCTACAAAGTATGCAGATTCTACGTCATAACGACTTTCTATAGTTTGCACATGCGTCCGGAAATAAGAAAAGGTTACTTCCCCCGTTTTTTAAAATCACAGCTTCTAGAAGGTTTACACGATTTCGTAAAAAACACGAGTTTTTAGAAAATGTGTTTTATTTCATAAATGGAATCAACAAAGTATGCACATTCTACGTCATAATGACTTTCAATAGTTTGCGCATGCGTTCGGAAATAAGAAAAGCTTACTTCCAACGTTTTTCAAAATCACAGCTTCTAGAAGGTTTACATGATTTCTTAAAAAACACGAGTTTTTAGAAAATGTGTTTTATTTCATAAATGGAATCAACAAAGTATGCACATTCTACGTCATAACGACTTTCTATAGTTTGTGCATTCGTTTGGAAATAAGAAAAGCTTACTTCCGCCGTTTTTTAAAATCATAGCTTCTAGAAGGTTTACATGATTTCGTAAAAAACACGAGTTTTTAGAAAATGTGTTTTATTTCATAAATGGAATCAACAAAGTATGCAAATTCTACATCATAACGACTTTCTATAGTTTGCGCATGCGTCCGGAAATAAGAAAAGCTTACTTCCCCCGTTTTTTAAAATAATAGCTTCTAGAAGTTTTACATGATTTCGTAAAAAACACGAGTTTTTAGAAAATGTGTTTTATTTCATAAATGGAATCTACAAAGTATGCACATTCTACGTCATAACGACTTTCTATAGTTTGCGCATGCGTCCGAAAATAAGAAAAGCTTACTTCCACCGTTTTTTAGAATCACAGCTTCTAGAAGGTTTACATGATTTCTTAAAAAACACGAGTTTTTAGAAAATGTGTTTTATTTCATAAATGGAATCAACATAGTATGCCCATTCTACGTCATAATAACTTTCTATATCTTGTGCATGCGTCCGGAAATAAGAAAAGCTTACTTCCACAATTTTTTAAAATCACAGCTTCTAGAAGGGTTACATGATTTCTTAAAAAACACGAGTTTTTAGAAAATGTGTTTTATTTCGTAAATGGAATCTACAAAGTATGCACATTCTACCTCATAACGACTTTCTATACTTTGCGCATGCCTTTGGAAATAAAAAAAGCTTACTCCCACCGTTTTTTAAAATCACAGCTTCTAGAAGGTTTACATGATTTCCTAAAAACACGATTTTTTGGAAAATGTGTTTTATTTCATAAATGGAATCAACAAAGTATGCACATTCTACGTCATAACGACTTTCTATAGTTTGCGCATGCGTCCGGAAATAAGAAAAGCTTACTTCCCCCATTTTTTAAAATCACAGCTTGTAGAAGGTTTACATGATTTCTTAAAAAACACGAGTTTTTAGAAAATGTCTTCTATTTCATAAATGGAAACAACAAAGTATGGACATTCTACCTCATAACGACTTTCTATAGTTTGCGCATGCATCCGGAAATAAGAAAAGCTTACTTCCACTGTTTTTTAAAATCACAGCTTCTAGAAGGTTTACATGATTTCTTAAAAAACACGAGTTTTTAGAAAATGTGTTTTATTTCATCAATGGAATCGACAACGTATGCATATTCTACGTCATAACGACTTTCTATAGTTTGCGCATTCTTCTAGAAATAAGAAAACCTTACTTCCACCGTTTTTTAAAATCACAGCTTCTAGAAGGTTTACATGATTTCGTAAAAAACACGAGTTTTTAGAAAATGTGTTTTATTTCATAAATGGAATCTACAAAGTATGCACATTCTACGTCATAACGAATTTCTATAGTTTGCACATGCGTCCGGAAATAAGAAAAGGTTACTTCCCCGGTTTTTTAAAATCACAGCTTCTAGAAGGTTTACACGATTTCATAAAAAACAAGTGTTTTTAGAAAATGTGTTTTATTTCATAAATGGAATCAAAAAAGCATGCAAATTCTAAGTCATAACGACTTTCTATAGTTTGCGCATGCATCTGGAAATAATAAAAGCTTACTTCCCCTGTTTTTTAAAATCACAGCTTCTAGAAGGTTTACATGATTTGTTAAAAAACACGAGTTTTTAGAAAATGTGTTTTATTTCACAAATGGAATCAACAAAGTATGCACATTCTACGTCATAACGACTTTCTATAGTTTGCGCTTTCGTCCGGAAATAAGAAAAGCTTACTTCCACCGTTTTTTAAAATCACAGCTTCTAGAAGGTTTACATGCTTTCGTAAAAAACACGACTTTTTAGAAAATGTGTTTTATTTCATAAATGGAATCTACAAAGTATGCACATTCTACGTCATAACGACTTTCTATAGTTTGCACATTCATCCGGAAATAAGAAAAGCTTACTTCCACCGTTTTTTAAAATCACAGCTTCTAGAAGGTTTACATGATTTCTTAAAAAACACGAGTTTTTAGAAAATGTGTTCTATTTCGTGAATGGAATCAACAAAGTATTCACATTCTACGTAATAACGACTTTCTATAGTTTCCGCATTCGACCGGAAATAAGAAAAGCTTACTTCCACCGTTTTTTAAAATCACAGCTTCTAGAAGGTTTACATGATTTCGTAAAAAACACGACTTTTTAGAAAATGTGTTTTATTTCATAAATGGAATCAACATAGTTTGCACATTCTATGTCATAAGGACTTTCTATAGTTTGCGCATGCGTCCGGAAATAAGAAAAGCTTACTTCCACCGTTTTTCAAAATCACAGCTTCTAGAAGGTTTACATGATTTCGTAAAAAACACGACTTTTTAGAAAATGTGTTTTATTTCATAAATGGAAACAACAAAGTATGGACATTCTACGTCATAACGACTTTCTATAGTTTGCGCATGTGTCCGGAAATAAGAAAAGCTTACTTCCACCTTTTTTTAAAATCACAACTTCTAGAAGGTTTACATGATTTCTTAAAAAACACGAGTTTTCAGAAAATGTGTTTTATTTCATCAATGGAATCGAAAAAGTATGCACATTCTACGTCATAACGACTTTCTATAGTTTGCGCATTCGTCCGGAAATAAGAAAAGCTTACTTCCACCGTTTTTTAAAATCACAGCTTCTAGAAGGTTTACATGATTTCGTAAAAAACACGACTTTTTAGAAAATGTGTGTTATTTCATAAATGGAATCTACAAAGTATGCACATTCTATGTCATAGCGACTTTCTATAGTTTTCGCATTCGTCCGGAAATAAGAAAAGCTTACTTCCACCGTTTTTTAAAATCACAGCTTCCAGAAGGTTTACATGATTTCTTAAAAAACACGAGTTTTTAGAAAATGTGTTTTATTTCAAAATGGAATCAACAAAGTATGCACATTCTACGTAATAACGACTTTCTATAGTTTCCGCATTCGACCGGAAATAAGAAAAGCTTACTTCCACCGTTTTTTAAAATCACAGCTTCTAGAAGGTTTACATGATTTTGTAAAAAACACGAGTTTTTAGAAAATGTGTTTTATTTCATAAATGGAATCAACAAAGTATGCACATTCTACGTCATAACGACTTTCTATAGTTTGCGCATGCGTCCGGAAATAAGAAAAGGTTACTTCCCCCGTTTTTTAAAATCACAGCTTCTAGAAGGTTTACATGATTTCGTAAAAAACACGACTTTTTAGAAAATGTGTTTTATTTCATAAATGGAATCAACAAAGTATGCACATTCTACGTCATAACGACTTTCTATAGTTTGCGCATGCGTCCGGAAATAAGAAAAGCTTACTTCCCCCGTTTTTTAAAATCACAGCTTCTAGAAGGTTTACATGATTTCGTAAAAAACACGACTTTTTAGAAAATGTGTTTTATTTCATAAATGGAATCTACAAAGTATGCACATTCTACGTCATAACAACTTTCTATAGTTTGCGCATGCGTTTGGAAATAAGAAAAGCTTAATTCCCCCGTTTTTGAAAATCACAGCTTCTAGAAGGTTTACATGATTTCTTAAAAAACACGAGTTTTTAGAAAATGTGTTTTATTTCATAAATGGAATCAACAAAGTATGCACATTCTACGTCATAACAACTTTCTATAGTTTGCGCATGCGTCCGGAAATAAGAAAAGCTTACTTCCACCATTTTTTGAAATAAGAACTTCTAGAAGGTTTACATGATTTCGTAAAAAACACGAGTTTTTAGAAAATTTGTTTTATTTCATAAATGGAATCTACAAAGTATGCACATTCTACGTCATAAGGACTTTCTATACTTTGCGCATGCGTCCGGAAATAAGAAAAGCTTACTTCCATCGTTTTTCAAAATCACAACTTCTAGAAGGTTTACATGATTTCGTAAAAAACACGAGATTTTAGAAAATGTGTTCTATTTCATAAATGGAATCTACAAAGTATGGACATTCTACGTCATAACGACTTTCTATAGCTTGCGCATGCGTCCGGAAATAAGAAAAGCTTACTTCCCCCGTTTTTTAAAATCACAACTTCTAGACGGTTTACATGATTTCTTAAAAAACACGAGTTTTTAGAAAATGTGTTTTATTTCATAAATGGAAACAACAAAGTATGCACATTCTACGTCGTAACAACTTTCTATAGTTTGCGCATTCGTCCGGAAAAAAGAAAAGCTTACTTCCACCGTTTTTTAAAATCACAGCTTCTAGAAGGTTTACATGATTTCTTAAAAAACACGAGTTTTTAGAAAATGTGTTTTATTTCATAAATGGAATCAACAAAGTATGCCCATTCTACGTCATAACGACTTTCTATAGTTTGCGCATTCTTCCGGAAATAAGAAAAGCTTACGTCCACGATTTTTTAAAATCACAGCTTCCAGAAGGGTTACATGATTTCGTAAAAAACACGAGTTTTTAGAAAATGTGTTTTATTTCATAAATGGAATCTACAAAGTATGCACATTCTACGTCATAACGACTTTCTATAGTTTGTGCATGCGTCCGGAAATAAGAAAAGGTTACTTCCCCCGTTTTTTAAAATCACAGCTTCTAGAAGGTTTACACGATTTCGTAAAAAACATGAGTTTTTAGAAAATGTGTTTTATTTCATAAATGGAATCTACAAAGTATGCACATTCTACGTCATAACGACTTTCTATAGTTTGCGCATGCATCCGGAAATAAGAAAATCTTACTTCCACTGTTTTTTGAAATCACATCTTCTAGAAGGTTTAATGATTTGGTAAAAAACACGAGTTTGTAGAAAATGTGTTTTATTTCATAAATGGAATCAACAAAGTATGCACATTCTACGTCATAATTTCTTTCTATAGTTTGCGCATGCGTCCGGAAAAAAGAAAAGCTTACTTCCAACGTTTTTCAAAATCACCGCTTCTAGAAGGTTTACATGATTTCTTAAAAAATACGAGTTTTTAGGAAATGTGTTTTATTTCATAAATGGAATCAACAAAGTATGCACATTCTATGTCATAACGACTTTCTATAGTTTGCGCATTCGTCCGGAAATAAGAAAAGCTTACTTCCAACGTTTTTCAAAATCACAGCTTCTAGAAGGTTTACATGAGTTCTTAAAAAACACGAGTTTTTAGAAAATGTGTTTTATTTCATAAATGGAATCAAGAAAGTATGCACATTCTACGTCATAACGACTTTGTATAGTTTGCGCATTCGTCCGGAAATAAGAAAAGCTTACTTCCACCGTTTTTTAAAATCACAGCTTCTAGAAGGTTTACATGATTTCGTAAAAAACACGAGTTTTTAGAAAATGTGTTTTATTTCATAAATGGAATCTACAAAGTATGCGCATTCTACGTCATAACGACTTTCTATAGTTTGCGCATGCGTTTGGAAATAAGAAAAGCTTACTTCCCCCGTTTTTTAAAATTACAGCTTCTAGAAGGTTTACATGATTTGTTAAAAAACACGAGTATTTAGAAAATATGTTTTATTTCATAAATGGAATCAACAAAGTATGCACATTCTACGTCATAACGACTTTCTATAGTTTGCGCATGCATTTGGAAATAATAAAAGCTTACTTCCCCCGTTTTTTAAAATCACAGCTTCTAGAAGCTTTACATGATTTGTTACAAAAAACGAGTTTTTAGAAAATGTGTTTTATTTCATAAATCGAATCAACAAAGTATACACATTCTACGTCATAACAAATTTCTATAGTTTGCGCATGCGTCCGGAAATAAGAAAAGCTTACTTCCACCGTTTTTTTAAATAATAGCTTCTAAAAGGTTTACATGATTTCGTAAAAAACACGAGTTTTTAGAAAATGTGTTTTATTTCATAAATGGAATCTACAAAGTATGCACATTCTATGTCATAATGACTTTCTATAGTTTGCGCATGCATCCGGAAATAAGAGAAGATTACTTCCGCCGTTTTTCAAAATCACAGCTTCTAGAAGGTTTACATGATTTCTTAAAAAACACGAGTTTTTAGAAAATGTGTTTTATTTCATAAGTGGAATCTACAAAGTATGCACATTCTACGTCATAACGACTTTCTATAGTTTGCGCATGCGTTTGGAAATAAGAAAAGCTTACTTCCCTCGTTTTTTAAAATCACAGCTTCTAGATGGTTTACATGATTTCGTAAAAAACACGAGTTTTTAGAAAATGTGTTTTATTTCATAAATGTAATCTACAAAGTATGCACATTCTACGTCATAACACTTTTCTATAGTTTGCGCATGCGTCCGGAAATAAGAAAAGCTTACTTACCCCGTTTTTTAAAATCACAGCTTCTAGAAGGTTTACATGATTTCGTAAAAAACACGAGTTTTTAGAAAATGTGTTTTATTTCATAAATGGAATCTACAAAGTATGCACATTCTACGTCATAACGACTTTCTATAGTTTGCGCATACGTCCGGAAATAAGAAAAGCTTACTTCCCCAGTTTTTTAAAATCACAGCTTCTAGAAGGTTTACATGATTTCTTAAAAAACACGAATTTTTAGAAAATGTGTTTTATTTCATAAATGGAAACAACAAAGTATGGACATTCTACGTCATAACGACTTTCTATAGTTTGCGCATGCGTCCTGAAATAAGAAAAGCTTACTTCCACCGTTTTTTAAAATCACAGCTTCTAGAAGGTTTATATGATTTCTTAAAAAACACGAGTTTTTAGAAAATGTGTTTTATTTCATCAATGGAATCGACAAAGTATGCACATTCTACGTCATAACGACTTTCTATAGTTTGCGCATTCGTCTAGAAATAAGAAAAGCTTACTTCCACCGTTTTTTAAAATCACAGCTTCTAGAAGGTTTACATGATTTCGTAAAAAACACGAGTTTTTAGAAAATGTGTTTTATTTCATAAATGGAATCTACAAAGTATGCAGATTCTACGTCATAACGACTTTCTATAGTTTGCACATGCGTCCGGAAATAAGAAAAGGTTACTTCCCCCGTTTTTTAAAATCACAGCTTCTAGAAGGTTTACACGATTTCGTAAAAAACACGAGTTTTTAGAAAATGTGTTTTATTTCATAAATGGAATCAACAAAGTATGCACATTCTACGTCATAATGACTTTCAATAGTTTGCGCATGCGTTCGGAAATAAGAAAAGCTTACTTCCAACGTTTTTCAAAATCACAGCTTCTAGAAGGTTTACATGATTTCTTAAAAAACACGAGTTTTTAGAAAATGTGTTTTATTTCATAAATGGAATCAACAAAGTATGCACATTCTACGTCATAACGACTTTCTATAGTTTGTGCATTCGTTTGGAAATAAGAAAAGCTTACTTCCGCCGTTTTTTAAAATCATAGCTTCTAGAAGGTTTACATGATTTCGTAAAAAACACGAGTTTTTAGAAAATGTGTTTTATTTCATAAATGGAATCAACAAAGTATGCAAATTCTACATCATAACGACTTTCTATAGTTTGCGCATGCGTCCGGAAATAAGAAAAGCTTACTTCCCCCGTTTTTTAAAATAATAGCTTCTAGAAGTTTTACATGATTTCTTAAAAAACACGAGTTTTTAGAAAATGTGTTTTATTTCATAAATGGAATCAACATAGTATGCCCATTCTACGTCATAATAACTTTCTATATCTTGTGCATGCGTCCGGAAATAAGAAAAGCTTACTTCCACATTTTTTAGAATCACAGCTTCTAGAAGGGTTACATGATTTCTTAAAAAACACGAGTTTTTAGAAAATGTGTTTTATTTCATAAATGGAATCTACAAAGTATGCACATTCTACGTCATAACGACTTTCTATAGTTTGCGCATGCGTCCGGAAATAAGAAAAGCTTACTTCCACCGTTTTTTAGAATCACAGCTTCTAGAAGGTTTACATGATTTCTTAAAAAACACGAGTTTTTAGAAAATGTGTTTTATTTCATAAATGGAATCAACATAGTATGCCCATTCTACGTCATAATAACTTTCTATATCTTGTGCATGCGTCCGGAAATAAGAAAAGCTTACTTCCACATTTTTTTAAAATCACAGCTTCTAGAAGGGTTACATGATTTCTTAAAAAACACGAGTTTTTAGAAAATGTGTTTTATTTCATAAATGGAATCTACAAAGTATGCACATTCTACCTCATAACGACTTTCTATACTTTGCGCATGCCTTTGGAAATAAAAAAAGCTTACTCCCACCGTTTTTTAAAATCACAGCTTCTAGAAGGTTTACATGATTTCCTAAAAACACGATTTTTTGGAAAATGTGTTTTATTTCATAAATGGAATCAACAAAGTATGCACATTCTACGTCATAACGACTTTCTATAGTTTGCGCATGCGTCCGGAAATAAGAAAAGCTTACTTCCCCCATTTTTTAAAATCACAGCTTGTAGAAGGTTTACATGATTTCTTAAAAAACACGAGTTTTTAGAAAATGTCTTCTATTTCATAAATGGAAACAACAAAGTATGGACATTCTACCTCATAACGACTTTCTATAGTTTGCGCATGCATCCGGAAATAAGAAAAGCTTACTTCCACTGTTTTTTAAAATCACAGCTTCTAGAAGGTTTACATGATTTCTTAAAAAACACGAGTTTTTAGAAAATGTGTTTTATTTCATCAATGGAATCGACAACGTATGCATATTCTACGTCATAACGACTTTCTATAGTTTGCGCATTCTTCTAGAAATAAGAAAACCTTACTTCCACCGTTTTTTAAAATCACAGCTTCTAGAAGGTTTACATGATTTCGTAAAAAACACGAGTTTTTAGAAAATGTGTTTTATTTCATAAATGGAATCTACAAAGTATGCACATTCTACGTCATAACGAATTTCTATAGTTTGCACATGCGTCCGGAAATAAGAAAAGGTTACTTCCCCGGTTTTTTAAAATCACAGCTTCTAGAAGGTTTACACGATTTCATAAAAAACAAGTGTTTTTAGAAAATGTGTTTTATTTCATAAATGGAATCAAAAAAGCATGCAAATTCTAAGTCATAACGACTTTCTATAGTTTGCGCATGCATCTGGAAATAATAAAAGCTTACTTCCCCTGTTTTTTAAAATCACAGCTTCTAGAAGGTTTACATGATTTGTTAAAAAACACGAGTTTTTAGAAAATGTGTTTTATTTCACAAATGGAATCAACAAAGTATGCACATTCTACGTCATAACGACTTTCTATAGTTTGCGCTTTCGTCCGGAAATAAGAAAAGCTTACTTCCACCGTTTTTTAAAATCACAGCTTCTAGAAGGTTTACATGCTTTCGTAAAAAACACGACTTTTTAGAAAATGTGTTTTATTTCATAAATGGAATCTACAAAGTATGCACATTCTACGTCATAACGACTTTCTATAGTTTGCACATTCATCCGGAAATAAGAAAAGCTTACTTCCACCGTTTTTTAAAATCACAGCTTCTAGAAGGTTTACATGATTTCTTAAAAAACACGAGTTTTTAGAAAATGTGTTCTATTTCGTGAATGGAATCAACAAAGTATTCACATTCTACGTAATAACGACTTTCTATAGTTTCCGCATTCGACCGGAAATAAGAAAAGCTTACTTCCACCGTTTTTTAAAATCACAGCTTCTAGAAGGTTTACATGATTTCGTAAAAAACACGACTTTTTAGAAAATGTGTTTTATTTCATAAATGGAATCAACATAGTTTGCACATTCTATGTCATAAGGACTTTCTATAGTTTGCGCATGCGTCCGGAAATAAGAAAAGCTTACTTCCACCGTTTTTCAAAATCACAGCTTCTAGAAGGTTTACATGATTTCGTAAAAAACACGACTTTTTAGAAAATGTGTTTTATTTCATAAATGGAAACAACAAAGTATGGACATTCTACGTCATAACGACTTTCTATAGTTTGCGCATGTGTCCGGAAATAAGAAAAGCTTACTTCCACCTTTTTTTAAAATCACAACTTCTAGAAGGTTTACATGATTTCTTAAAAAACACGAGTTTTCAGAAAATGTGTTTTATTTCATCAATGGAATCGAAAAAGTATGCACATTCTACGTCATAACGACTTTCTATAGTTTGCGCATTCGTCCGGAAATAAGAAAAGCTTACTTCCACCGTTTTTTAAAATCACAGCTTCTAGAAGGTTTACATGATTTCGTAAAAAACACGACTTTTTAGAAAATGTGTGTTATTTCATAAATGGAATCTACAAAGTATGCACATTATATGTCATAGCGACTTTCTATAGTTTTCGCATTCGTCCGGAAATAAGAAAAGCTTACTTCCACCGTTTTTTAAAATCACAGCTTCCAGAAGGTTTACATGATTTCTTAAAAAACACGAGTTTTTAGAAAATGTGTTTTATTTCAAAATGGAATCAACAAAGTATGCACATTCTACGTAATAACGACTTTCTATAGTTTCCGCATTCGACCGGAAATAAGAAAAGCTTACTTCCACCGTTTTTTAAAATCACAGCTTCTAGAAGGTTTACATGATTTTGTAAAAAACACGAGTTTTTAGAAAATGTGTTTTATTTCATAAATGGAATCAACAAAGTATGCACATTCTACGTCATAACGACTTTCTATAGTTTGCGCATGCGTCCGGAAATAAGAAAAGGTTACTTCCCCCGTTTTTTAAAATCACAGCTTCTAGAAGGTTTACATGATTTCGTAAAAAACACGACTTTTTAGAAAATGTGTTTTATTTCATAAATGGAATCAACAAAGTATGCACATTCTACGTCATAACGACTTTCTATAGTTTGCGCATGCGTCCGGAAATAAGAAAAGCTTACTTCCCCCGTTTTTTAAAATCACAGCTTCTAGAAGGTTTACATGATTTCGTAAAAAACACGACTTTTTAGAAAATGTGTTTTATTTCATAAATGGAATCTACAAAGTATGCACATTCTACGTCATAACAACTTTCTATAGTTTGCGCATGCGTTTGGAAATAAGAAAAGCTTACTTCCCCCGTTTTTGAAAATCACAGCTTCTAGAAGGTTTACATGATTTCTTAAAAAACACGAGTTTTTAGAAAATGTGTTTTATTTCATAAATGGAATCAACAAAGTATGCACATTCTACGTCATAACAACTTTCTATAGTTTGCGCATGCGTCCGGAAATAAGAAAAGCTTACTTCCACCATTTTTTGAAATAAGAACTTCTAGAAGGTTTACATGATTTCGTAAAAAACATGGGTTTTTAGAAAATTTGTTTTATTTCATAAATGGAATCTACAAAGTATGCACATTCTACGTCATAAGGACTTTCTATACTTTGCGCATGCGTCCGGAAATAAGAAAAGCTTACTTCCATCGTTTTTCAAAATCACAACTTCTAGAAGGTTTACATGATTTCGTAAAAAACACGAGATTTTAGAAAATGTGTTCTATTTCATAAATGGAATCTACAAAGTATGGACATTCTACGTCATAACGACTTTCTATAGCTTGCGCATGCGTCCGGAAATAAGAAAAGCTTACTTCCCCCGTTTTTTAAAATCACAACTTCTAGACGGTTTACATGATTTCTTAAAAAACACGAGTTTTTAGAAAATGTGTTTTATTTCATAAATGGAAACAACAAAGTATGCACATTCTACGTCGTAACAACTTTCTATAGTTTGCGCATTCGTCCGGAAATAAGAAAAGCTTACTTCCACCGTTTTTTAAAATCACAGCTTCTAGAAGGTTTACATGATTTCTTAAAAAACACGAGTTTTTAGAAAATGTGTTTTATTTCATAAATGGAATCAACAAAGTATGCCCATTCTACGTCATAACGACTTTCTATAGTTTGCGCATTCTTCCGGAAATAAGAAAAGCTTACGTCCACGATTTTTTAAAATCACAGCTTCCAGAAGGGTTACATGATTTCGTAAAAAACACGAGTTTTTAGAAAATGTGTTTTATTTCATAAATGAAATCTACAAAGTATGCACATTCTACGTCATAACGACTTTCTATAGTTTGTGCATGCGTCCGGAAATAAGAAAAGGTTACTTCCCCCGTTTTTTAAAATCACAGCTTCTAGAAGGTTTACACGATTTCGTAAAAAACATGAGTTTTTAGAAAATGTGTTTTATTTCATAAATGGAATCTACAAAGTATGCACATTCTACGTCATAACGACTTTCTATAGTTTGCGCATGCATCCGGAAATAAGAAAATCTTACTTCCACTGTTTTTTGAAATCACATCTTCTAGAAGGTTTAATGATTTGGTAAAAAACACGAGTTTGTAGAAAATGTGTTTTATTTCATAAATGGAATCAACAAAGTATGCACATTCTACGTCATAATTTCTTTCTATAGTTTGCGCATGCGTCCGGAAAAAAGAAAAGCTTACTTCCAACGTTTTTCAAAATCACCGCTTCTAGAAGGTTTACATGATTTCTTAAAAAACACGAGTTTTTAGGAAATGTGTTTTATTTCATAAATGGAATCAACAAAGTATGCACATTCTATGTCATAACGACTTTCTATAGTTTGCGCATTCGTCCGGAAATAAGAAAAGCTTACTTCCAACGTTTTTCAAAATCACAGCTTCTAGAAGGTTTACATGAGTTCTTAAAAAACACGAGTTTTTAGAAAATGTGTTTTATTTCATAAATGGAATCAAGAAAGTATGCACATTCTACGTCATAACGACTTTGTATAGTTTGCGCATTCGTCCGGAAATAAGAAAAGCTTACTTCCACCGTTTTTTAAAATCACAGCTTCTAGAAGGTTTACATGATTTCTTAAAAAACACAAGCTTTTAGAAAATGTGTTTTATTTCATAAATGGAATCAACAAAGTATGCACATTCTACGTCATAACGACTTTCTATAGTTTGCGCATGCGTTTGGAAATAAGAAAAGCTTACTTCCCCCGTTTTTTAAAATTACAGCTTCTAGAAGGTTTACATGATTTGTTAAAAAACACGAGTATTTAGAAAATATGTTTTATTTCATAAATGGAATCAACAACGTATGCACATTCTATGTCATAACGACTTTCTATAGTTTGCGCATGCATCCAGAAATAAGAAAAGCTTACTTCCACCGTTTTTTAAAATCACAGCTTCTAGAAGGTTTACATGATTTCGTAAAAAACACGAGTTTTTAGAAAATGTGTTTTATTTCATAAATGGAATCTACAAAGTATGCGCATTCTACGTCATAACGACTTTCTATAGTTTGCGCATGCGTTTGGAAATAAGAAAAGCTTACTTCCCCTGTTTGTTAAAATCACAACTTCTAGAAGGTTTACATGGTTTCTTAAAAAACACGAGTTTTTAGAAAATGTGTTTTATTTCATAAATGGAATCCACAAAGTATGCACATTGTATGTCATAACGACTTTCTATAGTTTGCGCATGCGTCCGGAAATAAGAAAAGCTTACTTCCACCGTTTTTTAAAATCACAGCTTCTAGAAGGTTTACATGATTTCCTAAAAAACACGATGTTTTAGAAAATGTGTTTTATTTCATAAACGGAATCTACAAAGTATGCAAATTCTACGTCGTAACGACTTTCTATAGTTTTCGCATGCGTCCGGAAATAAGAAAAGCTTACTTCCCCCGTTTTTTAAAATCACGGCTTGTAGAAGGTTTACATGATTTCTTAAAAACCACGAGTTTTTAGAAAATGTGTTTTATTTCATCAATGGAATCAACAAAGTATGCACATTCTATGTCATAACGAATTTCTATAGTTTGCGCATGCCTTTGGAAATAAGAAAAGCTTACTTCCACCGTTTTTTGAAATCACAGCTTCTAGAAGGTTTACATGATTTCGTAAAAAACACGAGTTTGTAGAAAATGTGTTTTATTTCATAAATGGAATCAACAAAGTATGCACATTCTACGTCATAACGACTTTCTATAGTTTGCGCATGCGTCCGGAAATAAGAAAAGCTTACTTCCCCCGTATTTTAAAATCACAGCTTCTAGAAGGTTTACATGATTTCTTAAAAAACACTAGTTTTTAGAAAATGTGTTTTATTTCATAAATGGAATCAACAAAGTATGCACATTGTGTGTCATAATGACTTTCTATAGTTTGCACATGCGTTTGGAAATAAGAAAAGCTTACTTCCCCCATTTTTTAAAATCACAGCTTCTAGAAGGTTTACATGATTTCTTAAAAAAAATGAGTTTTTAGAAAATGTGTTTTATTTCATAAATGGAATCAACAAAGTATGCACATTCTACGTCATAACGACTTTCTATAGCTTGTGCATGCCTTTGGAAATAAGAAAAGCTTAGTTCCCCCATTTTTTAAAATCACAGCTTCTAGAAGGTTTACATGATTTCGTAAAAAACATGAGTTTTTAGAAAATGTGTTTTATTTCATAAATGGAATCAACAAAGTATGCACATTCTACGTCATAACGACTTTCTATAGTTTGCGCATGCGTCCGGAAATAAGAAAAGCTTACTTCCCCCGTTTTTTAAAATCTTAGCTTCTAGAAGGTTTACATGATTTCTTAAAAAACACGTGTTTTTACAAAATGTGTTTTATTTCATAAATGGAAACAACAAAGTATGGACATTCTACGTCATAACGACTTTCTATAGTTTGTGCATGCGTCCGGAAATAAGAAAAGCTTACTTCCACCGTTTTTTAAAATCACAGCTTCTAGAAGGTTTACATGATTTCTTAAAAAACACGAGTTTTTAGAAAATGTGTTTTATTTCATCAATGGAATCGACAAAGTATGCACATTCTACGTCATAACGACTTTCTATAGTTTGCGCATTCACCCAGAAATAAGAAAAGCTTACTTCCACCGTTTTTTAAAATCACAGCTTCTAGAAGGTTTACATGTTTTCGTAAAAAACACGAGTTTTTAGAAAATGTGTTTTATTTCAGAAATGGAATCTACAAAGTATGCACATTCTACGTCATAACGACTTTCTATAGCTTGCGCATGCGTTCGGAAATAAGAAAAGGTTACTTCCCCCGTTTTTTAAAATCACAGCTTCTAGAAGGTTTACATGATTTCCTAAAAAACACGATGTTTTAGAAAATGTGTTTTATTTCATAAACGGAATCTACAAAGTATGCACATTCTACGTCGTAACGACTTTCTATAGTTTTCGCATGCGTCCGGAAATAAGAAAAGCTTACTTCCCCCGTTTTTCAAAATCACCGCTTCTAGAAGGTTTACATGATTTCTTAAAAAACACGAGTTTTTAGAAAATGTGTTTTATTTCATAAATGGAATCAACAAAGTATGCACATTGTATGTCATAACGACTTTCTATAGTTTGCGCATGCGTCCGGAAATAAGAAAAGCTTACTTCCACCGTTTTTTAAAATCACAGCTTCTAGAAGGTTTACATGATTTCCTAAAAAACACGATGTTTTAGAAAATGTGTTTTATTTCATAAACGGAATCTACAAAGTATGCACATTCTACGTCGTAACGACTTTCTATAGTTTTCGCATGCGTCTGGAAATAAGAAAAGCTTACTTCCCCCGTTTTTTAAAATCACGGCTTGTAGAAGGTTTACATGATTTCTTAAAAACCACGAGTTTTTAGAAAATGTGTTTTATTTCATCAATGGAATCAACAAAGTATGCACATTCTATGTCATAACGAATTTCTATAGTTTGCGCATGCCTTTGGAAATAAGAAAAGCTTACTTCCACCGTTTTTTGAAATCACAGCTTCTAGAAGGTTTACATGATTTCGTAAAAAACACGAGTTTGTAGAAAATGTGTTTTATTTCATAAATGGAATCAACAAAGTATGCACATTCTACGTCATAACGACTTTCTATAGTTTGCGCATGCGTCCGGAAATAAGAAAATCTTACTTCCCCCGTATTTTAAAATCACAGCTTCTAGAAGGTTTACATGATTTCTTAAAAAACACTAGTTTTTAGAAAATGTGTTTTATTTCATAAATGGAATCAACAAAGTATGCACATTGTGTGTCATAATGACTTTCTATAGTTTGCACATGCGTTTGGAAATAAGAAAAGCTTACTTCCCCCATTTTTTAAAATCACAGCTTCTAGAAGGTTTACATGATTTCTTAAAAACCATGAGTTTTTAGAAAATGTGTTTTATTTCATAAATGGAATCAACAAAGTATGCACATTCTACGTCATAACGACTTTCTATAGCTTGTGCATGCCTTTGGAAATAAGAAAAGCTTAGTTCCCCCATTTTTTAAAATCACAGCTTCTAGAAGGTTTACATGATTTCGTAAAAAACACGAGTTTTTAGAAAATGTGTTTTATTTCATAAATGGAATCAACAAAGTATGCACATTCTACGTCATAACGACTTTCTATAGTTTGCGCATGCGTCCGGAAATAAGAAAAGCTTACTTCCCCCGTTTTTTAAAATCTTAGCTTCTAGAAGGTTTACATGATTTCTTAAAAAACACGTGTTTTTACAAAATGTGTTTTATTTCATAAATGGAAACAACAAAGTATGGACATTCTACGTCATAACGACTTTCTATAGTTTGCGCATGCGTCCGGAAATAAGAAAAGCTTACTTCCACCGTTTTTTAAAATCACAGCTTCTAGAAGGTTTACATGATTTCTTAAAAAACACGAGTTTTTAGAAAATGTGTTTTATTTCATCAATGGAATCGACAAAGTATGCACATTCTACGTCATAACGACTTTCTATAGTTTGCGCATTCACCCAGAAATAAGAAAAGCTTACTTCCACCGTTTTTTAAAATCACAGCTTCTAGAAGGTTTACATGTTTTCGTAAAAAACACGAGTTTTTAGAAAATGTGTTTTATTTCAGAAATGGAATCTACAAAGTATGCACATTCTACGTCATAACGACTTTCTATAGCTTGCGCATGCGTCCGGAAATAAGAAAAGGTTACTTCCCCCGTTTTTTAAAATCACAGCTTCTAGAAGGTTTACACGATTTCATAAAAAACATGAGTTTTTAGAAAATGTGTTTTATTTCATAAATGGAATCAACAAAGTATGCACATTCTACGTCATAATGAGTTTCTATAGTTTGCGCATGCGTTTGGAAATAAGAAAAGCTTACTTCCCCTGTTTTTTAAAATCACAGCTTCTAGAAGGTTTACATGATTTGTTAAAAAACACGAGTTTTTAGAAAATGTGTTTTATTTCACAAATGGAATCAACAAAGTATGCACATTCTATGTCATAACGACTTTCTATAGTTTGCGCATTCGTCCAGAAATAAGAAAAGCTTACTTCCACCGTTTTTTAAAATCACAGCTTCTAGAAGGTTTACATGATTTCGTAAAAAACACGAGTTTTTAGAAAATGTGTTTTATTTCATAAATGGAATCTAAAAAGTATGCACATTCTACGTCATAACGACTTTCTATAGTTTGCGCATTCGTCCGGAAATAAGAAAAGCTTACTTCCACCGTTTTTTAAAATCACAGCATCTAGAAGGTTTACATGATTTCTTAAAAAACACGAGTTTTTAGAAAATGTGTTTTATTTCATAAATGGAATCAACAAAGTATGCACATTCTACGTAATAACGACTTTCTATAGTTTCTGCATTCGACCGGAAATAAGAAAAGCTTACTTCCACCATTTTTTAAAATCACAGCTTCTAGAAGGTTTACATGATTTCGTAAAAAACACGAGTTTTTAGAAAATGTGGTTTATTTCATAAATGGAAACAACAAAGTATGGACATTGTACGTCATAACGAATTTCTATAGTTTGCGCATACGTCCGGAAATAAGAAAAGCTTACTTCCACCGTTTTTTAAAATCACAGCTTCTAGAAGGTTTACATGATTTCTTAAAAAACACGAGTTTTTAGAAAATGTGTTTTATTTCATCAATGGAATCGACAAAGTATGCACATTCTACGTCATAACGACTTTCTATAGTTTGTGCATTCGTCCGGAAATAAGAAAAGCTTACTTCCACCGTTTTTTAAAATCACAGCTTCTAGAAGGTTTACATGATTTCATAAAAAACATGAGTTTTAAGAAAATGTGTTTTATTTCATAAATGGAATCTACAAAGTATGCACATTCTACGTCATAACGACTTTCTATAGTTTACGCATGCGTGCGGAAATAAGAAAAGCTTACTTCCCCCGTTTTTTAAAATCACAGCTTCTAGAAGGTTTACACGATTTCGTAAAAAACATGAGTTTTTAGAAAATGTGTTTTATTTCATAAATGGAATCAACAAAGTATGCACATTCTACGTCATAACGACTTTCTATAGTTTGCGCATGCATTTGGAAATAAGAAAAGCTTACTTCCCCCGTTTTTTAAAATCACAGCTTTTAGAAGGTTTACATGATTTGTTAAAAAACACGAGTTTTTAGAAAATGTGTTTTATTTCATAAATGGAATCAACAAAGTATGCACATTCTACGTCATAATGACTTTCTATAGTTTTCGCATGCGTCCGGAAATAAGAAAAGCTTACTTCCCCCGTTTTTTAAAATCACAGCTTCTAGAAGGTTTACACGATTTCGTAAAAAACATGAGTTTTTAGAAAATGTGTTTTATTTCATAAATGGAATCAACAAAGTATGCACATTCTACGTCATAACGACTTTCTATAGTTTGCGCATGCGTTTTGAAATAAGAAAAGCTTACTTCCCCTGTTTTTTAAAATCATAGCTTCTAGAAGGTTTACATGATTTGTTAAAAAACATGAGTTTTTAGAAAATGTGTTTTATTTCACAAATGGAATCAACAAAGTATGCACATTCTACGTCACAACGAATTTCTATAGTTTGCGCATGCGTCTGGAAATAAGAAAAGCTTACTTCCACCGTTTTATAAAATCACAGCTTCTAGAAGGTTTACATGATTTCGTAAAAAACACGAGTTTTTATAAAATGTGTTTTATTTCATAAATGGAATCTACAAAGTATGCACATTCTACGTCATAACGACTTTCTATAGTTTGCGCATTCGTCCGGAAATAAGAAAAGCTTACTTCCACCGTTTTTTAAAATCACAGCTTCTAAAAGGTTTACATGATTTCTTAAAAAACACGAGTTTTTAGAAAATGTGTTTCATTTCATAAATGGAATCAACAAAGTATGCACTTTTTACGTAATAACGACTTTCTATAGTTTCCGCATTCGACTAGAAATAAGAAAAGCTTACTTCCACCGTTTTTTCAAATCACAGCTTCTAGAAGGTTTACATGATTTCGTAAAAAACATGAGTTTTTAGAAAATGTGTTTTATTTCATAAATGGAATCTACAAAGTATGCACATTCTACATCATAATGACTTTCTATAGTTTGCGCATGCGTCCGGAAATAAGAAAATCTTACTTCCCCCGTTTTTTAAAATCACAGCTTCTAGAAGGTTTACATGATTTCTTAAAAAACACGAGTTTTTAGAAAATGTGTTTTATTTCATAAATGGAATCAACAAAGTATGCACATTCTACGTCATAACGACTTTCTATAGTTTGCGCTTGCGTTTGGAAATAAGAAAAGCTTACTTCCCCCGTTTTTTAAAATCACAGCTTCTAGAAGGTTTACATGATTTCTTAAAAAACATGAGTTTTTAGAAAATGTGTTTTATTTCATAAATGGAATCAACAAAGTATGCAAATTCTACGTCATAACGACTTTCTATAGTTTGCGCATGCGTTTGGAAATAAGAAAAGCTTACATACCCCGTTTTTTAAAATCACAGCTTCTAAAAGGTTTACATGATTTCGTAAAAAACACGAGTTTTTAGAAAATGTGTTTTATTTCATAAATGGAATCAACAAAGTATGCACATTCTACGTCATAACGAATTTCTATAGTTTGCGCATGCATTTGGAAATAAGAAAAGCTTACTTCCCCCGTTTTTTAAAATCACAGCTTCTAGAAGGTTTACATGGTTTCTTAAAAAACACGAGTTTTTAGAAAATGTGTTTTATTTCATAAATGGAATCAACAAAGTATGCACATTCTACGTCATAACGACCTTCTATAGTTTGCGCATGCGTCCGGAAATATGAAAATCTTACTTCCACCATTTTTTAAAATCACTGCATCTAGAAGGTTTACATGATTTCGTAAAAAACACGGGTTTTTAGAAAATGTGTTTTATTTCATAAATGGAATCTACAAAGTATGCACCTTCTACGGCATAAGGACTTTCTATAGTTTGCGCATGCGTCCGGAAATAACAAAAGCTTACTTCCCCCGTTTTTTAAAATCACAGATTCTAGAAGGTTTACATGATTTCTTAAAAAACACGAGTTTTTAGAAAATGTGTTTTATTTCATAAATGGAATCAACAAAGTATGCACATTCTACGTCATAACGACTTTCTATAGTTTGCGCATGCGTTTGGAAATAAGAAAAGCTTACTTCCCCCGTTATTTAAAATCACAGCTTCTAGAAGGTTTACATGATTTCTTAAAAAACACGAGTTTTTAGAAAATGTGTTTTATTTCTTAAATAGAATCAACAAAGTATGCACATTCTACGTCATAACGACTTTCTATAGTTTGCGCATGCGTTTGGAAATAAGAAAAGCTTACATCCACCGTTTTTTAAAATCACAGCTTCTAGAAGGTTTACATGATTTCTTAAAAAACACGAGTTTTTAGAAAATGTGTTTTATTTCCTAAATGGAATCAACAAAGTATGCACATTCTACGAAATAACGACTTTCTATAGTTTGCGCATGCGTTTCGAAATAAGAAAAGCTTACTACACCCGTTTTTTAAAATAATAGCTTCTAGAAGGTTTAGAACAGATGAACATAGAAAATATGGTGCAAAACTGTGCAAAACATGCAGCAGTGCTCTCTATCCCAGAAAGGGTGAATGAATTACAATACAAACTGTCACAATGACTGAGCAATTCGAATTGCCTAAGGAGGTCATTCGAATCACTGAATGGAGTAGCTTGACTCCATCTAGGAGTCCTCATAAATCATCGGTGGTGCTCATCAATCACAACAACCAGTCATCCAGGTGTCAATCTGAGTCTAACTGAGTATAATAAATGTAACTGAAGTGTGTAGCACTGATATAGGATCTGGAGTCTCAGTGGGGGCGCATGGGAGGCTAACTGAAGTCAGAACAAGTCACCTAATCAAATTGGAGGTCAAACGGAAGTGATACAGTCAGTCGGGAGTGAAACTAGCCTCAAATCAGGGAGAATCGGAGCTAACTGAATGTAACTGAAGTGAATCTGCAGTGGTAGGTGAACAATTGCGCCCTTCTCTGGCAGTAGGTGAGAAGAGGGCGCCTTTCAGCTTAGGAGGGCTAAAAATCTGTAGTAAGTGGCTCCCGGGTGCTAGAAGAAGGTGGATAATGTGCTAGAGGCATCAAACTGGTGACTGGGATGCATGCCAGTGCATGCAAAACCCTAGATTCTGCATATCCTGAAATAGATCATGCAAGATCCTGAAATAGATGATGTATCCCGAAATAGATGATGTGGATATCCGAACACCCCCCCTCAAGCTAGACTATGATGTGCCAACTAAAATAATGTGGGGCCCTGGTAACTAAGACCAAAGGTCACCCCAATACAATAATCCAAAAAATGCTGAAAATAAACTAAGTGAGGAAAGAGGGAAAACCCAGTGGGAAGAAAGCCCCCCCTCAAGCTAAAGCATAATAATGAATCAATCTGTCTCCACCATGATGGAACTCACCCCCAACAGTGAACGGAGGTAAGAGAACTTCTTCTCAGTGAAGCTCTTGGTGAAGATGTCTGCAATTTGCTCATCAGTAGGGCAATATTGCAGAATGATAGTGCGGTCGTGCACCAACTGTCGAATGTAATGCATATGAATCTCAATGTGTTTGGTCCTCTGCCGCTGAACTGGATCTGTGGAGATCTTGATAGCACTTTGATTGTCACAAAATAGGACAGTCGAAGTAGTGCCACCAAAACCAAACTCGGAAAGAATACCCTGCAACCAAACTGCCTGAATGCAGGCATTGACTGCCCCTCGATACTCTGCCTCTGCTGAAGAAAGTGCAATGGCTGCTTTCTTTTTGCTGGACCAGCAAATAGCACCATGACCAATCATGAAAACATAACCGGAAGTGGACTTCCGATCAATGCTATCACCTGCCCAATCTGAATCAGTAAAACCAATGAAATCTAGCTCAGAATCTGCAGCATAATGTATGCCAAACTGTTTCGTACCTTGCACATACTGCAAGATCCGCTTGGCTGCTCGCCAATGAAGCTCATGTGGCTTCTGCATATATCTTGACACGGCACTCACGGCATATGAGATATCAGGCCGTGAATGTGTCAAATAAAGTAGTGAACCAATCAACTGTCGATACATACTGCAATCTGCAAGCGATGTGGAATCTCCCTCCTCAAGACTGATTCCTGAGAGGAATGGGAATGGGGCTGCCTTACATTCAGCCATATTAAACTTCAATAACAGGTCGGAAGCATATTTTTGCTGAGATATAGTGATCCCATCAAAATTTTGAGCTATCTCCAAGCCCAAAAAGTGACTCAGCAAGCCCAAATCGCTCATGTCAAAAGCTAGATTTAAGGCAGATTTTAGCTTGTTTATTGAAGTAAGTGTGCTACCAGTAATAAGCAGATCATCAACATAAAGTACAATAACCAACAAATTACCTTTAACTCGCTGAAGATAGACATTCAGATCAGATTTGCATCTTTGGAAATTTTGAGAAAGAAGGAAGGAGTCCATCTTTGCGTACCAAGCTCTTGGGGTCTGTTTTAACCCGTACAAAGATTTCTTCAATCTACAAACCAATGATGGATCTGATGTATAACCCTTTGGCTGCTGCATATAGACCTCTTCAGCAAGGTCTCCATGTAAAAATGCACTCTTCACATCCATATGGTGCACTTCCCAGTGCTTGGATGCAGCAATAGCTAAAACAAGGCGGATGGAATCCATCTTTGCAACCGGTGCAAAGGTCTCTGTGTAGTCCACTCCTTGGACTTGGGAAAAACCTTTTGCCACCAACCTTGCTTTATATTTTTTGATAGTGCCATCAGCAGAAACTTTAGTACGGTAGACCCATTTACACTTCACTAATTTTCTTCCAGGTGGAAGAGAAACTAGCTCCCATGTATTGTTCTTTTGAAGAGAACTGTACTCTTCATCCATGGCACTTTTCCATCTTGGATCTCGATGGGCTGAATAGTATGATTGGGGATCTGAACCAGCCATCAAATAACAAATCTCAGGAAGAAATGGATCAGCAATAGAAAGAGCCATACCTTCCCTTTGAAAGTCTCCTCTTGTTCGTCTCGGATCAGCAGGATTTCCAAGACTAGAACCAGCAGATTGTAGAGTGTTTTGGGCCCACTTTGGTAACTGAGGAGGATCATCATGATTGGATTCCGAACCTGATATGTCATGATCATCATATGCTGCTACAATATCAGAAATATCAGAACTCATACCTTCATTATCGCTGCTCGAATCTTCTTCTGGTGAAGGCGGTGAATCGGCAGTTTTCTCCTCGACTAGTTGCAATTCTTGAAGCGGTTCTTCAAACTGCACACTGCGCTCTATGAATATATTTTTAGATCTGATATCCATGAGTTTATATGCTTTTGATTCTTCCCCATATCCTATCAATATGCACTCGATACTTTGTGGATCCAAAGCTCGTCTCTTCTCAGAAGGAATTCTAGCCCATGCAGTAGAGCCAAAAACTCTCAAATTTGACACATCCGGTTTGTGACCAAAGAATGCTTCGAAAGGAGTCATACCTTTCACGGATGAATGTGGAACACGGTTCTGTATATATGCAGCAACATTGATTGCTTCAGCCCAAAGATTTGCAGCCAAACCTTTCGATTCAATCATGCATGTAGCCATCTCTTTCAGTGACCGGTTTTTCCTTTCCGCTACACCGTTCTGCTGGGGTGTGTAGGGAACTGTATGTTGGATCTTGATTCCGCTTTGGGCACAAAGTTGCAGCAACTCGGACTTGATATATTCCCCACCATTATCAGATCTAAGAGCTTTGATCTTGCTCTCAGTGGTGGTCTCGACAAAAGCCTTAAAATCCTTGCATTTTCCAAGCACTTCTGACTTGTTTTTGAGAAAGAATACCCATGTAAAGCGGGAAAAATCGTCAATAAATGTCAAAACATACCTTGAACCATTTAATGACATATGGGGCAGCGGACCACTGATATCAGAATGGATCAATCCCAAAATAGTAGAGGCTCTGCTAGCCTTGCCGCGGTCGAATCTGTGCTCGGGGTGCTTCCCAATAATGCAACCGGTGCATATTCCCTTCGAGGAACGGAGTTGTGGAAGCCCATCTACCATGGATTTATTTGATAGCAGCAGCAAATACTTATAATTTAGATGTCCAAATATTTCATGCCAAAGCCTACTAACCTCATTACCATGTGTGCGAAGAGCAGTGGGCTTTGCAAGCGGAATAAAGTGCGAAAACTCATAGCATTTTGCAGTGTGGTTTGCCTTTCCAACCGCAACTAGTCTTCCACTTTTGATATCAGAAATTTCAACTGTATTAGGGCTGAATGTGACTTTCTTTGGATCACCAGTATGTGTCATTTGATACACAGAAAGGAGATTCGAAGCTAAGGAAGGCACATAGAGAACATTCTGAAAGCATCCATGTTCTACATGACTCGTACCTTTGCCCTTTGAAGAAATTTTTGAGTCATCTCCCAAATGGATGGGGATGGAGCTGTTTGGATCGAATGAGGAAAAGGAATCAATATTTGCAGCCATATGATTTGATGCACCCAAATCTATCAAGAGAGTTGAGGGCTTCGAAACCGTTGCCATGAGTGCTTGTCCTCTTTCATGATCATCATTCCGATCCTTCTTCCTTGCACCGTCAGGAAGGGTTATGTTGTTCTTTTCCAAAAGGAGGGCCATTTGATCTATAGTCTTCTTCATACATGAACTTTCGGGATGAAAGCCACGGTTACAATAAGTACATTTAGATTTTTGGTTACCTTCTTTGCCCTTTTGCTTGGATTTCGAACTGGATGGTGCATCCGTTTGCTTGCCTTTGTCTTTTTGCTTGTGAGGCTCGAATTTGGGCTTCTCCTTCTTTAGCTTTCCTTTACCATTCGAGATCTTGGGTCCTTGAAAAAATAGGGCTGAATCTTTGGAGCTTATGGACCCCATTTGAATCAACTTGTCATGCTCTTTCGTAACGGACTCAATGAAGGCATTCAAGGTAGGCATCTTCCAATTCGAGGTAGTTAGCCGACCGGAATTGAAAGTAGAGACAAATACCGAATAATCTTTCCCAAGCTTGCTTAGAATGGAGAGGATCAACTGTTTATCCTCTTTGATAACACCATTGTTCTTCAATTGCAATTTCAAGTTCTTGAATTTTGTGAAGAATTCATTGATGGTCTCGAAATTCTCAGGATTAAGGCCAATCAATTCATTCTCTAATTGAAAATCCCTAAGCTCATCCTGCTTGCCGAATAGTGTTTCAAGTTGCTCCCATATGGCTTTTGGAGTCTTCAATCCACTGAGATGGAAGTGAAGATCCTTGGAGATGGAGAGACAAAGAAGACCGTAAGCTTCATCAAGCTTGTTGTAGTGTTTGGTTCTTTCTGCTACATTGTTTGGCTCCAATTCAAGACCAAGAGTGACTCGGTAGTAACCTTTTGAACGTAATATGATCTCCATATCATCTTTCCAATCAAAATAATTGAATGGGGTGAGGATAGGCTTTGAAGAAGAGTATTCCATTGCAAGGATTGAGTCAACTGATGAAGAGGAAGCTTGCATGCAGACTATAGCGAATGCAATTGCTGTAGGGAAGCTTGCATGCAGAAGATAGCGAGTGCAATTGGAGGAGACAATAAACCTGCAAATCACATCAAAACAACCACAATAAGGTCGAACAATCCACCCTTTGAGAGTTGCATCACACCTGGGATTGGATTTCAAGCAATGTTGAATACGTCCAATGTATCAGATCCAGGAATTATGTGGTAACTCAAGCTTCTGGAGTGATATTGGAATAATTTTCAAGCTTTGCATGCACAGGAGCGAATGCCCTTGAGATATCTCATGCCAAACTTTTTGCAACTTTTGGCAATTCAGTCAAATCTTCTTGTATAAACACCTGTAGAAAAGAGATCTTGTCCCTGCAATGGCTCTGATACCATGTAAAATTAGTCACAGCATATCTAATGAACAAGTAAATCAATCACAACAGATGAACATAGAAAATATGGTGCAAAACTGTGCAAAACATGCAGCAGTGCTCTCTATCCCAGAAAGGGTGAATGAATTACAATACAAACTGTCACAATGACTGAGCAATTCGAATTGCCTAAGGAGGTCATTCGAATCACTGAATGGAGTAGCTTGACTCTGTCTAGGAGTCCTCATAAATCATCGGTGGTGCTCATCAATCACAACAACCAGTCATCCAGGTGTCAATCTGAGTCTAACTGAGTATAATAAATGTAACTGAAGTGTGTAGCACTGATATAGGATCTGGAGGCTCAGTGGGGGTGCATGGGAGGCTAACTGAAGTCAGAACAAGTCACCTAATCAAACTGGAGGTCAAACGGAAGTGATACAGTCAGTCGGGAGTGAAACTAGCCTCAAATCAGGGAGAATCGGAGCTAACTGAATGTAACTGAAGTGAATCTGCAGTGGTAGGTGAACAAGTGCGCCCTTCTCTGGCAGTAGGTGAGAAGAGGGCGCCTTTCAGCTTAGGAGGGCTAAAACTCTGTAGTAAGTGGCTCCCGGGTGCTAGAAGAAGGTGGATAAGGTGCTGTAGGCATCAAACTGGTGACTGGGATGCATGCCAGTGCATGCAAAACCCTAGATTCTGCATATCCTAAAATAGATCATGCAAGATCCTGAAATAGATGATGTATCCCGAAATAGATGATGTGGATATCCGAACACAAAGTATGCACGTTCTATGTCATAACGACTTTGTATAGTTTGCGCATGTGTTTGGAAATAAGAAAAGCTTACTTCCCCCGTTTTTTAAAATCACAGCTTTTAGAAGGTTTACATGATTTCGTAAAAAACACGAGTTTTTAGAAAATGTGTTTTATTTCATAAATAGAATCAATAAAGTATGAACATTCTACGTCATAACGATTTTCTATACTTTGCGCATGCGTCCGGAAATAAAAAAAGCTTACTTCCACCGTTTTTTAAAATCACAGCTTCTAGAAGGTTTACATGATTTCTTAAAAAACACGAGTCTTTAGAAAATGTGTTTTATTTCATAAATGGAATCAACAAAGTATGCACATTTTACGTCATAATGACTTTCTATAGTTTGCGCATGCGTTCGGAAATAAGAAAAGCTTACTTCCCTCGTTTTTTAAAATCACAGCTTCTAGAAGGTTTACATGATTTCTTAAAAAACACGAGTTTTTAGAAAATGTGTTTTATTTCATAAATGGAATCAACAAAGTATGCACATTCTACGTCATAACGACTTTCTATAGTTTGCGCATGCGTCCGGAAATAAGAAAAGCTTACTTCCACCGTTTTTTAAAATCACAGCTTCTAGAAGGTTTACATGATTTCGTAAAAAACACGAGTTTTTAGAAAATGAGTTTTATTTCATAAATGGAATCTAGAAAGTATGCACATTATACGTCATAACGACTTTCTATAGTTTGTGCATGCATCCGGAAAAAAGAAAAGCTTACTTCCCCCGTTTTTTAAAATGACAGCTTCTAGAAGGTTTACATGATTTCTTAAAAAACACGAGTTTTTAGAAAATGTCTTTTATTTCATAACTGGAATCAACAAAGTATGCACATTCTACATCATAACGACTTTCTATAGTTTGCGCATGCGTTTGGAAATAAGAAAAGCTTATTTCCCCCATTTTTTAAAATCACAGCTTCTAGAAGGTTTACATGATTTCTTAGAAAACACGAGTTTTTAGAAAATGTGTTTTATTTCATAAATAGAATCAACAAAGTGTGCACATTCTACGTCATAACGACTTTTTATACTTTGCGCATGCATCCGGAAATAAGAAAAGCTTACTTCCACCATTTTTTAAAATCACAGCATCTAGAAGGTTTACATGATTTCGTAAAAAACACGAGTTTTTAGAAAATGTGTTTTATTTTATAAATGGAATCTACAAAGTATGCACATTCTACGGCATAACGACTTTCTATAGTTTGAGCATGCGTCCGGAAATAAGAAAAGCTTACGTCCCCCTTTTTTTAAAATCACAGCTTCTAGAAGGTTTACATGATTTCTTAAAAAACACGGGTTTTTAGAAAATGTGTTTTATTTCATAAATGGAATCAACAAAGTATGCCCATTCTACGTCATAACGAATTTCTATAGTTTGCGCATGCATTTGGAAATAAGAAAAGCTTACTTCCCCCATTTTTTAAAATCACAGCTTCATAAGGTTTACACGATTTCTTAAAAAACACGAGTTTTTAGAAAATGTGTTTTATTTCATAAATAGAATCAACAAAGTATGCACATTCTATGGCATAACGACTTTCTATATTTTGCGCATGCGTTTGGAAATAAGAAAAGCTTACTTCGCCCATTTTTTAAAATCACAGCTTCTAGAAGGTTTACATGATTTCGTAAAAAACACAAGTTTTTAGAAAATGGGTTTTATTTCATAAATGGAATCTACAAAGTGTGCACTTTCTACGTCATAACGACTATCTATAGTTTGCGCATGCGTCCGGAAATAGGAAAAGCTTACTTCCACCGTTTTTTAAAATCACAGCTTCTAGAAGGTTTACATGATTTCGTAAAAAACAAGGGTTTTTAGAAAATGTGTTTTATTTCATAAATGGAATCTACAAAGTATGCACATTCTACGTCATAACAACTTTCTATACTTTGCGCATGCGTTTGGAAATAGTTAAAGATTACTTCTCCCATGTTTTAAAATCACAGCTTCTAGAAGGTTTACATGATTTCTTAAAAAACACGAGTTTTTAGAAAATGTGTTTTATTTCATAAATAGAATCAACAAAGTATGCACATTCTACGTCATAACGACTTTCTATAGTTTGCGCATGCGTCCGGAAATAAGAAAAGCTTACTTCCACCGTTTTTTAAAATCACAGCTTCTAGAAGGTTTACATGATTTCATGAAAAACACGAGTTTTTAGAAAATGTGTTTTATTTCATAAATAGAATCAATAAAGTATGAACATTCTACATCATAACGACTTTCTATAGTTTGCGCATGCGTTTGGAAATAAGAAAAGCTTACTTCCCCCGTTTTTTAAAATCACAGCTTCTAGAAGGTTTACATGATTTCTTAAAAAACACGAGTTTTTAGAAAATGTGTTTTATTTCATAAATGGAAACTACAAAGTATGCACATTCTATGTCATAATGACTTTCTATAGTTTTCAAATGCTTCCGGAAATAAGAAAAGCTTACTTCCCCCGTTTTTTAAAATCACAGCTTCTAGAAGGTTTACATGATTTCTTAAAAAACATGAGTTTTTAGAAAATGTGTTTTATTTCATAAATGGAATCAACAAAGTATGCACATTCTACGTCATAACGACTTTCTATAGTTTGCGCATGCGTTTGGAAATAAGAAAAGCTTAGTTCCCCCGTTTTTTAAAATCACAGCTTCTAGAAGGTTTACATGATTTCTTAAAAAACACGAGTTTTTAGAAAATGTGTTTTATTTCATAAATAGAATCAACAAAGTATGCACATTCTACGGCATAACGACTTTCTATATTTTGCGCATGCGTTTGGAAATAAGAAAAGCTTACTTCCCCCGTTTTTTAAAATCACAGCTTCTAGAAGGTTTACATGATTTCGTAAAAAACACAAGTTTTTCCGAAAATGTGTTTTATTTCATAAATGGAATCAAGAAAGTATGCACATTCTATGTCATAACGACTTTCTATAGTTTGCGCATGCGTTTGGAAATAAGAAAAGCTTACTTCTCCCGTTTTTTAAATCACAGCTTCCAGAAGGTTTACATGATTTCGTAAAAAACACGAGTTTTTCGAAAATGTGTTTTATTTCATAAATGGAATCAAGAAAGTATGCACATTGTATGTCATAACGACTTTCTATAGTTTGCGCATGCGTCCGGAAATAAGAAAAGCTTACTTCCACCGTTTTTTAAAATCACAGCTTCTAGAAGGTTTACATGATTTCCTAAAAAACACGATGTTTTAGAAAATGTGTTTTATTTCATAAACGGAATCTACAAAGTATGCACATTCTACGTCGTAACGACTTTCTATAGTTTTCGCATGCGTCTGGAAATAAGAAAAGCTTACTTCCCCCGTTTTTTAAAATCACGGCTTGTAGAAGGTTTACATGATTTCTTAAAAACCACGAGTTTTTAGAAAATGTGTTTTATTTCATCAATGGAATCAACAAAGTATGCACATTCTATGTCATAACGAATTTCTATAGTTTGCGCATGCCTTTGGAAATAAGAAAAGCTTACTTCCACCGTTTTTTGAAATCACAGCTTCTAGAAGGTTTACATGATTTCGTAAAAAACACGAGTTTGTAGAAAATGTGTTTTATTTCATAAATGGAATCAACAAAGTATGCACATTCTACGTCATAACGACTTTCTATAGTTTGCGCATGCGTCCGGAAATAAGAAAAGCTTACTTCCCCCGTATTTTAAAATCACAGCTTCTAGAAGGTTTACATGATTTCTTAAAAAACACTAGTTTTTAGAAAATGTGTTTTATTTCATAAATGGAATCAACAAAGTATGCACATTGTGTGTCATAATGACTTTCTATAGTTTGCACATGCGTTTGGAAATAAGAAAAGCTTACTTCCCCCATTTTTTAAAATCACAGCTTCTAGAAGGTTTACATGATTTCTTAAAAACCATGAGTTTTTAGAAAATGTGTTTTATTTCATAAATGGAATCAACAAAGTATGCACATTCTACGTCATAACGACTTTCTATATCTTGTGCATGCCTTTGGAAATAAGAAAAGCTTAGTTCCCCCATTTTTTAAAATCACAGCTTCTAGAAGGTTTACATGATTTCGTAAAAAACACGAGTTTTTAGAAAATGTGTTTTATTTCATAAATGGAATCAACAAAGTATGCACATTCTACGTCATAACGAATTTCTATAGTTTGCGCATGCGTCCGGAAATAAGAAAAGCTTACTTCCCCCGTTTTTTAAAATCTTAGCTTCTAGAAGGTTTACATGATTTCTTAAAAAACACGTGTTTTTACAAAATGTGTTTTATTTCATAAATGGAAACAACAAAGTATGGACATTCTACGTCATAACGACTTTCTATAGTTTGCGCATGCGTCCGGAAATAAGAAAAGCTTACTTCCACCGTTTTTTAAAATCACAGCTTCTAGAAGGTTTACATGATTTCTTAAAAAACACGAGTTTTTAGAAAATATGTTTTATTTCATCAATGGAATCGACAAAGTATGCACATTCTACGTCATAACGACTTTCTATAGTTTGCGCATTCACCCAGAAATAAGAAAAGCTTACTTCCACCGTTTTTTAAAATCACAGCTTCTAGAAGGTTTACATGTTTTCGTAAAAAACACGAGTTTTTAGAAAATGTGTTTTATTTCAGAAATGGAATCTACAAAGTATGCACATTCTACGTCATAACGACTTTCTATAGCTTGCGCATGCGTCCGGAAATAAGAAAAGGTTACTTCCCCCGTTTTTTAAAATCACAGCTTCTAGAAGGTTTACACGATTTCATAAAAAACATGAGTTTTTAGAAAATGTGTTTTATTTCATAAATGGAATCAACAAAGTATGCACATTCTACGTCATAATGAGTTTCTATAGTTTGCGCATGCGTTTGGAAATAAGAAAAGCTTACTTCCCCTGTTTTTTAAAATCACAGCTTGTAGAAGGTTTACATGATTTGTTAAAAAACACGAGTTTTTAGAAAATGTGTTTTATTTCACAAATGGAATCAACAAAGTATGCACATTCTATGTCATAACGACTTTCTATAGTTTGCGCATTCGTCCAGAAATAAGAAAAGCTTACTTCCACCGTTTTTTAAAATCACAGCTTCTAGAAGGTTTACATGATTTCGTAAAAAACACGAGTTTTTAGAAAATGTGTTTTATTTCATAAATGGAATCTAAAAAGTATGCACATTCTACGTCATAACGACTTTCTATAGTTTGCGCATTCGTCCGGAAATAAGAAAAGCTTACTTCCACCGTTTTTTAAAATCACAGCATCTAGAAGGTTTACATGATTTCTTAAAAAACACGAGTTTTTAGAAAATGTGTTTTATTTCATAAATGGAATCAACAAAGTATGCACATTCTACGTAATAACGACTTTCTATAGTTTCTGCATTCGACCGGAAACAAGAAAAGCTTACTTCCACCATTTTTTAAAATCACAGCTTCTAGAAGGTTTACATGATTTCGTAAAAAACACGAGTTTTTAGAAAATGTGGTTTATTTCATAAATGGAAACAACAAAGTATGGACATTGTACGTCATAACGAATTTCTATAGTTTGCGCATACGTCCGGAAATAAGAAAAGCTTACTTCCACCGTTTTTTAAAATCACAGCTTCTAGAAGGTTTACATGATTTCTTAAAAAACACGAGTTTTTAGAAAATGTGTTTTATTTCATCAATGGAATCGACAAAGTATGCACATTCTACGTCATAACGACTTTCTATAGTTTGTGCATTCGTCCGGAAATAAGAAAAGCTTACTTCCACCGTTTTTTAAAATCACAGCTTCTAGAAGGTTTACATGATTTCATAAAAAACATGAGTTTTAAGAAAATGTGTTTTATTTCATAAATGGAATCTACAAAGTATGCACATTCTACGTCATAACGACTTTCTATAGTTTACGCATGCGTGCGGAAATAAGAAAAGCTTACTTCCCCCGTTTTTTAAAATCACAGCTTCTAGAAGGTTTACACGATTTCGTAAAAAACATGAGTTTTTAGAAAATGTGTTTTATTTCATAAATGGAATCAACAAAGTATGCACATTCTACGTCATAACGACTTTCTATAGTTTGCGCATGCGTTTGGAAATAAGAAAAGCTTACTTCCCCCGTTTTTTAAAATCACAGCTTCTAGAAGGTTTACATGATTTGTTAAAAAACACGAGTTTTTAGAAAATGTGTTTTATTTCATAAATGGAATCAACAAAGTATGCACATTCTACGTCATAATGACTTTCTATAGTTTTCGCATGCGTCCGGAAATAAGAAAAGCTTACTTCCCCCGTTTTTTAAAATCACAGCTTCTAGAAGGTTTACACGATTTCGTAAAAAACATGAGTTTTTAGAAAATGTGTTTTATTTCATAAATGGAATCAACAAAGTATGCACATTCTACGTCATAACGACTTTCTATAGTTTGCGCATGCGTTTTGAAATAAGAAAAGCTTACTTCCCCTGTTTTTTAAAATCATAGCTTCTAGAAGGTTGACATGATTTGTTAAAAAACATGAGTTTTTAGAAAATGTGTTTTATTTCACAAATGGAATCAACAAAGTATGCACATTCTACGTCACAACGAATTTCTATAGTTTGCGCATGCGTCTGGAAATAAGAAAAGCTTACTTCCACCGTTTTATAAAATCACAGCTTCTAGAAGGTTTACATGATTTCGTAAAAAACACGAGTTTTTATAAAATGTGTTTTATTTCATAAATGGAATCTACAAAGTATGCACATTCTACGTCATAACGACTTTCTATAGTTTGCGCATTCGTCCGGAAATAAGAAAAGCTTACTTCCACCGTTTTTTAAAATCACAGCTTCTAAAAGGTTTACATGATTTCTTAAAAAACACGAGTTTTTAGAAAATGTGTTTCATTTCATAAATGGAATCAACAAAGTATGCACTTTTTACGTAATAACGACTTTCTATAGTTTCCGCATTCGACTAGAAATAAGAAAAGCTTACTTCCACCGTTTTTTCAAATCACAGCTTCTAGAAGGTTTACATGATTTCGTAAAAAACATGAGTTTTTAGAAAATGTGTTTTATTTCATAAATGGAATCTACAAAGTATGCACATTCTACATCATAACGACTTTCTATAGTTTGCGCATGCGTCCGGAAATAAGAAAATCTTACTTCCCCCGTTTTTTAAAATCACAGCTTCTAGAAGGTTTACATGATTTCTTAAAAAACATGAGTTTTTAGAAAATGTGTTTTATTTCATAAATGGAATCAACAAAGTATGCAAATTCTACGTCATAACGACTTTCTATAGTTTGCGCATGCGTTTGGAAATAAGAAAAGCTTACATACCCCGTTTTTTAAAATCACAGCTTCTAAAAGGTTTACATGATTTCGTAAAAAACACGAGTTTTTAGAAAATGTGTTTTATTTCATAAATGGAATCAACAAAGTATGCACATTCTACGTCATAACGAATTTCTATAGTTTGCGCATGCATTTGGAAATAAGAAAAGCTTACTTCCCCCGTTTTTTAAAATCACAGCTTCTAGAAGGTTTACATGGTTTCTTAAAAAACACGAGTTTTTAGAAAATGTGTTTTATTTCATAAATGGAATCAACAAAGTATGCACATTCTACGTCATAACGACCTTCTATAGTTTGCGCATGCGTCCGGAAATATGAAAATCTTACTTCCACCATTTTTTAAAATCACTGCATCTAGAAGGTTTACATGATTTCGTAAAAAACACGGGTTTTTAGAAAATGTGTTTTATTTCATAAATGGAATCTACAAAGTATGCACATTCTACGGCATAAGGACTTTCTATAGTTTGTGCATGCGTCCGGAAATAACAAAAGCTTACTTCCCCCGTTTTTTAAAATCACAGATTCTAGAAGGTTTACATGATTTCTTAAAAAACACGAGTTTTTAGAAAATGTGTTTTATTTCATAAATGGAATCAACAAAGTATGCACATTCTACGTCATAACGACTTTCTATAGTTTGCGCATGCGTTTGGAAATAAGAAAAGCTTACTTCCCCCGTTATTTAAAATCACAGCTTCTAGAAGGTTTACATGATTTCTTAAAAAACACGAGTTTTTAGAAAATGTGTTTTATTTCTTAAATAGAATCAACAAAGTATGCACATTCTACGTCATAACGACTTTCTATAGTTTGCGCATGCGTTTGGAAATAAGAAAAGCTTACATCCACCGTTTTTTAAAATCACAGCTTCTAGAAGGTTTACATGATTTCTTAAAAAACACGAGTTTTTAGAAAATGTGTTTTATTTCCTAAATGGAATCAACAAAGTATGCACATTCTACGTCATAACGACTTTCTATAGTTTGAGCATGCGTTTCGAAATAAGAAAAGCTTACTACACCCGTTTTTTAAAATAATAGCTTCTAGAAGGTTTAGAATAGATGAACATAGAAAATATGGTGCAAAACTGTGCAAAACATGCAGCAGTGCTCTCTATCCCAGAAAGGGTGAATGAATTACAATACAAACTGTCACAATGACTGAGCAATTCGAATTGCCTAAGGAGGTCATTCGAATCACTGAATTGAGTAGCTTGACTCCATCTAGGAGTCCTCATAAATCATCGGTGGTGCTCATCAATCACAACAACCAGTCATCCAGGTGTCAATCTGAGTCTAACTGAGTATAATAAATGTAACTGAAGTGTGTAGCACTGATATAGGATCTGGAGTCTCAGTGGGGGCGCATGGGAGGCTAACTGAAGTCAGAACAAGTCACCTAATCAAATTGGAGGTCAAACGGAAGTGATACAGTCAGTCGGGAGTGAAACTAGCCTCAAATCAGGGAGAATCGGAGCTAACTGAATGTAACTGAAGTGAGAAGAGGGCTAAAAATCTGTAGTAAGTGGCTCCCGGGTGATAGAAGAAGGTGGATAATGTGCTAGAGGCATCAAACTGGTGACTGGGATGCATGCCAGTGCATGCAAAACCCTAGATTCTGCATATCCTGAAATAGATCATGCAAGATCCTGAAATAGATGATGTATCCCGAAATAGATGATGTGGATATCCGAACACCCCCCCTCAAGCTAGACTATGATGTGCCAACTAAAATAATGTGGGGCCCTGGTAACTAAGACCAAAGGTCACCCCAATACAATAATCCAAAAAATGCTGAAAATAAACTAAGTGAGGAAAGAGGGAAAACCCAGTGGGAAGAAAGCCCCCCCTCAAGCTAAAGCATAATAATGAATCAATCTGTCTCCACCATGATGGAACTCACCCCCAACAGTGAACGGAGGTAAGAGAACTTCTTCTCAGTGAAGCTCTTGGTGAAGATGTCTGCAATTTGCTCATCAGTAGGGCAATATTGCAGAATGATAGTGCGGTCGTGCACCAACTGTCGAATGTAATGCATATGAATCTCAATGTGTTTGGTCCTCTGCCGCTGAACTGGATCTGTGGAGATCTTGATAGCACTTTGATTGTCACAAAATAGGACAGTCGAAGTAGTGCCACCAAAACCAAACTCGGAAAGAATACCCTGCAACCAAACTGCCTGAATGCAGGCATTGACTGCCCCTCGATACTCTGCCTCTGCTGAAGAAAGTGCAATGGCTGCTTTCTTTTTGCTGGACCAGCAAATAGCACCATGACCAATCATGAAAACATAACCGGAAGTGGACTTCCGATCAATGCTATCACCTGCCCAATCTGAATTAGTAAAACCAATGAAATCTAGCTCAGAATCTGCAGCATAATGTATGCCAAACTGTTTCGTACCTTGCACATACTGCAAGATCCGCTTGGCTGCTCGCCAATGAAGCTCATGTGGCTGCTGCATATATCTTGACACGGCACTCACGGCATATGAGATATCAGGCCGTGAATGTGTCAAATAAAGTAGTGAACCAATCAACTGTCGATACATACTGCAATCTGCAAGCGATGTGGAATCTCCCTCCTCAAGACTGATTCCTGAGAGGAATGGGAATGGGGCTGCCTTACATTCAGCCATATTAAACTTCAATAACAGGTCGGAAGCATATTTTTGCTGAGATATAGTGATCCCATCAAAATTTTGAGCTATCTCCAAGCCCAAAAAGTGACTCAGCAAGCCCAAATCGCTCATGTCAAAAGCTAGATTTAAGGCAGATTTTAGCTTGTTTATTGAAGTAAGTGTGCTACCAGTAATAAGCAGATCATCAACATAAAGTACAATAACCAACAAATTACCTTTAACTCGCTGAAGATAGACATTCAGATCAGATTTGCATCTTTGGAAATTTTGAGAAAGAAGGAAGGAGTCCATCTTTGCGTACCAAGCTCTTGGGGTCTGTTTTAACCCGTACAAAGATTTCTTCAATCTACAAACCAATGATGGATCTGATGTATAACCCTTTGGCTGCTGCATATAGACCTCTTCAGCAAGGTCTCCATGTAAAAATGCACTCTTCACATCCATATGGTGCACTTCCCAGTGCTTGGATGCAGCAATAGCTAAAACAAGGCGGATGGAATCCATCTTTGCAACCGGTGCAAAGGTCTCTGTGTAGTCCACTCCTTGGACTTGGGAAAAACCTTTTGCCACCAACCTTGCTTTATATTTTTTGATAGTGCCATCAGCAGAAACTTTAGTACGGTAGACCCATTTACACTTCACTAATTTTCTTCCAGGTGGAAGAGAAACTAGCTCCCATGTATTGTTCTTTTGAAGAGAACTGTACTCTTCATCCATGGCACTTTTCCATCTTGGATCTCGATGGGCTGAATAGTATGATTGGGGATCTGAACCAGCCATCAAATAACAAATCTCAGGAAGAAATGGATCAGCAATAGAAAGAGCCATACCTTCCCTTTGAAAGTCTCCTCTTGTTCGTCTCGGATCAGCAGGATTTCCAAGACTAGAACCAGCAGATTGTAGAGTGTTTTGGGCCCACTTTGGTAACTGAGGAGGATCATCATGATTGGATTCCGAACCTGATATGTCATGATCATCATATGCTGCTACAATATCAGAAATATCAGAACTCATACCTTCATTATCGCTGCTCGAATCTTCTTCTGGTGAAGGCGGTGAATCGGCAGTTTTCTCCTCGACTAGTTGCAATTCTTGAAGCGGTTCTTCAAACTGCACACTGCGCTCTATGAATATATTTTTAGATCTGATATCCATGAGTTTATATGCTTTTGATTCTTCCCCATATCCTATCAATATGCACTCGATACTTTGTGGATCCAAAGCTCGTCTCTTCTCAGAAGGAATTCTAGCCCATGCAGTAGAGCCAAAAACTCTCAAATTTGACACATCCGGTTTGTGACCAAAGAATGCTTCGAAAGGAGTCATACCTTTCACGGATGAATGTGGAACACGGTTCTGTATATATGCAGCAACATTGATTGCTTCAGCCCAAAGATTTGCAGCCAAACCTTTCGATTCAATCATGCATGTAGCCATCTCTTTCAGTGACCGGTTTTTCCTTTCCGCTACACCGTTCTGCTGTGGTGTGTAGGGAACTGTATGTTGGATCTTGATTCCGCTTTGGGCACAAAGTTGCAGCAACTCGGACTTGATATATTCCCCACCATTATCAGATCTAAGAGCTTTGATCTTGCTCTCAGTGGTGGTCTCGACAAAAGCCTTAAAATCCTTGCATTTTCCAAGCACTTCTGACTTGTTTTTGAGAAAGAATACCCATGTAAAGCGGGAAAAATCGTCAATAAATGTCAAAACATACCTTGAACCATTTAATGACATATGGGGCAGCGGACCACTGATATCAGAATGGATCAATCCCAAAATAGTAGAGGCTCTGCTAGCCTTGCCGCGGTCGAATCTGTGCTCGGGGTGCTTCCCAATAATGCAACCGGTGCATATTCCCTTCGAGGAACGGAGTTGTGGAAGCCCATCTACCATGGATTTATTTGATAGCAGCAGCAAATACTTATAATTTAGATGTCCAAATATTTCATGCCAAAGCCTACTAACCTCATTACCATGTGTGCGAAGAGCAGTGGGCTTTGCAAGCGGAATAAAGTGTTTAAAAGGTTTACATGATTTCCTAAAAAACACGATGTTTTAGAAAATGTGTTTTATTTCATAAACGGAATCTACAAAGTATGCACATTCTACGTCGTAACGACTTTCTATAGTTTGCGCATTTGTCCGGTAAAAAGAAAAGCTTACTTCCACCGTTTTTTAAAATTACAGCTTCTAGAAGGTTTACATGATTTCGTAAAAAACATGAGTTTTTAGAAAATGTGTTTTATTTCATAAATGGAATATACAAAGTATGCACATTCTACGTCATAACGACTTTCTATAGTTTGCGCATGCGTGCGGAAATAAGAAACGCTTAATTCCCCCGTTTTTTAAAATCACAGCTTCTAGAAGGTTTACATGATTTCTTAAAAAACACGAGTTTTTAGAAAATGCGTTTTATTTCATAAATGGAATCAACAAGGTATGCACATTCTACGTCATAATGACTTTCTATAGTTTGCGCATGCGTTTGGAAATAAGAAAAGCTTACTTCCCCCGTTTTTTAAAATCACAGCTTCTAGAAGGTTTACATGATTTCGTAAAAAAAAAAGTTATTAGAAAATGTGTTTTATTTCATAAATAGAATCAACAAAGTATGCACGTTCTATGTCATAAAAACTTTCTATAGTTTGCGCATGCGTTTGGAAATAAGAAAAGCTTACTTCCCCCGTTTTTTAAAATCACAGCTTCTAGAACGTTTACATGATTTCTTAAAAAACACGAGTTTTTAGAAAATGTGTTTTATTTCATAAATGGAATCAACAAAGTATGCACATTCAACGTCATAACGACTTTCTATAGTTTGCGCATGCGTCCGGAAATAAGAAAAGCTTACTTCCACCGTTTTTTAAAATCACAGCTTCTAGAAGGTTTACATGATTTCGTAAAAAACACGAGTTTTTAGAAAATGTGTTTTATTTCATAAATGGAATCTACAAAGTATGCACATTCTACGTCATATTGAATTTCTATAGTTTGCGCATGTGTCCAGAAATAAGAAAAGCTTACTTCTCCCGTTTTTTAAAATCACAGCTTCTAGAAGGTTTACATGATTTCTTAAAAAACACGAGTTTTTAGAAAATGTGTTTTATTTCATAAATGGAATCAACAAGGTATGCACATTCTACGTCATAATGACTTTCTATAGTTTGCGCATGCGTTTGGATATAAGAAAAGCTTACTTCCACCGTTTTTTAAAATCACAGCTTCTAGAAGGTTTACAAGACTTCTTAAAAAACACGAGTTTTGAGAAAATGTGTTTTATTTCATAAATAGAATCAACAAAGTATGCACATTCTACGTCATAACGACTTTCCATAGTTTGCACATGCGTCCGGAAATAAGAAAAGCTTACTTCCACCATTTTTTAAAATCACGGCATCGAGAAGGTTTACATGATTTCGTAAAAAAGACGAGTTTTTAGAAAATATGTTTTATTTCATAAATGGAATCTACAAAGTATGCACATTCTACGTCATAACGACATTCTATAGTTTGCGCATGCGTCCGGAAATAAGAAAAGCTTACTTCCACCGTTTTTTTAAATCACAGCTTCTAGAAGGTTTACATGATTTCATAAAAAACACGAGTTTTTAGAAAATGTGTTTTTATTCTTAAATGGAATCTATAAAGTATGCACATTCTGCGTCATAACGACTTTCTATAGTTTGCGCATCCGTCCGGAAATAAGAAAAGCTTACTTCGCCCGTTTTTTAAAATCACAGCTTCTAGAAGGTTTACATGATTTGTTAAAAAACACGAGTTTTTAGAAAATGTGTTTTATTTCATAAATGGAATCAACAAAGTATGCACGTTCTAAGTCATAACGACTTTCTATAGTTTGCGCATGCGTCTGGAAATAAGAAAAGCTTACTTCCACCGTTTTTTAAAATCACAGCTTCTAGAAGGTTTACATGATTTCGTAAAAAACACGAGTTTTTAGAAAATTTGTTTTATTTCATAAATGGAATCTACAAAGTATGCACATTCTACGTCATAAATACTTTCTAGAGTTTGCGCATGCGTCCGGAAATAAGAAAAGCTTACTTCCACCGTTTTTTAAAATCACAGCTTCTAGAAGGTTTACATGATTTCGTAAAAAACACGAGTTATTAGAAAATGTGTTTTATTTCATGAATGGAATCTACAAAGTATGCACATTCTACGGCATAACGACTTTCTATATTTTGCGCATGCGTCCGGAAATAAGAAAAGCTTACCTCCCCCATTTTTTAAAATCACAGCTTCCAGAAGGTTTACATGATTTCTTAAAAAGCAAGAGTTTTTAGAAAATGTGTTTTATTTCATAAATGAAATCAACAAAGTATGCACATTCTACGTCATAACGACATTCTATAGTTTGCGCATCCGTTTGGAAATAAGAAAAGCTTACTTTCCCCATTTTTTAAAATCACAACTTCTAGAAGGTTTACATGATTTCTTAAAAAACACGAGTTTTTAGAAAATGTGTTTTATTTCATAAATAGAATCAACAAAGTATGCACATTCTACGTCATAACGACATTCTATAGTTTGCGCATTCGTCCGGAAATAAGAAAAGCTTACTTCGACCGTTTTTTAAAATCACAGCATCTAGAAGGTTTACATGATTTCATAAAAAACATGAGTTTTTAGAAAATATGTTTTATTTCATAAATGGAATCTACAAAGTATGCACATTCTACGTCATAACGACTTTCTATAGTTTTCGCATGCGTCTGGAAATAAGAAAAGCTTACTTCCCCCGTTTTTTAAAATCACAACTTCTAGAAGGTTTACATGATTTCTTAAAAAACACGAGCTTTTAGAAAATGTGTTTTATTTCATAAATGGAATCAACAAAGTATGCACATTCTAGGTCATAACAACTTCCTATAGTTTGCGCATGCTTTTGGAAATAAGAAAAGCTTACTTCCCCTGTTTTTTAAAATCACAGCTTCTAGAAGGTTTACATGATTTCGTAAAAAACACGAGTTTTTAGAAAATGTGTTTTATTTCATAAATAGAATCAATAAAGTATGCACATTCTACGTCATAACGACTTTCTATAGTTTGCGCATGCGTCCGGAAATAAGAAAAGCTTACTTCCACCGTTTTTTAAAATCACAGCTTCTAGAAGCTTTACATGATTTCGTAAAAAACATGAGTTTTTAGAAAATGTGTTTTATTTCATAAATGGAATCAACAAAGTATGCACGTTCTACGTCATAACGACTTTCGATAGTTTGCGCATGCGTCTGGAAATAAGAAAAGCTTACTTCCACCGTTTTTTAAAATCACAGCATCTAGAAGGTTTACATGATTTCGTAAAAAACACGAGTTTTTAGAAAATGTGTTTTATTTCATAAATGGAATCTACAAAGTATGCACATTCTACGTCATAACGACTTTCTATAGTTTGCGCATGCGTCCGGAAATAAGAAAAGCTTACTTCCACCGTTGTTTAAAATCACAGCTTCTAGAAGGTTTACATGATTTCGTAAAAAACACGAGTTTTTAGAAAATGTGTTTTATTTCATAAATGGAATCTACAAAGTATGCACATTCTACGACATAACGTCTTTCTATATTTTGCGCATGAGTCCGAAAATAAGAAAAGCTTACTTTCGCCGTTTTTTAAAATCACAGCTTCTAGAAGGTTTACATGATTTCTTAAAAAACATGACTTTTTAGAAAATGTGTTTTATTTCATAAATGGAATCAACAAAGTATGCACATTCTACGTCATAACGACTTTCTATAGTTTGCGCATGCGTTTGGAAATAAGAAAAGCTTACTTCCCCCCATTTTTTAAAATCACAGCTTCTAGAAGGTTTACATGATTTCTTAAAAGACACGAGTTTTTAGAAAATGTGTTTTATTTCATAAATAGAATCAACAAAGTATGCACATTCTACGTCATAACGACATTCTATAGTTTGCGCATTCGTCCGGAAATAAGAAAAGCTTACTTCCACCGTTTTTTAAAATCACAGCATCTAGAAGGTTTAAATGATTTCTTAAAAAACACGAGCGTTTAGAAAATGTGTTTTATTTCATAAATGAAATCAACAAAGTATGCACATTCTACGTCATAACAACTTCCTATAGTTTGCGCATGCTTTTGGAAATAAGAAAAGCTTACTTCCACCGTTTTTTAAAATCACAGCTTCTAGAAGGTTTACATGATTTCGTAAAAAACACGAGTTTTTTGAAAATGTGTTTTATTTCATAAATGGAATAAACAAAGTATGCACATTCTATGTCATAACTACTTTCTATAGTTTGCGCATGCGTTTGGAAATAAGAAAAGCTTACTTCTCCCGTTTTTTAAATCACAGCTTCTAGAAGGTTTACATGATTTCGTAAAAAACACGAGTTTTTAGAAAATGTGTTTTATTTCATAAAAGGAATCTACAAAGTATGCACATTCTACGTCATAACGACATTCTATAGTTTGCGCATGCGTCCGGAAATAAGAAAAGCTTACTTTCCACGTTTTTTAAAATCACAGCTTTTAGAGGGTTTCCATGATTTCGTAAAAAACACGAGTTTTTAGAAAATGTGTTTTATTTCATAAATGGAATCTACAAAGTATGCACATTCTACGGCATAACGACTTTCTATAGTTTGCGCATTCGTCCGGAAATAAGAAAACTTACTTCCACCGTTTTTTAAAATTATAGCTTCTAGAAGGTTTACATGATTTCGTAAAAAACACGAGTTTTTAGAAAATGTGTTTTATTTCATAAATGGAATATACAAAGTATGCACATTCTACGTCATAACGACTTTCTATAGTTTGCGCATGCGTGCGGAAATAAGAAACGCTTAATTCCCCCGTTTTTTAAAATCACAGCTTCTAGAAGGATTACATGATTTCTTAAAAAACACGAGTTTTTAGAAAATGCGTTTTATTTCATAAATGGAATCAACAAGGTATGCACATTCTATGTCATAATGACTTTCTATAGTTTGCACATGTGTTTGGAAATAAGAAAAGCTTACTTCCCCCGTTTTTTAAAATCACAGCTTCTAGAAGGTTTACATGATTTCGTAAAAAACACAAGTTTTTAGAAAATGTGTTTTATTTCATAAATGGAATCAACAAAGTATGCACGTTCTATGTCATACCGACTTTCTATAGTTTGCGCATGCGTTTGGAAATAAGAAAAGCTTACTTCCCCCGTTTTTTAAAATCACAGCTTCTAGAAGGTTTACATGATTTCTTAAAAAACACGAGTTTTTAGAAAATGTGTTTTATTTCATAAATGGAATCAACAAAGTATGCACATTCAACGTCATAACGACTTTCTATAGTTTGCGCATGCGTCCGGAAATAAGAAAAGCTTACTTCCACCGTTTTTTAAAATCACAGCTTCTAGAAGGTTTACATGATTTCGTAAAAAACACGAGTTTTTAGAAAATGTGTTTAATTTCATAAATGGAATCTACAAAGTATGCACATTCTACGTCATATCGAATTTCTATAGTTTGCGCATGTGTCCGGAAATAAGAAAAGCTTACTTCCCCCGTTTTTTAAAATCACAGCTTCTAGAAGGTTTACATGATTTCTTAAAAGACACGAGTTTTTAGAAAATGTGTTTTATTTCATAAATGGAATCAACAAGGTATGCACATTCTACGTCATAATGACTTTCTATAGTTTGCGCATGCGTTTGGAAATAAGAAAAGCTTACTTCCACCGTTTTTTAAAATCACAGCTTCTAGAAGGTTTACATGACTTCTTAAAAAACACGAGTTTTGAGAAAATGTGTTTTATTTCATAAATAGAATCAACAAAGTATGCACATTCTACGTCATAACGACTTTCCATAGTTTGCGCATGCGTCCGGAAATAAGAAAAGCTTACTTCCACCATTTTTTAAAATCACGGCATCGAGAAGGTTTACATGATTTCGTAAAAAACACGAGTTTTTAGAAAATATGTTTTATTTCATAAATGGAATCTACAAAGTATGCACATTCTACGTCATAACGACATTCTATACTTTGCGCATGCGTCCGGAAATAAGAAAAGCTTACTTCCACCGTTTTTTTAAATCACAGCTTCTAGAAGGTTTACATGATTTCGTAAAAAACACGAGTTTTTAGAGAATGTGTTTTTATTCTTAAATGGAATCTACAAAGTATGCACATTCTGCGTCATAACGACTTTCTATAGTTTGCGCATCCGTCCAGAAATAAGAAAAGCTTACTTCGCCCGTTTTTTAAAATCACAGCTTCTAGAAGGTTTACATGATTTGTTAAAAAACATGAGTTTTTAGAAAATGTGTTTTATTTCATAAATGGAATCAACAAAGTATGCACGTTCTACGTCATAACGACTTTCTATAGTTTGCGCATGCGTCTGGAAATAAGAAAAGCTTACTTCCACCGTTTTTTAAAATCACAGCTTCTAGAAGGTTTACATGATTTCGTAAAAAACACGAGTTTTTAGAAAATGTGTTTTATTTCATAAATGGAATCTACAAAGTATGCACATTCTACGGCATAACGACTTTCTATAGTTTGCGCATTCGTCCGGAAATAAAAAAAGCTTACTTCCACCGTTTTTTAAAATTACAGCTTCTATAAGGTTTACATGATTTCGTAAAAAACACGAGCTTTTAGAAAATGTGTTTTATTTCATAAATGGAATATTAAAAGTATGCACATTCTACATCATAACGACTTTCTATAGTTTGCGCATGCGTGCGGAAATAAGAAATGCTTAATTCCCCCGTTTTTTAAAATCACAGCTTCTAGAAGGTTTACATGATTTCTTAAAAAACACGAGTTTTTAGAAAATGCGTTTTATTTCATAAATGGAATCAACAAGGTATGCACATTCTACGTCATAATGACTTTCTATAGTTTGCGCATGCGTTTGGAAATAAGAAAAGCTTACTTCCCCCGTTTTTTAAAATCACAGCTTCTAGAAGGTTTACATGATTTCGTAAAAAACACAAGCTTTTAGAAAATGTGTTTTATTTCATAAATGGAATCAACAAAGTATGCACGTTCTATGTCATAACGACTTTCTATAGTTTGCGCATGCGTTTGGAAATAAGAAAAGCTTACTTCCCCCGTTTTTTAAAATCACAGCTTCTAGAAGGTTTACATGATTTCTTAAAAAACACGAGTTTTTAGAAAATGTGTTTTATTTCATAAATGGAATCAACAAAGTATGCACATTCAACGTCATAACGACTTTCTATAGTTTGCGTATGCGTCCGGAAATAAGAAAAGCTTACTTCCACCGTTTTTTAAAATCACAGCTTCTAGAAGGTTTACATGATTTCGTAAAAAACACGAGTTTTTAGAAAATGTGTTTTATTTCATAAATGGAATCTACAAAGTATGCACATTCTACGTCATATCGAATTTCTATAGTTTGCGCATGTGTCCGGAAATAAGAAAAGCTTACTTCCCCCGTTTTTTAAAATCACAGCTTCTAGAAGGTTTACATGATTTCTTAAAAAACACGAGTTTTTAGAAAATGTGTTTTATTTCATAAATCGAATCAACAAGGTATGCACATTCTACGTCATAATGACTTTCTATAGTTTGCGCATGCGTTTGGAAATAAGAAAAGCTTACTTCCACCGTTTTTTAAAATCACAGCTTCTAGAAGGTTTACATGACTTCTTAGAAAACACGAGTTTTGAGAAAATGTGTTTTATTTCATAAATAGAATCAACAAAGTATGCACATTCTACGTCATAAGTACTTTCCATAGTTTGCGCATGCGTCCGGAAATAAGAAAAGCTTACTTCCACCATTTTTTAAAATCACGGCATCGAGAAGGTTTACATGATTTCGTAAAAAACACGAGTTTTTAGAAAATATGTTTTATTTCATAAATGGAATCTACAAAGTATGCACATTCTACGTCATAACGACATTCTATAGTTTTCGCATGCGTCCGGAAATAAGAAAAGCTTACTTCCACCGTTTTTTTAAATCACGGCTTCTAGAAGGTTTACATGATTTCGTAAAAAACACGAGTTTTTAGAGAATGTGTTTTTATTCTTAAATGGAATCTACAAAGTATGCACATTCTGCGTCATAACGACTTTCTATAGTTTGCGCATCCGTCTGGAAATAAGAAAAGCTTACTTCGCCCCGTTTTTAAAATCACAGCTTCTAGAAGGTTTACATGATTTGTTAAAAAACACGAGTTTTAAGAAAATGTGTTTTATTTCATAAATGGAATCAACAAAGTATGCACGTTCTATGTCATAACGACTTTCTATAGTTTGCGCATGCGTCTGGAAATAAGAAAAGCTTACTTCCACCGTTTTTTAAAATCACAGCTTCTAGAAGGTTTACATGATTTCGTAAAAAACTTGAGTTTTTAGAAAATGTGTTTTATTTCATAAATGGAATCTACAAAGTATGCACATTCTACTTCATAAAGACTTTCTAGAGTTTGCGCATGCGTCCGGAAATAAGAAAAGCTTACTTCCACCGTTTTTTAAAATCACAGCTTCTAGAAGGTTTACATGATTTCGTAAAAAACACGAGTTATTAGAAAATGTGTTTTATTTCATCAATGGAATCTACAAAGTATGTTCATTCTACGGCATAACGACTGTCTATATTTTGCGCATGCGTCCGGAAATAAGAAAAGCTTACCTCCCCCGTTTTTTAAAATCACAGCTTCTAGAAGGTTTACATGATTTCTTAAAAAACAAGAGTTTTTAGAAAATGTGTTTTATTTCATAAATGAAATCAACAAAGTATGCACATTCTACGTCATAACGACATTCTATAGTTTGCGCATGCGTTTGGAAATAAGAAAAGCTTACTTTCCCCATTTTTTAAAATCACAGCTTCTAGAAGGTTTACATGATTTCTTAAAAAACACGAGTTTTTAGAAAATGTGTTTTATTTCATAAATAGCATCAACAAAGTATGGACATTCTACGTCATAGCGACATTCTATAGTTTGCGCATTCGCCCGGAAAAAAGAAAAGCTTACTTCCACCGTTTTTTAAAATCACAGCATCTAGAAGGTTTACATGATTTAATAAAAAACACGAGTTTTTAGAAAATATGTTTTATTTCATAAATGGAATCTACAAAGTATGCACATTCTACGTCATAACGACTTTCTATAGTTTGCGCATGCGTTTGGAAATAAGAAAAGCTTACTTCCCTCGTTTTTTAAGATCACAACTTCTGGAATGTTTACATGATTTCTTAAAAAACACGAGCTTTTAGAAAATGTGTTTTATTTCATAAATGGAATCAACAAAGTATGCACGTTCTACGTCATAACAACTTTCTATAGTTGGGCATGCGTCTGGAAATAAGAAAAGCTTACTTCCCCTGTTTTTTAAAATCACAGCTTCTAGAAGGTTTACATGATTTCGTAAAAAACACGAGTTTTTAGAAAATGTGTTTTATTTCATAAATGGAATCTACAAAGTATGCACATTCTACGTCATAACGACTTTCTATAGTTTGCGCATGCGGCCGGAAATAAGAAAAGCTTACTTTCACCGTTTTTTAAAATCACAGCTTCTAGAAGGTTTACATGATTTCGTAAAAAACACGAGTTTTTAGAAAATGTTTTTTATTTCATAAATGGAATCTACAAAGTATGCACATTCTACGACATAACGTCTTTCTATATTTTGCGCATGCGTCCGGAAATAAGAAAAGCTTACTTCCACCGTTTTTTAAAATCACAGCATCTAGAAGTTTTAAATGATCTCTTAAAAAACACGAGTTTTTAGAAAATGCGTTTTATTTCATAAATGGAATCAACAAGGTATGCACATTCTACGTCATAATGACTTTCTATAGTTTGCGCATGCGTTTGGAAATAAGAAAAGCTTACTTCCCCCGTTTTTTAAAATCACAGCTTCTAGAAGGTTTACATGATTTCGTAAAAAACACAAGCTTTTAGAAAATGTGTTTTATTTCATAAATGGAATCAACAAAGTGTGCACGTTCTATGTCATAACGACTTTCTTTAGTTTGCGCATGCGTTTGGAAATAAGAAAAGCTTACTTCCCCCGTTTTTTAAAATCACAGCTTCTAGAAGGTTTACATGATTTCTTAAAAAACACGAGTTTTTAGAAAATTTGTTTTATTTCATAAATGGAATCAACAAAGTATGCACATTCAACGTCATAACGACTTTCTATAGTTTGCGTATGCGTCCGGAAATAAGAAAAGCTTACTTCCACCGTTTTTTAAAATCACAGCTTCTAGAAGGTTTACATGATTTCGTAAAAAACACGAGTTTTTAGAAAATGTGTTTTATTTCATAAATGGAATCTACAAAGTATGCACATTCTACGTCATATCGAATTTCTATAGTTTGCGCATGTGTCCGGAAATAAGAAAAGCTTACTTCCCCCGTTTTTTAAAATCACAGCTTCTAGAAGGTTTACATGATTTCTTAAAAAACACGAGTTTTTAGAAAATGTGTTTTATTTCATAAATCGAATCAACAAGGTATGCACATTCTACGTCATAATGACTTTCTATAGTTTGCGCTTGCGTTTGGAAATAAGAAAAGCTTACTTCCACCGTTTTTTAAAATCACAGCTTCTAGAAGGTTTACATGACTTCTTAGAAAACACGAGTTTTGAGAAAATGTGTTTTATTTCATAAATAGAATCAACAAAGTATGCACATTCTACGTCATAAGTACTTTCCATAGTTTGCGCATGCGTCCGGAAATAAGAAAAGCTTACTTCCACCATTTTTTAAAATCACGGCATCGAGAAGGTTTACATGATTTCGTAAAAAACACGAGTTTTTAGAAAATATGTTTTATTTCATAAATGGAATCTACAAAGTATGCACATTCTACGTCATAACGACATTCTATAGTTTTCGCATGCGTCCGGAAATAAGAAAAGGTTACTTCCACCGTTTTTTTAAATCACGGCTTCTAGAAGGTTTACATGATTTCGTAAAAAACACGTGTTTTTAGAGAATGTGTTTTTATTCTTAAATATTATCTACAAAGTATGCACATTCTGCGTCATAACGACTTTCTATAGTTTGCGCATCCGTCTGGAAATAAGAAAAGCTTACTTCGCCCCGTTTTTAAAATCACAGCTTCTAGAAGGTTTACATGATTTGTTAAAAAACACGAGTTTTAAGAAAATGTGTTTTATTTCATAAATTGAATCAACAAAGTATGCACGTTCTATGTCATAACGACTTTCTATAGTTTGCGCATGCGTCTGGAAATAAGAAAAGCTTACTTCCACCGTTTTTTAAAATCACAGCTTCTAGAAGGTTTACATGATTTCGTAAAAAACATGAGTTTTTAGAAAATGTGTTTTATTTCATAAATGGAATCTACAAAGTATGCACATTCTACTTCATAAAGACATTCTAGAGTTTGCGCATGCGTCCGGAAATAAGAAAAGCTTACTTCCACCGTTTTTTAAAATCACAGCTTCTAGAAGGTTTACATGATTTCGTAAAAAACACGAGTTATTAGAAAATGTGTTTTATTTCATCAATGGAATCTACAAAGTATGTTCATTCTACGGCATAACGACTTTCTATATTTTGCGCATGCGTCCGGAAATAAGAAAAGCTTACCTCCCCCGTTTTTTAAAATCACAGCTTCTAGAAGGTTTACATGATTTCTTATAAAACAAGAGTTTTTAGAAAATGTGTTTTATTTCATAAATGAAATCAACAAAGTATGCACATTCTACGTCATAACGACATTCTATAGTTTGCGCATGCGTTTGGAAATAAGAAAAGCTTACTTTCCCCATTTTTTAAAATCACAGCTTCTAGAAGGTTTACATGATTTCTTAAAAAACACGAGTTTTTAGAAAATGTGTTTTATTTCATAAATAGCATCAACAAAGTATGGACATTCTACGTCATAGCGACAGTCTATAGTTTGCGCATTCACCCGGAAAAAAGAAAAGCTTACTTCCACCGTTTTTTAAAATCACAGCATCTAGAAGGTTTACATGATTTAATAAAAAACACGAGTTTTTAGAAAATATGTTTTATTTCATAAATGGAATCTACAAAGTATGCACATTCTGCGTCATAACGACTTTCTATAGTTTGCGCATGCGTCTGGAAATAAGAAAAGCTTACTTCCACCGTTTTTTAAAATCACAACTTCTAGAAGGTTTACATGATTTCGTAAAAAACACGAGTTTTTGAAAATGTGTTTTATTTCATAAATGGAATCTACAAAGTATACACATTCTACGTCATAACGACTTTCTATGGTTTGTGCATGCGTTTGGAAATAAGAAAAGCTTACTTCCCCCATTTTTTAAAATCACAGCTTCTAGAAGGTTTACATGATTTCGTAAAAAACACGAGTTCTTAGAAAATGTTTTTTATTTCATAAATGGAATCTACAAAGTATGCACATTCTATGTCACAACGACTTTCTATTGTTTGCGCATGCATCCGGAAATACGAAAAGCTTACTTCCACCGTTTTTTAAAATCACAGCTTCTAGAAGGTTTACATGATTTCGTAAAAAACACGAGTTTTTAGAAAATGTGTTTTATTTCATAAATGCAATCTACAAAGTATACACATTCAATGTCAGAACGACTTTTTATAGTTTGCGCATGCGTCTGGAAATAAGAAAAGCTTACTTCCCCCGTTTTTTAAAATCACAGCTTCTAGAACGTTTACATGATTTCTTAAAAAACATGAGTTTTTAGAAAATGTGTTTTATTTCATAAATGGAATCAAGAAAGTATGCACATTCTACGAAATAACGACTTTCTATAGTTTGTGTATGCGTTTGGAAATAAGAAAAGCTTACTTCCCCCGTTTTTTAAAATCACAGCTTCTAGAAGGTTTACATCGATTCTTCAAAAACACGAGTTTTTAGAAAATGTGTTTTCTTTCATAAATGGAATCAACAAAGTATGCACATTCTACGTCATAACGAATTTCTATAGTTTGCGCATGCGTCCCGAAATAAGAAAAGCTTACTTCCACCGTTTTTTTAAATCACAGCTTCTAGAAGGTTTACATGATTTCTTAAAAAACACGAGTTTTTAGAAAATGTGTTTTATTTCATAAATGGAATCAACAAAGTATGCACATTCTACATCATAACGACTTTCTATAGTTTGTGCATTCGCCCGGAAATAAGAAAAGCTTACTTCCACCGTTTTTTAAAATCACAGCTTCTAGAAGGTTTACATGATTTCGTAAAAAACACGAGTTTTTGAAAATGTGTTTTATTTCAAAAATGGAATCTACAAAGTATACACATTCTACGTCATAACGACTTTCTATGGTTTGTGCATGCGTTTGGAAATAATAAAAGCTTACTTCCCCCATTTTTTAAAATCACAGCTTCTAGAAGGTTTACATGATTTCGTAAAAAACACGAGTTCTTAGAAAATGTGTTTTATTTCATAAATGGAATCTACAAAGTATGCACATTCTACGTCACAACGACTTTCTATTGTTTGCGCATGCATCCGGAAATAAGAAAAGCTTACTTCCCCCGTTTTTTAAAATCACAGCTTCTAGAACGTTTACATGATTTCTTAAAAAACATGAGTTTTTAGAAAATGTGTTTTATTTCATAAATGGAATCAAGAAAGTATGCACATTCTACGAAATAACGACTTTCTATAGTTTGCGTATGCGTTTGGAAATAAGAAAAGCTTACTTCCCCCGTTTTTTAAAATCACAGCTTCTAGAAGGTTTACGTCATAACGAATTTCTATAGTTTGCGCATGCGTCCCGAAATAAGAAAAGCTTACTTCCACCGTTTTTTAAAATCACAGATTCTAGAAGGTTTACATGATTTCGTAAAAAACACGAGTTTTTAGAAAATGTGTTTTATTTCATAAATGGAATCTACAAAGTATGCACATTCTACGTCATAACGACTTTCTATTGTTTGCCCATGCGTCCGGAAATAAGAAAAGCTTACTTCCACCGTTTGTTAAAATCACAGCTTCTAGAAGGTTTACATGATTTCGTAAAAAACACGAGTTTTTAGAAAATGTGTTTTATTTCATAAATGGAAACTACAAAGTAGGCACATTCTATGTCAGAAGGACTTTTTATAGTTTGCGCATGCGTCCGGAAATAAGAAAAGCTTACTTCCCCCGTTTTTTAAAATCACAGCTTCTAGAAGGTTTACATGATTTCTTAAAAAACACGAGTTTTTAGAAAATTTGTTTTATTTGATAAATGGAATCAACAAAGTATGCACATTCTACGTCATAACGACTTTCTATAGTTTGCGCATGCGTTTGGAAATAAGAAAAGCTTACTTCCCCCGTTTTTTAAAATCACAACATCTAGAAGGTTTACATGATTTCTTAAAAAATACGAGTTTTTAGAAAATGTGTTTTATTTCATAAATGGAATCAAGAAAGTATGCACATTCTACGAAATAACGACTTTCTATAGTTTGTGTATGCGTTTGGAAATAAGAAAAGCTTACTTCCCCCGTTTTTTAAAATCACAGCTTCTAGAAGGTTTACATCGATTCTTCAAAAACACGAGTTTTTAGAAAATGTGTTTTCTTTCATAAATGGAATCAACAAAGTATGCACATTCTACGTCATAACGAATTTCTATAGTTTGCGCATGCGTCCCGAAATAAGAAAAGCTTACTTCCACCGTTTTTTTAAATCACAGCTTCTAGAAGGTTTACATGATTTCTTAAAAAACACGAGTTTTTAGAAAATGTGTTTTATTTCATAAATGGAATCAACAAAGTATGCACATTCTACATCATAACGACTTTCTATAGTTTGTGCATTCGCCCGGAAATAAGAAAAGCTTACTTCCACCGTTTTTTAAAATCACAGCTTCTAGAAGGTTTACATGATTTCGTAAAAAACACGAGTTTTTGAAAATGTGTTTTATTTCAAAAATGGAATCTACAAAGTATACACATTCTACGTCATAACGACTTTCTATGGTTTGTGCATGCGTTTGGAAATAATAAAAGCTTACTTCCCCCATTTTTTAAAATCACAGCTTCTAGAAGGTTTACATGATTTCGTAAAAAACACGAGTTCTTAGAAAATGTGTTTTATTTCATAAATGGAATCTACAAAGTATGCACATTCTACGTCACAACGACTTTCTATTGTTTGCGCATGCATCCGGAAATAAGAAAAGCTTACTTCCCCCGTTTTTTAAAATCACAGCTTCTAGAACGTTTACATGATTTCTTAAAAAACATGAGTTTTTAGAAAATGTGTTTTATTTCATAAATGGAATCAAGAAAGTATGCACATTCTACGAAATAACGACTTTCTATAGTTTGCGTATGCGTTTGGAAATAAGAAAAGCTTACTTCCCCCGTTTTTTAAAATCACAGCTTCTAGAAGGTTTACGTCATAACGAATTTCTATAGTTTGCGCATGCGTCCCGAAATAAGAAAAGCTTACTTCCACCGTTTTTTAAAATCACAGATTCTAGAAGGTTTACATGATTTCGTAAAAAACACGAGTTTTTAGAAAATGTGTTTTATTTCATAAATGGAATCTACAAAGTATGCACATTCTACGTCATAACGACTTTCTATTGTTTGCCCATGCGTCCGGAAATAAGAAAAGCTTACTTCCACCGTTTGTTAAAATCACAGCTTCTAAAAGGTTTACATGATTTCGTAAAAAACACGAGTTTTTAGAAAATGTGTTTTATTTCATAAATGGAAACTACAAAGTAGGCACATTCTATGTCAGAAGGACTTTTTATAGTTTGCGCATGCGTCCGGAAATAAGAAAAGCTTACTTCCCCCGTTTTTTAAAATCACAGCTTCTAGAAGGTTTACATGATTTCTTAAAAAACACGAGTTTTTAGAAAATTTGTTTTATTTGATAAATGGAATCAACAAAGTATGCACATTCTACGTCATAACGACTTTCTATAGTTTGCGCATGCGTTTGGAAATAAGAAAAGCTTACTTCCCCCGTTTTTTAAAATCACAACATCTAGAAGGTTTACATGATTTCTTAAAAAACACGAGTTTTTAGAAAATGTGTTTTATTTCATAAATGGAATCAAGAAAGTATGCACATTCTACGAAATAACGACTTTCTATAGTTTGCGCATGCGTTTGGAAATAAGAAAAGCTTACTTCCCCCGTTTTTTAAAATCACAGCTTCTAGAAGGTTTACATGGATTCTTCAAAAACACGAGTTTTTAGAAAATGTGTTTTCTTTCATAAATGGAATCAACAAAGTATGCACATTCTACGTCATAACGAATTTCTATAGTTTGCGCATGTGTCCCGAAATAAGAAAAGCTTACTTCCACCGTTTTCTTAAATCACAGCTTCTAGAAGGTTTACATGATTTCTTAAAAAACACAAGTTTTTAGAAAATGTGTTTTATTTCATAAATTGAATCAAAAAAGTATGCACATTCTACATCATAACGACTTTCTATAGTTTGTCCATTCGCCCGGAAATAAGAAAAGCTTACTTCCAACGTTTTTTAAAATCACAGCTTCTAGAAGGTTTACATGATTTCGTAAAAAACACGAGTTTTTGAAAATGTGTTTTATTTCATAAATGGAATCTACAAAGTATACACATTCTACGTCATAACGACTTTCTATGGTTTGTGCATGCATTTGGAAATAAGAAAAGCTTACTTCCCCCATTTTTTAAAATCACAGCTTCTAGAAGGTTTACATGATTTCGTAAAAAACACGAGTTCTTAGAAAATGTGTTTTATTTCATAAATGGAATCTACAAAGTATGCACATTCTACGTCACAACGACTTTCTATTGTTTGCGCATGCATCCGGAAATAAGAAAAGCTTACTTCCACCGTTTTTTAAAATAACAGCTTCTAGACGGTTTACATGATTTAGTAAAAAACACGAGTTTTTAGAAAATGTGTTTTATTTCATAAACGCAATCTACAAAGTATACACATTCAATGTCAGAACGACTTTTTATAGTTTGCGCATGCGTCCGGAAATAAGAAAAGCTTACTTCCCAGGTTTTTTAAAATCACAGCTTCTAGAAGGTTTACATGATTTCTTAAAACACACGAGTTTTTAGAAAATGTGTTTTATTTCATAAATGGAATCTACAAAGTATGCACATTCTACGTCATAACGACTTTCTATAGTTTGCGCATCCGTCCGGAAATAAGAAAAGCTTACTTCCCCCGTTTTTTAAAATCACAGCTTCTAGAAGGTTTACATGATTTGTTAAAAAACACGAGATTTTAGAAAATGTGTTTTATTTCATAAATGGAATCAACAAAGTATGCACATTCTACGTCATAACGACTTTCTATAGTTTGCGCATGCGTCCGGAAATAAGAAAAGCTTACTTCCATCGTTTTTTAAAATCACAGCTTCTAGAAGGTTTACATGATTTCATAAAAAACACGAGTTTTTAGAAAATGTGTTTTATTTCATAAATGGAATCTGCAAAGTATGCACATTCTACGTCATAACGACTTTCTATAGTTTGCGCATGCATCCGGAAATAAGAAAAGCTTACTTCCCCCGTTTTTTAAAATCACAGCTTCTAGAAGGTTTACATGATTTCTTAAAAAACACGAGTTTTTACAAAATGTGTTTTATTTCATAAATGGAATCAACAAAGTATGCACATTCTACGTCATAAAGACTTTCTATAGTTTGCGCATGCGTCCGGAAATAAGAAAAGCTTACTTCCACCATTTTTTAAAATCACAGCTTCTAGAAGGTTTACATGATTTCGTAAAAAACACGAGTTTTTAGAAAATGTGTCTTATTTCATAAATAGAATCAACAAAGTATGCACATTCTACATCATAACGAATTTCTATAGTTTGCGCATGCGTTTGGAAATAAGAAAAGCTTATTTCCCCCTTTTTTTAAAATCACAGCTTCTAGAAGGTTTACATGATTTCTTAAAAAACACGAGTTTTTAGAAAATGTGTTTTATTTCATAAATAGAATCAACAAAGTATGCACATTCTACGTCATAACGACTTTCTATAGTTTGCCCATGCGTCCGGAAATAAGAAAAGCTTACTTCCACCATTTTTTAAAATCACAGCTTCTAGAAGGTTTACATGATTTCGTAAAAAAGACGAGTTTTTAGAAAATGTGTTTTATTTCATAAATGGAATCTACAAAGTATGCACATTCTACGTCATAACAACATTCAATAGTTTGCGCATGCGTCCGGAAATAACAAAATCTTACTTCCCCCGTTTTTCAAAATCACAGCTTCTAGAACGTTTACATGATTTCTTAAAAAACATGAGTTTTTAGAAACTGTGTTTTATTTCATAAATGGAATGAAGAAAGTATGCACATTCTACAAAATAACGACTTTCTATAGTTTGCGTATGCATTTGGAAATAAGAAAAGCTTACTTCCCCCGTTTTTTAAAATCACAGCATCTAGAAGGTTTACATCGATTCTTCAAAAACACGAGTTTTTAGAAAATGTGTTTTCTTTCATAAATGGAATCAACAAAGTATGCACATTCTACGTCATAACGAATTTCTATAGTTTGCGCATGCGTCCTGAAATAAGAAAAGATTACTTCCACCGTTTTTTTAAATCACAGCTTCTAGAAGGTTTACATGATTTCTTAAAAAACACGAGTTTTTAGAAAATGTGTTTTATAGAATAAATGGAATCAACAAAGTATGCACATTCTACATCATAACGACTTTCTATAGTTTGTGCATTCGCCCGGAAATAAGAAAAGCTTACTTCCACCATTTTTTAAAATCACAGCTTCTAGAAGGTTTACATGATTTCGTAAAAAACACGAGTTTTTGAAAATGTGTTTTATTTCAAAAATGGAATCTACAAAGTATGCCCATTCTACGTCATAACGACTTTCTATGGTTTGCGCATGCGTCCGGAAATAAGAAAAGCTTACTTCCACCATTTTTTAAAATCACAGCTTCTAGAAGGTTTACATGATTTCGTAAAAAACACGAGTTTTTAGAAAATGTGTTTTATTTCATAAATGGAATCTACAAAGTATGCACATTCTATGTCAGAAGGACTTTTTATAGTTTGCGCATGCGTCCGGAAATAAGAAAAGCTTACTTCCCCCGTTTTTTAAAATCACAACTTCTAGAAGGTTTACATGATTTCTTAAAAAACACGAGTTTTTAGAAAATGTGTTTTATTTCATAAATGGAATCATCAAAGTATGCACATTCTACATAATAACGACTTTCTATAGTTTGTGCATTCGTCCGGAAATAAGAAAAGCTTACTTCCACCGTTTTTTAAAATCACAGCTTCTAGAAGGTTTACATGATTTCGTAAAAAACACGAGGTTTTAGAAAATGTGTTTTATTTCATAAATGGAATCTACAAAGTATGCACATTCTACGTCAGAACGACTTTCTATTGTTTCTGCATGCGTCAAGAAATAAGTAATCTTACTTCCCCCGTTTTTTAAAATCACAGCTTCTAGAATGTTTACATGATTTCGTGAAAAATACGAGTTTTTAGAAAATGTGCTTTATTTGATAAATGGAATCTACAAAGTATGCACATTCTACATCATAACGACTTTCTATAGTTTGTGCATCCGTCCGGAAATAAGAAAAGCTTACTTCCCTCGTTTTTTAAAATCACAGCTTCTATAAGGTTTACATGATTTGTTAAAAAACACGAGATTTTAGAAAATGTGTTTTTTTTCATAAATGGAATCAACAAAGTATGCACATTCTACGTCATAACGACTTTCTATAGTTTGCGCATGCGTCCGGAAATAAGAAAAGCTTACTTCCACCGTTTTTTAAAATCACAGCTTCTAGAAGGTTTACATGATTTCATAAAAAACACGAGTTTTTAGAAAATGTGTTTTATTTCATAAATGGAATCTACAAAGTATGCACATTCTACGTCATAACGACATTATATAGTTTTGCGCATGCGTCTGGAAATAAGAAAAGCTTACTTCCCCAGTTTTTTAAAATCAGAGCTTCTAGAAGGTTTACATGATTTCTTAAAAAACACGAGTCTTTAGAAAATGTGTTTTATTTCATAAAATGAATCAACAAAGTATGCACATTCTGCGTCATAACAACTTTCTAAGGTTTGCGCATGCGTTTGGAAATAAGAAAAGCTTACTTCCCCCATTTTTTAAAATCACAGCTTCTAGAAGGTTTACATGATTTCTTAAAAAACACGTGTTTTTAGAAAATGTGTTTTATTTCATAAATGGAATCAAGAAAGTATGCACATTCTATGAAATAACGACTTTCTATAGTTTACGCATGCGTTTGGAAATAAGAAAAGCTTACTTCCCCCATTTTTTAAAATCACAACTTCTAGAAGGTTTACATGATTTCTTCAAAAACACGAGTTTTTAGAAAATGTGTTTTCTTTCATAAATGGAATCAACAAAGTATGCACATTCTACGTCATAACGAATTTCTATAGTTTGCGCATGCGTCCGGAAATAAGAAAAGCTTACTTCCACCGTTTTTTTAAATCACAGCTTCTACAAGGTTTACATGATTTCTTAAAAAACACGAGTTTTTAGAAAATGTGTTTTATTTCATAAATGGAATCAACAAACTATGCACATTCTACATCATAACGACTTTCTATAGTTTGTGCATTCGCCCGGAAATAAGAAAAGCTTACTTCCACAGTTTTTTAAAATCACAGTTTCTAGAAGGTTTACATGATTTCGTAAAAAGCACGAGTTTTTGAAAATGTGTTTTATTTCATAAATGGAATCTACAAAGTATGCACATTCTACGTCATAACGACTTTCTATAGTTTGCGCATGCGTTTGGAAATAAGAAAAGCTTACTTCCACCGTTTTTTAAAATCACAGCTTCTAGAAGGTTTACATGATTTCGTAAAAAACACGAGTTTTTAGAAAATGTGTTTTATTTCATAAATGGAATCTCAAAATTATGCACATTCTATGTCATAACGACTTTCTATAGTTTGCGCATGCATTTGGAAATAAGAAAAGCTTACTTCCCCCGTTTTTTAAAATCACAGCTTCTAGAACGTTTACATGATTTCTTAAAAAACATGAGTTTTTAGAAAATGTGTTTTATTTCATAAATGGAATCAAGAAAGTATGCACATTCTACGAAATAACGACTTTCTATAGTTTGCGTATGCGTTTGGAAATAAGAAAAGCTTACTTCCCCCGTTTTTTAAAATCACAGCTTCTAGAAGGTTTACGTCATAACGAATTTCTATAGTTTGCGCATGCGTCCCGAAATAAGAAAAGCTTACTTCCACCGTTTTTTAAAATCACAGATTCTAGAAGGTTTACATGATTTCGTAAAAAACACGAGTTTTTAGAAAATGTGTTTTATTTCATAAATGGAATCTACAAAGTATGCACATTCTACGTCATAACGACTTTCTATTGTTTGCCCATGCGTCCGGAAATAAGAAAAGCTTACTTCCACCGTTTGTTAAAATCACAGCTTCTAGAAGGTTTACATGATTTCGTAAAAAACACGAGTTTTTAGAAAATGTGTTTTATTTCATAAATGGAAACTACAAAGTAGGCACATTCTATGTCAGAAGGACTTTTTATAGTTTGCGCATGCGTCCGGAAATAAGAAAAGCTTACTTCCCCCGTTTTTTAAAATCACAGCTTCTAGAAGGTTTACATGATTTCTTAAAAAACACGAGTTTTTAGAAAATGTGTTTTATTTGATAAATGGAATCAACAAAGTATGCACATTCTACGTCATAACGACTTTCTATAGTTTGCGCATGCGTTTGGAAATAAGAAAAGCTTACTTCCCCCGTTTTTTAAAATCACAACATCTAGAAGGTTTACATGATTTCTTAAAAAACACGAGTTTTTAGAAAATGTGTTTTATTTCATAAATGGAATCAAGAAAGTATGCACATTCTACGAAATAACGACTTTCTATAGTTTGCGCATGCGTTTGGAAATAAGAAAAGCTTACTTCCCCCGTTTTTTAAAATCACAGCTTCTAGAAGGTTTACATGGATTCTTCAAAAACACGAGTTTTTAGAAAATGTGTTTTCTTTCATAAATGGAATCAACAAAGTATGCACATTCTACGTCATAACGAATTTCTATAGTTTGCGCATGTGTCCCGAAATAAGAAAAGCTTACTTCCACCGTTTTCTTAAATCACAGCTTCTAGAAGGTTTACATGATTTCTTAAAAAACACAAGTTTTTAGAAAATGTGTTTTATTTCATAAATTGAATCAAAAAAGTATGCACATTCTACATCATAACTACTTTCTATAGTTTGTCCATTCGCCCGGAAATAAGAAAAGCTTACTTCCAACGTTTTTTAAAATCACAGCTTCTAGAAGGTTTACATGATTTCGTAAAAAACACGAGTTTTTGAAAATGTGTTTTATTTCATAAATGGAATCTACAAAGTATACACATTCTACGTCATAACGACTTTCTATGGTTTGTGCATGCATTTGGAAATAAGAAAAGCTTACTTCCCCCATTTTTTAAAATCACAGCTTCTAGAAGGTTTACATGATTTCGTAAAAAACACGAGTTCTTAGAAAATGTGTTTTATTTCATAAATGGAATCTACAAAGTATGCACATTCTACGTCACAACGACTTTCTATTGTTTGCGCATGCATCCGGAAATAAGAGAAGCTTACTTCCACCGTTTTTTAAAATCACAGCTTCTAGAAGGTTTACATGATTTAGTAAAAAACACGAGTTTTTAGAAAATGTGTTTTATTTCATAAACGCAATCTACAAAGTATACACATTCAATGTCAGAACGACTTTTTATAGTTTGCGCATGCGTCTGGAAATAAGAAAAGCTTACTTCCCAGGTTTTTTAAAATCACAGCTTCTAGAAGGTTTACATGATTTCTTAAAACACACGAGTTTTTAGAAAATGTGTTTTATTTCATAAATGGAATCTACAAAGTATGCACATTCTACGTCATAACGACTTTCTATAGTTTGCGCATCCGTCCGGAAATAAGAAAAGCTTACTTCCCCCGTTTTTTAAAATCACAGCTTCTAGAAGGTTTACATGATTTGTTAAAAAACACGAGATTTTAGAAAATGTGTTTTATTTCATAAATGGAATCAACAAAGTATGCACATTCTACGTCATAACGACTTTCTATAGTTTGCGCATGCGTCCGGAAATAAGAAAAGCTTACTTCCATCGTTTTTTAAAATCACAGCTTCTAGAAGGTTTACATGATTTCATAAAAAACACGAGTTTTTAGAAAATGTGTTTTATTTCATAAATGGAATCTGCAAAGTATGCACATTCTACGTCATAACGACTTTCTATAGTTTGCGCATGCATCCGGAAATAAGAAAAGCTTACTTCCCCCGTTTTTTAAAATCACAGCTTCTAGAAGGTTTACATGATTTCTTAAAAAACACGAGTTTTTACAAAATGTGTTTTATTTCATAAATGGAATCAACAAAGTATGCACATTCTACGTCATAAAGACTTTCTATAGTTTGCGCATGCGTCCGGAAATAAGAAAAGCTTACTTCCACCATTTTTTAAAATCACAGCTTCTAGAAGGTTTACATGATTTCGTAAAAAACACGAGTTTTTAGAAAATGTGTCTTATTTCATAAATAGAATCAACAAAGTATGCACATTCTACATCATAACGAATTTCTATAGTTTGCGCATGCGTTTGGAAATAAGAAAAGCTTATTTCCCCCTTTTTTTAAAATCACAGCTTCTAGAAGGTTTACATGATTTCTTAAAAAACACGAGTTTTTAGAAAATGTGTTTTATTTCATAAATAGAATCAACAAAGTATGCACATTCTACGTCATAACGACTTTCTATAGTTTGCCCATGCGTCCGGAAATAAGAAAAGCTTACTTCCACCATTTTTTAAAATCACAGCTTCTAGAAGGTTTACATGATTTCGTAAAAAAGACGAGTTTTTAGAAAATGTGTTTTATTTCATAAATGGAATCTACAAAGTATGCACATTCTACGTCATAACAACATTCAATAGTTTGCGCATGCGTCCGGAAATAACAAAAGCTTACTTCCCCCGTTTTTCAAAATCACAGCTTCTAGAACGTTTACATGATTTCTTAAAAAACATGAGTTCTTAGAAACTGTGTTTTATTTCATAAATGGAATGAAGAAAGTATGCACATTCTACAAAATAACGACTTTCTATAGTTTGCGTATGCATTTGGAAATAAGAAAAGCTTACTTCCCCCGTTTTTTAAAATCACAGCATCTAGAAGGTTTACATCGATTCTTCAAAAACACGAGTTTTTAGAAAATGTGTTTTCTTTCATAAATGGAATCAACAAAGTATGCACATTCTACGTCATAACGAATTTCTATAGTTTGCGCATGCGTCCTGAAATAAGAAAAGATTACTTCCACCGTTTTTTTAAATCACAGCTTCTAGAAGGTTTACATGATTTCTTAAAAAACACGAGTTTTTAGAAAATGTGTTTTATAGAATAAATGGAATCAACAAAGTATGCACATTCTACATCATAACGACTTTCTATAGTTTGTGCATTCGCCCGGAAATAAGAAAAGCTTACTTCCACCATTTTTTAAAATCACAGCTTCTAGAAGGTTTACATGATTTCGTAAAAAACACGAGTTTTTGAAAATGTGTTTTATTTCAAAAATGGAATCTACAAAGTATGCCCATTCTACGTCATAACGACTTTCTATGGTTTGCGCATGCGTCCGGAAATAAGAAAAGCTTACTTCCACCATTTTTTAAAATCACAGCTTCTAGAAGGTTTACATGATTTCGTAAAAAACACGAGTTTTTAGAAAATGTGTTTTATTTCATAAATGGAATCTACAAAGTATGCACATTCTATGTCAGAAGGACTTTTTATAGTTTGCGCATGCGTCCGGAAATAAGAAAAGCTTACTTCCCCCGTTTTTTAAAATCACAACTTCTAGAAGGTTTACATGATTTCTTAAAAAACACGAGTTTTTAGAAAATGTGTTTTATTTCATAAATGGAATCATCAAAGTATGCACATTCTACATAATAACGACTTTCTATAGTTTGTGCATTCGTCCGGAAATAAGAAAAGCTTACTTCCACCGTTTTTTAAAATCACAGCTTCTAGAAGGTTTACATGATTTCGTAAAAAAGACGAGGTTTTAGAAAATGTGTTTTATTTCATAAATGGAATCTACAAAGTATGCACATTCTACGTCAGAACGACTTTCTATTGTTTCTGCATGCGTCAAGAAATAAGTAATCTTACTTCCCCCGTTTTTTAAAATCACAGCTTCTAGAATGTTTACATGATTTCGTGAAAAATACGAGTTTTTAGAAAATGTGCTTTATTTGATAAATGGAATCTACAAAGTATGCACATTCTACATCATAACGACTTTCTATAGTTTGTGCATCCGTCCGGAAATAAGAAAAGCTTACTTCCCTCGTTTTTTAAAATCACAGCTTCTATAAGGTTTACATGATTTGTTAAAAAACACGAGATTTTAGAAAATGTGTTTTTTTTCATAAATGGAATCAACAAAGTATGCACATTCTACGTCATAACGACTTTCTATAGTTTGCGCATGCGTCCGGAAATAAGAAAAGCTTACTTCCACCGTTTCTTAAAATCACAGCTTCTAGAAGGTTTACATGATTTCATAAAAAACACGAGTTTTTAGAAAATGTGTTTTATTTCATAAATGGAATCTACAAAATATGCACATTCTACGTCATAACGACATTATATAGTTTGCGCATGCGTCTGGAAATAAGAAAAGCTTACTTCCCCAGTTTTTTAAAATCAGAGCTTCTAGAAGGTTTACATGATTTCTTAAAAAACACGAGTCTTTAGAAAATGTATTTTATTTCATAAAATGAATAGACAAAGTATGCACATTCTGCGTCATAACAACTTTCTATAGTTTGCGCATGCGTTTGGAAATAAGAAAAGCTTACTTCCCCCATTTTTTAAAATCACAGCTTCTAGAAGGTTTACATGATTTCTTAAAAAACACGTGTTTTTAGAAAATGTGTTTTATTTCATAAATGAAATCAAGAAAGTATGCACATTCTATGAAATAACGACTTTCTATAGTTTACGCATGCGTTTGGAAATAAGAAAAGCTTACTTCCCCCATTTTTTAAAATCACAACTTCTAGAAGGTTTACATGATTTCTTCAAAAACACGAGTTTTTAGAAAATGTGTTTTCTTTCATAAATGGAATCAACAAAGTATGCACATTCTACGTCATAACGAATTTCTATAGTTTGCGCATGCGTCCGGAAATAAGAAAAGCTTACGTCCACCGTTTTTTTAAATCACAGCTTCTACAAGGTTTACATGATTTCTTAAAAAACACGAGTTTTTAGAAAATGTGTTTTATTTCATAAATGGAATCAACAAACTATGCACATTCTACATCATAACGACTTTCTATAGTTTGTGCATTCGCCCGGAAATAAGAAAAGCTTACTTCCACAGTTTTTTAAAATCACAGTTTCTAGAAGGTTTACATGATTTCGTAAAAAGCACGAGTTTTTGAAAATGTGTTTTATTTCATAAATGGAATCTACAAAGTATGCACATTCTACGTCATAACGACTTTCTATAGTTTGCGCATGCGTTTGGAAATAAGAAAAGCTTACTTCCACCGTTTTTTAAAATCACAGCTTCTAGAAGGTTTACATGATTTCGTAAAAAACACGAGTTTTTAGAAAATGTGTTTTATTTCATAAATGGAATCTACAAATTATGCACATTCTATGTCATAACGACTTTCTATAGTTTGCGCATGCATTTGGAAATAAGAAAAGCTTACTTCCCCCGTTTTTTAAAATCACAGCTTCTAGAAGGTTTACATGATTTTGTAAAAAACACGAGTTTTTAGAAAATGTGTTTTATTTCATAAATGGAATCAACAAAGTATGCACGTTCTATGTCATAACGACTTTCTATAGTTTGCGCATGCGTCCGGAAATAAGAAAAGCTTACTTCCCCCATTTTTTAAAATCACAGCTTCTAGAAGGTTTACATGATTTCTTAAAAAACACGAGTTTTTAGAAAATGTGTTTTATTTCATATATGGAATCAACAAAGTATGCACATTCTACGTCATAACAACTTTCTATAGTTTGCTCATGCGTCCGGAAATAAGAAAAGCTTACTTCCACCGTTTTTTAAAATCACAGCTTCTAGAAGGTTTACATGATTTCGTAAAAAACACTTGTTTTTGAAAATGTGTTTTATTTAATAAATGGCATCTACAAAGTATGCACATTCTACGTCATAATGACTTTCTATGGTTTGCGCATGCGTTTGGAAATAAGAAAAGCTTACTTCCCCCGTTTTTTAAAATCACAGTTTCTAGAAGGTTTACATGATTTCGTAAAAAACATGAGTTTTTAGAAAATGTGTTTTATTTCATAAATGGAGTCTACAAAGTATGCACATTCTACGTCATAACGACTTTCTATTGTTTGCGCATGCGTCCGGAAATAAGAAAAGCTTACTTCCACCGTTTCTTAAAATCACAGCTTCTAGAAGGTTTACATGATTTCGTAAAAAACACGAGTTTTTAGAAAATGTGTTTTATTTCATAAATGGAATCTACAAAGTATGCAAATTCTATGTCAGAACGACTTTCTATAGTTTGCGCATGCGTCCGGAAATAAGAAAAGCTTACTTCCCCAGTTTTTTAAAATCACAGCTTCTAGAAGGTTTACATGATTTCTTAAAAAACACTAGTTTTTAGAAAATGTGTTTTATTTCATAAATGGAATCAACAAAGTATGCACATTCTACATCATAACGAGTTTCTATAGGTTGTGCATTCGTACGGAAATAAGAAAAGCTTACTTCCACCGTTTTTTAAAATCACAGCTTCTAGAATGTTTAGATGATTTCGTAAAAAACACGAGTTCTTAGAAAATGTGTTTTATTTCATAAATGGAATCTACAAAGTATGCACATTCTACGTCATAACGACTTTCTATTGTTTGCGCATGCGTCCGGAAATAAGAAAAGCTTACTTCCACCGTTTTTTAAAATCACAGCTTCTAGAAGGTTTACATGACTTCGTAAAAATCACGAGTTTTTAGAAAATGTTTTTTATTTCATAAATGGAATCTACAAAGTATGCACATTCTACGTCATAACGACTTTCTATAGTTTGCGCATGCGTTTGGAAATAAGCAAAGCTTACTTCCACCGTTTTTTAAAATCACAGCTTCTAGAAGGTTTACATGATTTCGTAAAAAACACGAGTTTTTAGAAACTGTGTTTTATTTCATAAATGGAATCTACAAAGTATGCACATTCTACGTCATAACGACTTTCTATGGTTTGCGCATCCGTCCGGAAATAAGAAAAGCTTACGTCCCCCGTTTTTTAAAATCACAGCTTCTACAAGATTTACATGATTTGTTAAAAAACATGAGATTTTAAAAAATGTGTTTTATTTCATAAATGGAATCTACAAAGTATGCACATTCTACGTCATAACGACATTCTATAGTTTGCGCATGCGTCCGGAAATAAGAAAAGCTTACTTCCCTAGTTTTTTAAAATCAGAGCTTCTAGAAGATTTACATGATTTCTTAAAAAACACGAGTCTTTAGAAAATGTGTTTTATTTCATGAATGGAATCAACAAAGTATGCACATTCTACGTCATAACAACTTTCTATAGTTTGCGCATGCGTTAGGAAATAAGAAAAGCTTACTTCTCCCGTTTTTTAAAATCACAGCTTCTAGAAGGTTTACATGATTTCTTAAAAAACACGAGTTTTTAGAAAATGTGTTTTATTTCATAAATGGAATCAAGAAAGTATGCACATTCTACGAAATAACGACTTTCTATAGTTTGCGCATGCGTTTGGAAATAAGAAAAGCTTACTTCCCCCGTTTTTTAAAATCACATCTTCTAGAAGGTTTACATGATTTCTTCAAAAACACGAGTTTTTAGAAAATGTGTTTTCTTTCATAAATGGAATCAACAAAGTATGCACATTCTACGTCATAACGAATTTCTATAGATTTCGCATGCGTCCGGAAATAAGAAAAGCTTACTTCCCCCATTTTTTAAAATCACCGCTTCTAGAAGGTTTACATGATTTCTTAAAAAATACGAGTTTTTAGAAAATGTGTTTTATTTCATAAATGGAATCAACAAAGTATGCACATTCTACATCATAACGACTTTCTATAGTTTGTGCATTCGTCCGGAAATAAGAAAAGCTTACTTCCACCGTTTTTTAAAATCACAGCTTCTAGAAGGTTTACATGATTTCGTAAAAAACACGATTTTTTAGAAAATGTGTTTTATTTCATAAATGGAATCTACAAAGTATGCACATTCTACGTCAGAACGACTTTCTATTGTTTGTGCATGCGTCCAGAAATAAGAAATCTTACTTCCCCCGTTTTTTAAAATCACAGCTTCTAGAACGTTTACATGATTTCTTAAAAAACACGAGTTTTTAGAAAATGTGTTTTATTTCATAAATGGAATCAACAAAGTATGTACATTCTACGTCATAACGACTTTCCATACTTTCAACATGCATTTGGAAATAAGAAAAGCTTAATTCCCCCGTTTTTTAAAATCACAGCTTCTAGAAGGTTTACATGATTTCTTAAAAAACACGAGTTTTTAGAAAATGTGTTTTATTTCATAAATAGAATCAACAAAGTATGCATATTCTATGTCATAACGACTTTATATAGATTGCGCATGCGTCCGGAAATAAGAAAAGCTTACTTCCACCATTTTTTAAAGTCACAGTTTCTAGACGGTTTACAAGATTTCGTAAAAAACGTGAGTTTTTAGAATATGTGTTTTATTTAATAAATGGAATCTACAAAGTATGCACATTCTACGTCATAACGATATTATATAGTTTGCGCATGCGTCCGGAAATAAGAAAAGCTTACTTCCACCATTTTTTAAAATCACAGCTTCTAGAAGGTTTACATGATTGCGTAAAAAACACGAGTTTTTAGAAAATGTGTTTTATTTCATAAATGGAATCTACAAAGTATGCACATTCTATGTCATAACGACTTTCTATAGTTTGTGCATTCGCCCGGAAATAAGAAAAGCTTACTTCCCCTGTTTTTTAAAATCACAGCTTCTAGAAGATTTACATGATTTCTTCAAAAACACGAGTCTTTAGAAAATGTGTTTTATTTCATAAATGGAATCAACAAAGTATGCACATTCTACGTCATAACAACTTTCTATAGTTTTGGCATGCATTTGGAAATAAGAAAAGCTTACTTCCCCCGTTTTTTAAAATCACAGCTTCTAGAAGGTTTACATGATTTCGTAAAAAACACGAGTTTTTAGAAAATGTGTTTTATTTCATAAATGGAATCTACAAAGTATGCAAATTCTATGTCAGAACGACTTTCTATAGTTTGCGCATGCGTCCGGAAATAAGAAAAACTTACTTCCACCATTTTTTAAAATCACAGCTTCTAGAAGGTTTACATGATTGCGTAAAAAACACGAGTTTTTAGAAAATGTGTTTTATTTCATAAATGGAATCTACAAAGTATGCACATTCTACGTCATAACGACTTTCTATAGTTTGTGCATTCGCCCGGAAATAAGAAAAGCTTACTTCCACCGTTTTTTAAAATCACAGCTTCTAGAAGGTTTACATGATTTCTTAAAAAACACGAGTTTTTAGAAAATATGTTTTATTTCATAAATGGAATCTACAAAGTATGCACATTCTACGTCATAACGACTTTCTATTGTTTGCGTATGCGTCCGGAAATAAGAAAAGCTTACTTCCACCGTTTTTTAAAATCACAGCTTCTAGAAGGTTTACATGATTTCGTAAAAAACACGAGTTTTTAGAAAATGTGTTTTATTTCATAAATGGAATCTACAAAGTATGCACATTCTATGTCAGAACGACTTTTTATAGTTTGCGCATGCGTCCGGAAATAAGAAAAGCTTACTTCCCCCGTTTTTTAAAATCACAGCTTCTAGAAGGTTTACATGATTTCTTAAAAAACACAAGTATTTAGAAAATGTGTTTTATTTCATAAATGGAATCAACAAAGTATGCACATTCTACATCATAACGACTTTCTATAGTTTGTGCATGCGTCCGGAAATAAGAAAAGCTTACTTCCCCCGTTTTTTAAAATCACAGCTTCTAGAACGTTTACATGATTTCGTGAAAAACACGCGTTTTTAGAAAATGTGTTTTATTTCATAAATGGAATCAGGAAAGTATGCACATTCTACGTCATAACGACTTTCTATAGTTTGCGCATGCGTTTGGAAATAAGTAAATCCTACTTCACCCGTTTTTTAAAATCACAGCTTCTAGAAGGTTTACATGATTTCGTTAAAAACACGAGTTTTAAGAAAATGTGTTTTATTTCATAAATGGAATCAACAAAGTATGCACATTCTACGTCATAACGACTTTCTATAGTTTGCGCATGCGTCTGGAAATAAGAAAAGCTTACTTCCACCGTTTTTTAAAATCACAGCTTCTAGAAGGTTTACATGATTTCATAAAAAACACTAGTTTTTAGAAAATGTGTTTTATTTCATAAATGGAATCTACAAAGTATGCACATTCTACGTCATAACGACTTTCTATAGTTTGCGCATGCATCCGGAAATAAGAAAAGCTTACTTCCCCCGTTTTTTAAAATCACAGTTTCTAGAAGGTTTACATGATTTCTTAAAAAACACGAGTTTTTAGAAAATGTGTTTTATTTTATAAATGGAATCAACAAAGTATGCACATTCTACATCATAACGACTTTCTATAGTTTGCGCATGCGTCCGGAAATAAGAAAAGCTTACTTCCACCATTTTTTAAAATCACAGCTTCTAGAAGGTTTACATGATTTTGTAAAAAACACGAGTTTTTAGAAAATGTGTTTTATTTCATAAATGCTATCAACAAAGTATGCACATTCTACGTCATAACGACTTTCTATAGTTTGCGCATGCGTTTGGAAATAAGAAAAGCTTACTTCCACCATTTTTTAAAATCACAGCTTCTAGAAGGTTTACATGATTTCGTAAAAAACACGAGTTTTTAGAAAATGTGTTTCATTTCATAAATGGAATCTACAAAGTATGCACATTTTATGTCAGAACGACTTTTTATAGTTTGCGCATGCGTCCGGAAATAAGAAAAGCTTACTTCCCCCGTTTTTTAAAATCACAGCATCTAGAAGGTTTACATGATTTCTTAAAAAACACGAGTATTTAGAAAATGTGTTTTATTTCATAAATGGAATCAACAAAGTATGCACATTCTACATCATAACGACTTTCTATAGTTTGTGCATTCGTCCGGAAATAAGAAAAGCTTACTTCCACTGTTTTTTAAAATCACAGCTTCTAGAAGGTTTACATGATTTGTTAAAAAAGACGACATTTTAGAAAATGTCTTTTATTTCATAAATGGAATCAACAAAGTATGCACATTCTACGTCATAACGACTTTCTATAGTTTGTGCATGCGTCCGGAAATAAGAAAAGCTTACTTCCCCCATTTTTTAAAATCATAGCTTCTAGAACGTTTACATGATTTCGTGAAAAACACGAGTTTTTAGAAAATGTGTTTTGTTTCATAAATGGAATCAATAAAGTATGCACATTCTACGTCATAACGACTTTCTATAGTTTGCGCATGCGTTTGGAAATAAGTAAATCCTACTTCCCCCGTTTTTTAAAATCACAGCTTCTAGAAGGTTTACATGATTTCGTAAAAAACATGAGTTTTTAGAAAATGTGTTTTATTTCATAAATGGAATCAACAAAGTATGCACATTCTACGTCATAACGACTTTCTATAGTTTGCGCATGCGTCCGGAAATAAGAAAAGCTTACTTCCACCGTTTTTTAAAATCACAGCTTCTAGAAGGTTTACATGATTTCATAAAAAACACGAGTTTTTAGAAAATGTTTTTTATTTCATAAATGGAATCTACAAAGTATGCACATTCTACATCATAACGACTTTCTATAGTTTGCGCATGCATCCGGAAATAAGAAAAGCTTACTTCCCCCGTTTTTTAAAATCACAGCTTCTAGAAGGTTTACATGATTTCTTAAAAAACACGAGTTTTTAGAAAATGTGTTTTATTTCATAAATGGAATCAACAAAGTATGCACATTCTACATCATAACGACTTTCTATAGTTTGCGCATGCGTCCGGAAATAAGAAAAGCTTACTTCCACCGTTTTTTAAAATCACAGATTCTAGAAGGTTTACATGATTTCGTAAAAAACACGAGTTTTTAGAAAATGTGTTTTATTTCATAAATGCTATCAACAAAATATGCACATTCTACGTGATAACAACTTTCTATAGTTTGCGCATGCGTTTGGAAATAAGAAAAGCTTACTTCCACCATTTTTTTAAATCACGGCTTCTAGAAGGTTTACATGATTTCGTAAAAAACACGAGTTTTTAGAAAATGTGTTTTATTTCATAAATGGAATCAACAAAGTATGCACATTCTACGTCATAACGACTTTCTATAGTTTGTGCATTCGTCCGAAATAAGAAAATCTTACTTCCACCATTTTTTAAAATCACAGCTTCTAGAAGGTTTACATGATTTCGTAAAAAACACGAGTTTTTAGAAAAAGTGTTTTATTTCATAAATGGAATCTACAAATTATGCACATTCTACGTCATAACAACATTCTATAGTTTGCGCATGCGTCCGGAAATAACAAAAGCTTACTTCCCCCATTTTTTAAAATCACAGCTTCTAGAAGGTTTACATGATTTCATAAAAAACACGAGTTTTTAGAAAATGTGTTTTATTTGATAAATGGAATCTACAAAGTATGCACATTCTACATCATAACGACATTCTATAGTTTGCGCATGCGTCCGGAAATAAGAAAATCTTACTTCCCCCGTTTTTTAAAATCACAGCTTCTAGAAGGTTTACATGATTTCTTAAAAAACACGAGTTTTTAAAAAATGTGTTTTATTTCATAAATGGAATCAAGAAAGTATGCACATTCTACGAAATAACGACTTTCTATAGTTTGCGCATGCGTTTGGAAATAGGAAAAGCTTACTTCCCCCGTTTTTTAAAATCACAGCTTCTAGAAGGTTTACATGGATTCTTCAAAAACACGAGTTTTTAGAAAATGTGTTTTCTTTCATAAATGGAATCAACAAAGTACGCACATTCTATGCCAGAACGACTTTTTATAGTTTGTGCATGCGTCCGGAAATAAGAAAATCTTACTTCCCCTATTTTTTAAAATCACGAGTTTTTGCGTATGCGTCCCGAAACAAGAAAAGCTTACTTCCACCGTTTTTTTAAATCACAGCTTCTAGAAGGTTCACATGATTTCTTAAAGAACACGAGTTTTTAGAAAATATGTTTTATTTCATAAATGGAATCAACAAAGTATGCACATTCTACATCATAACGACTTTCTATAGTTTGTGCATTCGCCCGGAAATAAGAAAAGCTTACTTCCAGCGTTTTTTAAAATCACAGCTCCTAGAAGGTTTACATGATTTCGTAAAAAACACGAGTTTTTGAAAATGTGTTTTATTTCATAAATGGAATCTACAAAGTATGCACATTCTACATCATAACGACTTTCTATGGTTTGCGCATGTGTTTGGAAATAAGAAAAGCTTACTTCCCCCATTTTTTAAAATCACAGCTTCTAGAAGGTTTACATGATTTCGTAAAAAACACGAGTTTTTAGAAAATGTGTTTTATTTCATAAATGGAATCTACAAAGTATGCACATTCTACGTCATAACGACTTTCTATTGTTTGCGCATGCATCCGGAAATAAGAAAAGCTTACTTCCACCGTTTTTTAAAATCACAGCTTCTAGAAGGTTTACATGATTTCGTAAAAAACACGAGTTTTTAGAAAATGTGTTTTATTTCATAAATGGAATATACAAAGTATGCACATTCTATGCCAGAACGAATTTTTATAGTTTGCGCATGCGTCCGGAAATAAGAAAATCTTACTTCCCCTATTTTTTAAAATCACAGCTTCTAGAAGGTTTGCATGATTTTTTAAAAAACACGAGTTTTTAGAAAATGTGTTTTATTTCATAAATGGAATCAACAAAGTATGCACATTCTACATCATAACGACTTTCTATAGTTTGTGCATTCGTCCGGAAATAAGAAAAGCTTACTTCCACCATTTTTTAAAATCACAGATTCTAGAAGGTTTACATGATTTCTTAAAAAACACGAGTTTTTAGAAAATGTGTTCTATTTCATAAATGGAATCAACAAAGTATGCACATTCTACTTCATAACGACTTTCTATAGTTTGCGCATACGTTTGGAAATAAGAAAAGCTTACTTCCCCCGCTTTTTAAAATCACAGCTTCTAGAAGGTTTACATGATTTCTTAAAAAATATCACGAGTTTTTAGAAAATGTGTTTTATTTCATAAATGGAATCTACAAAGTATGCACATTCTATGTCATAACGAATATCTATAGTTTGCGCATGCATTTGGAAATAAGAAAAGCTTACTTCCCGCGTTTTTTAAAATCACAGCTTCTAGAGGGTTTAAATGATTTTTTAAAAAACACGAGTTTTTAGAAAATCTATTTTATTTCATAAATGGAATCAGCAAAGTATGCACATTCTACGTCATAACGACTTTCTATAGTTTGCGCATGCGTTTGGAAATAAGAAAAGATTACTTCCATCGTTTTTTAAAATCACAGCTTCTAGAAGGTTTACATGATTTCGTAAAAAACACGAGTTTTTAGAAAATGTGTTTTATTTCATAAATGGAATCTACAAAGCATGCACATTCTACGTCAGAACGACATTCTATAGTTTGTGCATGCGTCCGGAAATAGGAAAAGCTTACTTCCCCAGTTTTTTAAAATCAGAGCTTCTAGAAGATTTACATGATTTCTTAAAAAACACGAGTCTTTAGAAAATGTGTTTTATTTCATAAATGGAATCTACAAAGTATGCACATTCTACGTCATAACAACTTTCTATAGTTTGCGCATGTATTTGGAAATAAGAAAAGCTTACTTCCCCCGTTTTTTAAAATCACAGCTTCTAGAAGGTTTACATGATTTCTTAAAAAACACGAGCTTTTAGAAAATGTGTTTTATTTCATAAATGGAATCAACAAAGTATGCACATTCTACGTCATAACGACTTTCTATAGTTTGCGCATGCGTTTGGAAATAAGAAAAGCTTACTTCCCCCTTTTTTTAAAATCACAGCTTCTAGAAGCTTTACATGATTTCTTAAAAAACACGAGTTTTTAGAAAATGTGTTTTATTTCATAATTAGAATGAAAAAAGTATGCACATTCTACATCATAATGACTTTCTATAGTTTGCGCATGCGTCCGGAAATAAGAAAAGCTTACTTCCACCATTTTTTAAAATCACAGCTTCTAGAAGGTTTACATGATTTCGTAAAAAACACGAGTTTTTAGAAAATGTGTTTTATTTCATAAATGGAATCTACAAAGTATGCACATTCTACGTCATAACGACATTCTATAGTTTGCGCATGCGTCCGGAAATAAGAAAAGCTTACTTCCCCTGTTTTCTAAAATCACAGCTTCTAGAAGATTTACATGATTTCTTAAAAAACACGAGTCTTTAGAAAATGTGTTTTATTTCATAAATGGAATCAACAAAGTATGCACATTCTACGTCATAACAACTTTCTATAGTTTGGGCATGCATTTGGAAATAAGAAAAGCTTACTTCCCCCGTTTTTTAAAATCACAGCTTCTAGAAGGTTTACATGATTTCTTAAAAAACACGAGTTTTTAGAAAATTTGTTTTATTTCATAAATGGAATCAAGAAAGTATGCACATTCTACGAAATAACGACTTTCTATAGTTTGCGCATGCGTTTGGAAATAAGAAAAGCTTACTTCCCCCGTTTTTTAAAATCACAGCTTCAAGAAGGTTTACATGATTTCTTCAAAAACACGAGTTTTTAGACAATGTGTTTTCTTTCATAAATTGAATCAACAAAGTATCCACATTCTACGTCATAACGAATTTCTATAATTTGGGCATGCATACGGAAATAAGAAAAGCTTACTTCCACCGTTTTTTAAAATCACAGCTTCTAGAAGGTTTACATGATTTCTTAAAAAACACGAGTTTTTAGAAAATGTGTTTTATTTCATAAATGGAATCAACAAAGTATGCACATTCTACATCATAACGACTTTCTATAGTTTGTGCATTCGCCCAGAAATAAGAAAAGCTTACTTCCACCGTTTTTTAAAATCACAGCTTCTAGAAGGTTTACATGATTTCGTAAAAAACACGAGTTTTTAGAAAATGTGTTTTATTTCATAAATGGAATCTACAAAGTATGCACATTCTACGTCATAACGACTTGCTATAGTTTGCGCATGCGTTTGGAAATAAGAAAAGCTTACTTCCACCGTTTTTTAAAATCACAGCTTCTAGAAGGTTTACATGATTTCGTAAAAAACACGAGTTTTTAGAAAATGTGTTTTCTTTCATAAATGGAATCAACAAAGTATCCACATTCTATGTCATAACGACTTTCTATAGTTTGCGCATGCGTTTGGAAATAAGAAAAGCTTACTTCTCCCGTTTTTTAAAATCACAGCTTCTAGAAGGTTTACATGATTTCTTAAAAAACACGAGTTTTTAGAAAATGTGTTTTATTTCATAAATGGAATCAACAAAGTATGCACATTCTATGTCATAACGACTTTCTATAGTTTGCGCATGCATTTGGAAATAAGAAAAGCTTACTTCCCCCATTTTTTAAAATCACAGCTTCTAGAAGGTTTACCTGATTTCTTAAAAAACACGAGTTTTTAGAAAATGTGTTTTATTTCATAAATGGAATCAAGAAAGTATGCACATTCTACGTCATAACGACTTTCTATAGTTTGCGCATGCGTTTGGAAATAAGTAAATCTTACTTCCCCCATTTTTTAAAATCACAGCTTCTAGAAGGTTTACATGATTTCTTAAAAAACACGAGTTTTTAGAAAATGTGTTTTATTTCATAAATGGAATCAAGAAAGTATGCACATTCTACGAAATAACGACTTTCTATAGTTTGCGAATGCGTTTGGAAATAAGAAAAGCTTACTCCCCCCGCTTTTTAAAATCACAGCTTCTAGAAGGTTTACATGGATTCTTCAAAAACACGAGTTTTTAGAAAATGTGTTTTCTTTCATAAATGGAATATACAAAGTATGCACATTATGCGTCATAATGAATTTCTATAGTTTGCGCATGCGTCCCGAAATAAAAAAATCTTACTTCCACCGTTTTTTTAAATCACAGCTTCTAGAAGGTTCACATGATTTCTTAAAAAAACACGAGTTTTTAGAAAATATGTTTTATTTCATAAATGGAATCAACAAAGTATGCACATTCTACATCATAACTACTTTCTATAGTTTGTGCATTCGCCCGGAAATAAGAAAAGCTTACTTCCACCGTTTTTTAAAATCACAGCTTCTAGAAGGTTTACATGATTTCGTAAAAAACATGAGTTTTTGAAAATGTGTTTTATTTCATAAATGGAATCTATAAAGTATGCACATTCTACATCATAACGACTTTCTATGGTTTGCGCATGCGTTTGGAAATAAGAAAAGCTTACTTCCCCCATTTTTTAAAATCACAGCTTCTAGAAGGTTTACATGATTTCGTAAAAAACACGAGTTTTTAGAAAATGTGTTTTATTTCATAAATGGAATCTACAAAGTATGCACATTCTACGTCATAACGACTTTCTATTGTTTGCGCATGCGTCCGGAAATAAGAAAAGCTTACTTCCACCGTTTTTTAAAATCACAGCTTCTAGAAGGTTTACATGATTTCATAAAAAACACGAGTTTTTAGAAAATGTGTTTTATTTCATAAATGGAATCTACAAAGTATGCACATTCTATGCCAGAACGACTTTTTATAGTTTGCGCATGCGTCCGGAAATAAGAAAAGCTTACTTCCCCCGTTTTTTAAAATCACAGCTTCTAGAAGGTTTACATGATTTCTTAAAAAACACGAGTTTTTAGAAAATGTGTTTTATTTCATAAATGGAATCAACAAAGTATTCACATTCTACATCATAACGACTTTCTATAGTTTGTGCATTCGTCCGGAAATAAGAAAAGCTTACTTCCACCGTTTTTTAAAATCACAGCTTCTAGAAGGTTTACATGATTTCGTAAAAAACACGAGTTTTTAGAAAATGTGTTTTATTTCATAAATGGTATCTACAAAGTATGCACATTCTACGTCATAACGACTTTCTATAGTTTGCGCATGCGTCCGGAAATAAGAAATCTTACTTCCCCTGTTTTTTAAAATCACAGCTTCTAGAAGATTTACATGATATCTTAAAAAACACGAGTTTTTAGAAAATATCTTTTATTTCATAAATGGAATCAACAAAGTATGCACATTCTACGTCATAATGACTTTCTATAGTTTGCAGATGCGTCCGGAAATAAGAAAAGGTTACTTCCACCATTTTTTAAAATCACAGCTTCTAGAAGGTTTACATGATTTCGTAAAAAACACGAGTTTTTAGAAAATGTGTTTTATTTCATAAATGGAATCTACAAAGTATGCACATTCTACGTCATAACGACTTTCTATAGTTTGCGCATGCGTTTGGAAATAAGAAAAGCTTACTTCCCCTTTTTTTAAAATCACAGCTTCTAGAAGGTTTACATGATTTCGTAAAAAACACGTGTTTTTAGAAAATGTGTTTTATTTCATGAATGGAATCTACAAAGTATGCATATTCTACTTCATAACGACTTTCTATAGTTTGCGCATGCGTCCGGAAATAAGAAAACCTTACTTCCCCCGTTTTTTAAAATCACTGTTGATGTATATGTAACTTCGGAATGTATTTCATCAGTATATTATATATATATTTATTGTACCCTTATAAGAGATGTGTTATTCCTCTATAAGGAAGTGTCGTCATGTGGATTGACAAGTGTCACAAGTGTGTGTACTTGCCGATGGGTTATTAGACCACCTTATGGGGTCGGCCCTAATTAATATATAATATAATGTGGATGTACTCAAGTAGACAAGTCGGGCCCCAGTAGGTCACTGGGCAAAAAGGTGAGTATAAATAGAGATAGGAGATCTCTATTTTACTCACTCGGAAAAGTATCTATCTCTCTCTCTGGAAAGTGGCGCACTAGTGAGGAGGAGGAGGATCATCTGCTAGGAGACTATCTCTGTATTATTTGGTTGTATTTTTGTTGAGCCATTGCTCTCTCTATCTCTGAGGAAGTTTGTGGGGTTTTTCACCTTAGGGTTTTCCCCACGGAAACTCTCTGTCTCTTGTCTCTATGCTTTTGATTCTTGTGATGATTGTGATGCTTGTCATATTATGATTGTCATGCATTGATATACTGTAGATGTTATTCTCTCAGCAAAGATCCTTTAGTATTGTGATTTAATACTGAAAATTTAACATGGTATCAGAGCTTAACTGAGAAGAAGACATTTTGCAGTGACGGAAGCTTGTATTGCTTGTTTATTGGGTTTCTCTCCACAGATTTTTGAAATTCAGTATAGTAGATTGGATCTACTCATCAAGGCGCATCTTTCTGTCCAATCAGATTTCAGTTCCGAGCATTTTCAGTTTTGGCCCTAAAAATTAGGGTTTCCACAAAAATAGGAATTTCTGGAAACTGAAGGTACAGCTGGAAGCTCCTTACAAAAATCGAAGGTTTGAGCTTTGGATAGAGATTTTTGGCTGGGTAGATCTCCGGGAAACTCAAACCCTAATTCAGGGCTCTCCCTAGTGAACCCGGGAGGACAAAAAGGCAATTTTGAAGGACAAGACTTTGCTGATCTCAAATTCTGAATGCACTAGGCTGATCAGCTCTCCAAGGCGCATCTTTCTATCCTTCTGGAATTTTGAAATTCACATTTTGAATTTTTAGGGTTTCACTGACAAACCCTAATCCGGGACCAGATCCAGTTTTCAGCACTTCAAGTGGTAAGTTCTAAATCTTTTCTATTTCCATTTGAAGTACTCTTAAAGATGTCTCTTCACACCAAGCTTGAGGATAAGCTTGAAGGGGATGATAACTTCCGAGCCTGGAAGTATAGGATTGGGCTAATCCTGGAAGAAAATGAGTTGGACTCATATGTGAAAGAAGACATTCCTATCTCAGAGGATGAAGTGGCCAAGGCATTACACAAGAAGAACTTGGTCAAGGCAAAGAGAATCATTGCTGATTCTATCAAAGACCATCTCATACCCCATGTGTCTTCTCTCAAGACACCCAAGGAGATGTTTGAATCCTTGACCAAGCTATTTGAAGGAAAGAACATAAATCGGAAGATGACCCTGCGGAACCAATTGAAAGCAGTAAAGGAAATGGTGGAGAATGGTGAAGTGGTAATGACCACTCTAAATGGCCTACCCAGGCCATGGGATTCCTTTATTCAAGGAATTTGTGCAAGGAAGAAGTTGATCTCCTTCAGTAGACTTCAAGAAGAATGCTCTCAAGAAGAAGCTAGACTTATAGCTCGTGAGGAAAAGATGGGAGGAGAAGATCAAGCTCTTGCAGCTCACACCAAAAGAAGCAAAATCAAGAAGGATCCCTCTCGACTCAATAGGTCCTATCAAAAGAAGAACAGGAAATACCTAAGATGCTTCACATGCAATGAGAAGGGTCACTATGCTTCAGATTGTCCCAAGAACAAAAGGGATAATAACAACAACTTCAGTAAGAAGAAGAAGGGCAGCAAAAGAAGATTTCATGCTCATGCTGCCGAAGATGATGAACCCACAAAGAAGAAGGCTAGGGCAGAAAGTGATAGTGATGATGACTCATCAAGTAAAGAAGAGTATGTTCTGATCTCTGCTCTTACAGATGTAATGATTGGTTAATTGATAGTGGGGCCTCCAAACACATGACTGGGTTCAAGGAATCTTTTGTGAATCTTTCTGAACATGAATCACCCCATAAGGTGAAACTTGGGGATGATTATCAATACCCAATCAAAGGAAGTGGTGAAGCCTCCTACAATCTAGATTCTGGAAAATCATTGAAGATGAAAGAAGTACTTTATGTACCTGGGCTAAAGAAGAACTTACTCTCCATTTCTGCATTAGATGCAAAAGGTATGAGGGTTGCATTTGTGGATGGCCAAGTCCTAATGTGGCCAAAGGGAAAGACCATAGATGATGCAGTAGTGATTGGAAAGCAAGAGGGAGGTTTGTACAATTTGAAGGGACAACCTGAACATGCCATGGTGACATAAATACAAAGATTCATCCATAGTCATGGATCACATAGAGGTATGTATAATTTGTTTTTGCAAAAGTTAACTAACGAGTTATGCAGGTCATTGAAGAGAACAAGAACACATTGCTAGACATAACTAGCAAATATGGTGACCAGGTATGTGTTTCTTATATCATAGGATCTATCATATAAGTATGCATGGCATGATTGATTATGATTATTCATTGAATTTAGTAATCATGGGTTTAGGCATATTATGCTTTTTACTTTGTTTAATGATATGACTAACCAGAAAAGTCCTATGGTCAAATAGGAATATAAGTAAAATAATATGTCTCTTATATTGATTGATTTGACTAACCAGAAGAATCATGAAACCATAGGTTTGAATAGTCATGGTCTTATGCATATTATATCTCTTCTCTTGATTGATGATATGACTAACCCGAAGAGTCATAGCTTTGAGTAATTATAGGTTTAGACACGTTATGTTTCTTATGCTTTAACTAACCATAAGAATCCTACATAAACCTTGAATGCTAATGCTTATTATTTCTGTTTGAAATGATCATGACTATACATGCTTGAGATTATTGTGCTTTAATAGTATATGTATGATTTAATCATGATACTAATAAGCATGCATAGGGACCAAGGATGAATATGAGTTCAAGAACAGGTAATCCAGGAAGCAAAGATCAAGAGGGAGTACACTCCAGTGGTTTATTCAAGGATGCAAATATTCAGAGGGAGTTGTCCATATCTCTACATTCCACAACAAGAAGGTGTAGAAGGACTCCAGCAGCTCCTGCAAGGAAGAAAAGACTCAGAGGGAGTCCACCCAACAAACAAACAAAGATAAGTATTTTAATTATCTTGCATATTTGTTTGCTTAACTAAAATTGTTCAATGATGTATATGCTCATGTTCCTAGACTTAGGATATGTATTGTGCATATTAGAATGATTGAATTAATGAACAGTATACTACTAATATGCATGTGTTGGGTAAGTGGCCTATGGAACTGTACAACATTCCATTGCTACTTATCTAGAATTAAACCTCTTTGCTGACATGTTGGGAGTTGTGCACACTCTTAACAATGTTCTGGTAGAGATTGGAAGGCATCTAGAAAGTTACGGGATATGGATAAATGTTGTATTGAAGCATTGGTTAAGATAATTGCATGACTGCATGACTGTATGACATATTTCTTCATGTGTAAGAATTTGTTCTGAAAATTATGAGATGTTTCTAATCATGCAATTTAACCTGTTTTGTAGGAAAGACCGTATATCTTCACCTACAAAAGGACTACAACATTTGTTCCAGCAACAAAGATATCTATTGAAGATATTGAAGTTCCCAGGATCTGGGATGAAGAAATGGAATGCCATGATCCATCGATCATGAAGAATGATGTTTGGGATGCGATCCCAAGAGCTAAAGGGAAGTCTGTTGTGACTTCCAAATAGAACTTTCAAATCAAGCATGTTGCAGATGGCAGCATAGAGAAATATAAAAGTGATGAAATAGAAGATACACCAGATGGATTCAAGACAGCTTTCTTGAATGGTGTAGTTGAAGAAGAAGCAGCCACTTGGTTCTGAGACACATGATAGGAAATCATATATGTGCAGAACTTGGTATGGTGAAGATAGATTGATTGCCGACACGCAGCGGAAGCTTACTACCGAATTCGAGATGAAGAACTTGGGGATGATGCACTATTTGTTTTTGGCATGGAGGTGTGGCAGAGTGCAGAAGGAATCTTCCTTGGACAAGGAAAGTATGCAGTAGAGATCCTGAAGAGGTTCGGGATGATGGACTGCAAGGATATGGCCACACCTATGGCATCGAATCTGAAGCTTCTATGTGATGCTTCATCTGAGCCAGTTGATGTTTCTATGTATCGTCAGATGTTTGGGTCCTTGATGTACCTGACGAACACGAGACCAGACATTTGCTTTGCTGTGAACACATTGAGCCAGTTTCTGACGGATCCGAGGAGTGTTCACCTTGTTGCTGTAAAGCATGTTCTGAGGTACCTGAAGGGTACAGTGGATTATGGGCTCAGATATGAGGCGAATCAAAAGTTTAACCTGCAGGGTTATGTTGATTCATATTGGGCTGCCAGTGCTGCAGATAGGAAGAGCACATCTGGGTGTTGCTTCAGTATGGGATCAGGTGTGATCTCTTGGTTTAGCAGGAAGCAGTCCTGCGTAGCACTGAGTACAGCTGAGGCAGAGTATGTTGCAGCCTGTTCAGCTAGTTGTGAGGCAGTATGGCTACGGAAGCTACTGTCTGAGTTATTTGATCTCCCGTTGGAGGCTACTGGTATCTTCTGTGATAACCAGAGTTGTGTGAAGCTGTCCGAGAACCCAGTGTTTCATGACAGGTCGAAACACATAGAGATCAAATACCACTATATCAGGGATATGGTGCAGAGAGGAGCTGTGAAGCTCCTGTATGTTGCGACGGACGAGCAGATTGCAGATGTGCTGACGAAGCCACTAGCCAGGGTGAAGTTCGAGTACTTCAGAGAGAGGCTTGGCGTTCTTCAGATCGAGGACACTTCGAGGAAGAAGTGATGGATACATTTGCTGAAGCCATTCCAAGCATGTTGGAAGGAGGATTCTTCACATGGCTGTGGATGTAAGCGCTGGATGATGAGCATCAGGATGATGTTCTAGTTTCTGCTTGATATGATCAGTTGGATCAATTTATGTATGTATGTATGCATCATGTTGGATGCTGGATAAGATCAGTTGGATCATTTTATGTATGTATGTACGCATCATGTTGGATGCAGGATATGATCAGTTGGATCATTTTATGTATGTATGTATGCATCATGTTGGATGCTTGGACCATGTATCTGTATATGTATCAGGTGGATACATTGTATGATCAGGTGGATCATGTATGGTGATATGTATCATGTATTTGTATTTGTATCAGGTGGATACATTGATGATCAGGAGGATCATGTATGATGATATGTATCAGGTAGATACTTGGTATGCATCAGGTAGATGCATTGATGATCAGGATGATCATAGATGATGAGCTTCAGGATGTTGCTCCAGATGACATGCAGCAGGATGTTGCAGTGATGATCAGGATGATCATAGATGACGAGCTTCAGGATGTTGCTCCAGATGACATGCAGCAGGATGTTGCAGTGATGATCAGGATGATCATAGATGACGAGCTTCAGGATGTTGCTCCAGATGACATGCAGCAGGACGTTGCAGTGATGATGATCAGGATGATCATGGATACATCAGGATGATGTATGGTGAGTATCAGGATGATACTCTGTGGCCGTGGATCAGGTTGTGCAGATAAGCATGTAATTTGTGCCCTGGGCGATTTGCAGATGGTCTTTCGAGGTTTTGCCTATGGCATGTAATTTGTGCCCTGGGACATCTGGCAAATGCTCTTTCGAGGTTTTGCTTGGGAGGACATATAATTTGTGCCCTGGGAGATCTGCAGATAGTCTTTCGAGGTTTTTCCTATGGCATGTAATTTGTGCCCTGGGATATCTGGCAGATGCTCTTTCGAGGTTTTGTCCTATGGCATGTAATTTGTGCCCTGGGAGATCCGATAGGTTGAGCTGTGTGCTCGTAATCAGTCCTGGGATGCTCTTGCGAGGTTTTGCCATGACCACATGTAATTTGTGCCCTGGGAGATCCGATAGGTTGAGCTGTGTGCTCGTAATCAGTCCTGGGATGCTCTTGCGAGGTTTTGTGGTGAGGTCACATATAATTTGTGCCCTGGGAGATTTGCAGATGGTCTTTCGAGGTTTTGCCTATGGCATGTAATCTGTGCCCTGGGACATCTGGCAAATGCTCTTTCGAGGTTTTGTGACGCACGTAAAAGTCCTGAGGATTTCACAGTATGGCCAGTGATGACGAAGACCTGCAGGTGGTGGGCCTACATCCAGTATGAAAAAGGACTGGCTCTGTAGAACTTCCTATGACGAGTAGAGACAGAGATTGGATGAGATAGCAGCAGCAGTGACGATGCATCGATGACGATGATCCAGAGAAGAAGACTTGTCTAGCAGATCTGTGTCGAGAAATACCTTCCTTGTTAAGAGGGAGTGTTGATGTATATGTAACTTCGGAATGTATTTCATCAGTATATTATATGTATATTTATTGTACCCTTATAAGAGATGTGTTATTCCTCTATAAGGAAGTGTCGTCATGTGGATTGACAAGTGTCGCAAGTGTGTGTACTTGGCGATGGGTTATTAGACCACCTTATGGGGTCGGCCCTAATTAATATATAATATAATGTGGATGTACTCAAGTAGACAAGTCGGCCCCAGTAGGTCACTGGGCAAAAAGGTGAGTATAAATAGAGATAGGAGATCTCTATTTTACTCACTCGGAAAAGTATCTATCTCTCTCTCTGGAAAGTGGCGCACTAGTGAGGAGGAGGAGGATCATCTGCTAGGAGACTATCTCTGTATTATTTGGTTGTATTTTGGTTGAGCCATTTCTCTCTCTATCTCTGAGGAAGTTTGTGGGGTTTTTCACCTTAGGGTTTTCCCCACGGAAACTCTGTGTCTCTTGTCTCTATGCTTTTGATTCTTGTGATGCTTGTGATGCTTGTCATATTATGATTGTCATGCATTGATATACTGTAGATGTTATTCTCTCAGCAAAGATCCTTTAGTATTGTGATTTAATACTGAAAATTTAACAATCACAGCTTCTAGAAGGTTTACATGATTTCTTAAAAAACACGAGTTTTTCGAAAATATCTTTTATTTCATAAATGGAATCAACAAACTATGCAAATTATACGTCATAACGACTTTCTATAGTTTTCCCATGTCTCCGGAAATAAGAAAAGCTTACTTCCCCAGTTTTTTAAAATCACAGATTCTAGAAGGTTTACATGATTTCTTAAAAAACACGATTTTTTAGAAAATGTGTTTTATTTCATAAATGGAATCAAGAAAGTATGCACATTCTATGTCATAACGACTTTCTATAGTTTGCGCATGCGTTTGGAAATAAGAAAAGCTTACTTCCCCCGTTTTTTAAAATCACAGCTTCTAGAAGGTTTACATGATTTCTTCAAAAACACGAGTTTTTAGAAAATGTGTTTTCTTTCATAAATGGAATCAACAAAGTATGCACATTCTACGTCATAACGACTTTCTATAGTTTGCGCATGCGTCCGGAAATAAGAAAAGCTTACTTCCACCGTTTTTTAAAATCACAGCTTCTAGAAGGTTTACATGATTTCTTAAAAAACACGAGTTTTTAGAAAATGTGTTTTATTTCATAAATGGAATCTACAAAGTATGCACATTCTACATCATAACGACTTTCTATAGTTTGTGCATTCGCCCGGAAATAAGAAAAGCTTACGTCCACAGTTTTTTAAAATCACAGCTTCTAGAAGGTTTACATGATTTCGTAAAAAACACGAGTTTTTGAAAATGTGTTTTATTTCATAAATGGAGTCTACAAAGTATGCACATTCTACGTCATAACGACTTTCTATAGTTTGCGCATGCGTCCGGAAATAAGAAAAGCTTACTTCCCCCATTTTTTAAAATCACAACTTCTAGAAGGTTTCCATGATTTCTTAAAAAACACGAGTTTTTAGAAAATGTGTTTTATTTCATAAATGGAATCAACAAAGTATGCATATTCTACGTCATAATGACTTTCTATTGTTTCAACATGCGTCCAGAAATAAGAAAAGCTTACATCCACCGTTTTTTAAAATCACAGCTTCTAGAAGGTTTACATGATTTCGTAAAAAACACGAGTTTTTAGAAAATGTGTTTTATGTCATAAATGGAATCTACAAAGTATACACATTCTACGAAATAACGACTTTCTATAGTTTGCGCATGCGTTTGGAAATAAGAAAAGCTTACTTCCCCCGTTTTTTAAAATCACAGCTTCTAGAAGGTTTACATGATTTCGTAAAAAACACGAGTTTTTAGAAAATGTGTTTTCTTTCATAAATGGAATCCACAAAGTATGCACATTCTACGTCATACGGACTTTCTATAGTTTGCGCATGCATCCGGAAATAAGAAAAGCTTACTTCCCCTATTTTTTAAAATCACAGCTTCTAGAAGGTTTACATGATTTCTTAAAAAACACGAGTTTTTAGAAAATATCTTTTATTTCATAAATGGAATCAACAAAGTATGCACATTCTACATCATAACGACTTTCTATAGTTTGCGCATGCATCTGGAAATAAGAAAAGCTTACTTCCACCATTTTTTAAAATCACAGCTTCTAGAAGGTTTACATGATTTCGTAAAAAACACGAGTTTTTAGAAAATGTGTTTTATTTCATAAATGGAATCAACAAAGTATGCAAATTCTACATCATAATGAATTTCTATAATTTGTGCATTCGCCCGGAAATAAGAAAAGCTTACTTCCACCGTTTTTTAAAATCACAGCTTCTAGAAGGTTTACATGATTTCGTAAAAAACACGAGTTTTTTAAAATGTGTTTTATTTCATAAATGGAATCTACAAAGTATGCACATTCTACGTCATAACGACTTTCTATGGTTTGCGCATGCGTTTGGAAATAAGAAAAGCTTACTTCCCCCTTTTTTTAAAATCACAGCTTCTAGAAGGTTTACATGATTTCTTAAAAAACACGATTTTTTAGAAAATGTGTTTTATTTCATAAATGCAATCAAGAAAGTATGCACATTCTACGAAATAACGACTTTCTATAGTTTGCGCATGCGTTTGGAAATAAGAAAAGCTTACTTCCCCCGTTTTTTAAAATCACAGCTTCTAGAAGGTTTACATGATTTCTTCAAAAACACGAGTTTTTAGAAAATGTGTTTTCTTTCATAAATGGAATCAACAAAGTATGCACATTCTACGTCATAACGAATTTCTATAGTTTGCGCATGCCTCCGGAAATAAGAAAAGCTTACTTCCACCGTTTTTTTAAATCACAGGTTCTAGAAGGTTTACATGATTTCTTAAAAAACACGAGTTTTTAGAAAATGTGTTTTATTTCATAAATGGAATCAACAAAGTATGCACATTCTACATCATAACGAATTTCTATAGTTTGTGCATTCGCCCGGAAATAAGAAAAGCTTACGTCCACAGTTTTTTAAAATCACAGCTTCTAGAAGGTTTACATGATTTCGTAAAAAACATGAGTTTTTGAAAATGTGTTTTATTTCATAAATGGAGTCTACAAAGTATGCCCATTCTACGTCATAACGACTTTCTATTGTTTGCGTATGCGTCCGGAAATAAGAAAAGCTTACTTCCACCGTTTTTTAAAATCACAGCTTCTAGAAGGTTTACATGATTTCTTAAAAAACACGAGTTTTTAGAAAATGTGTTTTATTTCATAAATGGAATCAGCAAAGTATGCACATTCTACGTCACAACGACTTTCTATAGTTTTCGCATGCGTTTGGAAATAAGAAAAGCTTACTTCCACCGTTTTTTAAAATCACAGCTTCTAGAAGGTTTACATGATTTCTTAAAAAACACGAGTTTTTAGAAAATATCTTTTATTTCATAAATGGAATCAACAAACTATGCAAATTATACGTCATAACGACTTTCTATAGTTTTCCCATGTCTCCGGAAATAAGAAAAGCTTACCTCCCCAGTTTTTTAAAATCACATATTCTAGAAGTTTTGGATGATTTCTTAAAAAACACAAGTTTTTAGAAAATGTGTTTTATTAAATAAATGGAATCAACAAAGTATGCACATTCTATGTCATAACGACTTTCTATAGTTTGCGCATGCGTTTGGAAATAAGAAAATCTTACTTCCCCCGTTTTTTAAAATCACAACTTCTAGAAGGTTTACAGGATTTCGTAAAAAACACGAGTTTTTAGAAAATGTGTTTTATTTCATAAATGGAATCTACAAAGTATGCACATTCTACGTCATAACGACTTTCTATAGTTTCAACATGCGTCCGGAAATAAGAAAAGCTTACTTCCACCGTTTTTTAAAATCACAGCTTCTAGAAGGTTTACATGATTGCTTAAAAAACACGAGTTTTTAGAAAATGTGTTTTATTTAATAAATGGAATCTACAAAGTATGCACATACTACGTCATAACGACTTTCTATAGTTTCAACATGCGTCCGGAAATAAGAAAAGCTTACTTCCACCGTTTTTTAAAATCACGGCTTCTAGAAGGTTTACATTTTTTCGTAAAAAACACGTGTTTTTAGAAAATGTGTTTTATTTCATAAATGGAATCTACAAAGTATGCACATTCTAAGTCAGAATGACTTTCTATAGTTTGCGCATGCGTTTGGAAATAAGAAAAGCTTACTTCCCCCGTTTTTTAAAATCACAACTTCTAGAAGGTTTACAAGATTTCGTAAAAAACACGAGTTTTTAGAAAATGTGTTTTATTTCATAAATGGAATCTACAAAGTATGCACATTCTACGTCATAACGACTTTCTATAGTTTCAACATGCGTCCGGAAATAAGAAAAGCTTACTTCCACCTTTTTTTAAAATCACAGCTTCTAGAAGGTTTACATGATTGCTTAAAAAACACGAGTTTTTAGAAAATGTGTTTTATTTAATAAATGGAATCTACAAAGTATGCACATTCTACGTCATAACGACTTTCTATAGTTTCAACATGCGTCCGGAAATAAGAAAAGCTTACATCCACCGTTTTTTAAAATCACAGCTTCTAGAAGGTTTACATGATTTCGTAAAAAACACAAGTTTTTAGAAAATGTGTTTTATTTCATAAATGGAATCTACAAAGTATACACATTCTACGTGATAACGACTTTCTATAGTTTGCGCATGCGTTTGGAAATAAGAAAAGCTTACTTCCCCCGTTTTTTAAAATCACAGCTTCTAGAAGGTTTACATGATTTCGTAAAAAACACGAGTTTTTAGAAAATATGTTTTATTTCATAAATGGAATCCACAAAGTATGCACATTCTACGTCATAATGACTTTCTATAGTTTGTGCATGCATCCGGAAATAAGAAAAGCTTACTTCCCCTATTTTTTAAAATCACAGCTTCTAGAAGGTTTACATGATTTCTTAAAAAACACGAGTTTTTAGAAAATATCTTTTATTTCATAAATGGAATCAACAAAGTATGCACATTCTACGTCATAACGACTTTCTATAGTTTGCGCATGCATCTGGAAATAAGAAAAGCTTACTTCCACCATTTTTTAAAATCACAGCTTCTAGAAGGTTTACATGATTTCGTAAAAAACACGAGTTTTTAGAAAATGTGTTTTATTTCATAAATGGAATCAACAAAGTATGCACATTCTACGTCATAACTACTTTCTATATTTTACGCATGCGTTTGGAAATAAGAAAGGCTTATATCCCCCGTTTTTTAAAATCACAGCTTCTAGAAGGTTTACATGATTTCTTAAAAAACACGAGTTTTTAGAAAATGTGTTTTATTTCATAAATGGAATCAACAAAGTATTCACATTCTACGTCATAACGGCTTTCTATAGTTTGCGCATGCGTCCGGAAATAAGAAAACCTTACTTCCCCCGTTTTTTAAAATCAAAGCTCCTAGAAGGTTTACATGATTTCTTAAAAAACACGAGTTTTTAGAAAATGTGTTTTATTTCATAAATGGAATCAACAAAGTATGCACATTCTACATCATAACGAATTTCTATAGTTTGTGCATTCGCCCGGAAATAAGAAAAGCTTACGTCCACAGTTTTTTAAAATCACAGCTTCTAGAAGGTTTACATGATTTCGTAAAAAACATGAGTTTTTGAAAATGTGTTTTATTTCATAAATGGAGTCTACAAAGTATGCCCATTCTACGTCATAACGACTTTCTATTGTTTGCGTATGCGTCCGGAAATAAGAAAAGCTTACTTCCACCGTTTTTTAAAATCACAGCTTCTAGAAGGTTTACATGATTTCTTAAAAAACACGAGTTTTTAGAAAATGTGTTTTATTTCATAAATGGAATCAGCAAAGTATGCACATTCTACGTCACAACGACTTTCTATAGTTTTCGCATGCGTTTGGAAATAAGAAAAGCTTACTTCCACCGTTTTTTAAAATCACAGCTTCTAGAAGGTTTACATGATTTCTTAAAAAACACGAGTTTTTAGAAAATATCTTTTATTTCATAAATGGAATCAACAAACTATGCAAATTATACGTCATAACGACTTTCTATAGTTTTCCCATGTCTCCGGAAATAAGAAAAGCTTACCTCCCCAGTTTTTTAAAATCACATATTCTAGAAGTTTTGGATGATTTCTTAAAAAACACAAGTTTTTAGAAAATGTGTTTTATTAAATAAATGGAATCAACAAAGTATGCACATTCTATGTCATAACGACTTTCTATAGTTTGCGCATGCGTTTGGAAATAAGAAAATCTTACTTCCCCCGTTTTTTAAAATCACAACTTCTAGAAGGTTTACAGGATTTCGTAAAAAACACGAGTTTTTAGAAAATGTGTTTTATTTCATAAATGGAATCTACAAAGTATGCACATTCTACGTCATAACGACTTTCTATAGTTTCAACATGCGTCCGGAAATAAGAAAAGCTTACTTCCACCGTTTTTTAAAATCACAGCTTCTAGAAGGTTTACATGATTGCTTAAAAAACACGAGTTTTTAGAAAATGTGTTTTATTTAATAAATGGAATCTACAAAGTATGCACATACTACGTCATAACGACTTTCTATAGTTTCAACATGCGTCCGGAAATAAGAAAAGCTTACTTCCACCGTTTTTTAAAATCACGGCTTCTAGAAGGTTTACATTTTTTCGTAAAAAACACGTGTTTTTAGAAAATGTGTTTTATTTCATAAATGGAATCTACAAAGTATGCACATTCTAAGTCAGAATGACTTTCTATAGTTTGCGCATGCGTTTGGAAATAAGAAAAGCTTACTTCCCCCGTTTTTTAAAATCACAACTTCTAGAAGGTTTACAAGATTTCGTAAAAAACACGAGTTTTTAGAAAATGTGTTTTATTTCATAAATGGAATCTACAAAGTATGCACATTCTACGTCATAACGACTTTCTATAGTTTCAACATGCGTCCGGAAATAAGAAAAGCTTACTTCCACCTTTTTTTAAAATCACAGCTTCTAGAAGGTTTACATGATTGCTTAAAAAACACGAGTTTTTAGAAAATGTGTTTTATTTAATAAATGGAATCTACAAAGTATGCACATTCTACGTCATAACGACTTTCTATAGTTTCAACATGCGTCCGGAAATAAGAAAAGCTTACATCCACCGTTTTTTAAAATCACAGCTTCTAGAAGGTTTACATGATTTCGTAAAAAACACAAGTTTTTAGAAAATGTGTTTTATTTCATAAATGGAATCTACAAAGTATACACATTCTACGTGATAACGACTTTCTATAGTTTGCGCATGCGTTTGGAAATAAGAAAAGCTTACTTCCCCCGTTTTCTAAAATCACAGCTTCTAGAAGGTTTACATGATTTCGTAAAAAACACGAGTTTTTAGAAAATGTGTTTTATTTCATAAATGGAATACACAAAGTATGCACATTCTACGTCATAATGACTTTCTATAGTTTGCGCATGCATCTGGAAATAAGAAAAGCTTACTTCCACCATTTTTTAAAATCACAGCTTCTAGAAGGTTTACATGATTTCGTAAAAAACATGAGTTTTTAGAAAATGTGTTTTATTTCATAAATGGAATCAACAAAGTATGCACATTCTACGTCATAACTACTTTCTATATTTTACGCATGCGTTTGGAAATAAGAAAGGCTTATATCCCCCGTTTTTTAAAATCACAGCTCCTAGAAGGTTTACATGATTTCTTAAAAAACACGAGTTTTTAGAAAATGTGTTTTATTTCATAAATGGAATCAACAAAGTATTCACATTCTACGTCATAACGGCTTTCTATAGTTTGCGCATGCGTCCGGAAATAAGAAAACCTTACTTCCCCCGTTTTTTAAAATCAAAGCTCCTAGAAGGTTTACATGATTTCTTAAAAAACACGAGTTTTTAGAAAATGTGTTTTATTTCATAAATGGAATCAACAAAGTATGCACATTCTACGTCATAACGACTTTCTATAGTTTGCGCATTCGTTCGGAAATAAGAAAAGCTTACTTCCCCCGTTTTTTAAAATCACAGCTTCTAGAAGGTTTACATGATTTCTTAAAAAACATGAATTTTTAGAAAACATGTTTTATTTCATAAATGGAATCTACAAAGTATGCACATTCTACGTCATAACGACTTTCTATAGTTTGCGCATGCATCCGGAAATAAGAAAAGCTTACTTCCCCCGTTTTTTTAAATCACAGGTTCTAGAAGGTTTACATGATTTCGTAAAGAACACGAGTTTTTAGAAAATGTGTTTTATTTCATAAATGGAATCAACAAAGTATGCACATTCTATGTCATAACGACTTTCTATAGTTTGCGCATGCGTTTGTAAATAAGAAAAGCTTACTTCCCCAGTTTTTTAAAATCACAGCTTCTAGAAGGTTTACATGATTTCTTAAAAAACACGAGTTTTTAGAAAATGTGTTTTATTTCATAAATGGAATATACAAAGTATGCACATTCTACGTCATAACGACTTTCTATAGTTTGCTCATGCATCCGGAAATAAGAAAACCTTACTTCCCCTGTTTTTTAAAATCATAGCTTCTAGAAGATTTACATGATATCTTAAAAAACACGAGTTTTTAGAAAATATCTTTTATTTCATAAATGGAATCAACAAAGTATGCACATTCTACATCATAACGACTTTCTATAGTTTGCGGATGCGTCCGGAAATAAGAAAAGCTTACTTCCACCGTTTTTTAAAATCACAGCTTCTAGAAGGTTTACATGATTTCGTAAAAAACACGAGTTTTTAGAAAATGTGTTTTATTTCATAAATGGAATCTACAAATCATGCACATTCTACATCATAACGACTTTCTATAGTTTGAGCATGCATTTGGAAATAAGAAAAGCTTACTTCCCCCGTTTTTTAAAATCACTGCTTCTAGAAGGTTTACATGATTTTGTAAAAAACACGAGTTTTTAGAAAATGTGTTTTATTTCATAAATGGAATCTACAAAGTATGCATATTCTACGTCATAACGACTTTCTATAGTTTGCGCATGCGTCCGGAAATAAGAAAACCTTACTTCCCCTGTTTTTTAAAATCATAGCTTCTAGAAGGTTTACATGATTTCTTAAAAAACACGAGTTTTTAGAAAATATCTTTTATTTCATAAATGGAATCAACAAAGCATGCTCATTCTACGTCATAACGACTTTCTATAGTTTACGAATGCGTCCGGCAATAAGAAAAGCTTACTTCCACTGTTTTTTAAAATCAAAGCTTCTAGAAGGTTTACATGATTTCGTAAAAAACACGATTTTTTAGAAAATGTGTTTTATTTCAAAAATATAATCAACAAAGTATGCACATTCTACGTCATAACGACTTTCTATAGTTTGCGCATGCGTCCGGAAATAAGAAAAGCTTACTTCCACCATTTTTTAAAATGACATCTTCTAGAAGGTTTACATGATTTCGTAAAAACCACGTGTTTTTAGAAAATGTGTTTTATTTCATGAATGGAATCTACAAAGTATGCACATTCTACTTCATAACGACTTTCTATAGTTTGCGCATGCGTCCGGAAATAAGAAAACCTTACTTCCCCCGTTTTTTAAAATCACAACTTCTAGAAGGTTTACATGATTTCTTAAAAAACACGAGTTTTTAGAAAATATCTTTTATTTCATAAATGGAATCAACAAACTATGCAAATTCTACGTCATAACGACTTTCTATAGTTTGCACATGCGTCTGGAAATAAGAAAACCTTACTTCCACCATTTTTTAAAATCACAGCTTCTAGAAGGTTTACATGATTTCTTAAAAAACACGGGTTTTTAGAAAATGTGTTTTATTTCATAAATGGAATCAACAAAGTATGCACATCCTACGTCATAACGACTTTCTATAGTTTGCGCATTCGTCTGGAAATAAGAAAAGCTTAATTCCACCGGTTTTTAAAATCACAGCTTCTAGAAGGTTTACATGATTTCGTAAAAAACACAAGTTTTTAGAAAATGTGTTTTATTTCATAAATGGAATCTACAAAGTATGCACATTCTACGTCATAACGACTTTCTATAGTTTGCGCATGCGTTTGGAAATAAGAAAAGCTTACTTCCCCCGTTTTTTAAAATCACAGCTTCTAGAAGGTTTACATGATTTCGTAACAAACACGAGTTTTTAGAAAATGTGTTTTATTTCATAAATGGAATCCACAAAGTATGCACATTCTATGTCATAACGACTTTCTATAGTTTGCGCATGCGTCCGGAAATAAGAAAAGCTTACTTCCACCGTTTTTTAAAATCACAGCTTCTAGAAGGTTTACATGATTTCGTAAAAAACACGAGTTTTTAGAAAATGTGTTTTATTTCATAAATGGAATCTACAAAGTGTGCACATTCTACGTCATAACGACATTCTATAGTTTGCGCATGTGTCCGGAAATAAGAAATGCTTAATTCCCCAGTTTTTTAAAATCAGAGCTTCTAGAAGATTTACATGATTTCTTTATAAACACGAGTCTTTAGAAAATGTGTTTTATTTCATAAATGGAATCAACAAAGTATGCACATTCTACGTCATAACAACTTTCTATAGTTTGCGCATGCGTTTGGAAATAAGAAAAGCTTACTTCCCCCGTTTTTTAAAATCACAGCTTCTAGAAGGTTTACATGATTTCTTAAAAAACACGAGTTTTTAGAAAATGTGTTTTATTTCATAAATGGAATCAAGAAAGTATGCACATTCTATGAAATAACGACTTTCTATAGTTTGCGCATGCGTTTGGAAAGAAGAAAAGCTTACTTCCCCCGTTTTTTAAAATCACAGCTTCTAGAAGGTTTACATGATATCTTCACAAACACGAGTTTTTAGAAAATGTGTTTTCTTTCATAAATGGAATCAAAAAAGTATGCACATTCTACGTCATAACGAATTTCTATAGTTTGCGCATGCATCCGGAAATAAGAAAAGCTTAATTCCACCGTTTTTTTAAATCACAGCTTCTAGAAGGTTTACATGATTTCTTAAAAAACACGAGTTTTTAGAAAATGTGTTTTATTTCATAAATGGAATCAACAAAGTATGCACATTCTACATCATAACGACTTTCTATAGTTTGTGCATTCGCCCGGAAATAAGAAAAGCTTACTTCCACAGTTTTTTAAAATCACAGCTTCTAGAAGGTTTACATGATTTCGTAAAAAACACGAGTTTTTAGAAAATGTGTTTTATTTCATAAATGGAGTCTACAAAGTATGCACATTCTACGTCATAACGACTTTCTATGGTTTGCGCATGCGTTTGGAAATAAGAAAAGCTTACTTCCCCCGTTTTTTAAAATCACGGTTTCTAGAAGGTTTACATGATTTCGTAAAAAACACGAGTTTTTAGAAAATGTGTTTTATTTCATAAATGGAGTCTACAAAGTATGCACATTCTACGTCATAACGAATTTCTATTGTTTGCGCATGCGTCCGGAAATAAGAAAAGCTTACTTCCACCGTTTTTTAAAATCACAGCTTCTAGAAGGTTTACATGATTTCGTAAAAAACACGAGTTTTTAGAAAATGTGTTTTATTTCATAAATGGAATCTACAAAGTATGCACATTCTATATCAAAACGAATTTCTATAGTTTGCGCATGCATCCGGAAATAAGAAAGGCTTACTTCCCCCGTTTTTTAAAATCACAGTTTCTAGAAGGTTTACATGATTTCTTAAAAAACACGAGTTTTTAGAAAATGTGTTTTATTTCATAAATGGAATCAACAAAGTATGCACATTCTACATCATAACGACTTTCTATAGTTTGTGCATTCGTCCGGAAATAAGAAAAGCTTACTTCCACCGTTTTTTAAAATAACAGCTTCTAGAAGGTTTACATGATTTCGTAAAAAACACGAGTTTTTAGAAAATGTGTTTTATTTCATAAATGGAATCTACAAAGTATGCACATTCTACGTCATAATGACTTTCTATAGTTTGCGCATGCGTCCAGAAATAAGAAAAGATTACTTCCACCGTTTTTTAAAATCACAGCTTCTGGAAGGTTTACATGATTGCTTAAAAAACACGAGTTTTTAGAAAATGTGTTTTATTTAATAAATGGAATCTACAAAGTATGCACATTCTACGTCATAACGACTTTCTATAGTTTGCGCATGCGTTTGGAAATAAGAAAGGCTTATATCCCCCGTTTTTTAAAATCACAGCTTCTAGAAGGTTTACATGATTTCGTAAAAAACACGAGTTTTTAGAAAATGTGTTTTATTTCATAAATGGAATCAACAAAGTATGCACATTCTATGTCATAACGACATTCTATAGTTTGCGCATGCGTCCGGATATAAGAAAAGCTTACTTCCACCGTTTTTTAAAATCACAGCTTCTAGAAGGTTTACATGATTTCATAAAAAACACGAATTTTTAGAAAATGTGTTTTATTTCATATATGGAATCAACAAAGTATGCACATTCTACGTCATAACTACTTTCAATAGTTTGCGCATGCGTTTGGAAATAAGAAAGGATTATATCCCCCGTTTTTTAAAATCACAGCTTCTAGAAGGTTTACATGATTTCTCAAAAAACACGAGTTTTTAGAAAATGTGTTTTATTTCATAAATGGAATCAAGAAAGTATTCACATTCTACGTCATAACGACTTTCTATAGTTTGCGCATGCGTCCGGAAGTAGGAAAAGCTTACTTCCCCCGTTTTTTAAAATCACAGCTTCTAGAAGGTTTACATGATTTCTTAAAAAACACGAGTTTTTAGAAAATCTGTTTTATTTCATAAATAGAATCAACAAAGTATGCACATTCTACGTCATAACAACTTTGTATAGTTTGCGCATGCGTCCGAAAATAAGAAAAGCTTACTTCCACCGTTTTTTAAAATCACAGCTTCTAGAAGGTTTACATGATTTCGTAAAAAACACGAGTTTTTAGAAAATGTGTTTTATTTCATAAATGGAATCTACAAAGTATGCACATTCTACGTCATAACGACATTCTATAGTTTGCGCATGCGTCCGGAAATAAGAAAAGCTTACTTCCCCTGTTTTTTAAAATCACAGCTTCTAGAAGGTTTACATGATTTCTTGAAAGACACTAGTTTTTAGAAAATATGTTTTATTTCATAAATGGAATCAACAAAGTATGCACATTCTACGTCAGAACGACTTTCTATAGTTTGCGCATGCGTCCGGAAATAAGAAAACCTTACTTCCACCGTTTTTTAAAATCACAGCTTCTAAAAGGTTTACATGATTTCTTAAAAAACATGAGTTTTTAGAAAATGTGTTTTATTTCATAAATGGAATCAGCAAAGTATGCACATTCTACGTCACAACGACTTTCTATAGTTTTCGCATGCGTTTGGAAATAAGAAAAGCTTACTTCCCCCGTTTTTTAAAATCACATCTTCTAGAAGGTTTACATGATTTCTTAAAAAACACTAGTTTTTAGAAAATATGTTTTATTTCATAAATGGAATCAACAAAGTATGCACATTCTACGTCATAACAACTTTCTATAGTTTGGGCATGCGTTTGGAAATAAGAAAAGCTTACTTCCCCCGTTTTTTAAAATCACAGCTTCTAGAAGGTTTACATGATTCCTTAAAAAACACGAGTTTTTAGAAAATGTGTTTAATTTCATAAATGGAATCAAGAAAGTATGCACATTCAACGAAATAACGACTTTCTCTAGTTTGCGCATGCGTTTGGAAATAAGAAAAGCTTACTTCCCCTGTTTTTAAAAATCACAGCTTCTAGAAGGTTTACATGATTTCTTCAAAAACACGAGTTTTTAGAAAATGTGTTTTCTTTCATCAATGGAATCAACAAAGTATGCACATTCTACATCATAACGAATTTCTATAGTTTGCACATGTGTCCGGAAATAAGAAAAGCTTACTTCCACCGTTTTTTTAAATCACAGCTTCTAGAAGGTTTACATGATTTCTTAAAAAACACGAGTTTTTAGAAAATGTGTTTTATTTCATAAATGGAATCAACAAAGTATGCACATTCTACGTCATAACGACTTTCTATAGATTGCGCATCGCGTCCGGAAATAAGAAAAGATTACTTCCACCGTTTTTTAAAATCACAACTTCTAGAAGGTTTACATAATTTCGTAAAAAACACGAGTTTTTAGAAAATGTGTTTTATTTCATCAATGGAATCTACAAAGTATGCACATTCTACGTCACAACGACTTTCTATAGTTTGCGCATGCGTCCGGAAATAAGAAAAGCTTACTTCCCCCGTTTTTTAAAATCACAGCTTCTAGAAGGTTTACATGAGTTCTTAAAAAACACGAGTTTTTAGAAAATGTGATTTATTTCATAAATGGAATCAACAAAGTATGCACATTCTACGTCATAACGACTTTCTATAGTTTGCGCATGCGTTTGGAAATAAGAAAACCTTACTTCCCCCGTTTTTTAAAATCACAGCTTCTAGAAGGTTTACATGATTTCTTAAAAAACACGAGTTTTTATAAAATGTGTTTTATTTCATAAATGTAATCAACAAAGTATGCACATTCTACGTCATAACGAATTTCTATAGTTTGCGCATGCGTCCGGAAATAAGAAAAGCTTACTTCCACCGTTTTTTAAAATCACAGCTTCTAGAAGGTTTACATGATTTCGTAAAAAACACGAGTTTTTAGAAAATGTGTTTTATTTCATAAATGGAATCTACAAAGTATGCACATTCTACATCATAACGACTTTCTATAGTTTGTGCATGCGTCCGGAAATAAGAAAAGCTTACTTCCACCGTTTTTTAAAATCACAGCTTCTAGAAGGTTTACATGATTTCTTAAAAAACACGAGTTTTTAGAAAATGTTATTTATTCCAAAAAAGGAATCAACAAAGTATGCACATTCTACGTCATAACGACTTTCTATAGATTGCGCATCCGTCCGGAAATAAGAAAAGCTTACTTCGACCGTTTTTTAAAATCACAGCTTCTAAAAGGTTTACATGATTTCTTTAAAAACACGTGTTTTTAGAAAATGTGTTTTATTTCATAAATGGAATAAACAAAGTATGCACATTCTACATCATAACGACTTTCTATAGTTTGCGCATGCGTTTGGAAATAAGAAAACCTTACTTCCCCCGTTTTTTAAAATCACAGCTTCTATGAGGTTTACATGATTTCTTAAAAAACACGAGTTTTTATAAAATGTGTTTTATTTCATAAAAGGAATCAAGAAAGTATGCACATTCTACGTCATAACGACTTTCTATAGTTTGCGCATGCGTCCGGAAATAAGAAAAGCTTACTTCCACCGTTTTTTAAAATCACAGCTTCTAGAAGGTTTACATGATTTCGTAAAAAACACGAGTTTTTAGAAAATGTGTTTTATTTCATAAATGGAATCTGCAAAGTATGCACATTCTCCGTCATAACGACTTTCTCTAGTTTGTGCATGCGTCCGGAAATAAGAAAAGATTACTTCCATCGTTTTTTAAAATCACAGCTTCTAGAAGGTTTACATGATTTCTTAAAAAACACGAGTTTTTAGAAAATGTGATTTATTTCATCAATAGAATCAGCAAAGTATGCACATTCTATGTCATAACGACTTTCTATAGATTGCGCATGCCTCTGGAAATAACAAAAGCTTACGCTCCCCCTTTTTTAAAATCACAGTTTCTAGAGGTTTACATTATTTCTTAAAAAACACGAGTTTTTAGAAAATGTGATTTATTCCAAAAAAGGAATCAACAAAGTATGCACATTCTACGTCATAACGAATTTCTATAGATTACGCATCCGTCCGGAAATAAGAAAAGCTTACTTCGACCGTTTTTTAAAATCACAGCTTCTAGAAGGTTTACATGATTTCTTAAAAAACACGAGTTTTTAGAAAATGTGATTTATTTCATCAATAGAATCAGCAAACTATGCACATTCTATGTCATAACGACTTTCTATAGATTGCGCATGCGTCCGAAAATAACAAAAGCTTACTTCCCCCGTTTTTTAAAATCACAGTTTCTAGAAGGTTTACATGATTTCGTAAAAAACATGAGTTTTTAGAAAATGTGTTTTATTTCATAAATGGAGTCTAGAAAGTATGCACATTCTATGTCATAACGACTTTCTATTGTTTGCGCATCCGTCCGGAAATAAGAAAAGCTTACTTCCACCGTTTTTTAAAATCACAGCTTCTAGAAGGTTTACATGATTTCTTAAAAAACACGAGTTTTTAGAAAATGTGTTTTATTTCATAAATGGAATCAGCAAAGTATGCACATTCTGCGTCACAACAACTTTCTATAGTTTTCGCATGCGTTTGGAAATAAGAAAAGTTTACTTCCACCGTTTTTTAAAATCACAGCTTCTAGAACGTTTACATGATTTCCTAAAAAACACGAGTTTTTAGAAAATGTGTTTTATTTCATAAATGGAATCAACAAAGTATGCACATTCTACATCATAACGACTTTCTATAGTTTGTGCATTCGCCCGGAAATAAGAAAAGCTTACTTCCACAGTTTTTTAAAATCACAGTTTCTAGAAGGTTTACATGATTTCGTAAAAAGCACGAGTTTTTGAAAATGTGTTTTATTTCATAAATGGAATCTACAAAGTATGCACATTCTACGTCATAACGACTTTCTATAGTTTGCGCATGCGTTTGGAAATAAGAAAAGCTTACTTCCACCGTTTTTTAAAATCACAGCTTCTAGAAGGTTTACATGATTTCGTAAAAAACACGAGTTTTTAGAAAATGTGTTTTATTTCATAAATGGAATCTACAAATTATGCACATTCTATGTCATAACGACTTTCTATAGTTTGCACATGCATTTGGAAATAAGAAAAGCTTACTTCCCCCGTTTTTTAAAATCACAGCTTCTAGAAGGTTTACATGATTTTGTAAAAAACACGAGTTTTTAGAAAATGTGTTTTATTTCATAAATGGAATCAACAAAGTATGCACGTTCTATGTCATAACGACTTTCTATAGTTTGCGCATGCGTCCGGAAATAAGAAAAGCTTACTTCCCCCATTTTTTAAAATCACAGCTTCTAGAAGGTTTACATGATTTCTTAAAAAACACGAGTTTTTAGAAAATGTGTTTTATTTCATATATGGAATCAACAAATTATGCACATTCTACGTCATAACAACTTTCTATAGTTTGCGCATGCGTCCGGAAATAAGAAAAGCTTACTTCCACCGTTTTTTAAAATCACAGCTTCTAGAAGGTTTACATGATTTCGTAAAAAACACGAGTTTTTGAAAATGTGTTTTATTTAATAAATGGCATCTACAAAGTATGCACATTCTATGTCATAACGACTTTCTATGGTTTGCGCATGCGTTTGGAAATAAGAAAAGCTTACTTCCCCCGTTTTTTAAAATCACAGTTTCTAGAAGGTTTACATGATTTCGTAAAAAACATGAGTTTTTAGAAAATGTGTTTTATTTCATAAATGGAGTCTACAAAGTATGCACATTCTACGTCATAACGACTTTCTATTGTTTGCGCATGCGTCCGGAAATAAGAAAAGCTTACTTCCACCGTTTCTTAAAATCACAGCTTCTAGAAGGTTTACATGATTTCGTAAAAAACACGAGTTTTTAGAAAATGTGTTTTATTTCATAAATGGAATCTACAAAGTATGCAAATTCTATGTCAGAACGACTTTCTATAGTTTGCGCATGCGTCCGGAAATAAGAAAAGCTTACTTCCCCAGTTTTTTAAAATCACAGCTTCTAGAAGGTTTACATGATTTCTTAAAAAACGAGTGTTTTTAGAAAATGTGTTTTATTTCATAAATGGAATCAACAAAGTATGCACATTCTACATCATAACGAGTTTCTATAGGTTGTGCATTCGTACGGAAATAAGAAAAGCTTACTTCCACCGTTTTTTAAAATCACAGCTTCTAGAATGTTTAGATGATTTCGTAAAAAACATGAGTTTTTAGAAAATGTGTTTTATTTCATAAATGGAATCTACAAAGTATGCACATTCTACGTCATAACGACTTTCTATTGTTTGCGCATGCGTCCGGAAATAAGAAAAGCTTACTTCCACCGTTTTTTAAAATCACAGCTTCTAGAAGGTTTACATGATTTCGTAAAAATCACGAGTTTTTAGAAAATGTTTTTTATTTCATAAATGGAATCTACAAAGTATGCACATTCTACGTCATAACGACTTTCTATAGTTTGCGCATGCGTTTGGAAATAAGCAAAGCTTACTTCCACCGTTTTTTAAAATCACAGCTTCTAGAAGGTTTACATGATTTCGTAAAAAACACGAGTTTTTAGAAACTGTGTTTTATTTCATAAATGGAATCTACAAAGTATGCACATTCTACGTCATAACGACTTTCTATGGTTTGCGCATCCGTCCGGAAATAAGAAAAGCTTACGTCCCCCGTTTTTTAAAATCACAGCTTCTACAAGATTTACATGATTTGTTAAAATACATGAGATTTTAGAAAATGTGTTTTATTTCATAAATGGAATCTACAAAGTATGCACATTCTACGTCATAACGACATTCTATAGTTTGCGCATGCGTCCGGAAATAAGAAAAGCTTACTTCCCCAGTTTTTTAAAATCAGAGCTTCTAGAAGATTTACATGATTTCTTAAAAAACACGAGTCTTTAGAAAATGTGTTTTATTTCATGAATGGAATCAACAAAGTATGCACATTCTACGTCATAACAACTTTCTATAGTTTGCGCATGTGTTAGGAAATAAGAAAAGCTTACTTCCCCCGTTTTTTAAAATCACAGCTTCTAGAAGGTTTACATGATTTCTTAAAAAACACGAGTTTTTAGAAAATGTGTTTTATTTCATAAATGGAATCAAGAAAGTATGCACATTCTACGAAATAACGACTTTCTATAGTTTGCGCATGCGTTTGGAAATAAGAAAAGCTTACTTCCCCCGTTTTTTAAAATCACATCTTCTAGAAGGTTTACATGATTTCTTCAAAAACACGAGTTTTTAGAAAATGTGTTTTCTTTCATAAATGGAATCAACAAAGTATGCACATTCTACGTCATAACGAATTTCTATAGATTGCGCATGCGTCCGGAAATAAGAAAAGCTTACTTCCCCCATTTTTTAAAATCACCGCTTCTAGAAGGTTTACATGATTTCTTAAAAAACACGAGTTTTTAGAAAATGTGTTTTATTTCATAAATGGAATCAACAAAGTATGCACATTCTACATCTTAACGACTTTCTATAGTTTGTGCATTCGTCCGGAAATAAGAAAAGCTTACTTCCACCGTTTTTTAAAATCACAGCTTCTAGAAGGTTTACATGATTTCGTAAAAAACACGATTTTTTAGAAAATGTGTTTTATTTCATAAATGGAATCTACAAAGTATGCACATTCTACGTCAGAACGACTTTCTATTGTTTGTGCATGCGTCCAGAAATAAGAAATCTTACTTCCCCCGTTTTTTAAAATCACAGCTTCTAGAACGTTTACATGATTTCTTAAAAAACACGAGTTTTTAGAAAATGTGTTTTATTTCATAAATGGAATCAACAAAGTATGTACATTCTACTTTATAACGACTTTCCATACTTTCAACATGCATTTGGAAATAAGAAAAGCTTAATTCCCCCGTTTTTTAAAATCACAGCTTCTAGAAGGTTTACATGATTTCTTAAAAAACACGAGTTTTTAGAAAATGTGTTTTATTTCATAAATAGAATCAACAAAGTATGCATATTCTATGTCATAACGACTTTATATAGATTGCGCATGCGTCCGGAAATAAGAAAAGCTTACTTCCACCATTTTTTAAAGTCACAGTTTCTAGACGGTTTACAAGATTTCGTAGAAAACGTGAGTTTTTAGAAAATGTGTTTTATTTAATAAATGGAATCTACAAAGTATGCACATTCTACGTCATAACGATATTATATAGTTTGCGCATGCGTCCGGAAATAAGAAAAGCTTACTTCCACCATTTTTTAAAATCACAGCTTCTAGAAGGTTTACATGATTGCGTAAACAACACGAGTTTTTAGAAAATGTGTTTTATTTCATAAATGGAATCTACAAAGTATGCACATTCTATGTCATAACGACTTTCTATAGTTTGTGCATTCGCCCGGAAATAAGAAAAGCTGACTTCCCTTGTTTTTTAAAATCACAGCTTCTAGAAGATTTACATGATTTCTTAAAAAACACGAGTCTTTAGAAAATGTGTTTTATTTCATAAATGGAATCAACAAAGTATGCACATTCTACGTCATAACAACTTTCTATAGTTTGGGCATGCATTTGGAAATAAGAAAAGCTTACTTCCCCCGTTTTTTAAAATCACAGCTTCTAGAAGGTTTACATGATTTCGTAAAAAACACGAGTTTTTAGAAAATGTGTTTTATTTCATAAATGGAATCTACAAAGTATGCAAATTCTATGTCAGAACGACTTTCTATAGTTTGCGCATGCGTCCGGAAATAAGAAAAACTTACTTCCACCATTTTTTAAAATCACAGCTTCTAGAAGGTTTACATGATTCCGTAAAAAACACGAGTTTTTAGAAAATGTGTTTTATTTCATAAATGGAATCTACAAAGTATGCACATTTTACGTCATAACAAATTTCTATAGTTTGTGCATTCGCCTGGAAATAAGAAAAGCTTACTTCCACGGTTTTTTAAAATCACAGCTTCTAGAAGGTTTACATGATTTCTTAAAAAACACGAGTTTTTAGAAAATATGTTTTATTTCATAAATGGAATCTACAAAGTATGCACATTCTACGTCATAACGACTTTCTATTGTTTGCGCATGCGTCCGGAAATAAGAAAAGCTTACTTCCACCGTTTTTTAAAATCACAGCTTCTAGAAGGTTTACATGATTTCGTAAAAAACACGAGTTTTTAGAAAATGTGTTTCATTTCATAAATGGAATCTACAAAGTATGCACATTCTATGTCAGAACGACTTTTTATAGTTTGCGCATGCGTCCGGAAATAAGAAAAGCTTACTTCCCCCGTTTTTTAAAATCACAGCTTCTAGAAGGATTACATGATTTCTTAAAAAACACAAGTATTTAGAAAATGTGTTTTATTTCATAAATGGAATCAACAAAGTATGCACATTCTACATCATAACGACTTTCTATAGTTTGTGCATTCGTCCGGAAATAAGAAAAGCTTACTTCCACCGTTTTTTAAAATAACAGCTTCTAGAAGGCTTACATGATTTGTTAAAAAAGACGAGATTTTAGAAAATGTGTTTTATTTCATAACTGGAATCAACAAAGTATGCACATTCTACGTCATAACGACTTTCTATAGTTTGTGCATGCGTCCGGAAATAAGAAAAGCTTACTTCCCCCGTTTTTTAAAATCACAGCTTCTAGAACGTTTACATGATTTCGTGAAAAACACGCGTTTTTAGAAAATGTGTTTTATTTCATAAATGGAATCAGGGAAGTATGCACATTCTACGTCATAACGACTTGCTATAGTTTGCGCATGCGTTTGGAAATAAGAAAAGCTTACTTCCACCGTTTTTTAAAATCACAGCTTCTAGAAGGTTTACATGATTTCGTAAAAAACACGAGTTTTTAGAAAATGTGTTTTATTTCATAAATGGAATCTACAAAGTATGCACATTCTACGTCATAACGACTTTCTATAGTTTGCGCATGCGTCTGGAAATAAGAAAAGCTTACTTCCACCGTTTTTTAAAATCACAGCTTCTAGAAGGTTTACATGATTTCATAAAAAACACTAGTTTTTAGAAAATGTGTTTTATTTCATAAATGGAATCTACAAAGTATGCACATTCTACGTCATAACGACTTTCTATAGTTTGCGCATGCATCCGGAAATAAGAAAAGCTTACTTCCCCCGTTTTTTAAAATCACAGCTTCTAGAAGGTTTACATGATTTCTTAAAAAACACGAGTTTTTAGAAAATGTGTTTTATTTCATAAATGGAATCAACAAAGTATGCACATTCTACATCATAACGACTTTCTATAGTTTGCGCATGCGTCCGGAAATAAGAAAAGCTTACTTCCACCATTTTTTAAAATCACAGCTTCTAGAAGGTTTACATGATTTTGTAAAAAACACGAGTTTTTAGAAAATGTGTTTTATTTCATAAATGCTATCAACAAAGTATGCACATTCTACGTCATAACGACTTTCTATAGTTTGCGCATGCGTTTGGAAATAAGAAAAGCTTACTTCCACCATTTTTTAAAATCACAGCTTCTAGAAGGTTTACATGATTTCGTAAAAAACACGAGTTTTTAGAAAATGTGTTTTATTTCATAAATGGAATCTACAAAGTATGCACATTTTATGTCAGAACGACTTTTTATAGGTTGCGCATGCGTCCGGAAATAAGAAAAGCTTACTTCCCCCGTTTTTTAAAATCACAGCATCTAGAAGGTTTACATGATTTCTTAAAAAACACGAGTATTTAGAAAATGTGTTTTATTTCATAAATGGAATCAACAAAGTATGCACATTCTACATCATAACGACTTTCTATAGTTTGTGCATTCGTCCGGAAATAAGAAAAGCTTACTTCCACCGTTTTTTAAAATCACAGCTTCTAGAAGGTTTACATGATTTGTTAAAAAAGACGACATTTTAGAAAATGTCTTTTATTTCATAAATGGAATCAACAAAGTATGCACATTCTACGTCATAACGACTTTCTATAGTTTGTGCATGCGTCCGGAAATAAGAAAAGCTTACTTCCCCCATTTTTTAAAATCATAGCTTCTAGAACGTTTACATGATTTCGTGAAAAACACGAGTTTTTAGAAAATGTGTTTTGTTTCATAAATGGAATCAATAAAGTATGCACATTCTACGTCATAACGACTTTCTATAGTTTGCGCATGCGTTTGGAAATAAGTAAATCCTACTTCCACCGTTTTTTAAAATCACAGCTTCTAGAAGGTTTACATGATTTCGTAAAAAACACGAGTTTTTAGAAAATGTGTTTTATTTCATAAATGGAATCTACAAAGTATGCACATTCTACGTCATAACGACTTTCTATAGTTTGCGCATGCGTCTGGAAATAAGAAAAGCTTACTTCCACCGTTTTTTAAAATCACAGCTTCTAGAAGGTTTACATGATTTCATAAAAAACACTAGTTTTTAGAAAATGTGTTTTATTTCATAAATGGAATCTACAAAGTATGCACATTCTACGTCATAACGACTTTCTATAGTTTGCGCATGCATCCGGAAATAAGAAAAGCTTACTTCCCCCGTTTTTTAAAATCACAGCTTCTAGAAGGTTTACATGATTTCTTAAAAAACACGAGTTTTTAGAAAATGTGTTTTATTTCATAAATGGAATCAACAAAGTATGCACATTCTACATCATAACGACTTTCTATAGTTTGCGCATGCGTCCGGAAATAAGAAAAGCTTACTTCCACCATTTTTTAAAATCACAGCTTCTAGAAGGTTTACATGATTTTGTAAAAAACACGAGTTTTTAGAAAATGTGTTTTATTTCATAAATGCTATCAACAAAGTATGCACATTCTACGTCATAACGACTTTCTATAGTTTGCGCATGCGTTTGGAAATAAGAAAAGCTTACTTCCACCATTTTTTAAAATCACAGCTTCTAGAAGGTTTACATGATTTCGTAAAAAACACGAGTTTTTAGAAAATGTGTTTTATTTCATAAATGGAATCTACAAAGTATGCACATTTTATGTCAGAACGACTTTTTATAGGTTGCGCATGCGTCCGGAAATAAGAAAAGCTTACTTCCCCCGTTTTTTAAAATCACAGCATCTAGAAGGTTTACATGATTTCTTAAAAAACACGAGTATTTAGAAAATGTGTTTTATTTCATAAATGGAATCAACAAAGTATGCACATTCTACATCATAACGACTTTCTATAGTTTGTGCATTCGTCCGGAAATAAGAAAAGCTTACTTCCACCGTTTTTTAAAATCACAGCTTCTAGAAGGTTTACATGATTTGTTAAAAAAGACGACATTTTAGAAAATGTCTTTTATTTCATAAATGGAATCAACAAAGTATGCACATTCTACGTCATAACGACTTTCTATAGTTTGTGCATGCGTCCGGAAATAAGAAAAGCTTACTTCCCCCATTTTTTAAAATCATAGCTTCTAGAACGTTTACATGATTTCGTGAAAAACACGAGTTTTTAGAAAATGTGTTTTGTTTCATAAATGGAATCAATAAAGTATGCACATTCTACGTCATAACGACTTTCTATAGTTTGCGCATGCGTTTGGAAATAAGTAAATCCTACTTCCCCCGTTTTTTAAAATCACAGCTTCTAGAAGGTTTACATGATTTCGTAAAAAACACGAGTTTTTAGAAAATGTGTTTTATTTCATAAATGGAATCAACAAAGTATGCACATTCTACGTCATAACGACTTTCTATAGTTTGCGCATGCGTCCGGAAATAAGAAAAGCTTACTTCCACCGTTTTTTAAAATCACAGCTTCTAGAAGGTTTACATGATTTCATAAAAAACACGAGTTTTTAGAAAATGTTTTTTATTTCATAAATGGAATCTACAAAGTATGCACATTCTACGTCATAACGACTTTCTATAGTTTGCGCATGCATCCGGAAATAAGAAAAGCTTACTTCCCCCGTTTTTTAAAATCACAGCTTCTAGAAGGTTTACATGATTTCTTAAAAAACACGAGTTTTTAGAAAATGTGTTTTATTTCATAAATGGAATCAACAAAGTATGCACATTCTACATCATAACGACTTTCTATAGTTTGCGCATGCGTCCGGAAATAAGAAAAGCTTACTTCCACCGTTTTTTAAAATCACAGCTTCTAGAAGGTTTACATGATTTCGTAAAAGACACGAGTTTTTAGAAAATGTGTTTTATTTCATAAATGCTATCAACAAAATATGCACATTCTACGTGATAACAACTTTCTATAGTTTGCGCATGCGTTTGGAAATAAGAAAAGCTTACTTCCACCATTTTTTAAAATCACAGCTTCTAGAAGGTTTACATGATTTCGTAAAAAACACGAGTTTTTAGAAAATGTGTTTTATTTCATAAATGGAATCAACAAAGTATGCACATTCTACGTCATAACGACTTTCTATAGTTTGTGCATTCGTCCGGAAATAAGAAAAGCTTACTTCCACCATTTTTTAAAATCACAGCTTCTAGAAGGTTTACATGATTTCGTAAAAACACGAGTTTTTAGAAAAAGTGTTTTATTTCATAAATGGAATCTACAAATTATGCACATTCTACGTCATAACAACATTCTATAGTTTGCGCATGCGTCCGGAAATAACAAAAGCTTACTTCCCCCATTTTTTAAAATCACAGCTTCTAGAAGGTTTACATGATTTCTTAAAAAACACGAGTTTTTAGAAAATGTGTTTTATTTGATAAATGGAATCTACAAAGTATGCACATTCTACATCATAACGACATTCTATAGTTTGCGCATGCGTCCGGAAATAAGAAAATCTTACTTCCCCCGTTTTTTAAAATCACAGCTTCTAGAAGGTTTACATGATTTCATAAAAAACACGAGTTTTTAAAAAATGTGTTTTATTTCATAAATGGAATCAAGAAAGTATGCACATTCTACGAAATAACGACTTTCTATAGTTTGCGCATGCGTTTGGAAATAGGAAAAGCTTACTTCCCCCGTTTTTTAAAATCACAGCTTCTAGAAGGTTTACATGGATTCTTCAAAAACACGAGTTTTTAGAAAATGTGTTTTCTTTCATAAATGGAATCAACAAAGTACGCACATTCTATGCCAGAACGACTTTTTCTAGTTTGCGCATGCGTCCGGAAATAAGAAAATCTTACTTCCCCTATTTTTTAAAATCACGAGTTTTTGCGTATGCGTCCCGAAACAAGAAAAGCTTACTTCCACCGTTTTTTTAAATCACAGCTTCTAGAAGGTTCACATGATTTCTTAAAGAACACGAGTTTTTAGAAAATATGTTTTATTTCATAAATGGAATCAACAAAGTATGCACATTCTACATCATAACGACTTTCTATAGTTTGTGCATTCGCCCGGAAATAAGAAAAGCTTACTTCCAGCGTTTTTTAAAATCACAGCTCCTAGAAGGTTTACATGATTTCGTAAAAAACACGAGTTTTTGAAAATGTGTTTTATTTCATAAATGGAATCTACAAAGTATGCACATTCTATGTCATAACGAATATCTATAGTTTGCGTATGCATTTGGAAATAAGAAAAGCTTACTTCCCCCGTTTTTTAAAATCACAGCTTCTAGAAGGTTTAAATGATTTTTTAAAAAACACGAGTTTTTAGAAAATCTGTTTTATTTCATAAATGGAATCAGCAAAGTATGCACATTCTACGTCATAACGACTTTCTATAGTTTGCGCATGCGTTTGGAAATAAGAAAAGATTACTTCCACCGTTTTTTAAAATCACAGCTTCTAGAAGGTTTACATGATTTCGTAAAAAACACGAGTTTTTAGAAAATGTGTTTTATTTCATAAATGGAATCTACAAAGCATGCACATTCTACGTCAGAACGACATTCTATAGTTTGTGCATGCGTCCGGAAATAGGAAAAGCTTACTTCCCCAGTTTTTTAAAATCAGAGCTTCTAGAAGATTTACATGATTTCTTAAAAAACACGAGTCTTTAGAAAATGTGTTTTATTTCATAAATGGAATCTACAAAGTATGCACATTCTACGTCATAACAACTTTCTATAGTTTGCGCATGTGTTTGGAAATAAGAAAAGCTTACTTCCCCCGTTTTTAAAAATCACAGCTTCTAGAAGGTTTACATGATTTCTTAAAAAACACGAGCTTTTAGAAAATGTGTTTTATTTCATAAATGGAATCAACAAAGTATGCACATTCTACGTCATAACGACTTTCTATAGTTTGCGCATGCGTTTGGAAATAAGAAAAGCTTACTTCCCCCTTTTTTTAAAATCACAGCTTCTAGAAGCTTTACATGATTTCTTAAAAAACACGAGTTTTTAGAAAATGTGTTTTATTTCATAATTAGAATCAAAAAAGTATGCACATTCTACGTCATAATGACTTTCTATAGTTTGCGCATGCGTCCGGAAATAAGAAAAGCTTACTTCCACCATTTTTTAAAATCACAGCTTCTAGAAGGTTTACATGATTTCGTAAAAAACACGAGTTTTTAGAAAATGTGTTTTATTTCATAAATGGAATCTACAAAGTATGCACATTCTACGTCATAACGACATTCTATAGTTTGCGCATGCGTCCGGAAATAAGAAAAGCTTACTTCCCCTGTTTTCTAAAATCACAGCTTCTAGAAGATTTACATGATTTCTTAAAAAACACGAGTCTTTAGAAAATGTGTTTTATTTCATAAATGGAATCAACAAAGTATGCACATTCTACGTCATAACAACTTTCTATAGTTTGGGCATGCATTTGGAAATAAGAAAAGCTTACTTCCCCCGTTTTTTAAAATCACAGCTTCTAGAAGGTTTACATGATTTCTTAAAAAACACGAGTTTTTAGTAAATTTGTTTTATTTCATAAATGGAATCAAGAAAGTATGCACATTCTACGAAATAACGACTTTCTATAGTTTGCGCATGCGTTTGGAAATAAGAAAAGCTTACTTCCCCCGTTTTTTAAAATCACAGCTTCAAGAAGGTTTACATGATTTCTTCAAAAACACGAGTTTTTAGAAAATGTGTTTTCTTTCATAAATTGAATCAACAAAGTATCCACATTCTACGTCATAACGAATTTCTATAATTTGGGCATGCATACGGAAATAAGAAAAGCTTACTTCCACCGTTTTTTAAAATCACAGCTTCTAGAAGGTTTACATGATTTCTTAAAAAACACGAGTTTTTAGAAAATGTGTTTTATTTCATAAATGGAATCAACAAAGTATGCACATTCTACATCATAAAGACTTTCTATAGTTTGTGCATTCGCCCAGAAATAAGAAAAGCTTACTTCCACCGTTTTTTAAAATCACAGCTTCTAGAAGGTTTACATGATTTCGTAAAAAACACGAGTTTTTAGAAAATGTGTTTTATTTCATAAATGGAATCTACAAAGTATGCACATTCTACGTCATAACGACTTGCTATAGTTTGCGCATGCGTTCGGAAATAAGAAAAGCTTACTTCCACCGTTTTTTAAAATCACAGCTTCTAGAAGGTTTACATGATTTCGTAAAAAACACGAGTTTTTAGAAAATGTGTTTTCTTTCATAAATGGAATCAACAAAGTATCCACATTCTATGTCATAACGACTTTCTATAGTTTGCGCATGCGTTTGGAAATAAGAAAAGCTTACTTCTCCCGTTTTTTAAAATCACAGCTTCTAGAAGGTTTACATGATTTCTTAAAAAACACGAGTTTTTAGAAAATGTGTTTTATTTCATAAATGGAATCAACAAAGTATGCACATTCTATGTCATAACGACTTTCTATAGTTTGCGCATGCGTTTGGAAATAAGAAAAGCTTACTTCCCCCATTTTTTAAAATCACAGCTTCTAGAAGGTTTACATGATTTCTTAAAAAACACGAGTTTTTAGAAAATGTGTTTTATTTCATAAATGGAATCAAGAAAGTATGCACATTCTACGTCATAACGACTTTCTATAGTTTGCGCATGCGTTTGGAAATAAGTAAATCTTACTTCCCCCCATTTTTTAAAATCACAGCTTCTAGAAGGTTTACATGATTTCTTAAAAAACACAAGTTTTTAGAAAATGTGTTTTATTTCATAAATGGAATCAAGAAAGTATGCACATTCTACGAAATAACGACTTTCTATAGTTTGTGCATGCGTTTGGAAATAAGAAAAGCTTACTCCCCCCGTTTTTTAAAATCACAGCTTCTAGAAGGTTTACATGGATTCTTCAAAAACACGAGTTTTTAGAAAATGTGTTTTCTTTCATAAATGGAATCAACAAAGTATGCACATTATGCGTCATAATGAATTTCTATAGTTTGCGCATGCGTCCCGAAATAAAAAAATCTTACTTCCACCGTTTTTTTAAATCACAGCTTCTAGAAGGTTCACATGATTTCTTAAAAAACATGAGTTTTTAGAAAATATGTTTTATTTCATAAATGGAATCAACAAAGTATGCACATTCTACATCATAACTACTTTCTATAGTTTGTGCATTCGCCCGGAAATAAGAAAAGCTTACTTCCACCGTTTTTTAAAATCACAGCTTCTAGAAGGTTTACATGATTTCGTAAAAAACATGAGTTTTTGAAAATGTGTTTTATTTCATAAATGGAATCTATAAAGTATGCACATTCTACATCATAACGACTTTCTATGGTTTGCGCATGCGTTTGGAAATAAGAAAAGCTTACTTCCCCCATTTTTTAAAATCACAGCTTCTAGAAGGTTTACATGATTTCGTAAAAAACACGAGTTTTTAGAAAATGTGTTTTATTTCATAAATGGAATCTACAAAGTATGCACATTCTACGTCATAACGACTTTCTATTGTTTGCGCATGCGTTCGGAAATAAGAAAAGCTTACTTCCACCGTTTTTTAAAATCACAGCTTCTAGAAGGTTTACATGATTTCATAAAAAACACGAGTTTTTAGAAAATGTGTTTTATTTCATAAATGGAATCTACAAAGTATGCACATTCTATGCCAGAACGACTTTTTATAGTTTGCGCATGCGTCCGGAAATAAGAAAAGCTTACTTCCCCCGTTTTTTAAAATCACAGCTTCTAGAAGGTTTACATGATTTCTTAAAAAACATGAGTTTTTAGAAAATGTGTTTTATTTCATAAATGGAATCAACAAAGTATGCACATTCTACATCATAACGACTTTCTATAGTTTGTGCATTCGTCCGGAAATAAGAAAAGCTTACTTCCACCGTTTTTTAAAAGCACAGCTTCTAGAAGGTTTACATGATTTCGTAAAAAACACGAGTTTTTAGAAAATGTGTTTTATTTCATAAATGGTATCTACAAAGTATGCACATTCTACGTCGTAACGACTTTCTATAGTTTGCGCATGCGTCCGGAAATAAGAAATCTTACTTCCCCTGTTTTTTAAAATCACAGCTTCTAGAAGATTTACATGATATCTTAAAAAACACGAGTTTTTAGAAAATATCTTTTATTTCATAAATGGAATCAACAAAGTATGCACATTCTACGTCATAACGACTTTCTATAGTTTGCAGATGCGTCCGGAAATAAGAAAAGGTTACTTCCACCATTTTTTAAAATCACAGCTTCTAGAAGGTTTACATGATTTCGTAAAAAACACGAGTTTTTAGAAAATGTGTTTTATTTCATAAATGGAATCTACAAAGTATGCACATTCTACGTCATAACGACTTTCTATAGTTTGCGCATGCGTTTGGAAATAAGAAAAGCTTACTTCCCCTGTTTTTTAAAATCACAGCTTCTAGAAGGTTTACATGATTTCGTAAAAAACACGTGTTTTTAGAAAATGTGTTTTATTTCATGAATGGAATCTACAAAGTATGCATATTCTACTTCATAACGACTTTCTATAGTTTGCGCATGCGTCCGGAAATAAGAAAACCTTACTTCCCCCGTTTTTTAAAATCATTGTTGATGTATATGTAACTTCGGAATGTATTTCATCAGTATATTATATATATATTTATTGTACCCTTATAAGAGATGTGTTATTCCTCTATAAGGAAGTGTCGTCATGTGGATTGACAAGTGTCGCAAGTGTGTGTACTTGCCGATGGGTTATTAGACCACCTTATGGGGTCGGCCCTAATTAATATATAATATAATGTGGATGTACTCAAGTAGACAAGTCGGCCCCAGTAGGTCACTGGGCAAAAAGGTGAGTATAAATAGAGATAGGAGATCTCTATTTTACTCACTCGGAAAAGTATCTATCTCTCTCTCTGGAAAGTGGCGCACTAGTGAGGAGGAGGAGGATCATCTGCTAGGAGACTATCTCTGTATTATTTGGTTGTATTTTGGTTGAGCCATTGCTCTCTCTATCTCTGAGGAAGTTTGTGGGGTTTTTCACCTTAGGGTTTTCCCCACGGAAACTCTCTGTCTCTTGTCTCTATGCTTTTGATTCTTGTGATGCTTGTGATGCTTGTCATATTATGATTGTCATGCATTGATATACTGTAGATGTTATTCTCTCAGCAAAGATCCTTTAGTATTGTGATTTAATACTGAAAATTTAACATGGTATCAGAGCTTAACTGAGAAGAAGACATTTTGCAGTGACGGAAGCTTGTATTGCTTGTTTATTGGGTTTCTCTCCACAGATTTTTGAAATTCAGTATAGTAGATTGGATCTACTCATCAAGGCGCATCTTTCTGTCCAATCAGATTTCAGTTCCGAGCATTTTCAGTTTTGGCCCTAAAAATTAGGGTTTCCACAAAAATAGGAATTTCTGGAAACTGAAGGTACAGCTGGAAGCTCCTTACAAAAATCGAAGGTTTGAGCTTTGGATAGAGATTTTTGGCTGGGTAGATCTCCGGGAAACTCAAACCCTAATTCAGGGCTCTCCCTAGTGAACCCGGGAGGACAAAAAGGCAATTTTGAAGGACAAGACTTTGCTGATCTCAAATTCTGAATGCACTAGGCTGATCAGCTCTCCAAGGCGCATCTTTCTATCCTTCCGGAATTTTGAAATTCACATTTTGAATTTTTAGGGTTTCACTGACAAACCCTAATCCGGGACCAGATCCAGTTTTCAGCACTTCAAGTGGTAAGTTCTAAATCTTTTCTATTTCCATTTGAAGTACTCTTAAAGATGTCTCTTCACACCAAGCTTGAGGATAAGCTTGAAGGGGCTGATAACTTCCGAGCCTGGAAGTATAGGATTGGGCTAATCCTGGAAGAAAATGAGTTGGACTCATATGTGAAAGAAGACATTCCTATCCCAGAGGATGAAGTGGCCAAGGCATTACACAAGAAGAACTTGGTCAAGGCAAAGAGAATCATTGCTGATTCTATCAAAGACCATCTCATACCCCATGTGTCTTCTCTCAAGACACCCAAGGAGATGTTTGAATCCTTGACCAAGCTATTTGAAGGAAAGAACATAAATCGGAAGATGACCCTGCGGAACCAATTGAAAGCAGTAAAGGAAATGGTGGAGAATGGTGAAGTGGTAATGACCACTCTAAATGGCCTACCCAGGCCATGGGATTCCTTTATTCAAGGAATTTGTGCAAGGAAGAAGTTGATCTCCTTCAGTAGACTTCGAGAAGAATGCTCTCAAGAAGAAGCTAGACTTATAGCTCGTGAGGAAAAGATGGGAGGAGAAGATCAAGCTCTTGCAGCTCACACCAAAAGAAGCAAAATCAAGAAGGATCCCTCTCGACTCAATAGGTCCTATCAAAAGAAGAACAGGAAAGACCTAAGATGCTTCACATGCAATGAGAAGGGTCACTATGCTTCAGATTGTCCCAAGAACAAAAGGGATAATAACAACAACTTCAGTAAGAAGAAGAAGGGCAGCAAAAGAAGATTTCATGCTCATGCTGCCGAAGATGATGAACCCCCAAAGAAGAAGGCTAGGGCAGAAAGTGATAGTGATGATGACTCATCAAGTAAAGAAGAGTATGTTCTGATCTCTGCTCTTACAGATGTAATGATTGGTTAATTGATAGTGGGGCCTCCAAACACATGACTGGGTTCAAGGAATCTTTTGTGAATCTTTCTGAACATGAATCACCCCATAAGGTGAAACTTGGGGATGATTATCAATACCCAATCAAAGGAAGTGGTGAAGCCTCCTACAATCTAGATTCTGGAAAATCATTGAAGATGAAAGAAGTACTTTATGTACCTGGGCTAAAGAAGAACTTACTCTCCATTTCTGCATTAGATGCAAAAGGTATGAGGGTTGCATTTGTGGATGGCCAAGTCCTAATGTGGCCAAAGGGAAAGACCATAGATGATGCAGTAGTGATTGGAAAGCAAGAGGGAGGTTTGTACAATTTGAAGGGACAACCTGAACATGCCATGGTGACATAAATACAAAGATTCATCCATAGTCATGGATCACATAGAGGTATGTATAATTTGTTTTTGCAAAAGTTAACTAACGAGTTATGCAGGTCATTGAAGAGAACAAGAACACATTGCTAGACATAACTAGCAAATATGGTGACCAGGTATGTGTTTCTTATATCATAGGATCTATCATATAAGTATGCATGGCATGATTGATTATGATTATTCATTGAATTTAGTAATCATGGGTTTAGGCATATTATGCTTTTTACTTTGTTTAATGATATGACTAACCAGAAAAGTCCTATGGTCAAATAGGAATATAAGTAAAATAATATGTCTCTTATATTGATTGATTTGACTAACCAGAAGAATCATGAAACCATAGGTTTGAATAGTCATGGTCTTATGCATATTATATCTCTTCTCTTGATTGATGATATGACTAACCCGAAGAGTCATAGCTTTGAGTAATTATAGGTTTAGACACGTTATGTTTCTTATGCTTTAACTAACCATAAGAATCCTACATAAACCTTGAATGCTAATGCTTATTATTTCTGTTTGAAATGATCATGACTATACATGCTTGAGATTATTGTGCTTTAATAGTATATGTATGATTTAATCATGATACTAATAAGCATGCATAGGGACCAAGGATGAATATGAGTTCAAGAACAGGTAATCCAGGAAGCAAAGATCAAGAGGGAGTACACTCCAGTGGTTTATTCAAGGATGCAAATATTCAGAGGGAGTTGTCCATATCTCTACATTCCACAACAAGAAGGTGTAGAAGGACTCCAGCAGCTCCTGCAAGGAAGAAAAGACTCAGAGGGAGTCCACCCAACAAACAAACAAAGATAAGTATTTTAATTATCTTGCATATTTGTTTGCTTAACTAAAATTGTTCAATGATGTATATGCTCATGTTCCTAGACTTAGGATATGTATTGTGCATATTAGAATGATTGAATTAATGAACAGTATACTACTAATATGCATGTGTTGGGTAAGTGGCCTATGGCACTGTACAACATTCCATTGCTACTTATCTAGAATGAAACCTCTTTGCTGACATGTTGGGAGTTGTGCACACTCTTAACAATGTTCTGGTAGAGATTGGAAGGCATCTAGAAAGTTACGGGATATGGATAAATGTTGTATTGAAGCATTGGTTAAGATAATTGCATGACTGCATGACTGTATGACATATTTCTTCATGTGTAAGAATTTGTTCTGAAAATTATGAGATGTTTCTAATCATGCAATTTAACCTGTTTTGTAGGAAAGACCGTATATCTTCACCTACAAAAGGACTACAACATTTGTTCCAGCAACAAAGATATCTATTGAAGATATTGAAGTTCCCAGTATCTGGGATGAAGAAATGGAATGCCATGATCCGTCGATCATGAAGAATGATGTTTGGGATGCGATCCCAAGAGCTAAAGGGAAGTCTGTTGTGACTTCCAAATAGAACTTTCAGATCAAGCATGTTGCAGATGGCAGCATAGAGAAATATAAAAGTGATGAAATAGAAGATACACCAGATGGATTCAAGACAGCTTTCTTGAATGGTGTAGTTGAAGAAGAAGCAGCCACTTGGTTCTGAGACACATGATAGGAAATCATATATGTGCAGAACTTGGTATGGTGAAGATAGATTGATTGCCGACACGCAGCGGAAGCTTACTACCGAATTCGAGATGAAGAACTTGGGGATGATGCACTATTTGTTTTTGGCATGGAGGTGTGGCAGAGTGCAGAAGGAATCTTCCTTGGACAAGGAAAGTATGCAGTAGAGATCCTGAAGAGGTTCGGGATGATGGACTGCAAGGATATGGCCACACCTATGGCATCGAATCTGAAGCTTCTATGTGATGCTTCATCTGAGCCAGTTGATGTTTCTATGTATCGTCAGATGTTTGGGTCCTTGATGTACCTGACGAACACGAGACCAGACATTTGCTTTGCTGTGAACACATTGAGCCAGTTCCTGACGGATCCGAGGAGTGTTCACCTTGTTGCTGTAAAGCATGTTCTGAGGTACCTGAAGGGTACAGTGGATTATGGGCTCAGATATGAGGCGAATCAAAAGTTTAACCTGCAGGGTTATGTTGATTCATATTGGGCTGGCAGTGCTGCAGATAGGAAGAGCACATCTGGGTGTTGCTTCAGTATGGGATCAGGTGTGATCTCTTGGTTTAGCAGGAAGCAGTCCTGCGTAGCACTGAGTACAGCTGAGGCAGAGTATGTTGCAGCCTGTTCAGCTAGTTGTGAGGCAGTATGGCTACGGAAGCTACTGTCTGAGTTATTTGATCTCCCGTTGGAGGCTACTGGTATCTTCTGTGATAACCAGAGTTGTGTGAAGCTGTCCGAGAACCCAGTGTTTCATGACAGGTCGAAACACATAGAGATCAAATACCACTATATCAGGGATATGGTGCAGAGAGGAGCTGTGAAGCTCCTGTATGTTGCGACGGACGAGCAGATTGCAGATGTGCTGACGAAGCCACTAGCCAGGGTGAAGTTCGAGTACTTCAGAGAGAGGCTTGGCGTTCTTCAGATCGAGGACACTTCGAGGAAGAAGTGATGGATACATTTGCTGAAGCCATTCCAAGCATGTTGGAAGGAGGATTCTTCACATGGCTGTGGATGTAAGCGCTGGATGATGAGCATCAGGATGATGTTCTAGTTTCTGCTTGATATGATCAGTTGGATCAATTTATGTATGTATGTATGCATCATGTTGGATGCTGGATAAGATCAGTTGGATCATTTTATGTATGTATGTACGCATCATGTTGGATGCAGGATATGATCAGTTGGATCATTTTATGTATGTATGTATGCATCATGTTGGATGCTTGGACCATGTATCTGTATATGTATCAGGTGGATACATTGTATGATCAGGTGGATCATGTATGGTGATATGTATCATGTATTTGTATTTGTATCAGGTGGATACATTGATGATCAGGAGGATCATGTATGATGATATGTATCAGGTAGATACTTGGTATGCATCAGGTAGATGCATTGATGATCAGGATGATCATAGATGACGAGCTTCAGGATGTTGCTCCAGATGACATGCAGCAGGATGTTGCAGTGATGATCAGGATGATCATAGATGACGAGCTTCAGGATGTTGCTCCAGATGACATGCAGCAGGATGTTGCAGTGATGATCAGGATGATCATAGATGACGAGCTTCAGGATGTTGCTCCAGATGACATGCAGCAGGACATTGCAGTGATGATGATCAGGATGATCATGGATACATCAGGATGATGTATGGTGAGTATCAGGATGATACTCTGTGGCCGTGGATCAGGTTGTGCAGATAAGCATGTAATTTGTGCCCTGGGAGATTTGCAGATGGTCTTTCGAGGTTTTGCCTATGGCATGTAATTTGTGCCCTGGGACATCTGGCAAATGCTCTTTCGAGGTTTTGCTTGGGAGGACATATAATTTGTGCCCTGGGAGATCTGCAGATAGTCTTTCGAGGTTTTGCCTATGGCATGTAATTTGTGCCCTGGGATATCTGGCAGATGCTCTTTCGAGGTTTTGTCCTATGGCATGTAATTTGTGCCCTGGGAGATCCGATAGGTTGAGCTGTGTGCTCGTAATCAGTCCTGGGATGCTCTTGCGAGGTTTTGCCATGACCACATGTAATTTGTGCCCTGGGAGATCCGATAGGTTGAGCTGTGTGCTCGTAATCAGTCCTGGGATGCTCTTGCGAGGTTTTGTGGTGAGGTCACATATAATTTGTGCCCTGGGAGATTTGCAGATGGTCTTTCGAGGTTTTGCCTATGGCATGTAATCTGTGCCCTGGGACATCTGGCAAATGCTCTTTCGAGGTTTTGTGACGCACGTAAAAGTCCTGAGGATTCCACAGTATGGCCAGTGATGACGAAGACCTGCAGGTGGTGGGCCTACATCCAGTATGAAAAAGGACTGGCTCTGTAGAACTTCCTATGACGAGTAGAGACAGAGATTGGATGAGATAGCAGCAGCAGTGACGATGCATCGATGACGATGATCCAGAGAAGAAGACTTGTCTAGCAGATCTGTGTCGAGAAATACCTTCCTTGTTAAGAGGGAGTGTTGATGTATATGTAACTTCGGAATGTATTTCATCAGTATATTATATGTATATTTATTGTACCCTTATAAGAGATGTGTTATTCCTCTATAAGGAAGTGTCGTCATGTGGATTGACAAGTGTCGCAAGTGTGTGTACTTGGCGATGGGTTATTAGACCACCTTATGGGGTCGGCCCTAATTAATATATAATATAATGTGGATGTACTCAAGTAGACAAGTCGGCCCCAGTAGGTCACTGGGCAAAAAGGTGAGTATAAATAGAGATAGGAGATCTCTATTTTACTCACTCGGAAAAGTATCTATCTCTCTCTCTGGAAAGTGGCGCACTAATGAGGAGGAGGAGGATCATCTGCTAGGAGACTATCTCTGTATTATTTGGTTGTATTTTGGTTGAGCCATTTCTCTCTCTATCTCTGAGGAAGTTTGTGGGGTTTTTCACCTTAGGGTTTTCCCCACGGAAACTCTGTGTCTCTTGTCTCTATGCTTTTGATTCTTGTGATGCTTGTGATGCTTGTCATATTATGATTGTCATGCATTGATATACTGTAGATGTTATTCTCTCAGCAAAGATCCTTTAGTATTGTGATTTAATACTGAAAATTTAACAATCACAGCTTCTAGAAGGTTTACATGATTTCTTAAAAAACACGAGTTTTTAGAAAATATCTTCTATTTCATAAATGGAATCAACAAACTATGCAAATTATACGTCATAACGACTTTCTATAGTTTTCCCATGTCTCCGGAAATAAGAAAAGCTTACTTCCCCAGTTTTTTAAAATCACAGATTCTAGAAGGTTTACATGATTTCTTAAAAAACACGATTTTTTAGAAAATGTGTTTTATTTCATAAATGGAATCAAGAAAGTATGCACATTCTATGTCATAACGACTTTCTATAGTTTGCGCATGCGTTTGGAAATAAGAAAAGCTTACTTCCCCCGTTTTTTAAAATCACAGCTTCTAGAAGGTTTACATGATTTCTTCAAAAACACGAGTTTTTAGAAAATGTGTTTTCTTTCATAAATGGAATCAACAAAGTATGCACATTCTACGTCATAACGACTTTCTATAGTTTGCGCATGCGTCCGGAAATAAGAAAAGCTTACTTCCACCGTTTTTTAAAATCACAGCTTCTAGAAGGTTTACATGATTTCTTAAAAAACACGAGTTTTTAGAAAATGTGTTTTATTTCATAAATGGAATCTACAAAGTATGCACATTCTACATCATAACGACTTTCTATAGTTTGTGCATTCGCCCGGAAATAAGAAAAGCTTACGTCCACAGTTTTTTAAAATCACAGCTTCTAGAAGGTTTACATGATTTCGTAAAAAACACGAGTTTTTGAAAATGTGTTTTATTTCATAAATGGAGTCTACAAAGTATGCACATTCTACGTCATAACGACTTTCTATAGTTTGCGCATGCGTCCGGAAATAAGAAAAGCTTACTTCCCCCATTTTTTAAAATCACAACTTCTAGAAGGTTTCCATGATTTCTTAAAAAACACGAGTTTTTAGAAAATGTGTTTTATTTCATAAATGGAATCAACAAAGTATGCATATTCTACGTCATAACGACTTTCTATTGTTTCAACATGCGTCCAGAAATAAGAAAAGCTTACATCCACCGTTTTTTAAAATCACAGCTTCTAGAAGGTTTACATGATTTCGTAAAAAACACGAGTTTTTAGAAAATGTGTTTTATGTCATAAATGGAATCTACAAAGTATACACATTCTACGAAATAACGACTTTCTATAGTTTGCGCATGCGTTTGGAAATAAGAAAAGCTTACTTCCCCCGTTTTTTAAAATCACAGCTTCTAGAAGGTTTACATGATTTCGTAAAAAACACGAGTTTTTAGAAAATGTGTTTTCTTTCATAAATGGAATCCACAAAGTATGCACATTCTACGTCATACGGACTTTCTATAGTTTGCGCATGCGTCCGGAAATAAGAAAAGCTTACTTCCCCTATTTTTTAAAATCACAGCTTCTAGAAGGTTAACATGATTTCTTAAAAAACACGAGTTTTTAGAAAATATCTTTTATTTCATAAATGGAATCAACAAAGTATGCACATTCTACGTCATAACGACTTTCTATAGTTTGCGCATGCATCTGGAAATAAGAAAAGATTACTTCCACCATTTTTTAAAATCACAGCTTCTAGAAGGTTTACATGATTTCGTAAAAAACACGAGTTTTTAGAAAATGTGTTTTATTTCATAAATGGAATCAACAAAGTATGCAAATTCTACATCATAACGAATTTCTATAATTTGTGCATTCGCCCGGAAATAAGAAAAGCTTACTTCCACCGTTTTTTAAAATCACAGCTTCTAGAAGGTTTACATGATTTCGTAAAAAACACGAGTTTTTTAAAATGTGTTTTATTTCATAAATGGAATCTAAAAAGTATGCACATTCTACGTCATAACGACTTTCTATGGTTTGCGCATGCGTTTGGAAATAAGAAAAGCTTACTTCCCCCGTTTTTTAAAATCACAGCTTCTAGAAGGTTTACATGATTTCTTAAAAAACACGATTTTTTAGAAAATGTGTTTTATTTCATAAATGGAATCAAGAAAGTATGCACATTCTACGAAATAACGACTTTCTATAGTTTGCGCATGCGTTTGGAAATAAGAAAAGCTTACTTCCCCCGTTTTTTAAAATCACAGCTTCTAGAAGGTTTACATGATTTCTTCAAAAACACGAGTTTTTAGAAAATGTGTTTTCTTTCATAAATGGAATCAACAAAGTATGCACATTCTACGTCATAACGAATTTCTATAGTTTGCGCATGCCTCCGGAAATAAGAAAAGCTTACTTCCACCGTTTTTTTAAATCACAGGTTCTAGAAGGTTTACATGATTTCTTAAAAAGCACGAGTTTTTAGAAAATGTGTTTTATTTCATAAATGGAATCAACAAAGTATGCACATTCTACATCATAACGAATTTCTATAGTTTGTGCATTCGCCCGGAAATAAGAAAAGCTTACGTCCACAGTTTTTTAAAATCACAGCTTCTAGAAGGTTTACATGATTTCGTAAAAAACATGAGTTTTTGAAAATGTGTTTTATTTCATAAATGGAGTCTACAAAGTATGCACATTCTACGTCATAACGACTTTCTATTGTTTGCGTATGCGTCCGGAAATAAGAAAAGCTTACTTCCACCGTTTTTTAAAATCACAGCTTCTAGAAGGTTTACATGATTTCTTAAAAAACACGAGTTTTTAGAAAATGTGTTTTATTTCATAAATGGAATCAGCAAAGTATGCACATTCTACGTCAAAACGACTTTCTATAGTTTTCGCATGCGTTTGGAAATAAGAAAAGCTTACTTCCACCGTTTTTTAAAATCACAGCTTCTAGAAGGTTTACATGATTTCTTAAAAAACACGAGTTTTTAGAAAATATCTTTTATTTCATAAATGGAATCAACAAACTATGCAAATTATACGTCATAACGACTTTCTATAGTTTTCCCATGTCTCCGGAAATAAGAAAAGCTTACCTCCCCAGTTTTTTAAAATCACATATTCTAGAAGTTTTGGATGATTTCTTAAAAAACACAAGTTTTTAGAAAATGTGTTTTATTAAATAAATGGAATCAACAAAGTATGCACATTCTATGTCATAACGACTTTCTATAGTTTGCGCATGCGTTTGGAAATAAGAAAAGCTTACTTCCCCCGTTTTTTAAAATCACAACTTCTAGAAGGTTTACAGGATTTCGTAAAAAACACGAGTTTTTAGAAAATGTGTTTTATTTCATAAATGGAATCTACAAAGTATGCACATTCTACGTCATAACGACTTTCTATAGTTTCAACATGCGTCCGGAAATAAGAAAAGCTTACTTCCACCATTTTTTAAAATCACAGCTTCTAGAAGGTTTACATGATTGCTTAAAAAACACGAGTTTTTAGAAAATGTGTTTTATTTAATAAATGGAATCTACAAAGTATGCACATTCTACATCATAACGACTTTCTATAGTTTCAACATGCGTCCGGAAATAAGAAAAGCTTACTTCGACCATTTTTTAAAATCACGGCTTCTAGAAGGTTTACATGATTTCGTAAAAAACACGTGTTTTTAGAAAATGTGTTTTATTTCATAAATGGAATCTACAAAGTATGCACATTCTAAGTCAGAATGACTTTCTATAGTTTGCGCATGCGTTTGGAAATAAGAAAAGCTTACTTCCCCCGTTTTTTAAAATCACAACTTCTAGAAGGTTTACAAGATTTCGTAAAAAACACGAGTTTTTAGAAAATGTGTTTTATTTCATAAATGGAATCTACAAAGTATGCACATTCTACGTCAAAACGACTTTCTATAGTTTCAACATGCGTCCGGAAATAAGAAAAGCTTACTTCCACCTTTTTTTAAAATCACAGCTTCTAGAAGGTTTACATGATTGCTTAAAAAACACGAGTTTTTAGAAAATGTGTTTTATTTAATAAATGGAATCTACAAAGTATGCACATTCTACGTCATAACGACTTTCTATAGTTTCAACATGCGTCCGGAAATAAGAAAAGCTTACATCCACCGTTTTTTAAAATCACAGCTTCTAGAAGGTTTACATGATTTCGTAAAAAACACAAGTTTTTAGAAAATGTGTTTTATTTCATAAATGGAATCTACAAAGTATACACATTCTACGTGATAACGACTTTCTATAGTTTGCGCATGCGTTTGGAAATAAGAAAAGCTTACTTCCCCCTTTTTTAAAATCACAGCTTCTAGAAGGTTTACATGATTTCGTAAAAAACACGAGTTTTTAGAAAATGTGTTTTATTTCATAAATGGAATCCACAAAGTATGCACATTCTACGTCATAATGACTTTCTATAGTTTGCGCATGCGTCCGGAAATAAGAAAAGCTTACTTCCCCTATTTTTTAAAATCACAGCTTCTTGAAGGTTTACATGATTTCTTAAAAAACACGAGTTTTTAGAAAATATCTTTTATTTCATAAATGGAATCAACAAAGTATGCACATTCTACGTCATAACGACTTTCTATAGTTTGCGCATGCATCTGGAAATAAGAAAAGCTTACTTCCACCATTTTTTAAAATCACAGCTTCTAGAAGGTTTACATGATTTCGTAAAAAACACGAGTTTTTAGAAAATGTGTTTTATTTCATAAATGGAATCAACAAAGTATGCACATTCTACGTCATAACTACTTTCTATATTTTACGCATGCGTTTGGAAATAAGAAAGGCTTATATCCCCCATTTTTTAAAATCACAGCTTCTAGAAGGTTTACATGATTTCTTAAAAAACACGAGTTTTTAGAAAATGTGTTTTATTTCATAAATGGAATCAACAAAGTATTCACATTCTACGTCATAAAGACTTTCTATAGTTTGCGCATGCGTTCGGAAATAAGAAAACCTTACTTCCCCCGTTTTTTAAAATCAAAGCTCCTAGAAGGTTTACATGATTTCTTAAAAAACACGAGTTTTTAGAAAATGTGTTTTATTTCATAAATGGAATCAACAAAGTATGCACATTCTACGTCATAACGACTTTCTATACTTTGCGCATTCGTTCGGAAATAAGAAAAGCTTACTTCCCCCGTTTTTTAAAATCACAGCTTCTAGAAGGTTTACATGATTTCTTAAAAAACATGAATTTTTAGAAAACGTGTTTTATTTCATAAATGGAATCTACAAAGTATGCACATTCTACGTCATAACGACTTTCTATAGTTTGCGCATGCATCCGGAAATAAGAAAAGCTTACTTCCCCCGTTTTTTTAAATCACAGGTTCTAGAAGGTTTACATGATTTCGTAAAGAACACGAGTTTTTAGAAAATGTGTTTTATTTCATAAATGGAATCAACAAAGTATGCACATTCTATGTCATAACGAATTTCTATAGTTTGCGCATGCGTTTGTAAATAAGAAAAGCTTACTTCCCCAGTTTTTTAAAATCACAGCTTCTAGAAGGTTTACATGATTTCGTAAAAAACACGAGTTTTTAGAAAATGTGTTTTATTTCATAAATGGAATCTACAAATCATGCACATTCTACATCATAACGACTTTCTATAGTTTGTGCATGCATTTGGAAATAAGAAAAGCTTACTTCCCCCGTTTTTTAAAATCACTGCTTCTAGAAGGTTTACATGATTTTGTAAAAAACACGAGTTTTTAGAAAATGTGTTTTATTTCATAAATGGAATCTACAAAGTATGCATATTCTATGTCATAACGACTTTCTATAGTTTGCGCATGCGTCTGGAAATAAGAAAACCTTACTTCCCCTGTTTTTTAAAATCATAGCTTCTAGAAGGTTTACATGATTTCTTAAAAAACACGAGTTTTTAGAAAATATCTTTTATTTCATAAATGGAATCAAGAAAGCATGCTCATTCTACGTCATAACGACTTTCTATAGTTTACGAATGCGTCCGGCAATAAGAAAAGCTTACTTCCACTGTTTTTTAAAATCAAAGCTTCTAGAAGGTTTACATGATTTCGTAAAAAACACGATTTTTTAGAAAATGTGTTTTATTTCAAAAATATAATCAACAAAGTATGCACATTCTACGTCATAACGACTTTCTATAGTTTGCGCATGCGTCCGGAAATAAGAAAAGCTTACTTCCACCATTTTTTAAAATGACATCTTCTAGAAGGTTTACATGATTTCGTAAAAACCACGTGTTTTTAGAAAATGTGTTTTATTTCATGAATGGAATCTACAAAGTATGCACATTCTACTTCATAACGACTTTCTATAGTTTGCGCATGCGTCCGGAAATAAGGAAACCTTACTTCCCCCGTTTTTTAAAATCACAACTTCTAGAAGGTTTACCAGATTTCTTAAAAAACACGAGTTTTTAGAAAATATCTTTTATTTCATAAATGGAATCAACAAACTATGCAAATTCTACGTCATAACGACTTTCTATAGTTTGCACATGCGTCTGGAAATAAGAAAACCTTACTTCCACCATTTTTTAAAATCACAGCTTCTAGAAGGTTTACATGATTTCTTAAAAAACACGGGTTTTTAGAAAATGTGTTTTATTTCATAAATGGAATCAACAAAGTATGCACATCCTACGTCATAACGACTTTCTATAGTTTGCGCATTCGTCTGGAAATAAGAAAAGCTTAATTCCACCGGTTTTTAAAATCACAGCTTCTAGAAGGTTTACATGATTTCGTAAAAAACACAAGTTTTTAGAAAATGTGTTTTATTTCATAAATGGAATCTACAAAGTATGCACATTCTACTTCATAACGACTTTCTATAGTTTGTGCATGCGTTTGGAAATAAGAAAAGCTTACTTCCCCCGTTTTTTAAAATCACAGCTTCTAGAAGGTTTACATGATTTCGTAACAAACACGAGTTTTTAGAAAATGTGTTTTATTTCATAAATGGAATCCACAAAGTATGCACATTCTATGTCATAACGACTTTCTATAGTTTGCGCATGCGTCCGGAAATAAGAAAAGCTTACTTCCACCATTTTTTAAAATCACAGCTTCTAGAAGGTTTACATGATTTCGTAAAAAACACGAGTTTTTAGAAAATGTGTTTTATTTCATAAATGGAATCTACAAAGTGTGCACATTCTACGTCATAACGACATTCTATAGTTTGCGCATGTGTCCGGAAATAAGAAATGCTTAATTCCCCAGTTTTTTAAAATCAGAGCTTCTAGAAGATTTACATGATTTCTTTATAAACACGAGTCTTTAGAAAATGTGTTTTATTTCATAAATGGAATCAACAAAGTATGCACATTCTACGTCATAACAACTTTCTATAGTTTGCGCATGCGTTTGGAAATAAGAAAAGCTTACTTCCCCCGTTTTTTAAAATCACAGCTTCTAGAAGGTTTACATGATTTCTTAAAAAACACGAGTTTTTAGAAAATGTGTTTTATTTCATAAATGGAATCAAGAAAGTATGCACATTCTACGAAATAACGACTTTCTATAGTTTGCGCATGCGTTTGGAAATAAGAAAAGCTTACTTCCCCCGTTTTTTAAAATCACAGCTTCTAGAAGGTTTACATGATATCTTCACAAACACGAGTTTTTAGAAAATGTGTTTTCTTTCATAAATGGAATCAAAAAAGTATGCACATTCTACGTCATAACGAATTTCTATAGTTTGCGCATGCGTCCGGAAATAAGAAAAGCTTAATTCCACCGTTTTTTTAAATCACAGCTTCTAGAAGGTTTACATGATTTCTTAAAAAACACGAGTTTTTAGAAAATGTGTTTGATTTCATAAATGGAATCAACAAAGTATGCACATTCTACATCATAACGACTTTCTATAGTTTGTGCATTCGCCCGGAAATAAGAAAAGCTTACTTCCACAGTTTTTTAAAATCACAGCTTCTAGAAGGTTTACATGATTTCGTAAAAAACACGAGTTTTTAGAAAATGTGTTTTATTTCATAAATGGAGTCTACAAAGTATGCACATTCTACGTCATAACGACTTTCTATGGTTTGCGCATGCGTTTGGAAATAAGAAAAGCTTACTTCCCCCGTTTTTTAAAATCACGGTTTCTAGAAGGTTTACATGATTTCGTAAAAAACACGAGTTTTTAGAAAATGTGTTTTATTTCATAAATGGAGTCTGCAAAGTATGCACATTCTACGTCATAACGAATTTCTATTCTTTGCGCATGCGTCCGGAAATAAGAAAAGCTTACTTCCACCGTTTTTTAAAATCACAGCTTCTAGAAGGTTTACATGATTTCGTAAAAAACACGAGTTTTTAGAAAATGTGTTTTATTTCATAAATGGAATCTACAAAGTATGCACATTCTATATCAAAACGAATTTCTATAGTTTGCGCATGCATCCGGAAATAGGAAAAGCTTACTTCCCCCGTTTTTTAAAATCACAGTTTCTAGAAGGTTTACATGATTTCTTAAAAAACACGAGTTTTTAGAAAATGTGTTTTATTTCATAAATGGAATCAACAAAGTATGCACATTCTACATCATAGCGACTTTCTATAGTTTGTGCATTCGTCCGGAAATAAGAAAAGCTTACTTCCACCGTTTTTTAAAATAACAGCTTCTAGAAGGTTTACATGATTTCGTAAAAAACACGAGTTTTTAGAAAATGTGTTTTATTTCATAAATGGAATCTACAAAGTATGCACATTCTACGTCATAATGACTTTCTATAGTTTGCGCATGCGTCCAGAAATAAGAAAAGATTACTTCCACCGTTTTTTAAAATCACAGCTTCTGGAAGGTTTACATGATTGCTTAAAAAACACGAGTTTTTAGAAAATGTGTTTTATTTAATAAATGGAATCTACAAAGTATGCACATTCTACGTCATAACGACTTTCTATAGTTTGTGCATGCGTTTGGAAATAAGAAAGGCTTATATCCCCCGTTTTTTAAAATCACAGCTTCTAGAAGGTTTACATGATTTCGTAAAAAACACGAGTTTTTAGAAAATGTGTTTTATTTCATAAATGGAATCAACAAAGTATGCACATTCTACGTCATAACGACATTCTATAGTTTGCGCATGCGTCCGGAAATAAGAAAAGCTTACTTCCACCGTTTTTTAAAATCACAGCTTCTAGAAGGTTTACATGATTTCGTAAAAAACACGAATTATTAGAAAATGTGTTTTATTTCATATATGGAATCAACAAAGTATGCACATTCTACGTCATAACTACTTTCAATAGTTTGCGCATGCGTTTGGAAATAAGAAAGGATTATATCCCCCGTTTTTAAAAATCACAGCTTCTAGAAGGTTTACATGATTTCTCAAAAAACACGAGTTTTTAGAAAATGTGTTTTATTTCATAAATGGACTCAAGAAAGTATTCACATTCTACGTCATAACGACTTTCTATAGTTTGCGCATGCGTCCGGAAATAGGAAAAGCTTACTTCCCCCGTTTTTTAAAATCACAGCTTCTAGAAGGTTTACATGATTTCTTAAAAAACACGAGTTTTTAGAAAATCTGTTTTATTTCATAAATAGAATCAACAAAGTATGCACATTCTACGTCATAACAACTTTGTATAGTTTGCGCATGCGTCCGGAAATAAGAAAAGCTTACTTCCACCGTTTTTTAAAATCACAGCTTCTAGAAGGTTTACATGATTTCGTAAAAAACACGAGTTTTTAGAAAATGTGTTTTATTTCATAAATGGAATCTACAAAGTATGCACATTCTACGTCATAACGACATTCTATAGTTTGCGCATGCGTCCGGAAATAAGAAAAGCTTACTTCCCCTGTTTTTTAAAATCATAGCTTCTAGAAGGTTTACATGATTTCTTGAAAGACACTAGTTTTTAGAAAATATGTTTTATTTCATAAATGGAATCAACAAAGTATGCACATTCTACGTCAGAACGACTTTCTATAGTTTGCGCATGCGTCCGGAAATAAGAAAACCTTACTTCCACCGTTTTTTAAAATCACAGCTTCTAGAAGGTTTACATGATTTCTTAAAAAACATGAGTTTTTAGAAAATGTGTTTTATTTCATAAATGGAATCAGCAAAGTATGCACATTCTACGTCACAACGACTTTCTATAGTTTTCGCATGCGTTTGGAAATAAGAAAAGCTTACTTCCCCCGTTTTTTAAAATCACATCTTCTAGAAGGTTTACATGATTTCTTAAAAAACACTAGTTTTTAGAAAATATGTTTTATTTCATAAATGGAATCAACAAAGTATGCACATTCTACGTCATAACAACTTTCTATAGTTTGGGCATGCGTTTGGAAATAAGAAAAGCTTACTTCCCCCGTTTCTTAAAATCACAGCTTCTAGAAGGTTTACATGATTTCTTAAAAAACACGAGTTTTTAGAAAATGTGTTTAATTTCATAAATGGAATCAAGAAAGTATGCACATTCAACGAAATAACGACTTTCTCTAGTTTGCGCATGCGTTTGGAAATAAGAAAAGCTTACTTCCCCTGTTTTTAAAAATCATAGCTTCTAGAAGGTTTACATGATTTCTTCAAAAACACGAGTTTTTAGAAAATGTGTTTTCTTTCATCAATGGAATCAACAAAGTATGCACATTCTACATCATAACGAATTTCTATAGTTTGCACATGCGTCCGGAAATTAGAAAAGCTTACTTCCACCGTTTTTTTAAATCACAGCTTCTAGAAGGTTTACATGATTTCTTAAAAAACACGAGTTTTTAGAAAATGTGTTTTATTTCATAAATGGAATCAACAAAGTATGCACATTCTACGTCATAACGACTTTCTATAGATTGCGCATGCGTCCGGAAATAAGAAAAGATTACTTCCACCGTTTTTTAAAATCACAACTTCTAGAAGGTTTACATAATTTCGTAAAAAACACGAGTTTTTAGAAAATGTGTTTTATTTCATCAATGGAATCTACAAAGTATGCACATTCTACGTCACAACGACTTTCTATAGTTTGCGCATGTGTCCGGAAATAAGAAAAGCTTACTTCCCCCGTTTTTTAAAATCACAGCTTCTAGAAGGTTTACATGAGTTCTTAAAAAACACGAGTTTTTAGAAAATGTGATTTATTTCATAAATGGAATCAACAAAGTATGGACATTCTACGTCATAACGACTTTCTATAGTTTGCGCATGCGTTTGGAAATAAGAAAACCTTACTTCCCCCGTTTTTTAAAATCACAACTTCTAGAAGGTTTACATGATTTCTTAAAAAACACGAGTTTTTATAAAATGTGTTTTATTTCATAAATGTAATCAACAAAGTATGCACATTCTACGTCATAACGAATTTCTATAGTTTGCGCATGCGTCCGGAAATAAGAAAAGCTTACTTCCACCGTTTTTTAAAATCACAGCTTCTAGAAGGTTTACATGATTTCGTAAAAAACACGAGTTTTTAGAAAATGTGTTTTATTTCATAAATGGAATCTACAAAGTATGCACATTCTACATCATAACGACTTTCTATAGTTTGTGCATGCGTCCGGAAATAAGAAAAGCTTACTTCCACCGTTTTTTAAAATCACAGCTTCTAGAAGGTTTACATGATTTCTTAAAAAACACGAGTTTTTAGAAAATGTTATTTATTCCAAAAAAGGAATCAACAAAGTATGCACATTCTACGTCATAACGACTTTCTATAGTTTGCGCATCCGTATGGAAATAAGAAAAGCTTACTTCGACCGTTTTTTAAAATCACAGCTTCTAGAAGGTTTACATGATTTCGTAAAAAACACGTGTTTTTAGAAAATGTGTTTTATTTCATAAATGGAATCTGCAAAGTATGCACATTCTCCGTCATAACGACTTTCTATAGTTTGTGCATGCGTCCGGAAATAAGAAAACCTTACTTCCCCCGTTTTTTAAAATCACAGCTTCTAGAAGGTTTACATGATTTCTTAAAAAACACGAGTTTTTAGAAAATGTGATTTATTTCATCAATAGAATCAGCAAAGTATGCACATTCTATGTCATAACGACTTTCTATAGATTTTGCATGCCTCTGGAAATAACAAAAGCTTACGCTCCCCCTTTTTTAAAATCACAGTTTCTAGAGGTTTACATTATTTCTTAAAAAACACGAGTTTTTAGAAAATGTGATTTATTCCAAAAAAGGAATCAACAAAGTATGCACATTCTACGTCATAACGAATTTCTATAGATTGCGCATCCGTCCGGAAATAAGAAAAGCTTACTTCGACCGTTTTTTAAAATCATAGCTTCTAGAAGGTTTACATGATTTCTTAAAAAACACGAGTTTTTAGAAAATGTGATTTATTTCATCAATAGAATCAGCAAAGTATGCACATTCTATGTCATAACGACTTTCTAAAGATTGCACATGCGTCCGAAAATAACAAAAGCTTACTTCCCCCGTTTTTTAAAATCACAGTTTCTAGAAGGTTTACATGATTTCGTAAAAAACATGAGTTTTTAGAAAATGTGTTTTATTTCATAAATGGAGTCTAGAAAGTATGCACATTCTATGTCATAACGACTTTCTATTGTTTGCGCATGCGTCCGGAAATAAGAAAAGCTTACTTCCACCGTTTTTTAAAATCACAGCTTCTAGAAGGTTTACATGATTTCTTAAAAAACACGAGTTTTTAGAAAATGTGTTTTATTTCATAAATGGAATCAGCAAAGTATGCACATTCTACGTCACAACAACTTTCTATAGTTTTCGCATGCGTTTGGAAATAAGAAAAGTTTACTTCCACCGTTTTTTAAAATCACAGCTTCTAGAACGTTTACATGATTTCGTAAAAAACACGAGTTTTTAGAAAATGTGTTTTATTTCATAAACGGAATCAACAAAGTATGCACATTCTACATCATAACGACTTTCTATAGTTTGCGCATGCGTCCGGAAATAAGAAAAGCTTACATCCCCCATTTTTTAAAATCACAACTTCTAGAAGGTTTACATGATTTCTTAAAAAACACAAGTTTTTAGAAAATGTGTTTTATTTCATAAATGGAATCTACAAAGTATGCACATTCTACGTCATAACGACTTTCTATAGTTTGCGCATGCGTCCGGAAATAAAAAAGCTTACTTCAACCGTTTTTTAAAATCACAGCTTCTAGAAGGTTTACATGATTTCGTAAAAAACATGTGTTTTTAGAAAATGTGTTTTATTTCATAAATGGAATCTACAAAGTATGCACATTCTAAGTCAGAATGACTTTCTATAGTTTGCGCATGCGTTTGGAAATAATAAAAGCTTACTTCCCCCGTTTTTTAAAATCACAGCTTCTAGAAGGTTTACAGGATTTCGTAAAAAATACGAGTTTTTAGAAAATGTGTTTTATTTCATAAATGGAATCTACAAAGTATGCACATTCTACGTCATAACGACTTTCTATAGTTTGCGCATGCATCCGGAAATAAGAAAAGCTTACTTCCACCGTTTTTTAAAATCACGGCTTCTAGAAGGTTTACATGATTGCTTAAAAAACACGAGTTTTTAGAAAATGTGTTTTATTTAATAAATGGAATCTTTAAAGTATGCACATTCTACGTCATAAGGAATTCTATAGTTTCCGCATGCAATTTTAAATAAGAAAGGCTTATATCCCCCGTTTTTTAAAATCACAGCTTCTAGAAGGTTTACATGATTTCTTAAAAAACTCGAGTTTTTAGAAAATGTGTTTTATTTCATAAATGGAATCAACAAAGTATGCACATTCAACGTCATAACGACTTTCTATAGTTTGCGCATGCGTCCGGAAATAAGAAAAGCTTACTTCCACCGTTTTTTAAAATCACAGCTTCTAGAAGGTTTACATGATTTCGTAAAAAACACGAGTTTTTAGAAAATGTGTTTTATTTCATAAATAGAATCAACAAAGTATGCACATTCTATGTCATAACGACTTTCTATAGTTTTCGCATGCGTTTGGAAATAAGAAAAGCTTACTTCCCCCGTTTTTTAAAATCACAGCTTCTAAAAGGTTTACATGATTTCTTAAAAAACACGAGTTTTTAGAAAATGTGTTTTATTTCATAAATAGAATCAACAAAGTATGCACATTCTACGTCATAATGACTTTCTATAGTTTGCGCATGCGTCCGAAAATAAGAAAAGCTTACTTCCACCATTTTTTAAAATCATAGCTTCTAGAAGGTTTACATGATTTCGTAAAAAACACGAGTTTTTAGAAAATGTTTTATTTCATAAATGGAATCTACAAAGTATGCACATTCTGCGTCATAACGACTTTCTTTAGTTTGCGCATGAGTCCGGAAATAAAAAAAGCTTACTTCCACCATTTTTTTAAATCACAGCTTCTAGAAGGTTTACATGATTTCTTAACAAACACGAGTTTTTAGAAAATGTTTTTTATTTCATAAACGGAATCGACAAAGTATGCACATCCTACGTCATAATGACTTTCTATAGTTTGTGCATTCGTCCAGAAATAAGAAAAGCTTACTTTCACCGTTTTTTAAAATCACAGCTTCTAGAAGGTTTACATGATTTCGTAAAAAACACAAGTTTTTAGAAAATGTGTTTTCTTTCATAAATGGAATCGATAAAGTATGTACATTCTACGTCATAATGAATTTCTATAGTTTGCGCATGCGTCCGGAAAGAAGAAAAGCTTACTTCCCCTGTTTTTTAAAATCACAGCTTCTAGAAGGTTTACATGTTTTCTTAAAAAACACGAGTTTTTAGAAAATATCTTTTATTTCATAAATGGAATCAACAAAGTATGCACATTCTACGTCATAACGACTTTCTATAGTTTGCGCATGCATCCAGAAATAAGAAAAGCTTACTTCCACCGTTTTTTAAAATCACGGCTTCTAGAAGGTTTACATGATTTCGTAAAAAACACGAGTTTTTAGAAAATGTGTTTTATTTCATAAATGGAATCAACAAAGTATGCACATTCTACGTCATAACTACTTTCTATAGTTTGCGCATGCGTTTGGAAATAAGAAAGGCTTACATCCCCCGTTTTTTAAAATCATAGCTTCTAGAAGGTTTACATGATTTCTTAAAAAACACGAGTTTTTAGAAAATGTGTTTTATTTCATAAATGGAATCAACAAAGTATGCACATTCTACGTCATAACGACTTTCTATAGTTTGCGCATGCGTCCGGAAATAAGAAAAGCTTACTTCCCCCGTTTTTTAAAATCACAGCTTCTAGAAGGTTTACATGATTTCTTAAAAAACATGAGTTTTTAGAAAATGTGTTTTATTTCATCAATGGAATCTACAAAGTGTGCACATTCTACGTCATAACGAATTTCTGTAGTTTGCGCATGCGTCCGGAAATAAGAAAAGCTTACTTCCCCCGTTTTTTAAAATCACAACTTCTAGAAGGTTTGCATGATTTCTTAAAAAACACTAGTTTTTAGAAAATATGTTTTATTTCATAAATGGAATCAACAAAGTATGCACATTCTACGTCAGAACGATTTTCTATAGTTTACGCATGCGTCCGGAAATAAGAAAAGCTTACTTCCACCATTTTTAAAATCACAGCTTCTAGAAGGTTTACATGACTTCTTAAAAAACGTGAGTTTTTAGAAAATGTGTTTTATTTAATAAATGGAATCAACAAAGTATGCACATTCTACGTCATAACGACTTTCTATAGTTTGCGCATGCGTTTGGAAATAACAAAATCTAACTTCCCCCGTTTTTTAAAATCACAGCTTCTAGAAGGTTTACATGATTTCTTAAAAAACACGAATTTTTAGAAAATGTGTTTTATTTCATAAATGGAATCTACAAAGTATGCACATTCTATGTCATAACGACTTTCTAAAGTTTGCGCATGCATCTGGAAATAAGAAAAGCTTACTTCCCCCGTTTTTTTAAATCACAGCTTCTAAAAGGTTTACAAGATTTCGTAAAAAACACGAGTTTTTAGAAAATGTGTTTTATTTCATAAATGGAATCAAGAAAGTATGCACATTCTATGTAATAACGACTTTCTATAGTTTGCGCATGCGTTTGGAAATAAGAAAAGCTCACTTCCCCAATTTTTTAAAATCACAGCTTCTAGAAGGTTTACGTGATTTGTTAAAAAACATGAGTTTTTAGAAAATGTGTTTTATTTCATAAATGGAATCAACAAAGTAAGCACATTCTACGTCATAACGACTTTCTATAGTTTGCGTATGCGTCCGGAAATAAGAAAACCTTACTTCCACCGTTTTTTAAAATCACAGCTTCTAGAAGGTTTACATGATTTCTTAAAAAGCACGAGTTTTTAGAAAATGTGTTTTATTTCATAAATGGAATCAACAAAGTATGCACATTCTACGTCATAACGACTTTCTATATATTGCGCATGCGTCCGGAAATAAGAAAAGATTACTTCCACCGTTTTTTAAAATCACAGCTTCTAGAAGGTTTATATAATTTCGTAAAAAACACGAGTTTTTAGAAAATGTGTTTTATTTCATAAATGGAATCTACAAAGTATGCACATTCTACGTCATAATGACTTTCTATAGTTTGCGCATGCGTTTGGAAATAAGAAAAGCTTACTTCAACCGTTTTTTAAAATCACAACTTCTAAAAGGTTTACATGATTTCTTAAAAAACACGAGTTTTTACAAAATGTGTTTTATTTCATTAATGGAATCAACAAAGTATGCACATTCTACGTCATAACGACTTTCTATAATTTGCGCATGCGTCCGGAAATAAGAAAAGCTTACTTCCACCGTTTTTAAAAATCACAACTTCTAGAAGGTTTACATGATTTCTTAAAAAACACGAGTTTTTAGAAAATGTGTTTTATTTCATAAATAGAATGAACAAAGTATGCACATTATACGTCATAATGACTTTCTATAGTTTGCGTATCCATTTTGAAATAAGAAAAGCTTACTTCCCCCGTTTTTTAAAATCACAGCTTCTAGAAGGTTTACATGATTTCTTAAAAAATACGAGTTTTTAGAAAATGTGTTTTATTTCATAAATGGAATCAACAAAGTATGCACATTCTACGTCATAACGAATTTCTATAGTTTGCGCATGCGTTTGGAAATAAGAAAAGCTTACATCCCCCGTTTTTTAAAATCACAGCATCTAGAAGGTTTACATGATTTATTAAAAAACACGAGTTTTTAGAAAATGTGTTTTATTTCATAAATGGAATCAAGAAAGTATGCACATTCTATGTCATAACGACTTTCTATAGTTTGCGCATGCGTTTGGAAATAAGAAAAGCTTACTTCCCCAGTTTTTTAAAATCACAGCTTCTAGAAAGTTTACATGATTTGTTAAAAAACAGGAGTTTTTAGAAAATGTGTTTTATTTCATAAATGGAATCAACAAAGTATGCACATTCTACGTCATAACGACTTTCTATAGTTTGCGCATGCGTTTGGAAATAAGAAAAGCTTACTTCCCCCGTTTTTTAAAATCACAGCTTCTAGAAGGATTACATGATTTTGTAAAAAACACGAGTTTTTAGAAAATATGTTTTATTTCATAAATGGAATCAACAAAGTATGCACATTCTATGTCATAACGACTTTCTATAGTTTGCGCATCCGTTTGGAAATAAGAAAAGGTTACTTCCCCCGTTTTTTAAAATCACAGCTTCTAGAAGGTTTACATGATTTTGTAAAAAACACGAGTTTTTAGAAAATGTGTTTTATTTCATAAATGGAATCTACAAAGTATGCATATTCTACGTCATAACGACTTTCTATAGTTTGCGCATGCGTTTGGAAATAAGAAAATCTTACTTCCACCATTTTTAAAATCACAGCTTCTAGAAGGTTTACATGACTTCTTAAAAAACGCAAGTTTTTAGAAAATGTGTTTTATTTCATAAATGGAATCTACAAAGTATGCACATTCTACGTCATAACGACTTTCTATAATTTGCGCATGCGTCCGGAAATAAGAAAAGCTTACTTCCACCGTTTTTAAAAATCACAACTTCTAGAAGGTTTACATGATTTCTTAAAAAACACGAGTTTTTAGAAAATGTGTTTTATTTCATAAATGGAATGAACAAAGTATGCACATTCTACGTCATAATGACTTTCTATAGTTTGCGTATCCATTTGGAAATAAGAAAAGCTTACTTCCCCCGTTTTTTAAAATCACAGCTTCTAGAAGGTTTACATGATTTGTTAAAAAACATGAGTTTTTAGAAAATGTGTTTTATTTCATAAATGGAATCAACAAAGTATGCACATTCTACGTCATAACAAATTTCTATAGTTTGCGCATGCGTTTGGAAATAAGAAAAGCTTACATCCCCCGTTTTTTAAAATCAAAGCTTCTAGAAGGTTTACATGATTTATTAAAAAACACGAGTTTTTAGAAAATGTGTTTTATTTCATAAATGGAATCAACAAAGTATGCACATTCTACGTCATAACGAATTTCTATAGTTTGCGCATGCGTCCGGAAATAAGAAAAGCTTACTTCCCCCGTTTTTTAAAATCACAGCTTCTAGAAGGTTTACATGATTTCTTAAAAAACACGAGTTTTTAGAAAATGTGTTTTATTTCATCAATGGAATCAACAAAGTATGCACATTCTACGTCACAACGACTTTCTATAGTTTGCGCATGCGTCCGGAAATAAGAAAAGCTTACTTCCCCCGTTTTTTAAAATCACAGCTTCTAGAAGGTTTACATGACTTCTTAAAAAACACGAGTTTTTAGAAAATGTGTTTTATTTCATAAATGGAATCAACAAAGTATGCACATTCTACGTCATAACGACTTTCTATAGTTTGTGCATGTGCTTGGAAATAAGCAAAGCTTACTTCCCCTGTTTTTTAAAATCACAGCTTCTAGAAGGTTTACATGATTTCTTAAAAAACACGAGTTTTTAGAAAATGTGTTTTATTTCATAAATGGAATCAACAAGGTATACACATTCTATGTCATAACGACTTTCTATAGTTTCCGCATGCGTCCGGAAATAAGAAAAGCTTACTTCCCCCGTTTTTTAAAATCACAGCTTCTAGAAGGTTTACATGATTTCTTAAAAAACACGAGTTTTTAGAAAATATGTTTTATTTCATAAATGGAATCAACAATGTATACACATTCTACGTCATAACGACTTTCTATAGTTTGCGCATGCGTTTGGAAATAATAAAAGCTTACTTCCCCCGTTTTTTAAAATCACAGCTTCTAGAATGTTTACATGATTTGTTAAAAAACATGAGTTTTTAGAAAATGTGTTTTATTTCATAAATGGAATCAACAAAGTATGCACATTCTACGTCATAACGACTTTCTATAGTTTGCGCATGCGTCCGGAAATAAGAAAAGCTTACTTCCACCGTTTTTTAAAATCACAGCTTCTAGAAGGTTTACATGATTTCGTAAAAAACACGAGTTTTTAGAAAATGTGTTTTATTTGATAAATAGAATCAACAAAGTATGCACATTCTACGTCATAACGACTTTCTATAGTTTGCGCATGCGTCCGGAAATAAGAAAAGCTTACTTCCACCATTTTTTAAAATCACAGCTACTAGAAGGTTTACATGATTTTGTAAAAAACACAAGTTTTTAGAAAATGTGTTTTATTTCATAAATGGAATCTACAAAGTATGCACATTCTACATCATAACGAATTTCTATAGTTTGCGCATGCATCCGGAAATAAGAAAAGCTTACTTCCACCGTTTTTTAAAATCACAACTTCTATAAGGTTTACATGATTTCGTAAAAAACACGAGTTTTTAGAAAATGTGTTTTATTTCATAAATGGAATAAAAAAAGTATGCACATTCTACTTCATAGCGACTTTCTATACTTTGCGCATGCATCCGGAAATAAGAAAAGCTTACTTCCACCGTTTTTTAAAATCACAGCTTCTAGAAGGTTTACATGATTTCGTAAAAAACACGAGTTTTTAGAAAATGTGTTTTATTTCATAAATGGAATCTGCAAAGTATGCACATTCTACGTCATAACGACTTTCTATAGTTTGTGCATGCGTCCGGAAATAAGAAAAGATTACTTCCACCGTTTTTTGAAAATCACAGCTTCTAGAAGGTTTACATAATTTCGTAAAAAACACGAGTTTTTAGAAAATGTGTTTTATTTCATAAATGGAATCTACAAAGTATGCACATTCTACGTCACAATGAATTTCTATAGTTTGCGCATGCGTCCGAAAATAAGAAAAGCTTACTTCCCCCATTTTTTAAAATCACAGCTTCTAGAAGGTTTAGATGAGTTCTTAAAAAACACGAGTTTTTAGAAAATGTGTTTTATTTCATAAATGGAATCAACAAAGTATGCACATTCTACGTCATAACGACTTTCTATAGTTTGTGCATGCGCTTGGAAATAAGCAAAGCTTACTTCCCCCGTTTTTTAAAATCACAGCTTCTAGAAGGTTTACATGATTTCTTAAAAAACACGAGTTTTTTTAAAATGTGTTTTATTTCATAAATGGAATCAACAAAGTATGCACATTCTACGTCATAACGACTTTCTATAGTTTGTGCATGCGTCCAAAAATAAGAAAAGCTTACTTCCACCGTTTTTTAAAATCATAGCTTCTAGAAGGTGTACATGATTTCGTAAAAAACACTACTTTTTAGAAAATGTGTTTTATTTCATAAATGCAATCTACAAAGCATGCACATTCTACGTCATAACGAATTTCTAAGGTTTGCGCATGCGTCCGGAAATAAGAAAATCTTAATTCCCCCGTTTTTTAAAATCACAGCTTCTAGAAGGTTTACATGATTTCTTAAAAAACACGAGTTTTTAGAAAATGTGTTTTATTTCACAAATGGAATCAACAAAGTATGCACATTGTACGTCATAACGACTTTCTATATTTTGCGCATTCGTCCGGAAATAAGAAAAGCTTACTTCCACCATTTTTTAAAATCACAGCTTCTAGAAGGTTTACATGATTTCGTAAAAAACACGAGTTTTTAGAAAATATGTTTTATTTCATAAATGGAATCTACAAATTATGCGCATTCTACGTCATAACGACTTTCTATAGTTTGCGCATGCGTACGGAAATAAGAAACGCTTACTTCCCCCGTTTTTTAAAATCACAGCTTCTAGAATGTTTACATGATTTCGTAAAAAACACGAGTTTTTAGAATATGTGTTTTATTTCATGAATGGAATCTACAAAGTATGCACATTCTACGTCATAACGACTTTCTATAGTTTGCGCATGCGTCCGGAAATAAGAAAAGCTTACTTCCCCCGTTTTTTAAAATCACAGCTTCTAGAAGGTTTACATAATTTCGTAAAAAACACGAGTTTTTAGAAAAAATGTTTTATTTCATAAATGGAATCTACAAAGTATGCGCATTCTACGTCATAATGACTTTCTATAGTTTGCGCATGCATCCGGAAATAAGAAACGCTTACTTCCCCCATTTTTTAAAATCACAGCTTCTAGAAGGTTTACATGATTTCTTAAAAAAGACGAGTTTTTAGATAATGTGTTTTATTTCATAAATGCAATCAACAATGTATGCACATTCTACGTCCTAACGACTTTCTATAGTTTGCGCATGCGTCTAGAAATAAGAAAAGCTTACTTTCACCTTTTTTTAAAATCACAGCTTCTAGAAGGTTTACATAATTTCGTAAAAAGCACGAGTTCTTAGAAAATGTGTTTTATTTCATAAATGGAATCAACAAAGTATGCACATTCTACGTCATAACGACTTTCTATAGTTTGCGCATGCGTCTGGAAATAAGAAAAGCTTACTTCCACCGTTTTTTAAAATCACAGCTTCTAGAAGGTTTACATGATTTCTTAAAAAACACGAGTTTTTAGAAAATGTGTTTTATTAAATAAATGGAATCAACAAAGTATGCACATTCTACGTCATACCAACTTTATATAGTTTGTGCATGAGTTTGGAAATAAGAAAAGCTTACTTCCCCCGTTTTTAAAATCACAGCTTCTAGAAGGTTTACATGATTTCTTAAAAAACTCGAGTTTTTAGAAAATGTGTTTTATTTCATAAATTGAATCAATAAAGTATGCACATCCTACATCATAACGACTTTCTGCAGTTTGCGCATTCGTCCGGAAATAAGAAAAGCTTACTTCCACCGTTTTTTAAAATCACAGCTTCTAGAAGGTTTACATGATCTCGTAAAAAACACGAGTTTTTAGAAAATGTTTTTTATTTCATCAATGGAATCAACAAAGTATGCACATTCTACGTCATAACGACTTTCTATATTTTGCGCATGCGTCCGGAAATAACAAAAGCTTACTTCCACCGTTTTTTAAAATCACAGCTTCTAGAAGGTTTACATGATTTCTTAAAAAACACGATTTTTTAGAAAATGTGTTTTATTTCATAAATGGAATCAACAAAGTATGCATATTCTACGTCATAACGACTTTCTAAGGTTTGCGCATGCGTCCGAAAATAAGAAAAGCTTACTTCCCCCGTTTTTTAAAATCACATCTTCTAGAAGGTTTACATGATTTCTTAAAAAAATCGAGTTTTTAGAAAATGTGTTTTATTTCATAAATGGAATCAACAAAGTATGCACATTCTACATCATAACGACTTTCTGCAGTTTGCGCATTCGTCCGGAAATAAGAAAAGCTTACTTCCACCGTTTTTTAAAATCACAGCTTCTAGAAGGTTTACATGATCTCGTAAAAAACACGAGTTTTTAGAAAATGTTTTTTATTTCATCAATGGAATCAACAAAGTATGCACATTCTACGTCATAACGACTTTCTATAGTTTGCGCATTCGTCCGGAAATAAGAAAAGCTTACTTCCACCGTTTTTTAAAATCACAGCTTCTAGAAGGTTTACATGATTTCGTAAAAAACACAAGTTTTTAGAAAATGTGTTTTATTTCATAAATGGAATCTACAAAGTATGCACATTCTACGGCATAAGGACTTTCTATAGTTTGCGCATGCGTCCGGATATAAGAAAAGCTCACTTCCCCCGTTTTTTAAAATCACAGCTTCTAGAAGGTTTACATGATTTCGTAAAAAACACGAGTTTTTAGAAAAGTTGTTTTATTTCATAAATGGAATCAACAAAGTATGAACATTCTACGTCATAACGAATTTCTATAGTTTGCGCATGCGGCCGGAAATAAGAAAAGCTTACTTCCACCGTTTTTTAAAATCACAGCTTCTAGAAGGTTTACATGATTTCGTAAAAAACACGAGTTTTTAGAAAATGTGTTTTATTTCATAAATGGAATCTACAAAGTATGCACATTCTACGTCATAACGAATTTCTATAGTTTTCGCATGCATCCGGAAATAAGAAAAGTTTACTTCCACCGTTTTTTAAAATCACAGCTTCTAGAAGGTTTACATGATTTCGTAAAAAACACAAGTTTTTAGAAAATGTGTTTTATTTCATAAATGAAATCTACAAAGTATGAACATTCTACGTCATAACCTCTTTCTATAGTTTGCGCATGCGTCCGGAAATAAGAAAAGCTTACTTCCACCGTTTTTTAAAATCACAGCTTCTAGAAGGTTTACATGATTTCGTAAAAAACACGAGTTTTTAGAAAATGTATTTTATTTGATAAATAGAATCAACAAAGTATGCACATTCTACGTCATAACGACTTTCTATAGTTTGCGCATGCGTCCGGAAATAAGAAAAGCTTACTTCCACCATTTTTTAAAATCACAGCTACTAGAAGGTTTACATGATTTTGTAAAAAACACAAGTTTTTAGAAAATGTGTTTTATTTCATAAATGGAATCTACAAAGTATGCACATTCTACATCATAACGAATTTCTATAGTTTGCGCATGCATCCGGAAATAAGAAAAGCTTACTTCCACCGTTTTTTAAAATCACAACTTCTATAAGGTTTACATGATTTCGTAAAAAACACGAGTTTTTAGAAAATGTGTTTTATTTCATAAATGGAATAAAAAAAGTATGCACATTCTACTTCATAGCGACTTTCTATACTTTGCGCATGCATCCGGAAATAAGAAAAGCTTACTTCCACCGTTTTTTAAAATCACAGCTTCTAGAAGGTTTACATGATTTCGTAAAAAACACGAGTTTTTAGAAAATGTGTTTTATTTCATAAATGGAATCTGCAAAGTATGCACATTCTACGTCATAACGACTTTCTATAGTTTGCGCATGCGTCCGGAAATAAGAAAAGATTACTTCCACCGTTTTTTGAAAATCACAGCTTCTAGAAGGTTTACATAATTTCGTAAAAAACACGAGTTTTTAGAAAATGTGTTTTATTTCATAAATGGAATCTACAAAGTATGCACATTCTACGTCACAATGAATTTCTATAGTTTGCGCATGCGTCCGAAAATAAGAAAAGCTTACTTCCCCCATTTTTTAAAATCACAGCTTCTAGAAGGTTTAGATGAGTTCTTAAAAAACACGAGTTTTTAGAAAATGTGTTTTATTTCATAAATGGAATCAACAAAGTATGCACATTCTACGTCATAACGACTTTCTATAGTTTGTGCATGCGCTTGGAAATAAGCAAAGCTTACTTCCCCCGTTTTTTAAAATCACAGCTTCTAGAAGGTTTACATGATTTCTTAAAAAACACGAGTTTTTTTAAAATGTGTTTTATTTCATAAATGGAATCAACAAAGTATGCACATTCTACGTCATAACGACTTTCTATAGTTTGTGCATGCGTCCAAAAATAAGAAAAGCTTACTTCCACCGTTTTTTAAAATCATAGCTTCTAGAAGGTGTACATGATTTCGTAAAATAACTACTTTTTAGAAAATGTGTTTTATTTCATAAATGCAATCTACAAAGCATGCACATTCTACGTCATAACGAATTTCTAAGGTTTGCGCATGCGTCCGGAAATAAGAAAATCTTAATTCCCCCGTTTTTTAAAATCACAGCTTCTAGAAGGTTTACATGATTTCTTAAAAAACACGAGTTTTTAGAAAATCTGTTTTATTTCACAAATGGAATCAACAAAGTATGCACATTGTACGTCATAACGACTTTCTATATTTTGCGCATTCGTCCGGAAATAAGAAAAGCTTACTTCCACCATTTTTTAAAATCACAGCTTCTAGAAGGTTTACATGATTTCGTAAAAAACACGAGTTTTTAGAATATATGTTTTATTTCAAAAATGGAATCTACAAATTATGCGCATTCTACGTCATAACGACTTTCTATAGTTTGCGCATGCGTACGGAAATAAGAAACGCTTACTTCCCCCGTTTTTTAAAATCACAGCTTCTAGAATGTTTACATGATTTCGTAAAAAACACGAGTTTTTAGAATATGTGTTTTATTTCATGAATGGAATCTACAAAGTATGCACATTCTACGTCATAACGACTTTCTATAGTTTGCGCTTGCGTCCGGAAATAAGAAAAGCTTACTTCCCCCGTTTTTTAAAATCACAGCTTCTAGAAGGTTTACATAATTTCGTAAAAAACACGAGTTTTTAGAAAAAATGTTTTATTTCATAAATGGAATCTACAAAGTATGCGCATTCTACGTCATAATGACTTTCTATAGTTTGCGCATGCATCCGGAAATAAGAAACGCTTACTTCCCCCATTTTTTAAAATCACAGCTTCTAGAAGGTTTACATGTTTTCTTAAAAAAGACGAGTTTTTAGATAATGTGTTTTATTTCATAAATGCAATCAACAACGTATGCACATTCTACGTCCTAACGACTTTCTATAGTTTGCGCATGCGTCTAGAAATAAGAAAAGCTTACTTTCACCTTTTTTTAAAATCACAGCTTCTAGAAGGTTTACATAATTTCGTAAAAAGCACGAGTTCTTAGAAAATGTGTTTTATTTCATAAATGGAATCAACAAAGTATGCACATTCTACGTCATAACGACTTTCTATAGTTTGCGCATGCGTCTGGAAATAAGAAAAGCTTACTTCCACCGTTTTTTAAAATCACAGCTTCTAGAAGGTTTACATGATTTCTTAAAAAACACGAGTTTTTAGAAAATGTGTTTTATTAAATAAATGGAATCAACAAAGTATGCACATTCTACGTCATACCAACTTTATATAGTTTGTGCATGAGTTTGGAAATAAGAAAAGCTTACTTCCCCCGTTTTTAAAATCACAGCTTCTAGAAGGTTTACATGATTTCTTAAAAAACTCGAGTTTTTAGAAAATGTGTTTTATTTCATAAATTGAATCAATAAAGTATGCACATCCTACATCATAACGACTTTCTGCAGTTTGCGCATTCGTCCGGAAATAAGAAAAGCTTACTTCCACCGTTTTTTAAAATCACAGCTTCTAGAAGGTTTACATGATCTCGTAAAAAACACGAGTTTTTAGAAAATGTTTTTTATTTCATCAATGGAATCAACAAAGTATGCACATTCTACGTCATAACGACTTTCTATATTTTGCGCATGCGTCCGGAAATAACAAAAGCTTACTTCCACCGTTTTTTAAAATCACAGCTTCTAGAAGGTTTACATGATTTCTTAAAAAACACGAGTTTTTAGAAAATGTGTTTTATTTCATAAATGGAATCAACAAAGTATGCATATTCTACGTCATAACGACTTTCTAAGGTTTGCGCATGCGTCCGAAAATAAGAAAAGCTTACCTCCCCCGTTTTTTAAAATCACATCTTCTAGAAGGTTTACATGATTTCTTAAAAAAATCGAGTTTTTAGAAAATGTGTTTTATTTCATAAATGGAATCAACAAAGTATGCACATTCTACATCATAACGACTTTCTGCAGTTTGCGCATTCGTCCGGAAATAAGAAAAGCTTACTTCCACCGTTTTTTAAAATCACAGCTTCTAGAAGGTTTACATGATCTCGTAAAAAACACGAGTTTTTAGAAAATGTTTTTTATTTCATCAATGGAATCAACAAAGTATGCACATTCTACGTCATAACGACTTTCTATAGTTTGCGCATTCGTCCGGAAATAAGAAAAGCTTACTTCCACCGTTTTTTAAAATCACAGCTTCTAGAAGGTTTACATGATTTCGTAAAAAACACAAGTTTTTAGAAAATGTGTTTTATTTCATAAATGGAATCTACAAAGTATGCACATTCTACGGCATAAGGACTTTCTATAGTTTGCGCATGCGTCCGGATATAAGAAAAGCTCACTTCCCCCGTTTTTTAAAATCACAGCTTCTAGAAGGTTTACATGATTTCGTAAAAAACACGAGTTTTTAGAAAAGTTGTTTTATTTCATAAATGGAATCAACAAAGTATGAACATTCTACGTCATAACGAATTTCTATAGTTTGCGCATGCGGCCGGAAATAAGAAAAGCTTACTTCCACCGTTTTTTAAAATCACAGCTTCTAGAAGGTTTACATGATTTCGTAAAAAACACGAGTTTTTAGAAAATGTGTTTTATTTCATAAATGGAATCTACAAAGTATGCACATTCTACGTCATAACGACTTTCTATAGTTTTCGCATGCATCCGGAAATAAGAAAAGTTTACTTCCACCGTTTTTTAAAATCACAGCTTCTAGAAGGTTTACATGATTTCGTAAAAAACACAAGTTTTTAGAAAATGTGTTTTATTTCATAAATGAAATCTACAAAGTATGAACATTCTACGTCATAACCTCTTTCTATAGTTTGCGCATGCGTCCGGAAATAAGAAAAGCTTACTTCACCCGTTTTTTAAAATCACAGCTTCTAGAAGGTATACATGATTCCTTAAAAAACACGAGTTTTTAGAAAATGTGCTTTATTTCATCAATGGAATCAACAAAGTATGCACATTCTACGTCAAAACGACTTTCTATTGTTTGCGTATGCGTTTGGAAATAAGAGAAGCTTACTTCCCCCGTTTTTCAAAATCACAGTTTCTAGAAGGTTTACATCTTTTCTTAAAAAACACGAGTTTTTAGAAAATGTGTTTTATTTCATAAATGGAATCAATCAAGTATGCACATTCTACGTCATAACGACATTCTATAGTTTTCCCATGCGTTTGGAAATAAGAAAAGCTTACGTCCCCCGTTTTTTAAAATCACAGCTTCTAGAAGGTTTACATGATTTCTTAAAAAACACGAGTTTTTAGAAAATGTGTTTTATTTCATAAATGGAATCAACAAAGTATGCACATTCTACGTCCTAACGACTTTCTATTGTTTGCGCATGCGTCCGGAAATAAGAAAAGCTTACTTCCACCGTTTTTTAAAATCACAGCTTCTAGAAGGTTTACATGATTTCCTAAAAAACACGAGTTTTTAGAAAATGTGTTTTATTTCATAAATGGAATCAACAAAGTATGCACATTCTACGTCATAACGACTTTCTATAGTTTGCGCATTCGTCCGGAAATAAGAAAATCTTACTTCCACCGTTTTTTAAAATCACAGCTTCTAGAAGGTTTACATGATTTCGTAAAAAACACAAGTTTTTAAAAAATGTGTTTTATTAAATAAATGAAGTCAACAAAGTATGCACATTCTACATCATAACAACTTTCTGCAGTTTTCGCATTCGTCCGGAAATAAGAAAATCTTACTTCCACCGTTTTTTAAAATCACAGCTTCTAGAAGGTTTACATGATTTCGTAAAAAACATGAGTTTTTAGAAAATTTGTTTTATTTCATAAATGGAATCAACAAAGTATACACATTCTACGTCATATAGACATTTTATAGTTTGCGCATGCATCTGGAAATATGAAAAGCTTACTTCCACCATTTTTTAAAATCACAGCTTCTAGAAGGTTTACATGATATCCTAAAAAACACGAGTTTTTAGAAAATGTGTTTTATTTCATAAATGGAATCTACAAAGTATCCACATTCTACATCATAACGACTTTCTATAGTTTGCGCATGCGTCCGGAAATAAGAAAATATTACTTCCACCGTTTTTTAAAATCACAGCTTCTAGAAGGTTTACATGATTTCGTAAAAACCACGAGTTTTTAGAAAATGTGTTTTATTTCATCAATGGAAACAACAAAGTATGCACATTCTACGTCATAACGACTTTCTATAGTTTGCGCATGCGTCCGGAAATAAGAAAAGCTTACTTCCACCGTTTTTTAAAACCACAGCTTCTATAAGGTTTACATGATTTCGTAAAAAACACGAGTTTTTAGAAAATGTGTTTTATTTCATAAAAGGAATCAACAAAGTATGCACATTCTACGTCATAACGACTTTCTATAGTTTGCGCATGCGTCTGGAAATAAGAAAAGCTTACTTCCACCGTTTTTTAAAATCACATCTTCTAGAAGGTTTACATGATTTCTTAAAAAACACGAGTTTTTAGAAAATATGTTTTATTTCATAAATGGAATCAACCAAGGATACACATTCAACGTCATAACGACTTTCTATAGTTTGCGCATGTGTCCGGAAATAAGAAAAGCTTACTTCCCCCGTTTTTTAGAATCACAGCTTCTAGAAGGTTTACATGATTTCTTAAAAAACACGAGTTTTTAGAAAATATGTTTTATTTCATAAATGGAATCAACAAAGTATACACATTCTACGCCATAACGACTTTCTATAGTTTGCGCATGTGTTTGGAAATAATAAAAGCTTACTTCCCCCTTTTTTTAAAATCACAGCTTCTAGAATGTTTACATGATTTATTAAAAAACATGAGTTTTTAGAAAATGTGTTTTATTTCATAAATGCAATCAACAAAGTATGCACATTCTACGTCATAACGACTTTCTATAGTTTGCGCATGCGTCCGGAAATAAGAAAAGCTTACTTCCACCGTTTTTTAAAATCACAGCTTCTAGAAGGTTTACATGATTTCTTAAAAAACACGAGTTTTTAGAAAATATGTTTTATTTCATAAATGGAATCAACAAAGTATACACATTCTACATCATAACGACTTTCTGCAGTTTGCGCATTCGTCCGGAAATAAGAAAAGCTTACTTCCACCGTTTTTTAAAATCACAGCTTCTAGAAGGTTTACATGATCTCGTAAAAAACACGAGTTTTTAGAAAATGTTTTTTATTTCATCAATGGAATCAACAAAGTATGCACATTCTACGTCATAACGAATTTCTATATTTTGCGCATGCGTCCGGAAATAAGAAAAGCTTACTTCCACCGTTTTTTAAAATCACAGCTTCTAGAAGGTTTACATGATTTCTTAAAAAACACGAGTTTTTAGAAAATGTGTTTTATTTCATAAATGGAATGAACAACGTATTCACATTCTACGTCATAACGACTTTCTAAGGTTTGCGCATGCGTCCGGAAATAAGAAAAGCTTACTTCCCCCGTTTTTTAAAATCACATCTTCTAGAAGGTTTACATGATTTCTTAAAAAACTCGAGTTTTTAGAAAATGTGTTTTATTTCATAAATGGAATCAACAAAGTATGCACATTCTACATCATAACGATTTTCTGCAGTTTGCGCATTCGTCCGAAAATAAGAAAAGCTTACTTCCACCGTTTTTTAAAATCATAGCTTCTAGAAGGTTTACATGATCTCGTAAAAAACACGAGTTTTTAGAAAATGTTTTTTATTTCATCAATGGAATCTACAAAGTATGCACATTCTACGTCATAACGACTTTCTATATTTTGCGCATGCATCCGGAAATAAGAAAAGCTTACTTCCACCGTTTTTTAAAATCACAGCTTCTAGAAGGTTTACATGATTTCTTAAAAAACACGAGTTTTTAGAAAATGTGTTTTATTTCATAAATGGAATCAACAAAGTATGCACATTCTACGTCATAACGAATTTCTATAGTTTGCGCGTTCGTCCGGAAATAAGAAAAGCTTACTTCCACCGTTTTTCAAAATCACAGCTTCTAGAAGGTTTACATGATCTCGTAAAAAACACGAGTTTTTGGAAAATGTGTTTTATTTCCTAAATGGAATCAAAAAAGTATGCACATTCTACGTCATAACGACTTTCTATAGTTTGCGCTTGCGTTTGGAAATAAGAAAAGCTTACTTCCCCCGTTTTTTAAAATCACAGCTTCTAGAAGGTTTACACGACTTCTTAAAAAACACGACTTTTTAGAAAATGTGTTTTATTTCATAAATGGAATCAACAAAGTATGCACATTCTACGTCATAACGACTTTCTGCAGTTTTCGCATTCGTTCGGAAATAAGAAAAGCTTACTTCCACCATTTTTTAAAATCACAGCTTCTAGAAGGTTTACATGATTTCTTAAAAAACACAAGTTTTTAGAAAATGTGTTTTATTTCATAAATGGAATCAACAAAGTATGCACATTCTACGTCATAACGACTTTCTATAGTTTGCGCTTGCATTGGGAAATAAGAAAAGCTTACTTCCCCCGTTTTTTAAAATCACAGCTTCTAGAAGGTTTACATGATTTCTTAAAAAACACGAGTTTTTAGAAAATGTGTTTTATTTCATAAATGGAATCAACAAAGTATGCACATTATACATCATAATGACTTTCTATAGTTTGCGCATGTGTCCGGAAATAAGAAAAGCTTACTTCCACCGTTTTTTAAAATCACAGCTTCTATAAGGTTTACATAATTTCGTAAAAAAAATGAGTTTGTAGAAAATCTGTTTTATTTCATCAATGGAATCAACAAAGTATGCACATTCTACGTCATAACGACTTTCTATAGTTTGTGCATGCGTCTGGAAATAAGAAAAGCTTACTTCCACCGTTTTTTAAAATCACAGTTTCTAGAAGGTTTACATGATTTCGTAAAAAACACGTGTTTTTAGAAAATGTGTTTTATTTCATAAATGGAATCTACAAACTATGCACATTCTACGTCATAACGACTTTCTATAGTTTGCGCATGCGTCCGGAAATAAGAAAAGCTTACTTCCACCATTTTTTAAAACCACAGCTTCTATAAGGTTTACATGATTTCGTAAAAAACACGAGTTTTTAGAAAATGTGTTTTATTTCATAAAAGGAATCAACAAAGTATGCATATTCTACGTCATAACGACTTTCTATAGTTTGCGCATGCGTCTGGAAATAAGAAAAGCTTACTTCCACCGTTTTTTAAAATCACATCTTCTAGAAGGTTTACATGATTTCTTAAAAAACACGAGTTTTTAGAAAATATGTTTTATTTCATAAATGGAATCAACCAAGGATACACATTCAACGTCATAACGACTTTCTATAGTTTGCGCATGTGTCCGGAAATAAGAAAAGCTTACTTCCCCCGTTTTTTAAAATCACAGCTTCTAGAAGGTTTACATGATTTCTTAAAAAACACGAGTTTTTAGAAAATATGTTTTATTTCATAAATGGAATCAACAAAGTATACACATTCTACGCCATAACGACTTTCTATAGTTTGCGCATGTGTTTGGAAATAATAAAAGCTTACTTCCCCCTTTTTTTAAAATCACAGCTTCTAGAATGTTTACATGATTTATTAAAAAACATGAGTTTTTAGAAAATGTGTTTTATTTCATAAATGCAATCAACAAAGTATGCACATTCTACATCATAACGACTTTCTATAGTTTGCGCATGCGTCCGGAAATAAGAAAAGCTTACTTCGCCCATTTTTTAAAATCACAGCTTCTAGAAGGTTTACATGGTTTCTTAAAAAACACGAGTTTTTAGAAAATGTTTTTTATTTCATAAATGGAATCAACAAAGTATGCACATTCTATGTCATAACGACTTTCTATAGTTTGCGCATGCGTTTGGAAATAAGAAAAGCTTACATCCCCCGTTTTTTAAAATCACAGCTTCTAGAAGGTTTACATGATTTCTTAAAAAACACGAGTTTTTAGAAAATGTGTTTTATTTCATAAATGGAATCAACAAAGTATGCACATTCTACGTCATAACGACTTTCTATAGTTTGCGCATGCGTTCGGAAATAAGAAAAGCTTACATCCCCATTTTTTAAAATCACAGCTTCTAGAAGGTTTAGATGATTTCTTAAAAAACACGAGTTTTTAGAAAATGTGTTTTATTTCATAAATGGAATCAACAAAGTATGGACATTCTACGTCATAATGACTTTCTGTAGTTTTCGCATTCGTCTGGAAATAAGAAAAGCTTACTTCCCCCGTTTTTTAAAATCACAGCTTCTAGAAGGTTTACATGATTTCTTATAAAACATGAGTTTTTAGAAAAAGTGTTTTATTTCATAAATGGAATCAACAAAGTATGCACATTCTACGTCATAACGACTTTCTATAGTTTGCGCATGCGTCTAGAAATAAGAAAAGCTTACTTCCACCTTTTTTTAAAATCACAGCTTCTAGAAGGTTTACATAATTTCGTAAAAAACACGAGTTTTTAGAAAATGTGTTTTATTTCATAAATGGAATCAACAAAGTATGCACATTCTAAGTCATAACGACTTTCTATAGTTTGCGCATGCGTCTGGAAATAAGAAAAGCTTACTTCCCCCTTTTTTTAAAATCACAGCTTCTAGAAGGTATACATGATTCCTTAAAAAACACGCGTTTTTAGAAAATGTGCCTTATTTCATAAATGGAATCAACAAAGTATGCACATTCTACGTCAAAACGACTTTCTATTGTTTGCGTATGCGTTTGGAAATAAGAAAAGCTTACTTCCCCCGTTTTTCAAAATCACAGTTTCTAGAAGGTTTACATCTTTTCTTAAAAAACACGAGTTTTTAGAAAATGTGTTTTATTTCATACATGGAATCAATCAAGTATGCACATTCTACGTCATAACGACATTCTATAGTTTTCCCATGCGTTTGGAAATAAGAAAAGCTTACCTCCCCCGTTTTTTAAAATCACAGCTTCTAGAAGGTTTACATGATTTCTTAAAAAACACGAGTTTTTAGAAAATGTGTTTTATTTCATAAATGGAATCAACAAAGTATGCACATTCTACGTCATAACGACTTTCTATAGTTTGCGCATGCGTCCGGAAATAAGAAAAGCTTACTTCCACCGTTTTTTAAAATCACAGCTTCTAGAATGTTTATATGATTTCGTAAAAAACACGAGTTTTTAGAAAATGTGTTTTAATTCATAAATCGAATCAAATAGGTATGCACATTCTACGTCATAACGACTTTCTATATTTTGCGCATGCGTCTGGAAATAAGAAAAGCTTACTTCGACCGTTTTTTAAAATCACAGCTTCTAGAAGGTTTACATGATTTCTTAAAAAATACGAGTTTTTAGAAAATGTGTCTTATTTCATAAATGGAATCAACAAAGTATGCACATTCTATGTCATAACGACTTTCTATAGTTTGCGCATGCGTCTGGAAATAAGAAAAGATTACTTCCCCCTTTTTTTAAAATCACAGCTTCTAGAATGTTTACATGATTTGTTAAAAAACATGAGTTTTTAGAAAATGTGTTTTATTTCATAAATGGAATCAACAAAGTATGCACATTCTACGTCATAACGACTTTCTATAGTTTGCGCATGCGTCCGGAAATAAGAAAAGCTTACTTCCACCGTTTTTTAAAATCACAGCTTCTAGAAGGTTTACATGATTTCTTAAAAAACACGAGTTTTTAGAAAATGTGTTTTATTTCATAAATGGAATCAACAAAGTATACACATTCTACATCATAACGACTTTCTGCAGTTTACGCATTCGTCCGGAAATAAGAAAAGCTTACTTCCACTGTTTTTTAAAATCACAGCTTCTAGAAGGTTTACATGATCTCGTAAAAAACACGAGTTTTTAGAAAATGTTTTTTATTTCATCAATGGAATCAACAAAGTATGCACATTCTACGTCATAACGACTTTCTATATTTTGCGCATGCGTCCGGAAATAAGAAAAGCTTACTTCCACCGTTTTTTAAAATCACAGCTTCTAGAAGGTTTACATGATTTCTTAAAAAACACGAGTTTTTAGAAAATGTGTTTTATTTCATAAATGGAATGAACAAAGTATGCACATTCTACGTCATAACGACTTTCTAAGGTTTGCGCATGCATCCGGAAATAAGAAAAGCTTACTTCCCCCGTTTTTTAAAATCACATCTTCTAGAAGGTTTACATGATTTCTTAAAAAACTCGAGTTTTTAGAAAATGTGTTTTATTTCATAAATGGAATCAACAAAGTATGCACATTCTACATCATAACGACTTTCTGCAGTTTGCGCATTCGTCCGGAAATAAGAAAGGCCTACTTCCACCATTTTTTAAAATCACAGCTTCTAGAAGATTTACATGATCTCGTAAAAAACACGAGTTTTTAGAAAATGTTTTTTATTTCATCAATGGAATCTACAAAGTATGCACATTCTACGTCATAACGACTTTCTATATTTTGCGCATGCGTCCGGAAATAAGAGAAGCTTACTTCCACCGTTTTTTAAAATCACAGCTTCTAGAAGGTTTACATGATTTCTTAAAAAACACGAGTTTTTAGAAAATGTGTTTTATTTCATAAATGGAATCAACAAAGTATGCACATTCTACGTCATAACGACTTTCTATAGTTCGGCGTTCGTCCGGAAATAAGAAAAGCTTACTTCCACTGTTTTTCAAAATCACAGCTTCTAGAAGGTTTACATGATCTCGTAAGAAACACGAGTTTTTGGAAAATGTGTTTTATTTCCTAAATGGAATCAAAAAAGTATGCACATTTTACGTCATAACGACTTTCTATAGTTTGCGCTTGCGTTTGGAAATAAGAAAAGCTTACTTCCCCCGTTTTTTAAAATCACAGCTTCTAGAAGGTTTACATGACTTCTTAAAAAACACGACTTTTTAGAAAATGTGTTTTATTTCATAAATGGAATCAACAAAGTATGCACATTCTACGTCATAACGACTTTCTGCAGTTTTCGCATTCGTTCGGAAATAAGAAAACCTTACTTCCACCGTTTTTTAAAATCACAGCTTCTAGAAGGTTTACATGATTTCGTAAAAAACACAAGTTTTTAGAAAATGTGTTTTATTTCATCAATGGAATCAACAAAGTATGCACATTCTACGTCATAACGACTTTCTATAGTTTGCGCATTCGTCCGGAAATAAGAAAGGCTTACTTCCACCGTTTTTTAAAATCACAGCTTCTAGAAGGTTTACATGATTTCGTAAAAAACACGAGTTTTTAGAAAATGTGTTTTATTTCATAAATGGAATCAACAAAGTATGCACATTCTACGTCATAACAACTTTCTATAGTTTGCGCTTGCATTGGGAAATAAGAAAAGCTTACTTCCCCCGTTTTTTAAAATCACAGCTTCTAGAAGGTTTACATGATTTCTTAAAAAACACGAGTTTTTAGAAAATGTGTTTTATTTCATAAATGGAATCAACAAAGTATGCACATTATACATCATAATGACTTTCTATAGTTTGCGCATGCGTCCGGAAATAAGAAAAGCTTACTTCCACCGTTTTTTAAAATCACAGCTTCTATAAGGTTTACATAATTTCGTAAAAAAAATGAGTTTTTAGAAAATCTGTTTTATGTCATCAATGGAATCAACAAAGTATGCACATTCTATGTCATAACTACTTTCTATAGTTTGCGCGTTCGTCCGGAAATAAGAAAAGCTTACTTCCACCGTTTTTTAAAATCATAGCTTCTAAAAGATTTATATGATTTCGTAAAAAACACGAGTTTTAGAAAATGTGTTTTATTTCATAAATGGAATCTACAAAGTATGCACATTCTACGTCATAACGACTTTCTATAGTTTGCTCATGCGTCCGGAAATAAGAACCGCTTACTTCCCCCGTTTTTTAAAATCACAGCTTCTAGAAGGTTTACATGATTTCGTAAAAAACACAAGTTTTTAGAAAATGTGTTTTATTTCATAAATGGAATCTACAAAGTATGCACATTCTACATCATAACGACTTTCTATAGTTTGCGCATGCGTTTGGAAATAAGAAAAGCTTACTTCCCCCTTTTTTTAAAATCACAGCTTCTAGAAGGTTTACATAATTTCGTAAAAAAAACGAGTTTTTAGAAAATGTGTTTTATTTCATAAATGGAATCTACAAAGTATGCACATTCTACGTGATAACGAATTTCTATAGTTTGCGCATGCGTTTGGAAATAAGAAAAGCTTACTTCCCCCGTTTTTTAAAATCACAGCTTCAAGAAGGTTTACATGATTTAGTAAAAAACACAAGTTTTTAGAAAATGTGTTTTATTCCATAAATGGAATCAACAAAGTATGCACATTCTACGTCATAACGAATTTCGATAATTTGCGCTTGCGTTTGGAAATAAGAAAAGCTTACTTCCCCTGTTTTTTAAAATCATAGCTTCTAGAAGGTTTACATGATTTCTTAAAAAGCACTAGTTTTTAGAAAATGTGTTTTATTTCATAAATGGAATCAACAAAGTATGCACATTCTACGTCATAACGACTTTCTATAGTTTACGCATGCGTCTAGAAATAAGAAAAGCTTACTTCCACCTTTTTTTAAAATCACAGCTTCTAGAAGTTTTACATAATTTCGTAAAAAACATGAGTTTTTAGAAAATGTGTTTTATTTCATAAATGGAATCAACAAAGTATGCACATTCTACGTCATAACGAATTTCTATAGTTTGCGCATGCGTCTGGAAATAAGAAAAGCTTACTTCCACCATTTTTTAAAATCACAGCTTCTAGAAAGTTTACATGATTTCTTAAAAAACACGAGTTTTTAGGAAATGTGTTTTATTAAATAAATGGAATCAACAAAGTATGCACATTCTACATCATAACAACTTTCTATAGTTTGCGCATGAGTTTGGAAATAAGAAAAGCTTACTTCCCCCGTTTTTTAAATCACAGCTTCTAGAAGGTTTACATGATTTCTTAAAAAACACGAGTTTTTAGAAAATGTGTTTTATTTCATAAATGGAATCAACAAAGTATGCACATTCTACGTCATAACGACTTTCTATAGTTTGCACATGCGTTTGGAAATAAGAAAAGCTTACTTCCACCATTTTTTAAAATCACAGCTTCTAGAAGGTTTACATGATTTATTAAAAAACACGAGTTTTTAGAAAATGTGTTTTATTTCATAAATGGAATCAACAAATAATGCACATTCTACGTCATAATGACTTTCTATAGTTTGCGCTTGCTTTTGGAAATAAGAAAAGCTTACTTCCCCCGTTTTTTAAAATCACGGCTTCTAGAAGGTTTACATGATTTCTTAAAAAACATGAGTTTTTAGAAAATGTGTTTTATTTCATAAATGGAATCTACAAAGTATGCACATTCTACGTCATAACGACTTTCTATAGTTTGCGCATTCGTCCGGAAATAAGAAAAGCTTACTTCCACCGTTTTTTAAAATCACAGCTTCTAGAAGGTTTACATGATTTCTTAAAAAACACGAGTTTTTAGAGAATGTGTTTTATTTGATAAATGGAATCTACAAAGTATGCACATTCTACGTCATAACGACTTTCTATAGTTTGCACATGTGTTTGGAAATAAGAAAAGCTGACTTCCCCCGTTTTTTAAAATCACAGCTTCTAGAAGGTTTACATGATTTCTTAAAAAACACGAGTTTTTAGAAAAGGTGTTTTATTTCATAAATGGAATCAACAAAGTATGCACATTCTATGTCATAACGACTTTCTATAGTTTGCGCATGCGTTTGGAAATAAGAAAAGCTTACATCCCCCGTTTTTTAAAATCACAGCTTCTAGAAGGTTTACATGATTTCTTAAAAAACACGAGTTTTTAGAAAATGTGTTTTATTTCATAAATGGAATCAACAAAGTATGCACATTCTACATCATAACTACTTTCTATAGTTTGCGCATTCGTCCGGAAATAAGAAAAGATTACTTCCTCCGTTTTTTAAAATCACAGCTTCCAAAAGGTTTACATGATTTCGTAAAAAACACGAGTTTTTAGAAAATGTGTTTTATTTCATAAATGGAATCTACAAACTATGCATATTTCTACGTCATAACGACTTTCTATAGTTTGCGCATGTGTTTGGAAATAAGAAAAGCTTACTTCCCCCGTTTTTTAAAATCACAGCTTCAAGAAGGTGTACATGATTTCGTAAAAAACACAAGTTTTTAGAAAATGTGTTTTATTTCATAAATGGAATCAACAAAGTATGCACATTCTACGTCATAACGACTTTCTATAGTTTGCGCTTGCGTTTGGAAATAAGAAAAGATTACTTCCCCCGTTTTTTAAAATCACAGCTTCTAGAAGGTTTACATGATTTCTTAACAAACACGAGTTTTTAGAAAAAGTGTTTTATTTCATAAATGGAATCAAGAAAGTATGCACATTCTACGTCATAACGACTTTCTATAGTTTGCGCATGCGTCTAGAAATAAGAAAAGCTTACTTCCACCTTTTTTTAAAATCACAGCTTCTAAAGGGTTTACATAATTTCGTAAAAAACACGAGTTTTTAGAAAATGTGTTTTATTTCATAAATGGAATCAACAAAGTATGCACATTCTACGTCATAACGACTTTTAATAGTTTGCGCATGCGTCTGGAAATAAGAAAAGCTTACTTCCACCGTTTTTTAAAACCACAGCTTCTAGATGGTTTACATGATTTCTTAAAAAACACGAGTTTTTAGAAAATGTGTTTTATTAAATAAATGGAATCTACAAAGTATGCAGATTCTACTTCATAACGACTTTCTATATTTTGCGCATGCATCCGGAAATAAGAAAAGCTTACTTCCCCCGTTTTTTAAAATCACAGCTTCTAGAAGGTTTACATGATTTCTTAAAAAACACGAGTTTTTAGAAAATGTGTTTTATTAAATAAATGGAATCTACAAAGTATGCACATTCTACGTCATAACGATTTTCTATAGTTTGCGCTTGCGTTTGGAAATAAGAAAAGCTTACTTCCACCGTTTTTTAAAATCACAGCTTCTAGAAGGTTTACATGATTTCTTAAAAAACACAAGTTTTTAGAAAATGTGTTTTATTAAATAAATTGAATCTACAAAGTATGCACATTCTACATCATAACGACTTTCTATAGTTTGCGCATGCGTTTGGAAATAAGAAAAGCTTTCTTCCCCCGTTTTTTAAAATCACAGCTTCTAGAAGGTTTACATAATTTCGTAAAAAACACGAGTTTTTAGAAAATGTGTTTTATTTCATAAATATTATCTACAAAGTATGCACATTCTACGTCATAACGACTTTATATAGTTTGCGCATCTGTTTGGAAATAAGAAAAGCTTACTTCCCCCGTTTTTTAAAATCACAGCTTCAAGAAGGTTTACATGATTTCGTAAAAAACACAAGTTTTTAGAAAATGTGTTTTATTTCATAAATGGAATCAACAAAGTATGCACATTCTACGTCATAACGACTTTCTATAGTTTGCAATTGCGTTTGGAAATAAGAAAAGATTACTTCCCCCGTTTTTTAAAATCACAGCTTCTAGAAGATTTACATGATTTCTTAAAAAACACGAGTATTTAGAAAAAAGTGTTTTATTTCATAAATGGAATCAACAAAGTATGCACATTCTACGTCATAACGACTTTCTATAGTTTGCGCATGCGTCTAGAAATAAGAAAAGCTTACTTCCACCTTTTTTTAAAATCACAGCTTCTAGAAGGTTTACATAATTTTGTAAAAAACACGAGTTTTTAGAAAATGTGTTTTATTTCATAAATGGAATCAACAAAGTATGCACATTCTATGTCATAACGACTTTCTATAGTTTGCGCATGCGTTTGGAAATAAGAAAAGCTTACTTCCCCCGTTTTTTAAAATCACAGCTTCTAGAAGGTTTACATGATTTCTTAAAAAACACGAGTTTTTAGAAAATGTGTTTTATTTCATAAATCGAATCAACAAAGTATTCACATTCTACGTCATAATGACTTTCTATAGTTTGCGCATGCGTTTGAAAATAAGAAAAACTTACTTCCTCCGTTTTTTAAAATCACAGCTTCTAGAAGGTTTACATGATTTCTTAAAAAACACGAGTTTTTAGAAAAAGTGTTTTATTTCATAAATGGAATCAACAAAGTATGCACATTCTACGTCATAACGACTTTTTATAGTTTGCGCATGCGTGCGGAAATAAGAAAAGCTTACATCCACCGTTTTTTAAAATCACAGCTTCTAGAAGGTTTAACTGATTTCTTAAAAAACACGAGTTTTTAGAAAATGTTTTTTATTAAATAAATGGAATCTACAAAGTATGCACATTCTACGTCATAACGACCTTCTATAGTTAGCGCATGCGTCCGGAAATAAGAAAAGCTTACTTCCCCCGTTTTTTAAAATCATAGCTTCTAGAAGGTTTACATGATTTCTTAAAAAACACGAGTTTTTAGAAAATGTGTTTTATTTCATAAATGGAATCAACAAAGTATGCACATTCTACGTCATAACGACTTTCTATAGTTTGCGCTTGCGTTTGAAAATAAGAAAAGCTTACTTCCCCCATTTTTTAAAATCAGGGGTTTCTAGAAGGTTTACATGATTTCTTAAAAAACAGGAATTTTTAGAAAATGTGTTTTATTTCATAAATGGAATCAACAAAGTATGCACATTCTACGTCATAATGACTTTCTATAATTTGCGCATGCGTTCGGAAATAAGAAAAGCTTACATCCCCCATTTTTTAAAATCACAGCTTCTATAAGGTTTACATGATTTCTTAAAAAACACGAGTTTTTAGAAAATGTGTTTTATTCAATAAAGGAATCTACAAAGTATGCACATTCTAGGTCATAACGACTTTCTATATTTTGCGCATGCATCCGTAAATAAGAAAAGCTTACTTCCCCCATTTTTTAAAATCACAGCTTCTAGAAGGTTTACATGATTTCTTAAAAAACACGAGTTTTTAGAAAATGTGTTTTATTTCATAAATGGAATCTACAAAGTATGCACATTCTACGTCATAACGACTTTCTATAGTTTGCGCATGCGTCCGGAAATAAGAAAAGCTTACTTCCCCCGTTTTTTAAAATCACAGCTTCTAGAAGGTTTACATGATTTCTTAAAAAACACGAGTTTTTAGAAAATGTGTTTTATTTCATAAATGGAATCTACAAAGTATGCACATTCTACGTCATAACGTCTTTCTATAGTTTGCGCATGCGTCCGGAAATAAGAAAAGCTTACTTCCCACGTTTTTTAAAATCACAGCTTCTAGAAGGTTTACATGATTTCTTAAAAAACACGAGTTTTTAGAAAATGTGTTTTATTTCCTAAATGGAATCAACAAAGTATGCACATTATATGTCATAACGACTTTCTATAGTTTGCGCTTACATTTGAAAATAAAAAAAGCTTACTTCCACCGTTTTTTAAAATCATAGCTTCTAGAAGGTTTACAAGATTTCTTAAAAAACGCGAGTTTTTAGAAAATGTGTTTTATTTCATAAATCGAATGTACAAAGTATGCACATTCTACATCATAACGACTTTCTATAGTTTGCGCTTGCGTTTGGAAATAAGAAAAGCTTACTTCCACCGTTTTTTAAAATCACAGCTTCTAGAAGGTTTACATGATTTCTTAAAAAACACGAGTTTTTAGAAAATGTGTTTTATTTCATAGATGGAATCAACAAAGTATGCACATTCTACGTCATAACGACTTTCTATAGTTTGCGCACGCGTCCGGAAATAAGAAAAGCTTACTTCCACCGTTTTTTATAATCACAGCTTCTAGAAGGTTTACATGATTTCGTAAAAAACACGAGTTTTTAGAAAATGTGTTTTATTTCATAAATGGAATCTACAAAGGATGCACATTCTACGTCATAATGACTTTCTATAGTTTGCGCATGCGTCTGGAAATAAGAAAAGCTTACTTCCACCGTTTTTTATAATCACAGCTTCTAGAAGGTTTACATGATTTCGTAAAAAAAATGAGTTTTTAGAAAATGTGTTTGATTTCATCAATGGAATCAACAAAGTATGCACATTCTATGTCATAACGACTTTCTATAGTTTGCGCATTCGTCCGGAAATAAGAAAAGCTTACTTCCACCGTTTTTTAAAATCACAGCTTCTAGAAGGTTTACATAATTTCGTAAAAAACACGAGTTTTTAGAAAATCTGTTTTATTTCATCAATGGAATCAACAAAGTATGCACATTCTACGTCATAACGACTTTCTATAGTTTGCGCATTCGTCCGGAAATAAGAAAACCTTACTTCCATCGTTTTTTAAAATCACAGCTTCTAGAAGGTTTACATGATTTCGTAAAAAACACAAGTTTTTAGAAAATGTGTTTTATTTCATAAATGGGATCAACCAAGTATGCACATTCTACGTCATAACGACTTTCTATAGTTTGCGCACGCGTCCGGAAATAAGAAAAGCTTACTTCCACAGTTTTTTAAAATCACAACTTCTAGAAGGTTTACATGATTTCTTAAAAAACACGACTTTTTAGAAAATGTGCTTTATTTTATAAATGGAATCAACAAAGTATGCACATTCTACGTCATAATGACTTTCTATAGTTTGCGCATGCGTCTGGAAATAAGAAAAGCTTACTTCCACCGTTTTTTATAATCACAGCTTCTAGAAGGTTTACATGATTTCGTAAAAAACACGAGTTTTTAGAAAATGTGTTTTATTTCATAAATGGAATCTACAAAGGATGCACATTCTACGTCATAAAGACTTTCTATAGTTTGCACATTAGTCCGGAAATAAGAAAAGCTCACTTCCACCGTTTTTTAAAATCACAGCTACTAGAAGGTTTACATGATTTCGTAAAAAACACGAGTTTTTAGAAAATGTGTTTTATTTCCTAAATGGAATCTACAAAGTATGCACATTCTACGTCATAACGACTTTCTATAGTTTGCGCATGCATCCGGAAATAAGAAAAGCTTACATCCCCCGTTTTTTAAAATCACAGCTTCTAGAAGGTTTTCATGATTTCGTAAAAGACACGATTTTTCAGAAAATGTGTTTTATTTCGTAAATAGAATCAAGAAAGTATGCACATTCTACGTCATAACGACTTTTTATAGTTTGCGCATGCGTTTGGAAATAAGAAAAGCTTACTTCGCCCGTTTTTCAAAATCACAGCTTCTAGAAGGTTTACATGATTTCGTAAAAAACACGAGTTTTTAGAAAATGTGTTTTATTTCATAAATAGAATCAACAAAGTATGCACATTCTACGTCATAACGACTTTCAATAGTTTGCAGATGCGTCCGGAAATAAGAAAAGCTTACTTCCACCGTTTTTTAAAATCACAGCTTCTAGAAGGTTTACATGATTTCGTAAAAAACACGAGTTTTTAGAAAATATGTTTTATTTCATAAATGGAATCTACAAAGTATGCACATTCTACGTCATAACGACTTTCTATAGTTTGCGCATGCGTCCGGAAATAAGAAAAGCTTACTTGCCCCGTTTTTTAAAATCACAGCTTCTAGAAGATTTACATGATTTCTTAAAAAACACGTGTTTTTAGAAAATGTGTTTTATTTCATAAATGGAATCATCAAAGTATGCACATTCTACGTCATAACGACTTTCTATAGTTTGCGCATGCATCCGGAAATAAGAAAAGCTTACTTCCCCCATTTTTTAAAATCACGGTTCTAGAAGGTTTACATGATTTCTTAAAAAACACGAGTTTTTAGAAAATTTGTTTTATTTGATAAATGGAATCAACAAAGTATGCACATTCTACGTGATAATGAATTTCTATAGTTTGCGCATGCGTTTGGAAATAAGAAAAGCTTACTTCCCCCGTTTTTTAAAATCATAGCTTCTAGAAGGTTTACATGATTTCTTAAAAAAAACGAGTTTTTAGAAAATGTGTTTTATTTCTTAAATGGAATCAACAAAGTATGCACATTCTACGTCATAACAACTTTCTATAGTTTGTGCATGCGTCCGTAAATAAGAAAAGCTTACTTCCCCCATTTTTTAAAATCACAGCTTCTAGAAGGTTTACATGATTTCTTAAAAAACACGAGTTTTTAGAAAATGTGTTTTATTTCATAAATGGAATCAACAAAGTATGCACATTCTACGTCATAACGACTTTCTATAGTTTGCGCATGCGTTTGGAAATAAGAAAATCTTACTTCGGCCATTTTTTAAAATCACAGCTTTTAGAAGGTTTACATGATTTCTTAAAAAACACGAGTTTTTAGAAAATGTGTTTTATTTCATAAATGGAATCAACAAAGTATGCAGACTGTACGTCATAACGACTTTCTATAGTTTCCGCATTCGTCCGGAAATAAGAAAAGCTTACTTCCAACGTTTTTTAAAATCACAGTATCTAGGAGGTTTACATGATTTCGTAAAAACCACGAGTTTTTAGAAAATCTGTTTTATTTCATAAATGGAATCTACAAAGTATGCACATTCTACGTCATAACGACTTTCTATAGTTTCGCATGCGTCCGGAAATAAGAAAAGCTTACTTCCACCGTTTTTTAAAATCACAGCTTCTAGAAGGTTTACATGATTTCGTAAAAAACACGAGTTTTTAGAAAATGTGTTTTATTTCATAAATGGAATCTACAAAGTATGCACATTCTACGTCATAATGACTTTCTATAGTTAGCACATGCGTTCGGAAATAAGAAAGCTTACTTCCCCCATTTTTTAAAATCACAGCTTCTAGAAGGTTTACATGATTTCTTAAAAAACACGAGTTTTTAGAAAATGTGTTTTATTTCATAAATGGAAGCAACAATGTATGCACATTCTACGTCATAACGACTTTCTATAGTTTGCGCATGCATTTGGAAATAAGAAAAGCTTACTTCCCCCATTTTTTAAAATCACAGCTTCTAGAAAGTTTACATGATTTCTTGAAAAACACGAGTTTTTAGAAAATGTGTTTTATTTCATAAATGGAATCAACAAAGTATGCACATTCTACGTCATAACGACTTTCTATAGTTTGTGCATGCGTCCGTAAATAAGAAAAGCTTACTTCCACCGTTTTTTTAAATCACAGCTTCTAGAAGGTTTAGATGATTTCGTAAAAAACACGAGTTTTTAGAAAATGTGTTTTATTTCATAAATGGAATCAACAAAGTATGCACATTCTACGTCATAACGACTTTCTATAGTTTGCGCATTCCTTTAGAAATAAGAAAAGCTTACTTCCCCCGTTTTTTAAAATCACAGCTTCTACAATGTTTACATGATTTCGTAAAAAACACGAGTTTTTAGAAAATGTGTTTTATTTCATAAATGGAATCAACAAAGTATGCAAATTCTACGTCATAACGACTTTCTATACTTTTCGCATGCGTCCGAAAATAAGAAAAGCTGCTTCCACCGTTTTTTAAAATCACATCTTCTAGAATGCTTACATGATTTCGTAAAAAACACGAGTTTTTAGAAAATGTGTTTTATTTCATAAATGGAATCTACAAAGTATGCACATTCTACGTCATAACGACTTTCTATACTTTTCGCATGCGTCCGGAAATAAGAAAAGCTGCTTCCACCGTTTTTTAAAATCACATCTTCTAGAATGTTTACATGATTTCGTAAAAAACACGAGTTTTTAGAAAATGTGTTTTATTTCATAAATGGAATCTACAAAGTATGCACATTCTATGTCATAATGACTTTCTATAGTTAGCACATGCGTCCGGAAATAAGAAAGCTTACTTCCACCGTTTTTTAAAATCACAGCTTCTAGAAGGTTTACATGATTTCTTAAAAAACATGAGTTTTTAGAAAATGTGTTTTATTTCATAAATGGAATCAACAAAGTATGCAAATTCTACGTCATAACGACTTTCTATAGTTTGCGCATGCGTTTGGAAATAAGAAAAGCTTACATACCCCGTTTTTTAAAATCACAGCTTCTAAAAGGTTTACATGATTTCGTAAAAAACACGAGTTTTTAGAAAATGTGTTTTATTTCATAAATGGAATCAACAAAGTATGCACATTCTACTTCATAACGACTTTCTATAGTTTGCGCATGCGTTTGGAAATAAGAAAAGCTTACTTCCCCCGTTTTTAAAATCACAGCATCTTGAAGGTTTACATGATTTGTTAAAAAACACGAGTTTTTAGAAAATGTATTTTATTTCATAAATGGAATCAACAAAGTATGCACATTCTATGTCATAGCGACTTTCAATAGTTTGGGCATGCGTCCGGAAATAAGAAAATCTCACTTCCACCGTTTTTTAAAATCAGAGCTTCTAGAAGGTTTACATGATTTCGTAAAAAACACGAGTTTTTAGAAAATGTGTTTTATTTCATAAATGGAATTTACAAAGTATGCACATTCAACGTCATAACGACTTTCTATAGTTTGTGCATTTTTCCGGAAATAAGAAAAGCTTACTTCCACCGTTTTTTAAAATCACAGCTACTAGAAGGTTTACATGATTTCGTAAAAAACACAAGTTTTTAGAAAATGTGTTTTATTTCATAAATGGAATCTACAAAGTATGCACATTCTACGTCATAATGACTTTCTATAGTTTGCGCATGCGTTTGGAAATAAGAAAAACTTACTTCCCCCGTTTTTTAAAATCACAGCTTCTAGAAGGTTTACATGATTTGTTAAAAAACATGAGTTTTTAGAAAATGTGTTTTATTTCATAAATGGAATCTACAAAGTATGCATATTCTACGTCATAAAGACTTTCTATAGTTTGCGCATGCGTCCGGAAATAAGAAAAGCTTACTTGCCCCGTTTTTTAAAATCACAGCGTCTAGAAGGTTTACATGATTTCCCAAAAAACACGAGTTTTTAGAAAATGTGTTTTATTTCTTAAACGGAATCAACAAAGTATGCACATTCTACGTCATAATGACTCTCTATAGTTTGCGCATGCGTCCGGGAATAAGAAAAGCTTACTTCCACCGTTTTTTAAAATCACAGCTTCTAGAAGGTTTACATGATTTTTTGAAAAACACCAGTTTTTAGAAAATGTGTTTTATTTCATAAATGGAATCAACAAAGTATGCACATTCTACGTGATAACGACTTTCTATAGTTTGCGCATTCGTCCGGAAATAAGAAAAGCTTACTTCCACCGTTTATTAAAATCACAGCTTCTAGAAGGTTTACATGATTTCGTAAAAAACACGAGTTTTTAGAAAATTTGTTTTATTTCATAAATGCAATCTATAAAGTATGCACATTCTACGTCATAACGACTTTCTATAGTTTGCGCATGCATCCGGAAATAAGAAAAGCTTACTTCCCTCGTTTTTTAAAATCACAGCTTCCAGAAGGTTTACATGATTTCTTAAAAAACATGAATTTTTAGAAAATGTGTTTTATTTCATAAATGGAATCAACAAAGTATGCACATTCTATGTCATAACGACTTTCTATAGTTTGCGCATTCGTCCGGAAAAAAGAAAAGCTTACTTGCCCGATTTTTTAAAATCACAGCTTCTAGAACGTTTACATGATTTCTTAAAAAACACGAGTTTTTAGAAAATGTGTTTTATGTCATTATTGGAATCAACAAAGTAGGCGCATTCTACGTCATAAATACTTTCTATAGTTTTCGCATGCGTCCGGAAATAAGAAAAGCTTACTTCCCCAGTTTTTTAAAATCACAGCTTCTAGAAGGTTTACATGGTTTCTTAAAAAACACGAGTTTTTAGAAAATGTGTTTTATTTCATAAATGGAATCTACAAAGTATGCACATTCTACGTCATAACGACTTTCTATAGTTTGCGCATGCGTTTGGAAATAAGAAAAGCTTACTTCCCCAGTTTTTTAAAATCACAGCTTCTAGAAGGTTTACATGATTTCTTAAAAAACACGAGTTTTTAGAAAATGTGTTTTATTTCATAAATGGAATCAACAAAGTATGCACATTCTACGTCATAACGACTTTCTATAGTTTTCCCATGCGTCCGGAAATAAGAAAAGCTTACTTCCCGCGTTTTTTAAAATCACAGCTTCTAGAAGGTTTACATGATTTGTTAAAAAACACGAGTTTTTATAAAATGTGTTTTATTTCATAAATGGAATCAACTAAGTATGCACATTCTACGTCATAACGACTTTCTATAGTTTGCGCATGCGTCCGGAAATAAGAAAAGATTACTTCCACCGTTTTTTAAACTAATAGCTTCTAGAAGGTTTACATGATTTCGTAAAAAACACGAGTTTTTAGAAAATGTTTTTTATTTCATAAATGGAATCTACAAAGTATGCACATTCTTCATCATAACGACTTTCTATAGTTTGCGCATGCGTCCGGAAATAAGAAAAGCTTGCTTCCACCGTTTTTTAAAATCACAGCTTCTGGAAGGTTTACATGATTTCTTAAAAAACACGAGTTTTTAGAAAATGTGTTTTTATTTCATAAATGGAATCTACAAAGTATGCACATTCTATGTCATAACGACTTTCTATAGTTTGCGCATGCGTCCGGAAATAAGAAAAGCTTACTTCCCCCGTTTTTTAAAATCACAGATCCTACAAGGTTTACATGATTTCTTAAAAAACACGATTTTTTAGAAAATGTGTTTTATTTCATAAATGGAATCAACAAAGTATGCACATTCTACGTCATAACGACTTTCTATAGTTTGCGCATGCGTCCGGAAATAAGAAAAGCTTGCTTCCCCCGTTTTTTAAAATCACAGCTTCTAGAAGGTTTACATGATTTCTTAAAAAACACGACGTTTTAGAAAATCTGTTTTATTTCAAAAATGGAATCAACAAAATATGCACATTCTACATCATAACGACTTTCTATAGTTTGCGCATTCGTAGGGAAATAAGAAAAGCTTACTTCCACCGTTTTCTAAATCATAGCTTCTAGAAGGTTTACATGATTTCTTAAAAAACACGAGTTTTTAGAAAACGTGTTTTAATTCATAAATGGAATCAACAAAGTATGCACATTCTACGTCATAACGACTTTCTATAGTTTGCGCATTCGTACGGAACTAAGAAAAGCTTACTTCCACCATTTTCTAAATCAAAACTTCTAGAAGGTTTACATGATTTCATAAAAAACACGAGTTTTTAGAAAATGTGTTTTATTTCATAGATGGAATCTACAAAGTATGCACATTCTACGTCATAACAACTTTTTATAGTTTGCGCATGTGTCCGGAAATAAGAAAAGCTTACTTCCCCCGTTTTTTAAAATCACAGCTTCTAGAAGGTTTAGATGATTTCTTAAAAAACACGAGTTTTTAGAACATGTGTTTTATTTCATAAATGGAATCAAGAAAGTATGCACATTCTACGTCATAACGAATTTTTATAGTTTATGCATTGCGTTTGGAAATAAGAAAAGCTTACATCCCCCGTTTTTTAAAATCACATCTTCTAGAAGGTTTACATGATTTCTTAAAAAACACGAGTTTTTATAAAATGTGTTTTATTTCATAAATGGAATCAACAAAGTATGCACATTCTACGTCATAACGACTTTGTATAGTTTGCGCATGCGTCCGGAAATAAGAAAAGATTACTTCCACCGTTTTTTAAACTAATAGCTTCTAGAAGGTTTACATGATTTCGTAAAAAACACGAGTTTTTAGAAAATGTGTTTTATTTCATAAATGGAATCTACAAAGTATGCACATTCTTCATCATAACGACTTTCTATAGTTTGCGCATGCGTCCGGAAATAAGAAAAGCTTGCTTCCACCGTTTTTTAAAATCACAGCTTCTAGAAGGTTTACATGATTTCTTAAAAAATACGAGTTTTTAGAAAATGTGTTTTTATTTCATAAATGGAATCTACAAAGTATGGACATTCTATGTCATAACGACTTTCTATAGTTTGCGCATGCGTCCGGAAATAAGAAAAGCTTACTTCCCCCGTTTTTTAAAATCACAGATCCTACAAGGTTTACATGATTTCTTAAAAAACACGATTTTTTAGAAAATGTGTTTTATTTCATAAATGGAATCAACAAAGTATGCACATTCTACGTCATAACGACTTTCTATAGTTTGCGCATGCGTCCGGAAATAAGAAAAGCTTGCTTCCCCCGTTTTTTAAAATCACAGCTTCTAGAAGGTTTACATGATTTCTTAAAAAACACGACTTTTTAGAAAATCTGTTTTATTTCAAAAATGGAATCAACAAAGTATGCACATTCTACATCATAACGACTTTCTATAGTTTGCGCATTCGTACGGAAATAAGAAAAGCTTACTTCCACCGTTTTCTAAATCATAGCTTCTAGAAGGTTTACATGATTTCGTAAAAAACACGAGATTCTAGAAAATGTGTTTTATTTGATAAATGGAATCTACAAAGTATGCACATTCTACATCATAACGACTTTCTATAGTTTGCGCATGCGTTCGGAAATAAGAAAAGCTTACTTCCACCGTTTTTTAAAATCACAGCTTCTAGAAGGTTTACATGGTTTCGTAAAAAACACCAATTTTTAGAAAATGTGTTTTATTTCATAAATGGAATCTACAAAGTATGCACATTCTACATCATAACGACTTTCTATAGTTTGCGCATGCGTCCGGAAATAAGAAAAGCTTACTTCCCCCGTTTTTTAAAATCACAGATCCTAGAAGGTTTACATGATTTCTTAAAAAACACGAGCTTTTAGAAAATGTGTTTTATTTCATCAATGGAATCAACAAAGTATGCACATTCTACGTCATAACGACTTTCTATAGTTTGTGCATGCGTTTGGAAATAAGAAAAGCTTACTTCCCCCATTTTTTAAAATCACAGCTTCTAGAAGGTTTACATGATTTCTTAAAAAACACAAGTTTTTAGAAAATGTGTTTTATTTCATAAATGGAATCAACAAAGTATGCACATTCTACGTCATAACGACTTTCTATAGTTTGCGCATTCGTTCGGAAATAAGAAAAGCTTACTTCCACCGTTTTTTAAAATCACAGCTTCTAGAAGGTTTACATGGTTTCGTAAAAAACACGATTTTTTAGAAAATGTGTTTTATTTCATAAATGGAATGAACAAAGTATGCAGATTGTATGTTATAACGACTTTCTATAGTTTTCGCATTTGTCCGGAAATAAGAAAAGCTTACTTCCACCGTTTTTTAAAATCACAGCTTCTAGGAGGTTTACATGATTTCGTAAAAAACACGAGTTTTTAGAAAATGTGTTTTATTTCATAAATGGAATCTACAAAGTATGCACATTCCACGTCATAACGACTTTCTATAGTTTGCGCATGCGTCCGGAAATAAGAAAAGCTTACTTCCCCGTTTTTTAAAATCACAGCTTCTAGAAGGTTTACATGATTTCTTAAAAAACACGAGTTTTTAGAAAATGTGTTTTATTTCCTTAATGGAATCAAAAAAGTATGCACATTCTACGTCATAACGACTTTCTATAGTTTGCGCATTCGTACGGAACTAAGAAAAGCTTACTTCCACCATTTTCTGAATCAAAGATTCTAGAAGGTTTACATGATTTCATAAAAAACACGAGTTTTTAGAAAATGTGTTTTATTTCATAGATGGAATCTACAAAGTATGCACATTCTACGTCATAACAACTTTTTATAGTTTGCGCATGCGTCCGGAAATAAGAAAAGCTTACTTCCCCCGTTTTTTAAAATCACAGCTTCTAGAAGGTTTAGATGATTTCTTAAAAAACACGAGTTTTTAGAACATGTGTTTTATTTCATAAATGGAATCAAGAAAGTATGCACATTCTACGTCATAACGAATTTTTATAGTTTATGCATTGCGTTTGGAAATAAGAAAAGCTTACATCCCCCTTTTTTTAAAATAACATCTTCTAGAAGGTTTACATGATTTCTTAAAAAACACGAGTTTTTAGAAAATGTGTTTTATTTCATAAATAGAATCGACAAAGTATGCACATACTACGTCATAACGACTTTCTATAGTTTGCGCATGCGTCCGGAAATAAGAAAAGCTTACTTCCACCGTTTTTTAAAATCACAGCTTCTACAAGGTTTACATGATTTCGTAAAAAACACGAGTTTTTAGAAAATGTGTTTTATTTCATAAATGGAATCTACAAAGTATGCACATTCTTCATCATAACGACTTTCTATAGTTTGCGCATGCGTCCGGAAATAAGAAAAGCTTGCTTCCACCGTTTTTTAAAATCACAGCTTCTAGAAGGTTTACATGATTTCTTAAAAAACACGAGTTTTTAGAAAATGTGTTTTTATTTCATAAATGGAATCTACAAAGTATGCACATTCTATGTCATAACGACTTTCTATAGTTTGCGCATGCGTCCGGAAATAAGAAAATCTTACTTCGCCCATTTTTTAAAATCACAGATCTTAGAAGGTTTACATGATTTCTTAAAAAACACGATTTTTTAGAAAATGTGTTTTATTTCATAAATGGAATCAACAAAGTATGCACATTCTATGTCATAACGACTTTCTATAGTTTGCGCATGCGTCCGGAAATAAGAAAAGCTTTTTTCCCTCGTTTTTTAAAATCACAGCTTCTAGAAGGTTTACATGATTTCTTAAAAAACACGACTTTTTAGAAAATCTGTTTTATTTCAAAAATGGAATCAACAAAGTATGCACATTCTACATCATAACAACTTTCTATAGTTTGCGCATTCGTACGGAAATAAGAAAAGCTTACTTCCATCGTTTTCTAAATCATAGCTTCTAGAAGGTTTACATGATTTCGTAAAAAACACGAGATTCTAGAAAATGTGTTTTATTTGATAAATGGAATCTACAAAGTATGCACATTCTACATCATAACGACTTTCTATAGTTTGCGCATGCGTTCGGAAATAAGAAAAGCTTACTTCCACCGTTTTTTAAAATCACAGCTTCTAGAAGGTTTACATGGTTTCGTAAAAAACACCAATTTTTAGAAAATGTGTTTTATTTCATAAATGGAATCTACAAAGTATGCACATTCTACATCATAACGACTTTCTATAGTTTGCGCATGCGTTTGGAAATAAGAAAAGCTTACTTCCCCAGTTTTTTAAAATCACAGCTTCTAGAAGGTTTACATGATTTCTTAAAAAACACGAGTTTTTAGAAAATGTGTTTTATTTCATAAATGGAATCAACAAAGTATGCACATTCTACGTCATAACGACTTTCTATAGTTTGCCCATGCGTCCGGAAATAAGAAAAGCTTACTTCCCGCGTTTTTTAAAATCACAGCTTCTAGAAGGTTTACATGATTTGTTAAAAAACACGAGTTTTTAGAAAATGTGTTTTATTTCATAAATGGAATCAACAAAGTATGCACATTCTACGTCATAATGACTTTCTATAGTTAGCACATGCGTCCGGAAATAAGAAAGCTTACTTCCCCCATTTTTTAAAATCACAGCTTCTAGAAGGTTTACATGATTTCTTAAAAAACACGAGTTTTTAGAAAATGTGTTTTATTTCATAAATGGAATGAACAAAGTATGCACATTCTATGTCATAACGACTTTCTATACTTTGCGAATGCGTCCGGAAATAAGAAAAGCTTAGTTCCACCGTTTTTTAAAATCACAGCTTCTAGAACGTTTACATGATTTCGTAAAAAACACGAGTTTTTAGAAAATGAGTTTTATTTCATAAATGGAATCTACAAAGTATGCACATTCTACATCATAACGACTTTCTATAGTTTGCGCATGCGTCTGGAAATAAGAAAAGCTTACTTCCACTGTTTTTTAAAATCACAGGTTCTAGAAGGTTTACATGATTTCGTAAAAAACACGAGTTTTTAGAAAATGTGTTTTATTTCATAAATGATATCTACAAAGTATGCACATTCTACGTCATAACGACTTTGTATAATTTGCGCATGCGTCTGGAAATAAGAAAAGCTTACTTCCCCCGTTTTTTAAAATCACAGCTTCTAGAAGGTTTACATGATTTGTTAAAAAAACACGAGTTTTTAGAAAATGTGTTTTATTTCATCAATGGAATCAAAAAAGTATGCACATTCTACGTCATAATGACTTTCTATAGTTTGCGCATGCGTCCGGAAATACGAAAATCTTAATTCCACCGTTTTTTAAAATCACAGCGTCTAGAAGGTTTACATGATTTCGTAAAAAAAAAGAGTTTTTAGAAAATATGTTTCATTTCATAAATGAAATCTACAAAGTATGCACATTCTACGCCATAACGACTTTCGATAGTTTGCGCATATGTCCGGAAATAAGAAAAGCTTACTTCCACCGTTTTTTAAAATCACAGCTTCTAGAAGGTTTACATGATTTTGGAAAAAAACACGAGTTTTTAGATAATGTGTTTTATTTCATAAATGGAATCTACAAAGTATTCACATTCTACGGCATAACGACTTTCTATAGTTTGCGCATGCGACCGGAAATAAGAAAAGCTTACTTCCACCGTTTTTTAAAATCACAGCTTCTAGAAGGTTTACATGATTTCGTAAAAAACACGAGTTTTTAGAAAATGTGTTCTATTTCATAAACGGAATCTACAAAGTATGCACATTCTATGTCATACCTACTTTCTATTGTTTGCGCATGCGTCCGGAAATAAGAAAAGCTTACTTCCCCCATTTTTTAAAATCACAGCTTCTAGAAGGTTTACATGATTTCTCAAAAAACACAAGTTTTTAGAAAATGTGTTTTATTTCATAAATGGAATCAACAAAGTATGCACATTCTATGTCATAACGACTTTCTATAGTTTGCGCATGCGTTTGGAAATAAGAAAAGCTTACTTCCCCCGTTTTTTAAAATCACAGCTTCTAGAAGGTTTACATGATTTCTTAAAAAACACGAGTTTTTAGAAAATGCGTTTTATTTCATAAATGGAATCTACAAAGTATGCAAATTCTATGTCAGAACGACTTTCTATAGTTTGCGCATGTGTCCGGAAATAAGAAAAGCTTACTTCCACCGTTTTTTAAAATCACAGCTTTTAGAAGGTTTACATGATTTCTTAAAAAACACGAGTTTTTAGAAAATGAGTTTTATTTCATAAATGGAGTCAACAAAGTATGCACATTCTACGTCATAACTACTTTCTATAGTTTGCGCATGCGTTTGGAAATAAGAAAGGCTTATATCCCCCGTTTTTTAAAATCACAACTTCTAGAAGGTTTACATGATTTCTTTAAAAACACGAGTTTTAGGAAAATGTGTTTTATTTCATAAATGGAATCAACAAAGTATGCACATTCTACTTTATAACAACTTTCTATAGTTTGTGCATTCGTCCGGAAATAAGAAAAGCTTACTTCCCCCGTTTTTTAAAATCACAACTTCTAGAAGGTTTACATGATTTCCTAAAAAACATGAGTTTTTAGAAAATGTGTTTTATTTCATAAATGGAATCAACAAAGTATGCACATTCTATGTCATAACGACTTTCTATAGTTTGCGCATGCGTCCGGAAATAAGAAAAGCTTACTTCCACCGTTTTTTAAAATCACAGCTTCTAGAAGGTTTACATGATTTCTTAAAAAACGCGAGTTTTTAGAAAATGTGTTTTATTTCATAAATGGAATCAACAAAGTATGCACATTCTACGTCATAACAACTTTCTATAGTTTGCACATTCGTCCGGAAATAAGAAAAGCTTACTTCCACCGTTTTTTAAAATCACAGCTTCTAGAAGGTTTACATGGTTTCGTAAAAAACACGAGTTTTTAGAAAAGGTGTTTTATTTCATAAATGGAATCTACAAAGTATGCATATTGTACGTCATAACGACTTTCTATAGTTTGCGCATTCGTCCGGAAATAAGAAAAGCTTACATCCACCATTTTTTAAAATCACAGCTTCTTGGAGGTTTACATGATTTCGGAAAAACCACGAGTTTTTAGAAAATGTGTTTTATTTCATAAATGGAATCTACAAAGTATGCACATTCCATGTCATAACGACTTTCTATAGTTTGCGCATGCGTCCGGAAATAAGAAAAGCTTACTTCCCCCGTTTTTTAAAATCACAGCTTCTAGAAGGTTTACATGATTTGTTAAAAAACACGAGTTTTTAGAAAATGTGTTTTATTTCATAAATGGAATCAACAAAGTATGCACATTCTACGTCATAACGACTTTCTATAGTTTGCGCATTCGTCCGGAAATAAGAAAAGCTTACTTCCACCGTTTTTTAAAATCACAGCTTCTAGAAGGTTTACATGATTTCGTAAAAAAAAGAGTTTTTAGAAAATATGTTTTATTTCATAAATGGAATCTACAAAGTATACACTTTCTACGTCATAACGACTTTCTATAGTTTGCGCATACGTCCGGAAATAAGAAAAGCTTACTTCCACCGTTTTTTAAAATCACAGCTTCTAGAAGGTTTACATGATTTCGTAAAAAACACGAGTTTTTAGAAAATGTGTGTTTTATTTCATAAATGGAATCTACAAAGTATGGACATTCTATGGCATAATGACTTTATAAAGTTTGCGCATGCGTCTGGAAATAAGAAAAGCTTACTTCCACCGTTTTTTAAAATCACAGCTTCTAGAAGGTTTACATGATTTCGCAAAAAACACAAGTTTTAAGAAAATGTGTTTTATTTCATAAATGGAATCTACAAAGTATGCTCATTCTACGTCATAACGACTTTGTATAGTTTGCGGATACGTCCGGAAATAAGAAAAGCTTACTTCCCCCATTTTTTAAAATCACAGCTTCTAGGAGGTTTACATGATTTCTTAAAAAACACGAGTTTTTAGAAAATGTGTTTTATTTCATAAATGGAATCAACAAAGTATGCACATTCTACGTCATAACGACTTTCTATAGTTTCCGCATGCGTCCGGAAATAAGAAAAGCTTACTTCCACCGTATTTTAAAATCACAGCTTCTAGAAGGTTTACATGATTTCGCAAAAAACACGAGTTTTTAGAAAATGTGTTTTATTTCATAAATGGAATCTACAAAGTATGCACATTCTACGTCATAACGACTTTCTATAGTTTGCCCATGCGTCCGGAAATAAGAAAAGCTTACTTCCCCCGTTTTTTAAAATCACAGCTTCTAGAAGGTTTACATGATTTGTTAAAAAACATGAGTTTTTAGAAAATGTGTTTTATTTCATAAATGGAATCAACAAAGTATGCACATTCTACGTCATAACGACTTTCTATAGTTTGCGCATGCGTCTGGAAATAAGGAAAGCTTACTTCCACCGTTTTTTAAAATCACAGCTTCTAGAAGGTTTACATGATTTCGTAAAAAACACGAGTTTTTAGAAAACGTGTTTTATTTCATAAATGGAATCAACAAAGTATGCACATTCTACGTCATAACGACTTTCTATAGTTTGCGCATGCGTCCGGAAATAAGAAAAGCTTACTTCCACCATTTTTTAAAATCACAGCATCTAGAAGTTTTACATGATTTCGTAAAAAACATGAGTTTTTAGAAAATGTGTTTTATTTCATAAATGGAATCTACAAAGTATGCACATTCTACGTCATAACTACTTTCTATAGTTTGCGCATGCGTTTGGAAATAAGAAAAGCTTACTTCCCCCGTTTTTTAAAATCACAGCTTCTAGAAGCTTTACATGATTTCTTAAAAAACACGAGTTTTTAGAAAATATGTTTTATTTCATAAATGGAATCAACAAAGTATGCACATTCTATGTCATAACGAATTTCTATAGTTTGCGCATGCGTCCGGAAATAAGAAAAGGTTACTTCCACTGTTTTTTAAAATCACAGCTTCTTGAAGGTTTACATGATTTCGTAAAAAACACGAGTTTTTATAAAATGTGTTTTATTTCATAAATGATATCTACAAAGTATGCACATTCTACGTCATAACGACTTTGTATAATTTGCGCATGCGTCCGGAAATAAAAAAAGCTTACTTCCCCCGTTTTTTAAAATCACAGCTTCTAGAAGGTTTACATGATTTCTTAAAAAACATGAGTTTTTAGAAAATGTGTTTTATTTCATAAATGGAATCAACAAAGTATGCACATTCTACGTCATAACGACTTTCTATAGTTTGCGCATGCGTCCGGAAATAAGAAAAGCTTACTTCCACCGTTTTTAAAAATCACAGCTTCTAGAAGGTTTACATGATTTCGCAAAAAACACGAGTTTTTAGAAAATGTGTTTTATTTTATAAATGGAATCAACAAATTATGCACATTCTACGTCATAACGACTTTCTATAGTTTGCGCATGCGTCCGGAAATAAGAAAAGCTTACTTCCACCATTTTTTAAAATCACAGCATCTAGAAGGTTTACATGATTTCGTAAAAAACACGAGTTTTTAGAAAATGTGTTTTATTTCATAAATGGAATCTACAAAGTATGCACATTCTACGTCATAACGACTTTCTATAGTTTGCGCATACGTCCGGAAATAAGAAAAGCTTACTTCCACCGTTTTTTAAAATCATAGCTTCTAGAAGGTTTACATGATTTCGTAAAAAACACGAGTTTTTAGAAAATGTGTTTTATTTCATAAATGGAATCTACAAAGTATGCACATTCTACTGTATAACGACTTTCTATAGTTTGCGAATGCGTCCGGAAATAAGAAAAGCTTACTTCCCTCGTTTTTTAAAATCACAGCTTCTAGAAGGTTTACATGATTTCTTAAAGAACACGAGTTTTTAGGAAATGTGTTTTATTTCATAAATGGAATCAACAAAGTATGCACATTCTACGTAATAACGACTTTCTATAGTTTGCGCATGCGTTTGGAAATAAGAAAAGCTTACTTCCCCCGTTTTTTAAAATCACAGCTTCTAGACGCTTTACATGATTTCTTAAAAAACACGAGTTTTTAGAAAATGTGTTTTATTTCATAAATGGAATCAACAAAGTATGCACATTCTACATCATAACGACTTTCTATAGTTTGCGCATTCGTCCCGAAATAAAAAAGCTTACTTCCACCGTTTTTTAAAATCACAGCTTCTAGAAGGTTTACATGATTTCGTAAAAAACACGAGTTTTTAGAAAATGTGTGTTATTTCATAAAGGGAATCAAGAAAGTATGCACATTCTACGTCATAACGACTTTCTATAGTTTGCGCATGTGTTTGGAAATAAGAAAAGCTTACTTCCCCCATTTTTTAAAATCACATCTTCTAGAAGGTTTACATGATTTCTCAAAAAACACGAGTTTTTAGAAAATGTGTTTTATTTCATAAATGGAATCAACAAAGTATGCACATTCTACGTCATAACGACTTTCTATAGTTTGCGCATGCGTTTGGAAATAAGAAAAGCTTACTTACCCCGTTTTTTAAAATCACAGCTTCTAGAAGGTTTACATGATTTCTTAAAAAACACGAGTTTTTAGAAAATGTGTTTTATTTCATAAATGGAATCTACAAAGTATGCCCATTCTACGTCATAACGAATTTCTATAGTTTGCGCATGCGTCCGGAAATAAGAAAAGCTTACTTCCACCGTTTTTTAAAATCACAGCTTCTAGAAGGTTTACATGATTTCGTAAAAAACACGAGTTTTTAGAAAATGTGTTTTATTTCATAAATGATATCTACAAAGTATGCACATTCTACGTCATAACGACTTTGTATAATTTGCGCATGCGTCCGGAAATAAGAAAAGCTTACTTCCCCCGTTTTTTAAAATCACAGCTTCTAGGAGGTTTACAAGATTTCTTAAACAACACGAGTTTTTAGAAAATGTGTTTTATTTCATAAATGGAATCAACAAAGTATGCACATTCTACGTCATAACGACTTTCTAGAGTTTCCGCATGCGTCCGGAAATAAGAAAAGCTTACTTCCACCGTATTTTAAAATCACAGCTTCTAGAAGGTTTACATGATTTCGCAAAAAAACACGAGTTTTTAGAAAATGTGTTTTATTTCATAAATGGAATCTACAAAGTATGCACATTCTACGTCATAACGACTTTCTATAGTTTGCCCATGCTTCCGGAAATAAGAAAAGCTTACTTCCCCCGTTTTTTAAAATCACAGCTTCTAGAAGGTTTACATGATTTGTTAAAAAACATGAGTTTTTAGAAAATGTGTTTTATTTCATAAATGGAATCAACAAAGTATGCACATTCTACGTCATAACGACTTTCTATAGTTTGCGCATGCGTCCGGAAATAAGGAAAGCTTACTTCCACCGTTTTTTAAAATCACAGCTTCTAGAAGGTTTACATGATTTCGTAAAAAACACGAGTTTTTAGAAAACGTGTTTTATTTCATAAATGGAATCAACAAAGTATGCACATTCTACGTCATAATGACTTTCTATAGTTTGCGCATGCGTCCGGAAATAAGAAAAGCTTACTTCCACCATTTTTTAAAATCACAGCTTCTAGAAGTTTTACATGATTTCGTAAAAAACACGAGTTTTTAGAAAATGTGTTTTATTTCATAAAGGGAATCAAGAAAGTATGCACATTCTACGTCATAACGACTTTCTATTCTTTGCGCATGTGTTTGGAAATAAGAAAAGCTTACTTCCCCCATTTTTTAAAATCACATATTCTAGAAGGTTTACATGATTTCTCAAAAAACACAAGTTTTTAGAAAATGTGTTTTATTTCATAAATGGAATCAACAAAGTATGCACATTCTACGTCATAACGACTTTCTATAGTTTGCTCATGCGTTTGGAAATAAGAAAAGCTTACTTCCCCCGTTTTTTAAAATCACAGCTTCTAGAAGGTTTACATGATTTCTTAAAAAACACGAGTTTTTAGAAAATGTGTTTTATTTCATAAATGGAATCTACAAAGTATGCACATTCTACGTCATAACGAATTTCTATAGTTTGCGCATGCGTCCGGAAATAAGAAAAGCTTACTTCCACCGTTTTTTAAAATCACAGCTTCTACAAGGTTTACATGATTTCGTAAAAAACACGAGTTTTTAGAAAATGTGTTTTATTTCATAAATGATATCTACAAAGTATGCACATTCTACGTCATAACGACTTTGTATAATTTGCGCATGCGTCCGGAAATAAGAAAAGCTTACTTCCCCCGTTTTTTAAAATCACAGCTTCTAGAAGGTTTACATGATTTCTTAAAAAACATGAGTTTTTAGAAAATGTGTTTTATTTCATAAATGGAATCAGCAAAGTATGCACATTCTACGTCATAACGACTTTCTATAGTTTGCGCATGCGTCCGGAAATAAGAAAAGCTTACTTCCACCATTTTTAAAAATCACAGCTTCTAGAAGGTTTACATGATTTCGCAAAAAACACGAGTTTTTAGAAAATGTGTTTTATTTCATAAATGGAATCAACAAATTATGCACATTCTACGTCATAACGAATTTCTATAGTTTGCGCATGCGTCCGGAAATAAGAAAAGCTTACTTCCACCATTTTTTAAAATCACAGCATCTAGAAGGTTTACATGATTTCGTAAAAAACACGAGTTTTTAGAAAATGTGTTTTATTTCATAAATGGAATCTACAAAGTATGCACATTCTACGTCATAACGACTTTCTATAGTTTGCGCATACGTCCGGAAATAAGAAAAGCTTACTTCCACCGTTTTTTAAAATCACAGCTTCTAGAAGGTTTACATGATTTCGTAAAAAACACGAGTTTTTAGAAAATGTGTTTTATTTCATAAATGGAATCTACAAAGTATGCACATTCTACGGTATAACGACTTTCTATAGTTTGCGAATGCGTCCGGAAATAAGAAAAGCTTACTTCCCTCGTTTTTTAAAATCACAGCTTCTCGAAGGTTTACATGATTTCTTAAAAAACACGAGTTTTTAGGAAATGTGTTTTATTTCATAAATGGAATCAACAAAGTATGCACATTCTACATCATAACGACTTTCTATAGTTTGCGCATGCGTTTGGAAATAAGAAAAGCTTACTTCCCCCGTTTTTTAAAATCACAGCTTCTAGAAGCTTTACATGATTTCTTAAAAAACACAAGTTTTTAGAAAATGTGTTTTATTTCATAAATGGAATCAACAAAGTATGCACATTCTACATCATAACGACTTTCTATAGTTTGCGCATTCGTCCCGAAATAACAAAAGCTTACTTCCACCGTTTTTTAAAATCACAGCTTCTAGAAGGTTTACATGATTTCGTAAAAAACACGAGTTTTTAGAAAATGTGTGTTATTTCATAAAGGGAATCAACAAAGTATGCACATTCTACGTCATAACGACTTTCTATAGTTTGCGCATGCGTCCGGAAATAAGAAAAGCTTACTTCCACCGTTTTTTAAAATCACAGCTTCTAGAAGGTTTACATGATTTCGTAAAAAACACGAGTTTTTAGAAAATGTGTTTTATTTCATAAATGGAATCTAAAAAGTATGCACATTCTACGTCATAACGAAATTCTATAGTTTGCGCATGCGTCCGGAAATAAGAAAAGCTTACTTCCCCCATTTTTTAAAATCACAGCTTCTAGAAGGTTTACATGATTTCTTAAAGAACACGAGTTTTTAGAAAATGTGTTTTATGTCATAAATGGAATCAACAAAGTATGCACATTCTACGTCATAACGACTTTCTATAGTTTGCGCATGTGTTTGGAAATAAGAAAAGCTTACTTCCCCCGTTTTTTAAAATCACGGCTTCTAGAAGGTTTACATGATTTCTTAAAAAACACGAGTTCTTAGAAAATATGTTTTATTTCATAAATGGAATCAACAAAGTATGCACATTCTACGTCATAACGACTTTATATAGTTTGCTCATGCGTCCGGAAATAAGAAAAGCTTACTTCCCCCGTTTTTTAAAATCACAGCTTCTAGAAGGTTTACATGATTTGTTAAAAAACACGAGTTTTTAGAAAATGTGTTTTATTTCATAAATGGAATCTACAAAGTATGCACATTCTACGTCATAACGACTTTCTATAGTTTGCGCATGCGTCCGGAAATAAGAAAAGCTTACTTCCACCGTTTTTTAAAATCACAGCTTCTAGAAGGTTTACATGATTTCGTAAAAAACACGAGTTTTTAGAAAATGTGTTTTATTTCATAAATGGAATCTACAAAGTATGCACATTCTACGTCATAACGACTTTCTATAGTTTGCGCATACGTCCGGAAATAAGAAAAGCTTACTTCCACCATTTTTTAAAATCACAGCTTCTAGAAGGTTTACATGATTTCGTAGAAAACACGAGTTTTTAGAAAATGTGTTTTATTTCATAAATGGAATCTACAAAGTATGCACATTCTACGGCATAACGACTTTCTATAGTTTGCGCATCCGTCCAGAAATAAGAAAAGCTTACTTCCACCGTTTTTTAAAATCACTGCTTCTAGAAGGTTTACATGATTTTGCAAAAGACACGAGGTTTTAGAAAATGTGTTTTATTTCATAAATGGAATCTACAAAGTATGCACATTCTACGTCATAACGACTTTCTATAGTTTGCGCATGCGTCCGTAAATAAGAAAAGCTTACTTCCCCCGTTTTTTAAAATCACAGCTTCTAGAAGGTTTACATGATTTCGTAAAAAACACGAGTTTTTAGAAAATGTGTTTTATTTCATAAATGGAATCTACAAAGTATGCATATTCGAAGTCATAACAACTTTCTATAGTTTGTGCATGCGTCCGGAAATACGAAAAGCTTACTTTCACCGTTTTTTAAAATCACAGCTTCTAGAAGGTTTACATGATTTCACAAAAAACACGAGTTTTTAGAAAATGTGTTTTATTTCATAAATGGAATCTATAAAGTATGCACATTCTACGTCATAATGACTTTCTATAGTTTGCGTATGCGGCCGGAAATAAGAAAAGCTTACTTCCCCCATTTTTTAAAATCACAGCTTCTAGAAGGTTTACATGATTTGTTAAAAAACACGAGTTATTAGAAAATGTGTTTTATTTCATAAATGGAATCAAAAAAGTATGCACATTCTACGTCATAACGACTTTCTATAATTTGCGTATGCGGCCGGAAATAAGAAAAGCTTACTTCCCTCGTTTTTTAAAATCACAGCTTCCAGAAGGTTTACATGATTTGTTAAAAAACACGAGTTTTTAGAAAATGTGTTTTATTTCATAAATGGAATCAACAAAGTATGCACATTCTACGTCATAACGACTTTCTATAGTTTGTGCATACGTCCGGAAATAAGAAACGCTTACTTCCCCCATATTTTAAAATCACAGCTTCTAGAAGGTTTACATGATTTCGTAAAAAACACGAGCTTTTAGAAAATGTGTTTTATTTCATAAATGGAATCTACAAAGTATGCACATTCTACGGCATAACAACTTTCTATAGTTTGCGCATGTGTCCGGAAATAAGAAAAGCTTACTTCCCCCGTTTTTTAAAATCACAGCTTCTAGAAGGTTTACATGATTTCTTAAAAAACACGAGTTTTTAGAAAATGTGTTTTATTTCATAAATGGTTTCAACAAAGTATGCACATTCTACGTCATACGACTTTCTATAGTTTGCGCATCCGTTTGGAAATAAGAAAAGCTTACTTCCCCCATTTTTTAAAATCACAGCTTCTAGAAGGTTTACATGATTTCTTAAAAAACACGAGTTTTTAGAAAATGTGTTTTATTTCATAAATAGAATCAACAAAGTATGCACATTCTAGGTCGTAACGACTTTCTATAGTTTGCGCATGCGTTTGGAAATAAGAAAAGCTTACTTCCCCCGTTTTTTAAAATCACAGCTTCTAGAAGGTTTACATGATTTGTTAAAAAACATGAGTTTTTAGAAAATGTGTTTTATTTCATAAATGGGATCAACAAAGTACGCACATTCTACATCATAACGACTTTCTATAGTTTGAGCATTCGACAGGAAATAAGAAAAGCTTACTTCCACCAATTTTTAAAATCACAGCTTCTAGAAGGTTTACATGATTTCGCAAAAAACAGGAATTTTTAGAAAATGTGTTTTATTTCATAAATGGATTCTAGAAAGTACGCACATTCTACGTCATAATGACCTTCTATAGTTTGCGCATGCGTCCGGAAATAAGAAAATCTTACTTCCCCCGTTTTTTAAAATCACAGCTTTTAGAAGGTTTACATGATTTCTTAAAAAACACGAGTTTTTAGAAAATTTGTTTTATTTCATAAATGGAATCTACAAAGTATGCACATTCTACGTCATAACGACTTTCTATAGTTTTCCCATGCGTCCGGAAATAAGAAAAGCTTACTTCCCCCGTTTTTGAAAATCACAGCTTCTAGAAGGTTTACATTATTTGTTAAAAAACACGAGTTTTTAGAAAATGTGTTTTATTTCATAAATGGAATCAACAAAGTATGCACATTCTACGTCATGACGACTTTCTATAGTTTGCGCATGCGTCCGGAAAAAAGAAAAGCTTACTTCCACCGTTTTTTAAAATCAAAGCTTCTAGAAGGTTTACATGATTTCGTAAAAAAAAGAGTTTTTAGAAAATATGTTTTATTTCATAAATGGCATCGACAAAGTATACACTTTCTACGTCATAACGACTTTCTATAGTTTGCGCATACGTCCGGAAATAAGAAAAGCTTACTTCCACCGTTTTTTAAAATCACAGCTTCTAGAAGGTTTACATGATTTCGTAAAAAACACGAGTTTTTAGAAAATGTGTGTTTTATTTCATAAATGGAATCTACAAAGTATGGACATTCTATGGCATAATGACTTTATAAAGTTTGTGCATGCGTCTGGAAATAAGAAAAGCTTACTTCCACCGTTTTTTAAAATCACAGCTTCTAGAAGGTTTACATGATTTCGCAAAAAACACAAGTTTTTAGAAAATGTGTTTTATTTCATAAATGGAATCTACAAAGTATGCACATTCTACGTCATAACGACTTTGTATAATTTGCGCATACGTCCGGAAATAAGAAAAGCTTACTTCCCCCATTTTTTAAAATCACGGCTTCTAGGAGGTTTACATGATTTCTTAAAAAACACGAGTTTTTAGAAAATGTGTTTTATTTCATAAATGGAATCAACAAAGTATGCACATTCTACGTCATAACGACTTTCTATAGTTTCCGCATGCGTCCGGAAATAAGAAAAGCTTACTTCCACCGTATTTTAAAATCACAGCTTCTAGAAGGTTTACATGATTTCGCAAAAAACACGAGTTTTTAGAAAATGTGTTTTATTTCATAAATGGAATCTACAAAGTATGCACATTCTACGTCATAACGACTTTCTATAGTTTGCCCATGCGTCCGGAAATAAGAAAAGCTTACTTCCCCCGTTTTTTAAAATCACAGCTTCTAGAAGGTTTACATGATTTGTTAAAAAACATGAGTTTTTAGAAAATGTGTTTTATTTCATAAATGGAATCAACAAAGTATGCACATTCTACGTCATAACGACTTTCTATAGTTTGCGCATGCGTCCGGAAATAAGGAAAGCTTACTTCCACCGTTTTTTAAAATCACAGCTTCTAGAAGGTTTACATGATTTCGTAAAAAACACGAGTTTTTAGAAAACGTGTTTTATTTCATAAATGGAATCAACAAAGTATGCACATTCTAATTCATAACGACTTTCTATAGTTTGCGCATGCGTCCGGAAATAAGAAAAGCTTACTTCCACCATTTTTTAAAATCACAGCTTCTAGAAGTTTTACATGATTTCGTAAAAAACACGAGTTTTTAGAAAATGTGTTTTATTTCATAAATGGAATCTACAAAGTATGCACATTCTACGTCATAACTACTTTCTATAGTTTGCGCATGCGTTTCGAAATAAGAAAAGCTTACTTCCCCCGTTTTTTAAAATCACAGCTTCTAGAAGCTTTACATGATTTCTTAAAAAACACGAGTTTTTAGAAAATATGTTTTATTTCATAAATGGAATCAACAAAGTATGCACATTCTATGTCATAACGAATTTCTATAGTTTGCGCATGCGTCCGGAAATAAGAAAAGCTTACTTCCACTGTTTTTTAAAATCACAGCTTCTTGAAGGTTTACATGATTTCGTAAAAAACACGAGTTTTTAGAAAATGTGTTTTATTTCATAAATGATATCTACAAAGTATGCACATTCTACGTCATAACGACTTTGTATAATTTGCGCATGCGTCTGGAAATAAGAAAAGCTTACTTCCCCCGTTTTTTAAAATCACAGCTTCTAGAAGGTTTACATGATTTCTTAAAAAACATGAGTTTTTAGAAAATGTGTTTTATTTCATAAATGGAATCAACAAAGTATGCACATTCTACGTCATCACGACTTTCTATAGTTTGCACATGCGTCCGGAAATAAGAAAAGCTTACTTCAACCGTTTTTAAAAATCACAGCTTCTAGAAGGTTTACATGATTTCGCAAAAAACACGAGTTTTTAGAAAATGTGTTTTATTTCATAAATGGAATCAACAAATTATGCACATTCTACGTCATAACGACTTTCTATAGTTTGCGCATGCGTCCGGAAATAAGAAAAGCTTACTTCAACCATTTTTTAAAATCACAGCATCTAGAAGGTTTACATGATTTCGTAAAAAACACGAGTTTTTAGAAAATGTGTTTTATTTCATAAATGGAATCTACAAAGTATGCACATTCTACGTCATAACGACTTTCTATAGTTTGCGCATACGTCCGGAAATAAGAAAAGCTTACTTCCACCGTTTTTTAAAATCACAGCTTCTAGAAGGTTTACATGATTTCGTAAAAAACACGAGTTTTTAGAAAATGTGTTTTATTTCATAAATGGAATCTAAAAAGTATGCACATTCTACGTCATAACGAAATTCTATAGTTTGCGCATGCGTCCGGAAATAAGAAAAGCTTACTTCCCCCATTTTTTAAAATCACAGCTTCTAGAAGGTTTACATGATTTCTTAAAGAACACGAGTTTTTAGAAAATGTGTTTTATGTCATAAATGGAATCAACAAAGTATGCACATTCTACGTCATAACGACTTTCTATAGTTTGCGCATGTGTTTGGAAATAAGAAAAGCTTACTTCCCCCGTTTTTTAAAATCACGGCTTCTAGAAGGTTTACATGATTTCTTAAAAAACACGAGTTCTTAGAAAATATGTTTTATTTCATAAATGGAATCAACAAAGTATGCACATTCTACGTCATAACGACTTTATATAGTTTGCGCATGCGTCCGGAAATAAGAAAAGCTTACTTCCCCCGTTTTTTAAAATCACAGCTTCTAGAAGGTTTACATGATTTGTTAAAAAACACGAGTTTTTAGAAAATGTGTTTTATTTCATAAATGGAATCAACAAAGTATGCACATTCTACGTCATAACGACTTTCTATAGTTTGCGCATGCGTCCGGAAATAAGAAAAGCTTACTTCCACCGTTTTTTAAAATCACAGCTTCTAGAAGGTTTACATCATTTCGTAAAAAACACGAGTTTTTAGAAAATGTGTTTTATTTCATAAATGGAATCTACAAAGTATGCACATTCTACGTCATAACGACTTTCTATAGTTTGCGCATACGTCCGGAAATAAGAAAAGCTTACTTCCACCATTTTTTAAAATCACAGCTTCTAGAAGGTTTACATGATTTCGTAGAAAACACGAGTTTTTAGAAAATGTGTTTTATTTCATAAATGGAATCTACAAAGTATGCACATTCTACGGCATAACGACTTTCTATAGTTTGCGCATCCGTCCAGAAATAAGAAAAGCTTACTTCCACCGTTTTTTAAAATCACTGCTTCTAGAAGGTTTACATGATTTTGCAAAAGACACGAGGTTTTAGAAAATGTGTTTTATTTCATAAATGGAATCTACAAAGTATGCACATTCTACGTCATAACGACTTTCTATAGTTTGCGCATGCGTCCGTAAATAAGAAAAGCTTACTTCCCCCGTTTTTTAAAATCACAGCTTCTAGAAGGTTTACATGATTTCGTAAAAAACACGAGTTTTTAGAAAATGTGTTTTATTTCATAAATGGAATCTACAAAGTATGCATATTCGAAGTCATAACAACTTTCTATAGTTTGTGCATGCGTCCGGAAATACGAAAAGCTTACTTTCACCGTTTTTTAAAATCACAGCTTCTAGAAGGTTTACATGATTTCACAAAAAACACGAGTTTTTAGAAAATGTGTTTTATTTCATAAATGGAATCTATAAAGTATGCACATTCTACGTCATAATGACTTTCTATAGTTTGCGTATGCGGCCGGAAATAAGAAAAGCTTACTTCCCCCATTTTTTAAAATCACAGCTTCTAGAAGGTTTACATGATTTGTTAAAAAACACGAGTTATTAGAAAATGTGTTTTATTTCATAAATGGAATCAACAAAGTATGCACATTCTACGTCATAACGACTTTCTATAGTTTGCGTATGCGGCCGAAAATAAGAAAAGCTTACTTCCCCCGTTTTTTAAAATCACAGCTTCCAGAAGGTTTACATGATTTGTTAAAAAACACGAGTTTTTAGAAAATGTGTTTTATTTCATAAATGGAATCAACAAAGTATGCACATTCTACGTCATAACGACTTTCTATAGTTTGTGCATACGTCCGGAAATAAGAAACGCTTACTTCCCCCATATTTTAAAATCACAGCTTCTAGAAGGTTTACATGATTTCGTAAAAAACACGAGCTTTTAGAAAATGTGTTTTATTTCATAAATGGAATCTACAAAGTATGCACATTCTACGGCATAACAACTTTCTATAGTTTGCGCATGTGTCCGGAAATAAGAAAAGCTTACTTCCCCCGTTTTTTAAAATCACAGCTTCTAGAAGGTTTACATGATTTCTTAAAAAACACGAGTTTTTAGAAAATGTGTTTTATTTCATAAATGGTTTCAACAAAGTATGCACATTCTACGTCATACGACTTTCTATAGTTTGCGCATCCGTTTGGAAATAAGAAAAGCTTACTTCCCCCATTTTTTAAAATCACAGCTTCTAGAAGGTTTACATGATTTCTTAAAAAACACGAGTTTTTAGAAAATGTGTTTTATTTCATAAATAGAATCAACAAAGTATGCACATTCTAGGTCGTAACGACTTTCTATAGTTTGCGCATGCGTTTGGAAATAAGAAAAGCTTACTTCCCCCGTTTTTTAAAATCACAGCTTCTAGAAGGTTTACATGATTTGTTAAAAAACATGAGTTTTTAGAAAATGTGTTTTATTTCATAAATGGGATCAACAAAGTACGCACATTCTACATCATAACGACTTTCTATAGTTTGAGCATTCGACAGGAAATAAGAAAAGCTTACTTCCACCAATTTTTAAAATCACAGCTTCTAGAAGGTTTACATGATTTCGCAAAAAACAGGAATTTTTAGAAAATGTGTTTTATTTCATAAATGGATTCTAGAAAGTACGCACATTCTACGTCATAATGACCTTCTATAGTTTGCGCATGCGTCCGGAAATAAGAAAATCTTACTTCCCCCGTTTTTTAAAATCACAGCTTTTAGAAGGTTTACATGATTTCTTAAAAAACACGAGTTTTTAGAAAATTTGTTTTATTTCATAAATGGAATCTACAAAGTATGCACATTCTATGTCATAACGACTTTCTATAGTTTGCGAATGCATTTGGAAATAAGAAAAGCTTACTTCCCCCGTTTTTTAAAATCACAGCTTCTAGAAGGTTTACATGATTTCTTAAAAAACACGAGTTTTTAGAAAATGTGTTTTATTTCATAACTAGAATCAACAAAGTATGCACATTCTACGTCCTAACGACTTTCTATAGTTTGTGCATGCGTCCGAAAATAAGAAAAGCTTACTTCCACCGTTTTTTAAAATCACAGCTTCTAGAAGGTTTACATGATTTCTTAAAAAACGCGAGTTTTTAGAAAATGTGTTTTATTTCATAAATGGAATCAACAAAGTATGCACATTCTACTTTATAACAACTTTCTATAGTTTGCGCATTCGTCCGGAAATAAGAAAAGCTTACTTCCACCGTTTTTTAAAATCACAGCTTCTAGAAGGTTTACATGGTTTCGTAAAAAACATGAGTTTTTAGAAAATGTGTTTTATTTCATAAATGGAATCAAGAAAGTATGCAGATTGTACGTCATAATGACTTTCTATAGTTTGTGCATTCGTCTGCAAATAAGAAAAGCTTACATCCACCGTTTTTTAAAATCACAGCTTCTAGGAGGTTTACATGATTTCTCAAAAAACACGAGTTTTTAGAAAATGTGTTTTATTTCATAAATGGAATCAAAAAAGTATGCACATTCTATGTCATAACGACTTTCTATAGTTTGCGCATGCGTTTGGAAATAAGAAAAGCTTACTTCCCCCATTTTTTAAAATCACAGCTTCTAGAAGGTTTACATGATTTCTTAAAGAACACGAGTTTTTAGAAAATGTGTTTTATTTCATAAATGGAATCTAAAAAGTATGCACATTCTACGTCATAACGAATTTCTATAGTTTGCGCATGCGTCCGGAAATAAGAAAAGCTTACTTCCATCGTTTTTTAAAATCACATCTTCTAGAAGGTTTACATGATTTCGTAAAAAACACGTGTTTTTAGAAAATGTGTTTTATTTCATAAATGATATCTACAAAGTATGCACATTCTACGTCATAACGACTTTGTATAATTTGCCCATGCGTCCGGAAATAAGAAAAGCTTACTTCCCCCGTTTTTTAAAATCACAGCTTCTAGAAGGTTTACATGATTTCTTAAAAAACATGAGTTTTTAGAAAATGTGTTTTATTTCATAAATGGAGTCTACAAAGTATGCACATTCTACGTCATAACGACTTTCTATAGTTTTCCCATGCGTCCGGAAATAAGAAAAGCTTACTTCCCCCGTTTTTGAAAATCACAGCTTCTAGAAGGTTTACATTATTTGTTAAAAAACACGAGTTTTTAGAAAATGTGTTTTATTTCATAAATGGAATCAACAAAGTATGCACATTCTACGTCATGACGACTTTCTATAGTTTGCGCATGCGTCCGGAAAAAAGAAAAGCTTACTTCCACCGTTTTTTAAAATCAAAGCTTCTAGAAGGTTTACATGATTTCGTAAAAAAAAGAGTTTTTAGAAAATATGTTTTATTTCATAAATGGCATCTACAAAGTATACACTTTCTACGTCATAACGACTTTCTATAGTTTGCGCATAAGTCCGGAAATAAGAAAAGCTTACTTCCACCGTTTTTTAAAATCACAGCTTCTAGAAGGTTTACATGATTTCGTAAAAAACACGAGTTTTTAGAAAATGTGTGTTTTATTTCATAAATGGAATCTACAAAGTATGGACATTCTATGGCATAATGACTTTATAAAGTTTGTGCATGCGTCTGGAAATAAGAAAAGCTTACTTCCACCGTTTTTTAAAATCACAGCTTCTAGAAGGTTTACATGATTTCTTAAAAAACATGAGTTTTTAGAAAATGTGTTTTATTTCATAAATGGAATCAACAAAGTATGCACATTCTACGTCATAACGACTTTCTATAGTTTGCACATGCGTCCGGAAATAAGAAAAGCTTACTTCCACCGTTTTTAAAAATCACAGCTTCTAGAAGGTTTACATGATTTCGCAAAAAACACGAGTTTTTAGAAAATGTGTTTTATTTCATAAATGGAATCAACAAATTATGCACATTCTACGTCATAACGACTTTCTATAGTTTGCGCATGCGTCCGGAAATAAGAAAAGCTTACTTCAACCATTTTTTAAAATCACAGCATCTAGAAGGTTTACATGATTTCGTAAAAAACACGAGTTTTTAGAAAATGTGTTTTATTTCATAAATGGAATCTACAAAGTATGCACATTCTACATCATAACGACTTTCTATAGTTTGCGCATACGTCCGGAAATAAGAAAAGCTTACTTCCACCGTTTTTTAAAATCACAGCTTCTAGAAGGTTTACATGATTTCGTAAAAAACACGAGTTTTTAGAAAATGTGTTTTATTTCATAAATGGAATCTAAAAAGTATGCACATTCTACGTCATAACGAAATTCTATAGTTTGCGCATGCGTCCGGAAATAAGAAAAGCTTACTTCCCCCATTTTTTAAAATCACAGCTTCTAGAAGGTTTACATGATTTCTTAAAGAACACGAGTTTTTAGAAAATGTGTTTTATGTCATAAATGGAATCAACAAAGTATGCACATTCTACGTCATAACGACTTTCTATAGTTTGCGCATGTGTTTGGAAATAAGAAAAGCTTACTTCCCCCGTTTTTTAAAATCACGGCTTCTAGAAGGTTTACATGATTTCTTTAAAAACACGAGTTCTTAGAAAATATGTTTTATTTCATAAATGGAATCAACAAAGTATGCACATTCTACGTCATAACGACTTTATATAGTTTGCGCATGCGTCCGGAAATAAGAAAAGCTTACTTCCCCCGTTTTTTAAAATCACAGCTTCTAGAAGGTTTACATGATTTGTTAAAAAACACGAGTTTTTAGAAAATGTGTTTTATTTCATAAATGGAATCAACAAAGTATGCACATTCTACGTCATAACGACTTTCTATAGTTTGCGCATGCGTCCGGAAATAAGAAAAGCTTACTTCCACCGTTTTTTAAAATCACAGCTTCTAGAAGGTTTACATGATTTCGTAAAAAACACGAGTTTTTAGAAAATGTGTTTTATTTCATAAATGGAATCTACAAAGTATGCACATTCTACGTCATAACGACTTTCTATAGTTTGCGCATACGTCCGGAAATAAGAAAAGCTTACTTCCACCATTTTTTAAAATCACAGCTTCTAGAAGGTTTACATGATTTCGTAGAAAACACGAGTTTTTAGAAAATGTGTTTTATTTCATAAATGGAATCTACAAAGTATGCATATTCTACGGCATAACGACTTTCTATAGTTTGCGCATCCGTCCAGAAATAAGAAAAGCTTACTTCCACCGTTTTTTAAAATCACTGCTTCTAGAAGGTTTACATGATTTTGCAAAAGACACGAGGTTTTAGAAAATGTGTTTTATTTCATAAATGGAATCTACAAAGTATGCACATTCTACGTCATAACGACTTTCTATAGTTTGCGCATGCGTCCGTAAATAAGAAAAGCTTACTTCCCCCGTTTTTTAAAATCACAGCTTCTAGAAGGTTTACATGATTTCGTAAAAAACACGAGTTTTTAGAAAATGTGTTTTATTTCATAAATGGAATCTACAAAGTATGCATATTCGAAGTCATAACAACTTTCTATAGTTTGTGCATGCGTCCGGAAATACGAAAAGCTTACTTTCACCGTTTTTTAAAATCACAGCTTCTAGAAGGTTTACATGATTTCACAAAAAACACGAGTTTTTAGAAAATGTGTTTTATTTCATAAATGGAATCTATAAAGTATGCACATTCTACGTCATAATGACTTTCTATAGTTTGCGTATGCGGCCGGAAATAAGAAAAGCTTACTTCCCCCATTTTTTAAAATCACAGCTTCTAGAAGGTTTACATGATTTGTTAAAAAACACGAGTTATTAGAAAATGTGTTTTATTTCATAAATGGAATCAACAAAGTATGCACATTCTACGTCATAACGACTTTCTATAGTTTGCGTATGCGGCCGAAAATAAGAAAAGCTTACTTCCCCCGTTTTTTAAAATCACAGCTTCCAGAAGGTTTACATGATTTGTTAAAAAACACGAGTTTTTAGAAAATGTGTTTTATTTCATAAATGGAATCAACAAAGTATGCACATTCTACGTCATAACGACTTTCTATAGTTTGTGCATACGTCCGGAAATAAGAAACGCTTACTTCCCCCATATTTTAAAATCACAGCTTCTAGAAGGTTTACATGATTTCGTAAAAAACACGAGCTTTTAGAAAATGTGTTTTATTTCATAAATGGAATCTACAAAGTATGCACATTCTACGGCATAACAACTTTCTATAGTTTGCGCATGTGTCCGGAAATAAGAAAAGCTTACTTCCCCCGTTTTTTAAAATCACAGCTTCTAGAAGGTTTACATGATTTCTTAAAAAACACGAGTTTTTAGAAAATGTGTTTTATTTCATAAATGGTTTCAACAAAGTATGCACATTCTACGTCATACGACTTTCTATAGTTTGCGCATCCGTTTGGAAATAAGAAAAGCTTACTTCCCCCATTTTTTAAAATCACAGCTTCTAGAAGGTTTACATGATTTCTTAAAAAACACGAGTTTTTAGAAAATGTGTTTTATTTCATAAATAGAATCAACAAAGTATGCACATTCTAGGTCGTAACGACTTTCTATAGTTTGCGCATGCGTTTGGAAATAAGAAAAGCTTACTTCCCCCGTTTTTTAAAATCACAGCTTCTAGAAGGTTTACATGATTTGTTAAAAAACATGAGTTTTTAGAAAATGTGTTTTATTTCATAAATGGGATCAACAAAGTACGCACATTCTACATCATAACGACTTTCTATAGTTTGAGCATTCGACAGGAAATAAGAAAAGCTTACTTCCACCAATTTTTAAAATCACAGCTTCTAGAAGGTTTACATGATTTCGCAAAAAACAGGAATTTTTAGAAAATGTGTTTTATTTCATAAATGGATTCTAGAAAGTACGCACATTCTACGTCATAATGACCTTCTATAGTTTGCGCATGCGTCCGGAAATAAGAAAATCTTACTTCCCCCGTTTTTTAAAATCACAGCTTTTAGAAGGTTTACATGATTTCTTAAAAAACACGAGTTTTTAGAAAATTTGTTTTATTTCATAAATGGAATCTACAAAGTATGCACATTCTATGTCATAACGACTTTCTATAGTTTGCGAATGCATTTGGAAATAAGAAAAGCTTACTTCCCCCGTTTTTTAAAATCACAGCTTCTAGAAGGTTTACATGATTTCTTAAAAAACACGAGTTTTTAGAAAATGTGTTTTATTTCATAACTAGAATCAACAAAGTATGCACATTCTACGTCCTAACGACTTTCTATAGTTTGTGCATGCGTCCGAAAATAAGAAAAGCTTACTTCCACCGTTTTTTAAAATCACAGCTTCTAGAAGGTTTACATGATTTCTTAAAAAACGCGAGTTTTTAGAAAATGTGTTTTATTTCATAAATGGAATCAACAAAGTATGCACATTCTACTTTATAACAACTTTCTATAGTTTGCGCATTCGTCCGGAAATAAGAAAAGCTTACTTCCACCGTTTTTTAAAATCACAGCTTCTAGAAGGTTTACATGGTTTCGTAAAAAACATGAGTTTTTAGAAAATGTGTTTTATTTCATAAATGGAATCAACAAAGTATGCAGATTGTACGTCATAATGACTTTCTATAGTTTGTGCATTCGTCTGCAAATAAGAAAAGCTTACATCCACCGTTTTTTAAAATCACAGCTTCTAGGAGGTTTACATGATTTCTCAAAAAACACGAGTTTTTAGAAAATGTGTTTTATTTCATAAATGGAATCAAAAAAGTATGCACATTCTATGTCATAACGACTTTCTATAGTTTGCGCATGCGTTTGGAAATAAGAAAAGCTTACTTCCCCCATTTTTTAAAATCACAGCTTCTAGAAGGTTTACATGATTTCTTAAAGAACACGAGTTTTTAGAAAATGTGTTTTATTTCATAAATGGAATCTAAAAAGTATGCACATTCTACGTCATAACGAATTTCTATAGTTTGCGCATGCGTCCGGAAATAAGAAAAGCTTACTTCCATCGTTTTTTAAAATCACATCTTCTAGAAGGTTTACATGATTTCGTAAAAAACACGAGTTTTTAGAAAATGTGTTTTATTTCATAAATGATATCTACAAAGTATGCACATTCTACGTCATAACGACTTTGTATAATTTGCCCATGCGTCCGGAAATAAGAAAAGCTTACTTCCCCCGTTTTTTAAAATCACAGCTTCTAGAAGGTTTACATGATTTCTTAAAAAACATGAGTTTTTAGAAAATGTGTTTTATTTCATAAATGGAGTCTACAAAGTATGCACATTCTACGTCATAACGACTTTCTATAGTTTTCCCATGCGTCCGGAAATAAGAAAAGCTTACTTCCCCCGTTTTTGAAAATCACAGCTTCTAGAAGGTTTACATTATTTGTTAAAAAACACGAGTTTTTAGAAAATGTGTTTTATTTCATAAATGGAATCAACAAAGTATGCACATTCTACGTCATGACGACTTTCTATAGTTTGCGCATGCGTCCGGAAAAAAGAAAAGCTTACTTCCACCGTTTTTTAAAATCAAAGCTTCTAGAAGGTTTACATGATTTCGTAAAAAAAAGAGTTTTTAGAAAATATGTTTTATTTCATAAATGGCATCTACAAAGTATACACTTTCTACGTCATAACGACTTTCTATAGTTTGCGCATAAGTCCGGAAATAAGAAAAGCTTACTTCCACCGTTTTTTAAAATCACAGCTTCTAGAAGGTTTACATGATTTCGTAAAAAACACGAGTTTTTAGAAAATGTGTGTTTTATTTCATAAATGGAATCTACAAAGTATGGACATTCTATGGCATAATGACTTTATAAAGTTTGTGCATGCGTCTGGAAATAAGAAAAGCTTACTTCCACCGTTTTTTAAAATCACAGCTTCTAGAAGGTTTACATGATTTCTTAAAAAACATGAGTTTTTAGAAAATGTGTTTTATTTCATAAATGGAATCAACAAAGTATGCACATTCTACGTCATAACGACTTTCTATAGTTTGCACATGCGTCCGGAAATAAGAAAAGCTTACTTCCACCGTTTTTAAAAATCACAGCTTCTAGAAGGTTTACATGATTTCGCAAAAAACACGAGTTTTTAGAAAATGTGTTTTATTTCATAAATGGAATCAACAAATTATGCACATTCTACGTCATAACGACTTTCTATAGTTTGCGCATGCGTCCGGAAATAAGAAAAGCTTACTTCAACCATTTTTTAAAATCACAGCATCTAGAAGGTTTACATGATTTCGTAAAAAACACGAGTTTTTAGAAAATGTGTTTTATTTCATAAATGGAATCTACAAAGTATGCACATTCTACATCATAACGACTTTCTATAGTTTGCGCATACGTCCGGAAATAAGAAAAGCTTACTTCCACCGTTTTTTAAAATCACAGCTTCTAGAAGGTTTACATGATTTCGTAAAAAACACGAGTTTTTAGAAAATGTGTTTTATTTCATAAATGGAATCTAAAAAGTATGCACATTCTACGTCATAACGAAATTCTATAGTTTGCGCATGCGTCCGGAAATAAGAAAAGCTTACTTCCCCCATTTTTTAAAATCACAGCTTCTAGAAGGTTTACATGATTTCTTAAAGAACACGAGTTTTTAGAAAATGTGTTTTATGTCATAAATGGAATCAACAAAGTATGCACATTCTACGTCATAACGACTTTCTATAGTTTGCGCATGTGTTTGGAAATAAGAAAAGCTTACTTCCCCCGTTTTTTAAAATCACGGCTTCTAGAAGGTTTACATGATTTCTTAAAAAACACGAGTTCTTAGAAAATATGTTTTATTTCATAAATGGAATCAACAAAGTATGCACATTCTACGTCATAACGACTTTATATAGTTTGCGCATGCGTCCGGAAATAAGAAAAGCTTACTTCCCCCGTTTTTTAAAATCACAGCTTCTAGAAGGTTTACATGATTTGTTAAAAAACACGAGTTTTTAGAAAATGTGTTTTATTTCATAAATGGAATCAACAAAGTATGCACATTCTACGTCATAACGACTTTCTATAGTTTGCGCATGCGTCCGGAAATAAGAAAAGCTTACTTCCACCGTTTTTTAAAATCACAGCTTCTAGAAGGTTTACATGATTTCGTAAAAAAAAGAGTTTTTAGAAAATATGTTTTATTTCATAAATGGCATCTACAAAGTATACACTTTCTACGTCATAACGACTTTCTATAGTTTGCGCATACGTCCGGAAATAAGAAAAGCTTACTTCCCCCATTTTTTAAAATCACAGCTTCTAGAAGGTTTACATGATTTCGTAAAAAACACGAGTTTTTAGAAAATGTGTGTTTTATTTCATAAATGGAATCTACAAAGTATGGACATTCTATGTCATAACGACTTTATAAAGTTTGTGCATGCGTCCGGAAATAAGAAAAGCTTACTTCCACCGTTTTTTAAAATCACAGCTTCTAGAAGGTTTACATGATTTCGCAAAAAACACGAGTTTTTAGAAAATGTGTTTTATTTCATAAATGGAATCTACAAAGTATGCACATTCTACGTCATAACGACTTTCTATAGTTTGCCCATGCGTCCGGAAATAAGAAAAGCTTACTTCCCCCGTTTTTTAAAATCACAGCTTCTAGAAGGTTTACATGATTTGTTAAAAAACATGAGTTTTTAGAAAATGTGTTTTATTTCATAAATGGAATCAACAAAGTATGCACATTCTACGTCATAACGACTTTCTATAGTTTGCGCATGCGTCCGGAAATAAGGAAAGCTTACTTCCACCGTTTTTTAAAATCACAGCTTCTAGAAGGTTTACATGATTTCGTAAAAAACACGAGTTTTTAGAAAACGTGTTTTATTTCATAAATGGAATCAACAAAGTATGCACATTCTAATTCATAACGACTTTCTATAGTTTGCGCATGCGTCCGGAAATAAGAAAAGCTTACTTCCACCATTTTTTAAAATCACAGCTTCTAGAAGTTTTACATGATTTCGTAAAAAACACGAGTTTTTAGAAAATGTGTTTTATTTCATAAATGGAATCTACAAAGTATGCACATTCTACGTCATAACTACTTTCTATAGTTTGCGCATGCGTTTCGAAATAAGAAAAGCTTACTTCCACCGTTTTTTAAAATCAAAGCTTCTAGAAGGTTTACATGATTTCGTAAAAAAAAGAGTTTTTAGAAAATATGTTTTATTTCATAAATGGCATCTACAAAGTATACACTTTCTACGTCATAACGACTTTCTATAGTTTGCGCATACGTCCGGAAATAAGAAAAGCTTACTTCCCCCATTTTTTAAAATCACAGCTTCTAGAAGGTTTACATGATTTCGTAAAAAACACGAGTTTTTAGAAAATGTGTGTTTTATTTCATAAATGGAATCTACAAAGTATGGACATTCTATGTCATAACGACTTTATAAAGTTTGTGCATGCGTCCGGAAATAAGAAAAGCTTACTTCCACCGTTTTTTAAAATCACAGCTTCTAGAAGGTTTACATGATTTCGCAAAAAACACGAGTTTTTAGAAAATGTGTTTTATTTCATAAATGGAATCTACAAAGTATGCACATTCTACGTCATAACGACTTTCTATAGTTTGCCCATGCGTCCGGAAATAAGAAAAGCTTACTTCCCCCGTTTTTTAAAATCACAGCTTCTAGAAGGTTTACATGATTTGTTAAAAAACATGAGTTTTTAGAAAATGTGTTTTATTTCATAAATGGAATCAACAAAGTATGCACATTCTACGTCATAACGACTTTCTATAGTTTGCGCATGCGTCCGGAAATAAGGAAAGCTTACTTCCACCGTTTTTTAAAATCACAGCTTCTAGAAGGTTTACATGATTTCGTAAAAAACACGAGTTTTTAGAAAACGTGTTTTATTTCATAAATGGAATCAACAAAGTATGCACATTCTAATTCATAACGACTTTCTATAGTTTGCGCATGCGTCCGGAAATAAGAAAAGCTTACTTCCACCATTTTTTAAAATCACAGCTTCTAGAAGTTTTACATGATTTCGTAAAAAACACGAGTTTTTAGAAAATGTGTTTTATTTCATAAATGGAATCTACAAAGTATGCACATTCTACGTCATAACTACTTTCTATAGTTTGCGCATGCGTTTCGAAATAAGAAAAGCTTACTTCCACCGTTTTTTAAAATCAAAGCTTCTAGAAGGTTTACATGATTTCGTAAAAAAAAGAGTTTTTAGAAAATATGTTTTATTTCATAAATGGCATCTACAAAGTATACACTTTCTACGTCATAACGACTTTCTATAGTTTGCGCATACGTCCGGAAATAAGAAAAGCTTACTTCCCCCATTTTTTAAAATCACAGCTTCTAGAAGGTTTACATGATTTCGTAAAAAACACGAGTTTTTAGAAAATGTGTGTTTTATTTCATAAATGGAATCTACAAAGTATGGACATTCTATGTCATAACGACTTTATAAAGTTTGTGCATGCGTCCGGAAATAAGAAAAGCTTACTTCCACCGTTTTTTAAAATCACAGCTTCTAGAAGGTTTACATGATTTCGCAAAAAACACGAGTTTTTAGAAAATGTGTTTTATTTCATAAATGGAATCTACAAAGTATGCACATTCTACGTCATAACGACTTTCTATAGTTTGCCCATGCGTCCGGAAATAAGAAAAGCTTACTTCCCCCGTTTTTTAAAATCACAGCTTCTAGAAGGTTTACATGATTTGTTAAAAAACATGAGTTTTTAGAAAATGTGTTTTATTTCATAAATGGAATCAACAAAGTATGCACATTCTACGTCATAACGACTTTCTATAGTTTGCGCATGCGTCCGGAAATAAGGAAAGCTTACTTCCACCGTTTTTTAAAATCACAGCTTCTAGAAGGTTTACATGATTTCGTAAAAAACACGAGTTTTTAGAAAACGTGTTTTATTTCATAAATGGAATCAACAAAGTATGCACATTCTAATTCATAACGACTTTCTATAGTTTGCGCATGCGTCCGGAAATAAGAAAAGCTTACTTCCACCATTTTTTAAAATCACAGCTTCTAGAAGTTTTACATGATTTCGTAAAAAACACGAGTTTTTAGAAAATGTGTTTTATTTCATAAATGGAATCTACAAAGTATGCACATTCTACGTCATAACAACTTTCTATAGTTTGCGCATGCGTTTCGAAATAAGAAAAGCTTACTTCCCCCGTTTTTTAAAAACACAGCTTCTAGAAGTTTTACATGATTTCTTAAAAAACACGAGTTTTTAGAAAATATGTTTTATTTCATAAATGGAATCAACAAAGTATGCACATTCTATGTCATAACGAATTTCTATAGTTTGCGCATGCGTCCGGAAATAACAAAACCTTACTTCCACTGTTTTTTAAAATCACAGCTTCTTGAAGGTTTACATGATTTCGTAAAAAACACGAGTTTTTAGAAAATGTGTTTTATTTCATAAATGATATCTACAAAGTATGCACATTCTACGTCATAACGACTTTGTATAATTTGCGCATGCGTCCGGAAATAAGAAAAGCTTACTTCCCCCGTTTTTTAAAATCACAGCTTCTAGAAGGTTTACATGATTTCTTAAAAAACATGAGTTTTTAGAAAATGTGTTTTATTTCATAAATGGAATCAACAAAGTATGCACATTCTACGTCATAACGACTTTCTATAGTTTGCACATGCGTCCGGAAATAAGAAAAGCTTACTTCCACCGTTTTTAAAAATCACAGCTTCTAGAAGGTTTACATGATTTCGCAAAAAACACGAGTTTTTAGAAAATGTGTTTTATTTCATAAATGGAATCAACAAATTATGCACATTCTACGTCATAACGACTTTCTATAGTTTGCGCATGCGTCCGGAAATAAGAAAAGCTTACTTCAACCATTTTTTAAAATCACAGCATCTAGAAGGTTTACATGATTTCGTAAAAAACACGAGTTTTTAGAAAATGTGTTTTATTTCATAAATGGAATCTACAAAGTATGCACATTCTACGTCATAACGACTTTCTATAGTTTGCGCATACGTCCGGAAATAAGAAAAGCTTACTTCCACCGTTTTTTAAAATCACAGCTTCTAGAAGGTTTACATGATTTCGTAAAAAACACGAGTTTTTAGAAAATGTGTTTTATTTCATAAATGGAATCTACAAAGTATGCACATTCTACGGTATAACGACTTTCTATAGTTTGCGAATGCGTCCGGAAATAAGAAAAGCTTACTTCCCTTGTTTTTTAAAATCACAGCTTCTAGAAGGTTTACATGATTTCTTAAAAAACACGAGTTTTTAGGAAATGTGTTTTATTTCATAAATGGAATCAACAAAGTATGCACATTCTACGTAATAACGACTTTCTATAGTTTGCGCATGCGTTTGGAAATAAGAAAAGCTTACTTCCCCCGTTTTTTAAAATCACAGCTTCTAGAAGCTTTACATGATTTCTTAAAAAACACGAGTTTTTAGAAAATGTTTTTTATTTCATAAATGGAATCAACAAAGTATGCACATTCTACATCATAACGACTTTCTATAGTTTGCGCATTCGTCCCGAAATAACAAAAGCTTACTTCCACCGTTTTTTAAAATCACAGCTTCTAGAAGGTTTACATGATTTCGTAAAAAACACGAGTTTTTAGAAAATGTGTGTTATTTCATAAAGGGAATCAAGAAAGTATGCACATTCTACGTCATAACGACTTTCTATAGTTTGCGCATGTGTTTGGAAACAAGAAAAGCTTACTTCCCCCATTTTTTAAAATCACATCTTCTAGAAGGTTTACATGATTTCTCAAAAAACACGAGTTTTTAGAAAATGTGTTTTATTTCATAAATGGAATCAACAAAGTATGCACATTCTACGTCATAACGACTTTATATAGTTTGCGCATGCGTTTGGAAATAAGAAAATCTTACTTCCCCCGTTTTTTAAAATCACAGCTTCTAGAAGGTTTACATGATTTCTTAAAAAACACGAGTTTTTAGAAAATGTGTTTTATTTCATAAATGGAATCTACAAAGTATGCACATTCTACGTCATAACGAATTTCTAAAGTTTGCGCATGCGTCCGGAAATAAGAAAAGCTTACTTCCACCGTTTTTTAAAATCACAGCTTCTAGAAGGTTTACATGATTTCGTAAAAAAACACGATTTTTTAGAAAATGTGTTTTATGTCATAAATGGAATCAACAAAGTATGCACATTCTACGTCATAACGACTTTCTATAGTTTGCGCATGTGTTTGGAAAAAAGAAAAGCTTACTTCCCCCGTTTTTTAAAATCACGGCTTCTAGAAGGTTTACATGATTTCTTAAAAAACACGAGTTCTTAGAAAATATGTTTTATTTCATAAATGGAATCAACAAAGTATGCACATTCTACGTCATAACGACTTTATATAGTTTGCGCATGCGTCCGGAAATAAGAAAAGCTTACTTCCCCCGTTTTTTAAAATCACAGCTTCTAGAAGGTTTACATGATTTGTTAAAAAACACGAGTTTTTAGAAAATGTGTTTTATTTCATAAATGGAATCAACAAAGTATGCACATTCTACGTCATAACGACTTTCTATAGTTTGCGCATGCGTCCGGAAATAAGAAAAGCTTACTTCCACCGTTTTTTAAAATCACAGCTTCTAGAAGGTTTACATGATTTCGTAAAAAACACGAGTTTTTAGAAAATGTGTTTTATTTCATAAATGGAATCTACAAAGTATGCACATTCTACGTCATAACGACTTTCTATAGTTTGCGCATACATCCGTAAATAAGAAAAGCTTACTTCAACCATTTTTTAAAATCACAGCTTCTAGAAGGTTTACATGATTTCGTAGAAAACACGAGTTTTTAGAAAATGTGTTTTATTTCATAAATGGAATCTACAAAGTATGCACATTCTACGGCATAACGACTTTCTATAGTTTGCGCATCCGTCCAGAAATAAGAAAAGCTTACTTCCACTGTTTTTTAAAATCACTGCTTCTAGAAGGTTTACATGATTTTGCAAAAGACACGAGGTTTTAGAAAATGTGTTTTATTTCATAAATGGAATCTACAAAGTATGCACATTCTACGTCATAACGACTTTCTATAGTTTGCGCATGCGTCCGGAAATAAGAAAAGCTTACTTCCCCCGTTTTTTAAAATCACAGCTTCTAGAAGGTTTACATGATTTCGTAAAAAACACGAGTTTTTAGAAAATGTGTTTTATTTCATAAATGGAATCTACAAAGTATGCATATTCTAAGTCATAACGACTTTCTATAGTTTGTGCATGCGTCCGGAAATACGAAAAGCTTACTTTCACCGTTTTTTAAAATCACAGCTTCTAGAAGGTTTACATGATTTCACAAAAAACACGAGTTTTTAGAAAATGTGTTTTATTTCATAAATGGAATCTATAAAGTATGCACATTCTACGTCATAATGACTTTCTATAGTTTGCGTATGCGGCCGGAAATAAGAAAAGCTTACTTCCCCCATTTTTTAAAATCACAGCCTCTAGAAGGTTTACATGATTTGTTAAAAAACACGAGTTATTAGAAAATGTGTTTTATTTCATAAATGGAATCAACAAAGTATGCACATTCTACGTCATAACGACTTTCTATAGTTTGCGTATGCGGCCGGAAATAAGAAAAGCTTACTTCCCCCGTTTTTTAAAATCACAGCTTCTAGAAGGTTTACATGATTTGTTAAAAAACAAGAGTTTTTAGAAAATGTGTTTTATTTCATAAATGGAATCAACAAAGTATGCACATTCTACGTCATAACGACTTTCTATAGTTTGTGCATACGTCCGGAAATAAGAAACGCTTACTTCCCCCATTTTTTAAAATCACAGCTTCTAGAAGGTTTACATGATTTCGTAAAAAACACGAGCTTTTAGAAAATGTGTTTTATTTCATAAATGGAATCTACAAAGTATGCACATTCTACGTCATAACAACTTTCTATAGTTTGCGCATGTGTCCGGAAATAAGAAAAGCTTACTTCCCCCGTTTTTTAAAATCAGAGCTTCTAGAAGGTTTACATGATTTCTTAAAAAACACGAGTTTTTAGAAAATGTGTCTTATTTCATAAATGGTTTCAACAAAGTATGCACATTCTACGTCATACGACTTTCTATAGTTTTCGCATCCGTTTGGAAATAAGAAAAGCTTACTTCCCCCATTTTTTAAAATCACAGCTTCTAGAAGGTTTACATGATTTCTTAAAAAACATGAGTTTTTAGAAAATGTGTTTTATTTCATAAATAGAATCAACAAAGTATGCACATTCTAGGTCGTAACGACTTTCTATAGTTTGCGCATGCGTTTGGAAATAAGAAAAGCTTACTTCCCCCGTTTTTTAAAATCACAGCTTCTAGAAGGTTTACATGATTTGTTAAAAAACATGAGTTTTTAGAAAATGTGTTTTATTTCATAAATGGGATCAACAAAGTACGCACATTCTACATCATAACGAATTTCTATAGTTTGCGCATTCGACAGGAAATAAGAAAAGCTTACTTCCACCAATTTTTAAAATCACAGCTTCTAGAAGGTTTACATGATTTCGCAAAAAACAGGAATTTTTAGAAAATGTGTTTTATTTCATAAATGGATTCTAGAAAGTACGCACATTCTACGTCATAACGACCTTCTATAGTTTGCGCATGCGTCCGGAAATAAGAAAATCTTACTTCCCCCGTTTTTTAAAATCACAGCTTTTAGAAGGTTTACATGATTTCTTAAAAAACACGAGTTTTTAGAAAATTTGTTTTATTTCATAAATGGAATCTACAAAGTATGCACATTCTATGTCATAACGACATTCTATAGTTTGCGAATGCATTTGGAAATAAGAAAAGCTTACTTCCCCCGTTTTTTAAAATCGCAGCTTCTAGAAGGTTTACATGATTTCTTAAAAAACACGAGTTTTTAGAAAATGTGTTTTATTTCATAACTAGAATCAACAAAGTATGCACATTCTACGTCATAACGACTTTCTATAGTTTGTGCATGCGTCCGAAAATAAGAAAAGCTTACTTCCACCGTTTTTTAAAATCACAGCTTCTAGAAGGTTTACATGATTTCTTAAAAAACGCGAGTTTTTAGAAAATGTGTTTTATTTCATAAATGGAATCAACAAAGTATGCACATTCTACTTTATAACAACTTTCTATAGTTTTCGCATTCGTCCGGAAATAAGAAAAGCTTACTTCCACCGTTTTTTAAAATCACAGCTTCTAGAAGGTTTACATGGTTTCGTAAAAAACATGAGTTTTTAGAAAATGTGTTTTATTTCATAAATGGAATCAACAAAGTATGCAGATTGTACGTCATAACGACTTTCTATAGTTTGTGCATTCGTCTGCAAATAAGAAAAGCTTACATCCACCGTTTTTTAAAATCACAGCTTCTAGGAGGTTTACATGATTTCTCAAAAAACACGAGTTTTTAGAAAATGTGTTTTATTTCATAAATGGAATCAAAAAAGTATGCACATTCTATGTCATAACGACTTTCTATAGTTTGCGCATGCGTTTGGAAATAAGAAAAGCTTACTTCCCCCATTTTTTAAAATCACAGCTTCTAGAAGGTTTACATGATTTCTTAAAAAACACGAGTTTTTAGAAAATGTGTTTTATTTCATAAATGGAATCTAAAAAGTATGCACATTCTACGTCATAACGAATTTCTATAGTTTGCGCATGCGTCCGGAAATAAGAAAAGCTTACTTCCATCGTTTTTTAAAATCACAGCTTCTAGAAGGTTTACATGATTTCGTAAAAAAAAGAGTTTTTAGAAAATATGTTTTATTTCATAAATGGAATCTACAAAGTATACACTTTCTACGTCATAACGACTTTCTATAGTTTGCGCATACGTCCGGAAATAAGAAAAGCTTACTTCCACCGTTTTTTAAAATCACAGCTTCTAGAAGGTTTACATGATTTCGTAAAAAACACGAATTTTTAGAAAATGTGTGTTTTATTTCATAAATGCAATCTACAAAGTATGGACATTCTATGGCATAACGACTTTATAAAGTTTGCGCATGCGTCTGGAAATAAGAAAAGCTTACTTCCACCGTTTTTTAGAAAATGTGTTTTATTTCATAAATGGAATCTACAAAGTATGCACATTCTACGTCATAACGACTTTGTATAGTTTGCGCATACGTCCGGAAATAAGAAAAGCTTACTTCCCCCATTTTTTAAACTCACAGCTTCTAGGAGGTTTACATGATTTCTTAAAAAACACGAGTTTTTAGAAAATGTGTTTTATTTCATACATGGAATCAACAAAGTATGCACATTCTACGTCGTAACGACTTTCTATAGTTTCCGCATGCGTCCGGAAATAAGAAAAGCTTACTTCCACCGTATTTTAAAATCACAGCTTCTAGAAGGTTTACATGATTTCGCAAAAAACACGAGTTTTTAGAAAATGTGTTTTATTTCATAAATGGAATCTACAAAGTATGCACATTCTATGTCATAACGACTTTCTATAGTTTGCCCATGCATCCGGAAATTAGAGAAGCTTACTTCCCCCCTTTTTTAAAATCACAGCTTCTAGAAGGTTTACATGATTTGTTAAAAAACATTTTTAGAAAAGGTGTTTTATTTCATAAATGGAATCAACAAAGTATGCACATTCTACGTCATAACGACTTTCTATAGTTTGCGCATGCGTCCGGAAATAAGGAAAGCTTACTTCCACCGTTTTTTAAAATCACAGCTTCTAGAAGGTTTACATGATTTCGTAAAAAACACGAGTTTTTAGAAAACGTGTTTTATTTCATAAATGGAATAAACAAAGTATGCACATTCTACGTCATAACGACTTTCTATAGTTTGCGCATGCGTCCGGAAATAAGAAAAGCTTACTTCCACCATTTTTTAAAATCACAGCTTCTAGAAGTTTTACATGATTTCGTAAAAAACACGAGTTTTTAGAAAATGTGTTTTATTTCATAAATGGAATCTACAAAGTATGCACATTCTACGTCATAACTACTTTCTATAGTTTGCGCATGCGTTTGGAAATAAGAAAAGCTTACTTCCCCCGTTTTTTAAAATCACAGCTTCTAGAAGCTTTACATGATTTCTTAAAAAACATGAGTTTTTAGAAAATATGTTTTATTTCATAAATGGAATCAACAAAGTATGCACATTCTATGTCATAACGAATTTCTATAGTTTGCGCATGCGTCCGAAAATAAGAAAAGCTTACTTCCACTGTTTTTTAAAATCACAGCTTCTTGAAGGTTTACATGATTTCGTAAAAAACACGAGTTTTTAGAAAATGTGTTTTATTACATAAATGATATCTACAAAGTATGCACATTCTACGTCATAACGACTTTGTATAATTTGCGCATGCGTCCGGAAATAAGAAAAGCTTACTTCCCCCGTTTTTTAAAATCACAGCTTCTAGAAGGTTTACATGATTTCTTAAAAAACATGAGTTTTTAGAAAATGTGTTTTATTTCATAAATGGAATCAACAAAGTATGCACATTCTACGTCATAACGACTTTCTATAGTTTGCTCATGCGTCCGGAAATAAGAAAAGCTTACTTCCACCGTTTTTAAAAATCACAGCTTCTAGAAGGTTTACATGATTTCGCAAAAAACACGAGTTTTTAGAAAATGTGTTTTATTTCATAAATGGAATCAACAAATTATGCACATTCTACGTCATAACGACTTTCTATAGTTTGCGCATGCGTCCCGAAATAAGAAAAGCTTACTTCCACCATTTTTTAAAATCACAGCATCTAGAAGGTTTACATGATTTCGTAAAAAACACGAGTTTTTAGAAAATGTGTTTTATTTCATAAATGGAATCTACAAAGTATGCACATTCTACGTCATAACGACTTTCTATAGTTTGCGCATACGTCCGGAAATAAGAAAAGCTTACTTCCACCGTTTTTTAAAATCACAGCTTCTAGAAGGTTTACATGATTTCGTAAAAAACACGAGTTTTTAGAAAATGTGTTTTATTTCATAAATGGAATCTACAAAGTATGCACATTCTACGGTATAACGACTTTCTATAGTTTGCGAATGCATCCGGAAATAAGAAAAGCTTACTTCCCTCGTTTTTTAAAATCACAGCTTCTAGAAGGTTTACATGATTTCTTAAAAAACACGAGTTTTTAGGAAATGTGTTTTATTTCATAAATGGAATCAACAAAGTATGCACATTCTACGTAATAACGACTTTCTATAGTTTGCGCATGCGTTTCGAAATAAGAAAAGCTTACTTCCCCCGTTTTTTAAAATCACAGCTTCTAGAAGCTTTACATGATTTCTTAAAAAACATGAGTTTTTAGAAAATGTGTTTTATTTCATAAATGGAATCAACAAAGTATGCACATTCTACATCATAACGACTTTCTATAGTTTGCGCATTCGTCCCGAAATAACAAAAGCTTACTTCCACCGTTTTTTAAAATCACAGCTTCTAGAAGGTTTACATGATTTCGTAAAAAACACGAGTTTTTAGAAAATGTGTGTTATTTCATAAAGAGAATCAAGAAAGTATGCACATTCTACGTCATAACGACTTTCTATAGTTTGCGCATGTGTTTGGAAATAAGAAAAGCTTACTTCCCCCATTTTTTAAAATCACATCTTCTAGAAGGTTTACATGATTTCTCAAAAAACACGAGTTTTTAGAAAATGTGTTTTATTTCATAAATGGAATCAACAAAGTATGCACATTCTACGTCATAACGACTTTCTATAGTTTGCGCATGCGTTTGGAAATAAGAAAAGCTTACTTCCCCGGTTTTTTAAAATCACAGCTTCTAGATGGTTTACATGATTTCTTAAAAAACACGAGTTTTTAGAAAATGTGTTTTATTTCATAAATGGAATCTACAAAGTATGCACATTTTACGTCATAACGAATTTCTATAGTTTGCGCATGCGTCCGGAAATAAGAAAAGCTTACTTCCACCGTTTTTTAAAATCACAGCTTCTAGAAGGTTTACATGATTTCGTAAAAAACACTCGTTTTTAGAAAATGTGTTTTATTTCATAAATGATATCTACAAAGTATGCACATTCTACATCATAACGACTTTGTATAATTTGCGCATGCGTCCGGAAATAAGAAAAGCTTACTTCCCCCGTTTTTTAAAATCACAGCTTCTAGGAGGTTTACATGATTTCTTAAAAAACACGAGTTTTTAGAAAATGTGTTTTATTTCATAAATGGAATCAACAAAGTATGCACATTCTACGTCATAACGACTTTCTATAGTTTCCGCATGCGTCCGGAAATAAGAAAAGCTTACTTCCACCGTATTTTAAAATCACAGCTTCTAGAAGGTTTACATGATTTCGCAAAAAACACGAGTTTTTAGAAAATGTGTTTTATTTCATCAATGGAATCTACAAAGTATGCACATTCTACGTCATAACGACTTTCTATAGTTTGCCCATGCGTCCGGAAATAAGAAAAGCTTACTTCCCCCGTTTTTTAAAATCACAGCTTCTAGAAGGTTTACATGATTTGTTAAAAAACATGAGTTTTTAGAAAATGTGTTTTATTTCATAAATGGAATCAACAAAGTATGCACATTCTACGTCATAACGACTTTCTATAGTTTGCGCATTCGTCCCGAAATAACAAAAGCTTACTTCCACCGTTTTTAAAAATCACAGCATCTAGAAGGTTTACATGATTTTGTAAAAAACACGAGTTTTTAGAAAATGTGTTTTATTTCATAAATGGAATCTACAAAGTTTGCACATTCTACATCATAACGAGTTTCTTTAGTTTGCGCATCCGTGCGGAAATAAGAAAAGCTTACTTCCCCCGTTTTTTAAAATCACAGCTTCTAGAAGGTTTACATTATTTGTTAAAAAACACGAGTTTTTAGAAAATGTGTTTTATTTCATAAATGGAATCTACAAAGTATGCACATTCTACGTCATGACGACTTTCTATAGTTTGCGCATGCGTCCGGAAAAAAGAAAAGCTTACTTCCACCGTTTTTTAAAATCACAGCTTCTAGATGGTTTACATGATTTCGTAAAAAAAAAGAGTTTTTAGAAAATGTGTTTTATTTCATAAATGGAATCTACAAAGTATACACTTTCTACGTCATAACGACTTTCTATAGTTTGCGCATACGTCCGGAAATAAGAAAAGCTTACTTCCACCATTTTTTAAAATCACAGCTTCTAGAAGGTTTACATGATTTAGCAAAAAACACGAGTTTTTAGAAAATGTGTTTTATTTCATAAATGGAATCTACAAAGTATGCACATTCTACGTCATAACGACTTTCTATAGTTTGCCCATGCGGCGGAAATAAGAAAAGCTTGCTTCCCCCGTTTTTTAAAATCACAGCTTCAAGAAGGTTTACATGATTTGTTAAAAAACATGAGTTTTTAGAAAATGTGTTTTATTTCATAAATGGAATCAACAAAGTATGCACATTCCACGTCATAACGACTTTCTATAGTTTGCGCATGCGTCCGGAAATAAGAAGAGCTTACTTCCACCGTTTTTTAAAATCGCAGCTTCTAAAAGGTTTACATGATTTCGTAAAAAACACGAGTTTTTAGAAAATGTGTTTTATTTCATAAATGGAATCTACAAAGTATGCGCATTCTACGTCATAACGACTTTTTATAGTTTGCGGATACGTCTGAAAATAAGAAAAGCTTACTTCCACCGTTTTTTAAAATCACATCTTCTAGAACGTTTACATGATTTCGTAAAAAACACGAGTTTTTAGAAAATGTGTTTTATTTCATAAATGGAATCAACAAAGTATGCACATTCTACGTCATAACGACTTTCTATAGTTTGCGCATGCGTTTGGAAATAAGAAAAGCTTACTTCCCCGGTTTTTTAAAATCACAGCTTCTAGAAGGTTTACATGATTTCTTAAAAAACAAGAGTTTTTAGAAAATGTGTTTTATTTCATAAATGGAATCAACAAAGTATGCACATTCTACGTCATAACGACTTTCTATAGTTTTCGCATGCGTCCGGAAATAAGAAAAGCTTACTTCCCCAGTTTTTTAAAATCACAGCTTCTAGAAGGTTTACATGATTTCTTAAAAAACACGAGTTTTTAGAAAATGTGTTTTATTTCATAAATGGAATCTACAAAGTATGTACATTCTACGTCATAATGACTTTCTATAATTTGCGCATGCGTCCGGAAATAAGAAAAGCTTACTTCCCCCATTTTTTAAAATCACAGCTTCTAGAAGGTTTACATGATTTCTCAAAAAACACGAGTTTTTAGAAAATGTGTTTTATTTCATCAATGGAATCGACAAAGTATGCACATTCTACGTCATAACGACTTTCTATAGTTTGCGCATTCGTCCGGAAATAAGAAAAGCTTACTTCCCACGTTTTTTAAAATCACAGCTTCTAGAAGGTTTACATGATTTCGTAAAAAACACGAGAAAATGTGATTTATTTCATAAACGGAATCAACAAAGTATGCACATTCTACGTCATAACGACTTTCTATAGTTTGCGCATGCGTCTGAAAATAAGAAAAGCTTACTTCCACCGTTTTTTAAAATCACAACTTCTAGAAGGTTTACATGATTTCTTAAAAAACACGAGTTTTTGGAAAATGTGTTTTATTTCATAAATGGAATCAACAAAATATGCACATTCTACGTCATAACGACTTTCTATAGTTTGCGCATGCGTCCGGAAATAAGAAAAGCTTACTTCCCCTGTTTTTTAAAGTCACAGCTTCTAGAAGGTTTACATGATTTCTTAAAAAACACGAGTTTTATTTCATAAATGGAAACAACAAAGTATGCACATTCTACTTCATAACGACTTTCTATAGTTTGTGCATGCGTCCGGAAAAAAGAAAAGCTTACTTCCATCGTTTTTTAAAATCAAAGCTTCTAGAAGGTTTACATGATTTCTTAAAAAACACGAGTTTTTAGAACATGTGTCTTATTTCATAAATGGTATCAAGAAAGTATGCACATTCTACGTCATAATGACTTTCTATAGTTTGCGCATGCGTCCGGAAATAACAAAATCTTAGTTCCCCAATTTTATAAAATCACAGCTTCTAGAAGGTTTACATGATTTCGTAAAAAACACGAGTTTTTAGAAAATGTGTTTTATTTCATAAATGGAATCTACAAAGTATGCACATTCTACGTCATAACGATTTTCAATAGTTTGCACATGCGTCCGGAAATAAGAAAAGCTTACTTCCACCGTTTTTCAAAATCACAGCTTCTAGAAGGTTTACATGATTTCTTAAAAAACACGAGTTTTTAGAAAATGTGTTTTATTTGATAAACGGAATCAACAAAGTATGCACATTCTACGTCATAACGACTTTCTATAGTTTGTGCATGCGGCCGGAAATAAGAAAATGTTACTTCCCCTATTTTTTAAAATCACAGCTTCAAGAAGGTTTACATGATTTCGTAAAAAACATGAGTTTTTAGAAAATGTGTTTTATTTCATAAATGGAACCTACAAAGTATGCACATTCTACGGCATAACGACTTTCTATAGTTTGCGCATGCGTCCGGAAATAAGAAAAGCTTACTTCCACCGTTTTTTAAAATCACAACTTCTAGAAGGTTGACATGATTTCTTAAAAAACATGAGTTTTTGGAAAATGTGTTTTATTTCATAAATGGAATCAACAAAATATGCACATTCTACGTCATAACGACTTTCTATAGTTTGCGCATGCGTCCAGAAATAAGAAAAGCTTACTTCCCTCGTTTTTTAAAATCACAGCTTCTAGAAGGTTTACATGATTTCTTAAAAAACACGAGTTTTATTTCATAAATGGAATCTACAAAGTATGCACATTCTACGTCATAAGGACTTTCTATAGTTTGTGCATGCGTCTGGAAATAAAAAAGCATACTTCCCCCGTCTTTTAAAATCACAGATTCTAGAAGGTTTACATGATTTCGTAAAAAACATGAGTTTTTAGAAAATGTGTTTTGTTTCATAAATGGAATCTACAAAGTATGCACATTCTACGTCATAACAACTTAGTATCGTTTGCGCATGCATCCGGAAATAAGAAAAGCTTACTTCCACCGTTTTTCAAAATAACAGCGTCTAGAAGGTTTACATGATTTCGAAAAAAACACGAGTTTTTAGAAAATGTGTTTTATTTCATAAATGGAATCAACAAAGTAAGCACATTCTACGTCATAAGGACTTTCTATAGTTTGCGCATGCGTCCAGAAATAAGAAAAGCTTACTTCCACCGTTTTTCAAAATCACAGCTTCTAGAAGGTTTACATGATTTCTTAAAAAACACGAGTTTTTAGAAAATGTGTTTTATTTCATAAATGGAATCAACAAAGTATGCACATTCTACGTCATAACGACTTTCTATAGTTTGCGCATGCGTTTGGAAATAATAAAAGCTTACTTCCCCCGTTTTTTAAAATCACAGCTTCTAGAAGGTTTACATGATTTGTTAAAAAAAACGAGTTTTTAGAAAATGTGTTTTATTTCATAAATAGAATCAACAAAGTATGCACATTCTACGTCATAACAACTTTCTATAGTTTGCGCATGCATCCGGAAATAAGAAAAGCTTACTTCCACCGTTGTTTTAAATAATAGCTTCTAGAAGGTTTACATGATTTCGTAAAAAACACGAGTTTTTAGAAAATGTTTTTTATTTCATAAATGGAATCTACAAGGTATGCACATTCTACGTCATAATGACATTCTATAGTTTGCGCATGCATCCGGAAATAAGAAAAGCTTACTTCCACCGTTTTTCAAAATCACAGGTTCTAGAAGGTTTACATGATTTCTTAAAAAACACGAGTTTTTAGAAAATGTGTTTTATTTCATAAATGGAATCAACAAAGTATGCACATTCTACGTCATAACGACTTTCTATAGTTTGCGCATTCGTCCGGAAATAAGAAAAGCTTACTTCCACCGTTTTTCAAAATCACATCTTCTAGAACGTTTACAGTATTTCTTAAAAAACACGAGTTTTTAGAAAATGTGTTTTATTTCATAAATGGAATCAACAAAGTATGCACATTCTACGTCATAACGATTTTCTATAATTTGCGCATGCGTTTGGAAATAATAAAAGCTTACTTCCCCCGTTTTTTAAAATCACAGCTTCTAGAAGGTTTACATGATTTGTTAAAAAACACGAGTTTTTAGAAAATGTGTTTTATTTCGTAAATGGAATCAACAAAGTATGCACATTCTACGTCATAACAACTTTCTATAGTTTGCGCATGCGTCCGGAAATAAGAAAAGCTTACTTCCACCGCTTTTTAAAATAATAGCTTCTAGAAGGTTTACATGATTTCTTAAGAAACACGAGTTTTTAGAAAATGTTTTTTATTTCATAAATGGAATCAACAAAGTATGCACATTCTACGTCAAATCGACTTTCTATAGTTTGCGCATGCGTCCAGAAATAAGAAAAGCTTACTTCCACCATTTTTTAAAATCACAGCTTCTTGAAGGTTTACATGATTTCGTAAAAAACACGAGTTTTTAGAAAATGTGTTTTATTTCATAAACGGAAACAACAAAGTATGCACATTCTTCGTCATAACGACTTTCTAAAGTTTGCGCATGCGTCCGGAAATAAGAAAAGCTTACTTCCCCCGTTTTTTAAAATCACAGCTTCTAGAAGGTTTACATGATTTCTTAAAAAACACGAGTTTTTAGAAAATGTGTTTTATTTCATAAATGGAATCAACAAAGTATACACATTCTACGTCATAAGGACTTTCTATAGTTTGCGCATGCGTCCGGAAATAAGAAAAGCTTACTTCCACCGTTTTTCAAAATCACAGCTTATAGAAGGTTTACATGATTTCTTAAAAAACACGAGTTTTTAGAAAATGTGTTTTATTTCATAAATGGAATCAACAAAGTATGCACATTCTACGTCATAACGACTTTCTATAGTTTGCACATGCGTTTGGAAATAATAAAAGCTTACTTCCCCCGTTTTTTAAAATCACAGCTTCTAGAAGGTTTACATGATTTCTTAAAAAACACGAGTTTTTAGAAAATGTGTTTTATTTCATAGACGGAATCAACAAAGTATGCACATTCTACGTCATAACGACTTTCTATAGTTTGCGCATGCGTTTGGAAATAAGAAAAGACTACTTCCCCCGTTTTTTAAAATCACAGCTTCTAGAAGGTTTACATGATTTCTTAAAAAACACGAGTTTTTAGAAAATGTGTTTTATTTCATAAACGGAATCAACAAAGTATGCACATTCTACGTCATAACGACTTTCTATAGTTTGCGCATGCGTTTGCAAATAAGAAAAGCTTACTTCCCTTGTTTTTTAAAATCACAGCTTCTAGAAGCTTTACATGATTTCTTAAGAAACACGAGTTTTTAGAAAATGTGTTTTATTTCAGGAAGGGAATCAACAAAGTATGCACATTCTACGTCATAACGACTTTCTATAGTTTGTGCATGCGTCCGGAAATAAGAAAATGTTACTTCCCCTGTTTTTTAAAATCACAGCTTCTAGGAGGTTTACATGATTTCGTAAAAAACATGAGTTTTTAGAAAATGTGTTTTATTTCATAAATGGAATCAACAAAGTATGCACATTCTACGTCATAATGACTTTCTATAGTTTGCGCATGCGTTTGGAAATAAGAAAAGTTTACTTCCTCCGTTTTTTAAAATCACAGCTTCTTGAATGTTTACATGATTTGTTAAAAAACACGAGTTTTCAGAAAATGTGTTTTATTTCATAAATGGAATCAACAAAGTATGCACATTCTACGTCAAAACAACTTTCTATAGTTTGCGCATGCGTCCGGAAATAAGAAAAGCTTAATTCCACCGTTTTTTAAAATAATAGCTTCTAGAAGGTTTACATGATTTCGTAAAAAACACGAGTTTTTAGAAAATGTGTTTTATTTCATAAATGGAATCTACAAAGTATGCACATTCTACGTCATAAGGACTTTCTATAGTTTGCGCATGCGTCCGGAAATAAGAAAAGCATACTTCCCCCGTTTTTTAAAATCACAGCTTCTAGAAGGTTTACATGATTTCGTAAAAAACATGAGTTTTTAGAAAATGTGTTTTATTTCATAAATGGAATCAACAAAGTATGCACATTCTACGTCATAACAATTTTCTATAATTTGCCCATCCGTTTGGAAATAAGAAAAGCTTACTTCCCCCGTTTTTTAAAATCACAGCTTCTAGAAGGTTTACATGATTTGTTAAAAAACACGAGTTTTTAGAAAATGTGTTTTATTTCATAAATGGAATCAACAAAGTATGCACATTCTATTTCATAACGACTTTCTATAGTTTGCGCATGCGTCCGGAAATAAGAAAAGCTTACTTCCACCGCTTTTTAAAATAATAGCTTCTAGAAGGTTTACATGATTTCTTAAGAAACACGAGTTTTTAGAAAATGTGTTTTATTTCATGAATGGAATCAACAAAGTATGCACATTCTACGTCAAAACGACTTTCTATAGTTTGCGCATGCGTCCAGAAATAAGAAAAGCTTACTTCCACCATTTTTTAAAATCACAGCTTCTTGAAGGTTTACATGATTTCGTAAAAAACACGAGTTTTTAGAAAATGTGTTTTATTTCATAAACGGAAACAACAAAGTATGCACATTATACGTCATAACGACTTTCTATAGTTTGCGCATGCGTCCGGAAATAAGAAAAGCTTACTTCCCCCGTTTTTTAAAATCAAAGCTTCTAGAAGGTTTACATGATTTCTTAAAAGACAGGAGTTTTTAGAAAATGTGTTTTATTTCATAAATGGAATCAACAAAGTATGCAAATTCTACGTCATAACGAATTTCTATAGTTTGCGCATGCATTTGGAAATAAGAAAAGCTTACTTCCCCCGTTTTTTAAAATCACAGCTTCTAGAAGGTTTACATGATTTCTTAAAAAACACGAGTTTTTAGAAAATGTGTTTTATTTCATAAACGGAATCAACAAAGTATGCACATTCTACGTCATAACGACTTTCTATAGTTTGCGCATGCGTTTGCAAATAAGAAAAGCTTAGTTCCCTTGTTTTTTAAAATCACAGCTTCTAGAAGGTTTACATGATTTCTTAGAAAACACAAGTTTTTAGAAAATGTGTTTTATTTCATGAATGGAATCAACAAAGTATGCACATTCTACGTCATAACGACTTTCTATAGTTTGTGCATCCGTCCGGAAATAAGAAAATGTTACTTCCCCTGTTTTTTAAAATCACAGCTTCTAGGAGGTTTACATGATTTCGTAAAAAACATGAGTTTTTAGAAAATGTGTTTTATTTCATAAATGGAATCAACAAAGTGTGCACATTCTACGTCATAATGACTTTCTATAGTTTGCGCATGCGTTTGGAAATAAGAAAAAGTTTACTTCCCCCATTTTTTAAAATCATAGCTTCTAGAAGGTTTACATGATTTGTTAAAAAACACGAGTTTTTAGAAAATGTGTTTTATTTCATCAATGGAATCTAAAAAGTATGCACATTCTACATCATAATGACTTTCTATAGTTTGCGCATGCGTCCGGAAATAAGAAAAGCTTACTTCCACAGTTTTTCAAAATAACAACTTCTAGAAGGTTTACATGATTTCGTAAAAAACACGAGTTTTTAGAAAATGTGTTTTATTTCATAAATGGAATCAACAAAGTATGCACATTCTACGTCATAACGAATTTCTATAGTTTGCATATGCGTCCGGAAATAAGAAAAGCTTACTTCCCTCGTTTTTTAAAATCACAGCTTCTATTAGGTTTACATGATTTCTTAAAAAACACGAGTTTTTAGAAAATGTGTTTTATTTCATAAATGGAATCAACAAACTATGCACATTCTACGTCATAACGAATTTCTATAGTTTGCGCATGCATTTTGAAATAAGAAAAGCTTACTTCCCCCGTTTTTTAATATCACAGCTTCTAGAAGGCTTACATGATTTGTTAAAAAACATGAGTTTTTAGAAAATGTGTTTTATTTTATAAACGGAATCATCAAAGTATGCACATTCTACGTCATAACGACTTTCTATAGTTTGCGCATGCGTCCGGAAATAACAAAAGCTTACTTCCACCGTTTTTTAAAATCACAGCTTCTAGAAGGTTTACATCATTTCGTAAAAAACACGAGTTTTTAGAAAATGTGTTTTATTTCATAAATGGAATCAACAAAGTATGCACATTCTACGTCATAATGACTTTCTATAGTTTGCGCATGCGTTTGGAAATAAGAAAAGTTTACTTCCCCCGTTTTTTAAAATCACAGCTTCTTGAAGGTTTACATGATTTGTTAAAAAACACGAGTTTTTAGAAAATGTGTTTTATTTCATAAATGGAATCAACAAAGTATGCACATTCTACGTCATAACAACTTTCTATAGTTTGCGCATGCGTCCGGAAATAAGAAAAGCTTACTTCCACCGCTTTTTAAAATAATAGCTTCTAGAAGGTTTACATGATTTCGTAAAAAACACGAGTTTTTAAAAAATGTGTTTTATTTCATAAATGGAATCTACAAAGTATGCACATTCTACGTCATAAGTAGTTTCTATAGTTTGCGCATGCGTCCGGAAATAAGAAAAGCTTACTTCCCCCGTTTTTTAAAATCATAGCTTCTAGAAGGTTTACATGATTTCGTAAAAAACATGAGTTTTTAGAAAATGTGTTTTATTTCATAAATGGAATCTAAAAAGTATGCACATTCTACGACAAAACGACTTTCTATAGTTTACGCATGCGTCCAGAAATAAGAAAAGCTTACTTCCACCATTTTTTAAAATCACAGCTTCTTGAAGGTTTACATGATTTCGTAAAAAACCCGAGTTTTTAGAAAATGTGTTTTATTTCATAAATGGAATCTACAAAGTATGCACATTCTACGTCATAACGACTTTCTATAGTTTGCGCATGCGTCCGGAAATAAGAAAAGCTTACTTCCACCGTTTTTCAAAATCACAGCTTCTAGAAGGTTTACATGACTTGTTAAAAAAAACGAGTTTTTAGAAAATGTGTTTTATTTCATAAATAGAATCAACAAAATATGCACATTCTACGTCATAACAACTTCCTATAGTTTGCGCATGCGTCCGGAAATAAGAAAAGCTTACTTCCACCGTTTTTTTAAATAATAGCTTCTAGAAGGTTTACATGATTTCGTAAAAGACACGAGTTTTTAGAAAATGTGTTTTATTTCATAAATGGAATCTACAAAGTATGCACATTCTACGTCATAACGAATTTCTATAGTTTGCGCATTCGTCCGGAAATAAGAAAAGCTTACTTCCAGCGTTTTTTAAAATCACAGCTTCTAGAAGGTTTACAGGATTTCTTAAAAAACACGACTTTTTAGAAAATGTGTTTTATTTCATAAATGGAATCAACAAAGTATGCACATTCTACGTCATAACGACTTTCTATAGTTTGCGAATTCGTCTAGAAATAAGAAAAGCTTACTTCCACCGCTTTTTAAAATAATAGCTTCTAGAAGGTTTACATGATTTCGTAAAAAACACGAGTTTTTAGAAAATGTGTTTTATTTCATAAATAGAATCTACAAAGTATGCACATTCTACGTCATAACGATTTTCTATAGTTTGCGCATGCGTCCGGAAATAAGAAAAGCTTACTTCCACCGTTTTTCAAAATCACAGCTTCTAGAAGGTTTACATGATTTCTTAAAAAACACGAGTTTTTAGAAAATGTGTTTTATTTGATAAACGGAATCAACAAAGTATGCACATTCTACGTCATAACGACTTTCTATAGTTTGCGCATGCGTTTTGAAATAAGAAAAGCTTACTTCCCTCGTTTTTTAAAATCACAGCTTCTAGAAGGTTTACATGATTTCGTAAAAAACACGAGTTTTTAGAAAATGTGTTTTATTTCATAAATGGAATCAATAAAGTATGCACATTCTACGTCATAACGGCTTTATATAGTTTGCGCATGCATTTGGAAATAAGGAAAACTTACTTCCCCCGTTTTTTAAAATCACAGCTTCTAGAAGGTTTACATGATTTGTTAAAAAACACGCGTTTTCAGAAAATGTGTTTTATTTCATAAATGGAATCAACAAAGTATGCACATTCTATTTCATAACGACTTTCTATAGTTTGCGCATGCGTCCGGAAATAAGAAAAGCTTACTTCCACCGTTTTTTAAAATAATAGCTTCTAGAAGGTTTACATGATTTCGTAAAAAACACGAGTTTTTAGAAAATGTGTTTTATTTCATAAATGGAATCTACAAAGTATTCACATTCTACGTCATAATGATTATCTATAGTTTGCGCATGCGTTCGGAAATAAGAAAAGCTTACTTCCACCGTTTTTCAAAATCACAGCTTCTAGAAGGTTTACATGATTTCTTAAAAAACACGAGTTTTTAGAAAATGTGTTTTATTTCATAAACGGAAACAACAAAGTATGCACATTCTACGTCATAACGACTTTCTATAGTTTGCGCATGCATCCGGAAATAAGAAAAGCTTACTTCCCCCGTTTTTTAAAATCACAGCTTCTAGAAGGTTTACATGATTTCTTAAAAAACACGAGTTTTTAGAAAATATGTTTTATTTCATAAATGGAATCAACAAAGTATGCACATTCTACGTCATAACGAATTTATATAGTTTGCGCATGCGTTTGGAAATACGAAAAGCTTACTTCCCCCGTTTTTTAAAATCACAGCTTCTAGAAGGTTTACATGATTTCTTAAAAAACACGAGTTTTTAGAAAATGTGTTTTATTTCATAAACGGAATCAACAAAGTATGCACATTCTACGTCATAACAACTTTCTATAGTTTGCGCATGCGTTTGCAAATAAGAAAAGCTTACTTCCCTTGTTTTTTAAAATCACAGCTTCTAGAACGTTTACATGATTTCTTAAGAAACACGAGTTTTTAGAAAATGTGTTTTATTTAATGAATGGAATCAACAAAGTATGCACATTCTACGTCATAACGAATTTCTATAGTTTGCGCATGCGTCCGGAAATAAGAAAAGCTTACTTCCACCGTTTTTCAAAATCACAGCTTCTACAAGGTTTACATGATTTCTTAAGAAACACGAGTTTTTAGAAAATGTGTTTTATTTCATAAATGGAATCAACAAAGTATGCACATTCTACGTCATAATGAATTTCTATAGTTTGCGGATGCGTCCGGAAATAAGAAATGCTTACTTCCAGCGTTTTTTAAAATAATAGCTTCTAGAAGGTTTACATGATTTCGTAAAAAACACGAGTTTTTAGAAAATGTGTTTTATTTCATAAATGGAATCTACAAAGTATGCACATTCTACGTCATAAAGACTTTCTATAGTTTGCGCATGCGTTCGGAAATAAGAAAAGCTTACTTCCCCCGTTTTTTAAAATCACAGCTTCTAGAAGGTTTACATGATTTCGTAAAAAACACGAGTTTTTAGAAAATGTGTTTTATTTCATAAATGGAATCTACAAAGTATGCACATTCTACGTCATAAAGACTTTCTATAGTTTGCGCATTCGTCCGGAAATAAGAAAAGCTTACTTCCACCGTTTTTCAAAATAACAGCTTCTAGAAGGTTTACATGATTTCGTAAAAAACACGAGTTTTTAGAAAATGTGTTTTATTTCATAAATGGAATCAACAAAGTATGCACATTCTACGTCATAAGGACTTTCTATAGTTTGCGCATGCGTCCGGAAATAAGAAAAGCTTACTTCCACCGTTTTTCAAAATCACAGCTTCTAGAAGGTTTACATGATTTCTTAAAAAACACGTGTTTTTAGAAAATGTGTTTTATTTCATAAATGGAATCAACAAAGTATGCACATTCTACGTCATAACGACTTTCTATAGTTTGCGAATTCGTCTAGAAATAAGAAAAGCTTACTTCCACCGCTTTTTAAAATAATAGCTTCTAGAAGGTTTACATGATTTCGTAAAAAACACGAGTTTTTAGAAAATGTGTTTTATTTCATAAATAGAATCTACAAAGTATGCACATTCTACGTCATAACGATTTTCTATAGTTTGCGCATGCGTCCGGAAATAAGAAAAGCTTACTTCCACCGTTTTTCAAAATCACAGCTTCTAGAAGGTTTACATGATTTCTTAAAAAACACGAGTTTTTAGAAAATGTGTTTTATTTGATAAACGGAATCAACAAAGTATGCGCATTCTACGTCATAACGACTTTCTATAGTTTGCGCATGCGTTTGGAAATAAGAAAAGCTTACTTCCCTCGTTTTTTAAAATCACAGCTTCTAGAAGGTTTACATGATTTCGTAAAAAACACGAGTTTTTAGAAAATGTGTTTTATTTCATAAATGGAATCAATAAAGTATGCACATTCTACGTCATAACGGCTTTATATAGTTTGCGCATGCATTTGGAAATAAGGAATATTTACTTCCCCCGTTTTTTAAAATCACAGCTTCTAGAAGGTTTACATGATTTGTTAAAAAACACGCGTTTTCAGAAAATGTGTTTTATTTCATAAATGGAATCAACAAAGTATGCACATTCTATTTCATAACGACTTTCTATAGTTTGCGCATGCGTCCGGAAATAAGAAAAGCTTACTTCCACCGTTTTTTAAAATAATAGCTTCTAGAAGGTTTACATGATTTCGTAAAAAACACGAGTTTTTAGAAAATGTGTTTTATTTCATAAATGGAATCTACAAAGTATTCACATTCTACGTCATAATGATTATCTATAGTTTGCGCATGCGTTCGGAAATAAGAAAAGCTTACTTCCACCGTTTTTCAAAATCACAGCTTCTAGAAGGTTTACATGATTTCTTAAAAAACACGAGTTTTTAGAAAATGTGTTTTATTTCATAAACGGAAACAACAAAGTATGCACATTCTACGTCATAACGACTTTCTATAGTTTGCGCATGCATCCGGAAATAAGAAAAGCTTACTTCCCCCGTTTTTTAAAATCACAGCTTCTAGAAGGTTTACATGATTTCTTAAAAAACACGAGTTTTTAGAAAATATGTTTTATTTCATAAATGGAATCAACAAAGTATGCACATTCTACGTCATAACGAATTTATATAGTTTGCGCATGCGTTTGGAAATACGAAAAGCTTACTTCCCCCGTTTTTTAAAATCACAGCTTCTAGAAGGTTTACATGATTTCTTAAAAAACACGAGTTTTTAGAAAATGTGTTTTATTTCATAAACGGAATCAACAAAGTATGCACATTCTACGTCATAACAACTTTCTATAGTTTGCGCATGCGTTTGCAAATAAGAAAAGCTTACTTCCCTTGTTTTTTAAAATCACAGCTTCTAGAACGTTTACATGATTTCTTAAGAAACACGAGTTTTTAGAAAATGTGTTTTATTTAATGAATGGAATCAACAAAGTATGCACATTCTACGTCATAACGAATTTCTATAGTTTGCGCATGCGTCCGGAAATAAGAAAAGCTTACTTCCACCGTTTTTCAAAATCACAGCTTCTACAAGGTTTACATGATTTCTTAAGAAACACGAGTTTTTAGAAAATGTGTTTTATTTCATAAATGGAATCAACAAAGTATGCACATTCTACGTCATAATGAATTTCTATAGTTTGCGGATGCGTCCGGAAATAAGAAATGCTTACTTCCAGCGTTTTTTAAAATAATAGCTTCTAGAAGGTTTACATGATTTCGTAAAAAACACGAGTTTTTAGAAAATGTGTTTTATTTCATAAATGGAATCTACAAAGTATGCACATTCTACGTCATAAAGACTTTCTATAGTTTGCGCATGCGTTCGGAAATAAGAAAAGCTTACTTCCCCCGTTTTTTAAAATCACAGCTTCTAGAAGGTTTACATGATTTCGTAAAAAACACGAGTTTTTAGAAAATGTGTTTTATTTCATAAATGGAATCTACAAAGTATGCACATTCTACGTCATAAAGACTTTCTATAGTTTGCGCATTCGTCCGGAAATAAGAAAAGCTTACTTCCACCGTTTTTCAAAATAACAGCTTCTAGAAGGTTTACATGATTTCGTAAAAAACACGAGTTTTTAGAAAATGTGTTTTATTTCATAAATGGAATCAACAAAGTATGCACATTCTACGTCATAAGGACTTTCTATAGTTTGCGCATGCGTCCGGAAATAAGAAAAGCTTACTTCCACCGTTTTTCAAAATCACAGCTTCTAGAAGGTTTACATGATTTCTTAAAAAACACGTGTTTTTAGAAAATGTGTTTTATTTCATAAATGGAATCAACAAAGTATGCACATTCTACGTCATAACGACTTTCTATAGTTTGCGAATTCGTCTAGAAATAAGAAAAGCTTACTTCCACCGCTTTTTAAAATAATAGCTTCTAGAAGGTTTACATGATTTCGTAAAAAACACGAGTTTTTAGAAAATGTGTTTTATTTCATAAATAGAATCTACAAAGTATGCACATTCTACGTCATAACGATTTTCTATAGTTTGCGCATGCGTCCGGAAATAAGAAAAGCTTACTTCCACCGTTTTTCAAAATCACAGCTTCTAGAAGGTTTACATGATTTCTTAAAAAACACGAGTTTTTAGAAAATGTGTTTTATTTGATAAACGGAATCAACAAAGTATGCGCATTCTACGTCATAACGACTTTCTATAGTTTGCGCATGCGTTTGGAAATAAGAAAAGCTTACTTCCCTCGTTTTTTAAAATCACAGCTTCTAGAAGGTTTACATGATTTCGTAAAAAACACGAGTTTTTAGAAAATGTGTTTTATTTCATAAATGGAATCAATAAAGTATGCACATTCTACGTCATAACGGCTTTATATAGTTTGCGCATGCATTTGGAAATAAGGAATATTTACTTCCCCCGTTTTTTAAAATCACAGCTTCTAGAAGGTTTACATGATTTGTTAAAAAACACGCGTTTTCAGAAAATGTGTTTTATTTCATAAATGGAATCAACAAAGTATGCACATTCTATTTCATAACGACTTTCTATAGTTTGCGCATGCGTCCGGAAATAAGAAAAGCTTACTTCCACCGTTTTTTAAAATAATAGCTTCTAGAAGGTTTACATGATTTCGTAAAAAACACGAGTTTTTAGAAAATGTGTTTTATTTCATAAATGGAATCTACAAAGTATTCACATTCTACTTCATAATGATTATCTATAGTTTGCGCATGCGTTCGGAAATAAGAAAAGCTTACTTCCACCGTTTTTCAAAATCACAGCTTCTAGAAGGTTTACATGATTTCTTAAAAAACACGAGTTTTTAGAAAATGTGTTTTATTTCATAAACGGAAACAACAAAGTATGCACATTCTACGTCATAACGACTTTCTATAGTTTGCGCATGCATCCGGAAATAAGAAAAGCTTACTTCCCCCGTTTTTTAAAATCACAGCTTCTAGAAGGTTTACATGATTTCTTAAAAAACACGATTTTTTAGAAAATATGTTTTATTTCATAAATGGAATCAACAAAGTATGCACATTCTACGTCATAACGAATTTATATAGTTTGCGCATGCGTTTGGAAATACGAAAAGCTTACTTCCCCCGTTTTTTAAAATCACAGCTTCTAGAAGGTTTACATGATTTCTTAAAAAACACGAGTTTTTAGAAAATGTGTTTTATTTCATAAACGGAATCAACAAAGTATGCACATTCTACGTCATAACAACTTTCTATAGTTTGCGCATGCGTTTGCAAATAAGAAAAGCTTACTTCCCTTGTTTTTTAAAATCACAGCTTCTAGAACGTTTACATGATTTCTTAAGAAACACGAGTTTTTAGAAAATGTGTTTTATTTAATGAATGGAATCAACAAAGTATGCACATTCTACGTCATAACGAATTTCTATAGTTTGCGCATGCGTCCGGAAATAAGAAAAGCTTACTTCCACCGTTTTTCAAAATCACAGCTTCTACAAGGTTTACATGATTTCTTAAGAAACACGAGTTTTTAGAAAATGTGTTTTATTTCATAAATGGAATCAACAAAGTATGCACATTCTACGTCATAATGAATTTCTATAGTTTGCGGATGCGTCCGGAAATAAGAAAAGCTTACTTCCACCGTTTTTTAAAATAATAGCTTCTAGAAGGTTTACATGATTTCGTAAAAAACACGAGTTTTTAGAAAATGTGTTTTATTTCATAAATGGAATCTACAAAGTATGCACATTCTACGTCATAAAGACTTTCTATAGTTTGCGCATGCGTTCGGAAATAAGAAAAGCTTACTTCCCCCGTTTTTTAAAATCACAGCTTCTAGAAGGTTTACATGATTTCGTAAAAAACACGAGTTTTTAGAAAATGTGTTTTATTTCATAAATGGAATCTACAAAGTATGCACATTCTACGTCATAAAGACTTTCTATAGTTTGCGCATTCGTCCGGAAATAAGAAAAGCTTACTTCCACCGTTTTTCAAAATAACAGCTTCTAGAAGGTTTACATGATTTCGTAAAAAACACGAGTTTTTAGAAAATGTGTTTTATTTCATAAATGGAATCAACAAAGTATGCACATTCTACGTCATAAGGACTTTCTATAGTTTGCGCATGCGTCCGGAAATAAGAAAAGCTTACTTCCACCGTTTTTCAAAATCACAGCTTCTAGAAGGTTTACATGATTTCTTAAAAAACACGTGTTTTTAGAAAATGTGTTTTATTTCATAAATGGAATCAACAAAGTATGCACATTCTACGTCAAAACAACTTTCTATAGATTGCGCATGCGTCCAGAAATAAGAAGAGCTTACTTCCAACATTTTTTAAAATCACAGCTTCTTGAAGGTTTACATGATTTCGTAAAAAACACGAGTTTTTAGAAAATGTGTTTTATTTCATAAATGGAATCTACAAAGTATGCACATTCTACGTCATAACGACTTTCTATAGTTTGCGCATGCGTCCGGAAATTAGAAAAGCTTACTTCCACCGTTTTTCAAAATCACAGCTTCTAGAAGGTTTACATGATTTCTTAAAAAACACGTGTTTTTAGAAAATGTGTTTTATTTCATAAATGGAATCAACAAAGTATGCACATTCAACGTCATAATGACTTTCTATAGTTTGTGCATGCGTCCGGAAATAAGAAAAGCTTACTTTCACCGTTTTTTAAAATTATAGCTTATAGAAGGTTTACATGATTTCGTAAAAAACACGAGTTTTTAGAAAATGTGTTTTATTTCATAAATGGAATCTACAAAGTATGCACATTCTACGTCATTACGACTTTCTATAGTTTGCGCATGCGTCCGGAAATAAGAAAAGCTTACTTCCACCGTTTTTCAACATCACAGCTTCTAGAAGCTTTACATGATTTCTTAAAAAACACGAGTTTTTAGAAAATGTGTTTTATTTCATAAATGGAATCAAAAAAGTATGCACATTCTACGTCATAACGACTTTCTATAGTTTGCGCATGCGTTCGGAAATAAGAATAACCTACTTCCCCCGTTTTTTAAAATCACAACTTCTAGAAGGTTTACTTGATTTGTTAAAAAACACGAGTTTTTAGAAAATGTGTTTTATTTCATAAATGGAATCAACAAAGTATGCACATTCTACATCATAACGACTTTCTATAGTTTGCGCATGCGTCCGGAAATAAGAAAAGGTTACTTTCCCCGTTTTTTAAAATCACAGCTTCTAGAAGGTTTACATGATTTCTTAAAAAACACGAGTTTTTAGAAAATGTGTTTTATTTCATAAACGGAATCAACAAAGTATGCACATTCTACATCATAACGACTTTCTATAGTTTGCGCATGCGTTTGGAAATAAGAAAAGCTTACTTCCCTCTTTTTTTAAAATCACAGCTTCTAGAAGGTTTAAATGATTTCGTAAAAAACACGAGTTTTTAGAAAATGTGTTTTATTTCATAAATTTAATCAATAAAGTATGCACATTCTACGTCATAACGGCTTTATATAGTTTGCGCATGCGTTTGGAAATAAGGAAAACTTACTTCTCCCGTTTTTTAAAATCACAGCTTCTAGAAGGTTTACATGATTTGTTAAAAAACACGCGTTTTCAGAAAATGTGTTTTATTTCATAAATGGAATCAACAAAGTATGCACATTCTATTTCATAACGACTTTCTATAGTTTTCGCATGCGTCCGGAAATAAGACAAGCTTACTTCCACCGTTTTTTAAAATAATAGCTTCTAGAAGGTTTACATGATTTCGTAAAAAAACGAGTTTTTAGAAAATGTGTTTTATTTCATAAATGGAATCTACAAAGTATTCACATTCTACGTCATAACGATTATCTATAGTTTGCGCATGCGTTCGGAAATAAGAAAAGCTTACTTCCACCGTTTTTCAAAATCACAGCTTCTAGAAGGTTTACATGATTTCTTAAAAAACACGAGTTTTTAGAAAATGTGTTTTATTTCATAAACGGAAACAACAAAGTATGCATATTCTACGTCATAACGACTTTCTATAGTTTGCGCATGCATCCGGAAATAAGAAAAGCTTACTTCCCCCGTTTTTTAAAATCACAGCTTCTAGAAGGTTTACATGATTTCTTAAAAAACACGAGTTTTTAGAAAATATGTTTTATTTCATAAATGGAATCAACAAAGTATGCGCATTCTACGTCATAACGAATTTCTATAGTTTGCGCATGTGTTTGGAAATAAGAAAAGCTTACTTCCCCCATTTTTTAAAATCACAGCTTCTAGAAGGTTTACATGATTTCTTAAGAAACACGAGTTTTTAGAAAATGTGTTTTATTTAATGAATGGAATCAACAAAGTATGCACATTCTACGTCATAACGAATTTCTATAGTTTGCGCATGCGTCCGGAAATAAGAAAAGCTTACTTCCACCGTTTTTCAAAATCACAGCTTGTAGAAGGTTTACATGATTTCTTAAGAAACACGAGTTTTTATAAAATGTGTTTTATTTCATAAATGGAATCAACAAAGTATGCACATTCTACGTCATAATGAATTTCTATAGTTTGCGGATGCGTCCGGAAATAAGAAAAGCTTACTTCAACCGTTTTTTAAAATAATAGCTTCTAGAAGGTTTACATGATTTCGTAAAAAACACGAGTTTTTAGAAAATGTGTTTTATTTCATAAGTGGAATCTACAAAGTATGCACATTCTACGTCATAAAGACTTTCTATAGTTTGCGCATGCGTCTGGAAATAAGAAAAGCTTACTTCCCCCGTTTTTTAAAATCACAGCTTCTAGAAGGTTTACATGATTTCGTAAAAAACACGAGTTTTTAGAAAATGTGCTTTATTTCATAAATGGAATCTACAAAGTATGCACATTCTACGTCATAACGACTTTCTATAGTTTGCGCATGCGTCCGGAAATAAGAAAAGCTTACTTCCACCGTTTTTCAAAATAACAGCTTCTAGAAGGTTTACATGATTTCGTAAAAAACACGAGTTTTTAGAAAATGTGTTTTATTTCATAAATGGAATCAACAAAGTATGCACATTCTACGTCATAAGGACTTTCTATAGTTTGCGCATGCGTCCGGAAATAAGAAAAGCTTACTTCCACCGTTTTTCAAAATCACAGCTTCTAGAAGGTTTACATGATTTCTTAAAAGACACGAGTTTTTAGAAAATGTGTTTTATTTCATAAATGGAATCAACAAAGTATGCACATTCTACGTCATAACAACTTTCTATAGTTTGCATATGCGTCCGGAAATAAGAAAAGCTTACTTCCCCCGTTTTTTAAAATCACAGCTTCTATTAGGTTTACATGATTTCTTAAAAAACACGAGTTTTTAGAAAATGTCTTTTATTTCATAAATGGAATCAACAAACTATGCACAGTCTACGTCATAACGAATTTCTATAGTTTGCGCATTCGTTTGGAAATAAGAAAAGCTTACTTCCCCCGTTTTTTAATATCACAGCTTCTAGAAGGCTTACATGATTTGTTAAAAAACATGAGTTTTTAGAAAATGTGTTTTATTTCATAAACGGAATCAACAAAGTATGCACATTCTACGTCATAACGACTTTCTATAGTTTGCGCATGCGTCCGGAAATAAGAAAAGCTTACTTCCACAGTTTTTTAAAATCACAGCTTCTAGAAGGTTTACATCATTTCGTAAAAAACGTGAGTTTTTAGAAAATGTGTTTTATTTCATAAATGGAATCTACGAAGTATGCACATTCTACATCAAAACGACTTTCTATAGTTTGCGCATGCGTCCAGAAATAAGAAAAGCTTACTTCCACCATTTTTTAAAATCACAGCTTCTTGAAGGTTTACATGATTTCGTAAAAAACACGAGTTTTTAGAAAATGTGTTTTATTTCATAAATGGAATCTACAAAGTATGCACATTCTACGTCATAACGACTTTCTATAGTTTGCGCATGCGTCCGGAAATTAGAAAAGCTTACTTCCACCGTTTTTAAAAATCACAGCTTCTAGAAGGTTTACATGATTTCTTAAAAAACACGTGTTTTTAGAAAATGTGTTTTATTTCATAAATGGAATCAACAAAGTATGCACATTCTACGTCATAATGAATTTATATAGTTTGCGCATGGGTTTGGAAATAAGAAAAGCTTACTTCCCCCGTTTTTTAAAATCACAGCTTCTAGAAGGTTTACATGATTTGTTAAAAAACACGAGTTTTTAGAAAATGTGTTTTATTTCATAAAAGAAATCAACAAAGTATGCACATTCTACGTCATAATGACTTTCTATAGTTTGTGCATGCGTCCGGAAATAAGAAAAGCTTACTTTCACCGTTTTTTAAAATAATAGCTTCTAGAAGCTTTACATGATTTCTTAAAAAACACGAGTTTTTAGAAAATGTGTTTTATTTCATAAATGGAATCAAAAAAGTATGCACATTCTACGTCATAACGACTTTCTATATTTTGCGCATGAGTTCAGAAATAAGAAAAACCTACTTCCCCCGTTTTTTAAAATCACAACTTCTAGAAGGTTTACTTGATTTGTTAAAAAACACGAGTTTTTAGAAAATGTGTTTTATTTCATAAATGGAATCAACAAAGTATGCACATTCTACATCATAACGACTTTCTATAGTTTGCGCATGCGTCCGGAAATAAGAAAAGCTTACTTCCATGATTTTTTAAAATCACAGCTTCTAGAAGGTTTACATGATTTCGTAAAAAACTCGAGTTTTTAGAAAATGTGTTTTATTTCATAAATGGAATCTAAAAAGTATGCACATTCTACGTCATAACGACTTTCTATAGTTTGCGCATGCGTCCGGAAATAAGAAAAGCTTACTTTCCCCGTTTTTTAAAATCACAGCTTCTAGAAGGTTTACATGATTTCTTAAAAAACACGAGTTTTTAGAAAATGTGTTTTATTTCATAAATGGAATCAACAAAGTATGCACATTCTACATCATAACGACTTTCTATAGTTTGCGCATGCGTTTGGAAAGAAGAAAAGCTTACTTCCCTCGTTTTTTAAAATCACAGCTTCTAGAAGGTTTACATGATTTCTTAAAAAACACGAGTTTTTAGAAAATGTGTTTTATTTCATAAATGGAATCAACAAAGTATGCACATTCTACGTCATAACGAATTTCTATAGTTTGCACATGCGTTTGGAAATAGGAAAAGCTTACTTGCCCCGTTTTTTAATATCACAGCTTCTAGAAGGCTTACATGATTTGTTAAAAAACACGAGTTTTTAGAAAATGTGTTTTATTTCATAAACGGAATCAACAAAGTATGCACATTCTACGTCATAACGACTTTCTATAGTTTGCGCATGCGTCCGGAAATAAGAAAAGCTTACTTCCACCGTTTTTCAAAATAACAGCTTCTAGAAGGTTTACATGATTTCGTAAAAAACACGAGATTTTAGAAAATGTGTACTATTTCATAAATGGAATATACAAAGTATGGACATTCTACGTCATAACGACTTTCTATAGCTTGCGCATGCGTCTGGAAATAAGAAAAGCTTACTTCCACCGTTTTTTGAAATCACAGCTTCTAGAAGGTTTACATGATTTCATAAAAAACACAAGTTTGTAGAAAATGTGTTTTATTGCATAAATGGAATCAACAAAGTATGCACATTCTATGTCATAACGACTTTCTATAGTTTGCGCATGCGTCCGGAAATAAGAAAAGCTTACTTCCACCGTTTTTTGAAATCACAGCTTCTAGAAGGTTTACATGATTTCATAAAAAACACGAGTTTGTAGAAAATGTGTTTTATTTCATAAATGGAATCTACCAAGTATGCACATTCTATGTCATAAGGACTCTCTATAGTTTGCGCATGCGTCCAGAAATAAGAGAAGCTTACTTCCACCGTTTTTCAAAATCACAGCTTCTAGAAGGTTTACATGATTTCTTAAAAAACACGAGTTTTTAGAAAATGTGTTTTATTTCATAAATGGAATCAACAAAGTATGCACATTCTACGTCATAACGAATTTCTATAGTTTACGCATGCGTCCGGAAATAACAAAAGCTTACTTCCACCATTTTTTAAAATAATAGCTTCTAGAAGGTTTACATGATTTCCTAAAAAACACGAGTTTTTAGAAAATGTGTTTTATTTAAAAAATGGAATCTAAAAAGTATGCACATTCTTCGTCATAACGACTTTCTATAGTTTGCGCATGCGTCCGGAAATAAGAAAAGCTTACTTCCCCCATTTTTTAAAATCACAGCTTCTAGAAGGTTTACATGACTTCTTAAAAAACACGAGTTTTTAGAAAATGTGTTTTATTTCATAAATGGAATCAACAAAGTATGTAAATTCTATGTCATAACGACTTTCTATAGTTTGCGCATGCGTTTGGAAATAAGAATAGCTTACTTCCCCCGTTTTTTAAAATCACAGCTTCTAGAAGGTTTACATGATTTCGTAAAAAAACACGACTTTTTAGAAAATGTGTTTTATTTCATAAATGGAATCAACATAGTATGCACATTCTACGTCATAAGGACTTTCTATAGTTAGCGCATGCATCCAGAAATAAGAAAAGCTTACTTCCAACGTTTTTCAAAATCACAGCTTCTAGAAGGTTTACATGATTTCTTAAAAAACACGAGTTTTTAGAAAATGTGTTTTATTTCATAAATGGAATCAACAAAGTATGCACATTCTACGTCATAACGACTTTCTATAGTTTGCGCATTCGTTTGGAAATAAGAAAAGCTTACTTCCCCCATTTTTTAAAATCACAGCTTCTAGAAGGTTTACATGATTTCGTAAAAAACACGAGTTTTTAGAAAATGTGTTTTATTTCATAAATGGAATCTACAAAGTATGCACATTCTACGTCATAACGACTTTCTATAGTTTGCGCATGCGTCCGGAAATAAGAAAAGCTTACTTCCCCCGTTTTTTAAAATCACAGCTTCTAGAAGGTTTACATGATTTCTTAAAAAACACTAGTTTTTAGAAAATGTGTATTATTTCATTAATGGAAAAAAAAAGTATGCACATTCTACGTCATAACGACTTTCTATAGTTTGCGCATGCGTCCGGAAATAAGAAAAGCTTACTTCCACCGTTTTTTTCGAATCACAGCTTCTAGAAGGTTTACATGATTTCTTAAAAAACACGAGTTTTTAGAAAATGTGTTTTATTTCATAAATGGAATCAACAAAGTATGCCCATTCTACGTCATAACGACTTTCTATAGTTTGCGCATTCGTCCGGAAATAAGAAAAGCTTACTTCCACCATTTTTTAAAATCACAGCTTCTAGAAGGGTTACATGATTTCTTAAAAAACACGAGTTTCTAGAATATGTGTTTTATTTTATAAATGGAATCAACAAAGTATGCACATTCTACGTCATAATGACTTTCTATAGTTGGCGCATGCGTCCGGAAATAAGAAAAGCTTACTTCCAACGTTTTTCAAAATCACAGCTTCTAGAAGCTTTACATGATTTCTTTAAAAACACGAGTTTTTAGAAAATGTGTTTTATTTCATAAATGGAATCAACAAAGTATGCACATTCTACGTGATAACGACTTTCTATAGTTTGCGTATTCGTCCGGAAATAAGAAAAGCTTACTTCCACCGTTTTTTTAAATCACAGCTTCTAGAAGGTTTACATGATTTCGTAAAAAACACGAGCTTTTAGAAAATCTGTTTTATTTCATAAATGGAATCAACAAAGTATGCACATTCTAAGTCATAACGACTTTCCATAGTTTGCGCATTCGTCCGGAAATAAGAAAAGCTTACTTCCAGCTTTTTTTAAAATCACAGCATGTAGAAGGTTTACATGATTTCTTAAAAAACACGAGTTTTTAGAAAATGTGTTTTATTTCATAAATGAAATCAACAAGGTATGCACATTCTACGTCATAACGACTTTCTATAGTTTGCCCATGCGTCCGGAAATAAGAAAAGCTTACTTCCACCGTTTTTTAAAATCACAGCTTCTAGAAGGTTTACATGATTTCGTAAAAAACACGACTTTTTAGAAAATGTGTTTTATTTCATAAATGGAATCAACATAGTATGCACATTCTACGTCATAAGGACTTTCTATAGTTAGCGCATGCATCCAGAAATAAGAAAAGCTTACTTCCACCGTTTTTCAAAATCACAGCTTCTAGAAGGTTTACATGATTTCTTAAAAAACACGAGTTTTTAGAAAATGTGTTTTATTTCATAAATGGAATCAACAAAGTATGCACATTCTACGTCATAACGACTTTCTATAGTTCGCGCATGCATCCGGAAATAAGAAAAGCTTACTTCCATCGTTTTTTAAAATAATAACTTCTAGAAAGTTTACATGATTTCGTAAAAAACACGAGTTTTCAGAAAATGTGTTTTATTTCATAAATGGAATCAAAAAAGTATGCACATTCTACGTCATAACGACTTTCTATAGTTTGCGCATGCGTCCGGAAATAAGAAAAGCTTACTTCCACCATTTTTTAAAATCACAGCTTCTAGAAGGGTTACATGATTTCTTAAAAAACACGAGTTTTTAGAAAATGTGTTTTATTTCATAAATGGAATCTACAAAGTATGCACATTCTACGTCATAACGACTTTCTATAGTTTGCGCATGCGTCCGGAAATAATAAAAGGTTACTTCCCCCGTTTTTTAAAATCACAGCTTCTAGAAGATTTACACGATTTCGTAAAAAACACGAGTTCTTAGAAAATGTGTTTTATTTCATAAATGGAATCAACAAAGTATGCACATTCTACGTCATAATGAATTTCTATAGTTTGCGCATGCGTCCGGAAATAAGAAAAGCTTACTTCCACCGTTTTTGAAAATCACAGCTTCTAGAAGGTTTACATGATTTCCTAAAAAACACGATTTTTTAGAAAATGTGTTTTATTTCATAAATGGAATCAACAAAGTACGCACATTCTATGTCATAATGACTTTCTATAGTTTGCGCATGCGTTTGGAAATAAAAAAGCATACTTGCCCTGTTTTTTAAAATCACGGTTTCTAGAAGGTTTACATGATTTCTTAAAAAACACGAGTTTTTAGAAAATGTGTTTTATTTCATAAATGGAATCTACAAAGTATGCACATTCTACGTCATAACGACTTTCTATAGTTTGCGCATGCGTCCGGAAATAAGAAAAGCTTACTTCCACCGTTTTTTGAAATCACAGCTTCTAGAAGGTTTACATGATTTCATAAAAAACACGAGTTTGTAGAAAATGTGTTTTATTTCATAAATGGAATCAACAAAGTATGCACATTCTACGTCATAATGACTTTCTATAGTTTGCGCATGCGTCCGGAAATAAGAATAGCTTACCTCCAACGTTTTTCAAAATCACGTTTTCTAGAAGGTTTACATAATTTCTTAAAAAACACGAGTTTTTAGAAAATGTGTTTTATTTCATAAATGGAATCAACAAAGTACGCACATTCTATGTCATAATGACTTTCTATAGTTTGCGCATGCGTTTGGAAATAAAAAAGCATACTTGCCCTGTTTTTTAAAATCACGGTTTCTAGAAGGTTTACATGATTTTTTAAAAAACATGAGTTTTTAGAAAATGTGTTTTATTTCATAAATGGCATCTACAAAGTATGCACATTCTACGTCATAACGACTTTCTATACTTTGCGCATGCGTCCGGAAATAAGAAAAGCTTACTTCCACCGTTTTTTGAAATCACAGCTTCTAGAAGGTTTACATGATTTCATAAAAAACACGAGTTTGTAGAAAATGTGTTTTATTTCATAAATGGAATCAACAAAGTATGCACATTCTACGTGATAACGACTTTCTATAGTTTGTGTAATCGTCCGGAAATAAGAAAAGCTTACTTCCACCGTTTTTTTAAATCACAGCTTCTAGAAGGTTTACATGATTTCGTAAAAAACACGAGTTTTTAGAAAATGTGTTTTATTTCATAAATGGAATCAACAAAGTATGCACATTCTAAGTCATAATGACTTTCCATAGTTTGCGCATTCGTCCGGAAATAAGAAAAGCTTACTTCCATCTTTTTTTAAAATCACAGCATGTAGAAGGTTTACATGATTTCTTAAAAAACACGAGTTTTTAGAAAATGTGTTTTATTTCATAAATGGAATCAACAAAGTATGCACATTCTACCTCATAACGACTTTCTATAGTTTTCCCATGCGTCCGGAAATAAGAAAAGCTTACTTCCACCGTTTTTTAAAATCACAGCTTCTAGAAGGTTTACATGATTTCGTAAAAAACACGAGATTTTAGAAAATGTGTTTTATTTCATAAATTGAATCTACAAAGTATGCACATTCTATGTCATAACGACTTTCTATAGTTCGCGCATGCATCCGGAAATAAGAAAAGCTTACTTCCATCGTTTTTTAAAATAATAGCTTCTAGAAAGTTTACATGATTTCGTAAAAAACACGAGTTTTCAGAAAATGTGTTTTATTTCATAAATAGAATCAAAAAAGTATGCACATTCTACGTCATAACGATTTTCTATAGTTTGCGCATGCGTCCGGAAATAAGAAAAGCTTACTTCCACCATTTTTTAAAATCACAGCTTCTAGAAGGGTTACATGATTTCTTAAAAAACACGAGTTTTTAGAAAATGTGTTTTATTTCATAAATGGAATCTACAAAGTATGCACATTCTACGTCATAACGACTTTCTATAGTTTGCGCATGAGTCCGGAAATAAGAAAAGCTTACTTCCACCGTTTTTTGAAATCACAGCTTCTAGAAGGTTTACATGATTTCATAAAAAACACGAGTTTGTAGAAAATGTGTATTATTTCATAAATGGAAACAACAAAGTATGCACATTCTACGTCATAACGACTTTCTATAGTTTGCGCATGCGTCCGGAAATAAGAAAAGCTTACTTCCACCATTTTTTAAAATCACAGCTTCTAGAAGGGTTACATGATTTCTTAAAAAACACGAGCTTTTAGAAAATGTGTTTTATTTCATATATGGAATCAACAAAGTATGCACATTCTACGTCATAACGAATTTCTATAGTTTGCGCATGCGTCCGGAAATAAGAAAAGATTACTTCCACCGTTTTTGAAAATCGCAGCTTCTAGAAGGTTTACATGATTTCCTAAAAAAAACGATTTTTTAGAAAATGTGTTTTATTTCATAAATGGAATCAACAAAGTACGCACATTCTATGTCATAATGACTTTCTATAGTTTGCGCATGCGTTTGGAAATAAAAAAGCATACTTGCCCTGTTTTTTAAAATTACGGTTTCTAGAAGGTTTACATGATTTCTTAAAAAACACGAGTTTTTAGAAAATGTGTTTTATTTCATAAATGGAATCTACAAAGTATGCACATTCTACGTCATAACGACTTTCTATAGTTTGCGCATGCGTCCAGAAATAAGAAAAGCTTACTTCCACCGTTTTTTGAAATCACAGCTTCTAGAAGGTTTACATGATTTCGTAAAAAACACGAGTTTTTAGAAAATGTGTTTTATTTCATAAATGGAATCAACAAAGTATGCACATTCTAAGTCATAATGACTTTCCATAGTTTGCGCATTCGTCCGGAAATAAGAAAAGCTTACTTCCACCTTTTTTTAAAATCACAGCATGTAGAAGGTTTACATGATTTCTTAAAAAACACGAGTTTTTAGAAAATGTGTTTTATTTCATAAATGGAATCAACAAAGTATGCACATTCTACGTCATAACGACTTTCTATAGTTTGCGCATGCGTTTGGAAATAATAAAAGCTTACTTCCCCCGTTTTTTAAAATCACAGCTTCTAGAAGGTTTACATGATTTGTTAAAAAAAACGAGTTTTTAGAAAATGTTTTTTTATTTCATAAATAGAATCAACAAAGTATGCACATTCTACGTCATAACAACTTTCTATAGTTTGCACATGCGTCCGGAAATAAGAAAAGCTTACTTCCACCGTTTTTTTAAATAATAGCTTCTAGAAGGTTTACATGATTTCGTAAAAAACACGAGTTTTTAGAAAATGTTTTTTATTTCATAAATGGAATCTACAAGGTATTCACATTCTACGTCATAATGACATTCTATAGTTTGCGCATGCATCCGGAAATAAGAAAAGCTTACTTCCACCGTTTTTCAAAATCACAGCTTCTAGAAAGTTTACATGATTTCTTAAAAAACACGAGTTTTTAGAAAATGTGTTTTATTTCATAAATGGAATCTACAAAGTATGCACATTCTACGTCATAACGACTTTCTATAGTTTGCGCATTCGTCCGGAAATAAGAAAAGCTTACTTCCAGCGTTTTTTAAACTCACAGCTTCTAGAAGGTTTACAGGATTTCTTAAAAAACACGAGTTTTTAGAAAATGTGTTTTATTTCATAAATGGAATCAACAAAGTATGCACATTCTACGTCATAACAATTTTCTATAATTTGCCCATGCGTTTGGAAATAAGAAAAGCTTACTTCCCCCATTTTTTAAAATCACAGCTTCTAGAAGGTTTACATGATTTGTTAAAAAACACGAGTTTTTAGAAAATGTGTTTTATTTCATAAATGGAATCAACAAAGTATGCACATTCTATTTCATAACGACTTTCTATAGTTTGCGCATGCGTCCAGAAATAAGAAAAGCTTACTTCCACCGCTTTTTAAAATAATAGCTTCTAGAAGGTTTAGATGATTTCTTAAGAAACACGAGTTTTTAGAAAATGTGTTTTATTTCATGAATGGAATCAACAAAGTATGCACATTCTACGTCAAAACGACTTTCTATAGTTTGCGCATGCGTCCAGAAATAAGAAAAGCTTACTTCCACCATTTTTTAAAATCACAGCTTCTTGAAGGTTTACATGATTTCGTAAAAAACACGAGTTTTTAGAAAATGTGTTTTATTTCATAAACGGAAACAACAAAGTATGCACATTATACGTCATAACGACTTTCTATAGTTTGCCCATGCGTCCGGAAATAAGAAAAGCTTACTTCCCCCGTTTTTTAAAATCAAAGCTTCTAGAAGGTTTACATGATTTCTTAAAAGACAGGAGTTTTTAGAAAATGTGTTTTATTTCATAAATGGAATCAACAAAGTATGCAAATTCTACGTCATAACGAATTTCTATAGTTTGCGCATGCGTTTGGAAATAAGAAAAGCTTACTTCCCCCGTTTTTTAAAATCACAGCTTCTAGAAGGTTTACATGATTTCTTAAAAAACACGAGTTTTTAGAAAATGTGTTTTATTTCATAAACGGAATCAACAAAGTATGCACATTCTACGTCATAACGACTTTCTATAGTTTGCGCATGCGTTTGCAAATAAGAAAAGCTTAGTTCCCTTGTTTTTTAAAATCACAGCTTCTAGAAGGTTTACATGATTTCTTAAAAAACACGAGTTTTTAGAAAATGTGTTTTATTTCATGAATGGAATCAACAAAGTATGCACATTCTACGTCATAACGACTTTCTATAGTTTGTGCATCCGTCCGGAAATAAGAAAATGTTACTTCCCCTGTTTTTTAAAATCACAGCTTCTAGGAGGTTTACATGATTTCGTACAAAACATGAGTTTTTAGAAAATGTGTTTTATTTCATAAATGGAATCAACAAATTATGCACATTCTACGTCATAATGACTTTCTATAGTTTGCGCATGCGTTTGGAAATAAGAAAAGTTTACTTCCCCCATTTTTTAAAATCACAGCTTCTTGAAGGTTTACATGAATTGTTAAAAAACACGAGTTTTTAGAAAATGTGTTTTATTTCATAAATGGAATCAACAAAGTATGCACATTCTACGTCATAACAACTTTCTATAGTTTGCGCATGCGTCCGAAAATAAGAAAAGCTTACTTCCACCGTTTTTTAAAATAATAGCTTCTAGAAGGTTTACATGATTTCGTAAAAAACACGAGTTTTTAAAAAATGTGTTTTATTTCATAAATGGAATCTACAAAGTATGCACATTCTACGTCATAAGCAGTTTCTATAGTTTGCGCATGCGTCCGGAAATAAGAAAAGCTTACTTCCCCCGTTTTTTAAAATCATAGCTTCTAGAAGGTTTACATGATTTCGTAAAAAACATGAGTTTTTAGAAAATGTGTTTTATTTCATAAATGGAATCTAAAAAGTATGCACATTCTACATCATAATGACTTTCTATAGTTTGCGCATGCGTCCGGAAATAAGAAAAGCTTACTTCCACCGTTTTTCAAAATAACAACTTCTAGAAGGTTTACATGATTTCGTAAAAAACACGAGTTTTTAGAAAATGTGTTTTATTTCATAAATGGCATCAACAAAGTATGCACATTCTACGTCATAAGGACTTTCTATAGTTTGCGCATGCGTCCGGAAATAAGAAAAGCTTACTTCCACCGTTTTTCAAAATCACAGCTTCTAGAAGGTTTACATGATTTCTTAAAAAACACGAGTTTTTAGAAAATGTGTTTTATTTCATAAATGGAATCAACAAAGTATGCACATTCTACGTCATAACGACTTTTTATAGTTTGCACATGCGTTTGAAAATAATAAAAGCTTACTTCCCACGTTTTTTAAAATCACAGCTTCTAGAAGGTTTACATGATTTGTTAAAAAAAACGAGTTTTCAGAAAATGTGTTTGATTTCATAAATAGAATCAACAAAGTATGCACATTCTACGTCATAACAAATTTCTATAGTTTGCGCATGCGTCCAGAAATAAGAAAAGCTTACTTCCACCGTTTTTTTTAAATAATAGCTTCTAGAAGGTTTACACGATTTCGTAAAAAACACGAGTTTTTAGAAAATGTTTTTTATTTCATAAATGGAATCTACAAGGTATGCACATTCTACGTCATAATGACATTCTATAGTCTACGCATGCATCCGGAAATAAGAAAAGATTACTTCCACCGTTTTTCAAAATCACAGCTTCTAGAAGGTTTACATGATTTCTTAAAAAATACGAGTTTTTAGAAAATGTGTTTTATTTCATAAATGAAATCTACAAAGTATGCACATTCTACGTCATAACGACTTTCTATAGTTTGCGCATTCGTCCGGAAATAAGAAAAGCTTACTTCCAGCATTTTTTAAAATCACAGCTTCTAGAAGGTTTACAGGATTTCTTAAAAAACACGAGTATTTAGAAAATGTGTTTTATTTCATAAATGGAATCAACAAAGTATGCACATTCTACGTCATAACGATTTTCTATAATTTGCGCATGCGTTTGGAAATAAGAAAAGCTTACTTCCCCCGTTTTTTAAAATCACAGCTTCTAGAAGGTTTACAAGATTTAGTAAAAAACACGAGTTTTTATAAAATGTTTTTTATTTCATAAATGGAATCTACAAGGTATGCACATTCTACGTCATAATGACATTTTATAGTCTGCGCCTGCATCCGGAAATAAGAAAAGCTTACTTCCACCATTTTTCAAAATCACAGCTTCTAGAAGGTTTACATGATTTCCTAAAAAACACGAGTTTTTAGAAAATGTGTTTTATTTCATAAATGGAATCTAGAAAGTATGCACATTCTACGTCATAACGACTTTCTATAGTTTGTGCATTCGTCCGGAAATAAGAAAAGCTTACTTCCAGCGTTTTTTAAAATCACAGCTTCTAGAAGGTTTACAGGATTTCTTAAAAAACACGAGTTTTTAGAAAATGTGTTTTATTTCATAAATGGAATCAACAAAGTATGCACATTCTACGTCATAACGATTTTCTATAATTTGCGAATGCGTTTGGAAATAAGAAAAGCTTACTTCCACCGTTTTTCAAAATCACAGCTTCTAGAAGGTTTACATGATTTCTTAAAAGACACGAGTTTTTAGAAAATGTGTTTTATTTCATAAATGGAATCAACAAAGTATGCACATTCTACGTCATAACAACTTTCTATAGTTTGCATATGCGTCCGGAAATAAGAAAAGCTTACTTCCCTCGTTTTTTAAAATCACAGCTTCTATTAGGTTTACATGATTTCATAAAAAACACGAGTTTTTAGAAAATGTGTTTTATTTCATAAATGGAATCAACAAACTATGCACATTCTACGTCATAACGAATTTCTATAGTTTGCGCATGCATTTGGAAATAAGAAAAGCTTACTTCCCCCGTTTTTTAATATCACAGCTTCTAGAAGGCTTACATGATTTGTTAAAAAACATGAGTTTTTAGAAAATGTGTTTTATTTTATAAACGGAATCAACAAATTATGCACATTCTACGTCATAACGACTTTCTATAGTTTGCGCATAAGTCCGGAAATAAGAAAAGCTTACTTCCACCGTTTTTTAAAATCACAGCTTCTAGAAGGTTTACATCATTTCGTAAAAAACACGAGTTTTTAGAAAATGTGTTTTATTTCATAAATGGAATATACGAAGTATGCACATTCTACGACAAAACGACTTTCTATAGTTTGCGCATGCGTCCAGAAATAAGAAAAGCTTACTTCAACCATTTTTTAAAATCACATCTTCTTGAAGGTTTACATGATTTCGTAAAAAACACGAGTTTTTAGAAAATGTGTTTTATTTCATAAATGGAATCTACAAAGTATGCACATTCTACGTCATAACGACTTTCTATAGTTTGCGCATGCGTCCGGAAATAAGAAAAGCTTACTTCCACCGTTTTTCAAAATCACAGCTTCTAGAAGGTTTACATGATTTCTTAAAAAACACGAGTTTTTTTAAAATGTGTTTTATTTCATAAATGGAATCAACAAAGTATGCACATTCTACGTCATAACGAATTTCTATAGTTTGCGCATGGGTTTGGAAATAAAAAAAGCTTACTTCCCCCGTTTTTTAAAATCACAGCTTCTAGAAGGTTTACATGATTTGTTAAAAAACACGAGTTTTTAGAAAATGTGTTTTATTTCATAAATGGAATCAACAAGGTATGCACATTCTACGTCATAATGACTTTCTATAGTTTGCGCATGCGTCCGGAAATAAGAAAAGCTTACTTTCACCGTTTTTTAAAATAATAGCTTCTAGAAGGTTTACATGATTTCGTAAAAAACACGAGTTTTTAGAAAATGTGTTTTATTTCATAAGTGGAATCTACAAAGTATGCACATTCTACATCATAACGACTTTCTATAGGTTGCGCATGCGTCCAGAAATAAGAAAAGCTTACTTCCACCGTTTGTCAAAATCACAGCTTCTAGAAGCTTTACATGATTTCTTAAAAAACACGAGTTTTTAGAAAATGTGTTTTATTTCATAAATGGAATCAAAAAAGTATGCACATTCTACGTCATAACGACTTTCTATAGTTTGCGCATGCGTTCGGAAATAAGAAAAACCTACTTCCCCCATTTTTTAAAATCACAACTTCTAGAAGGTTTACAGGATTTCTTAAAAAACACGAGTTTTTAGAAAATGTGTTTTATTTCATAAATGGAATCAACAAAGTATGCACATTCTACGTCATAACGATTTTCTATATATTGCGCATGCGTTTGGAAATAAGAAAAGCTTACTTCCCCCGTTTTTTAAAATCACAGCTTCTAGAAGGTTTACAAGATTTCGTAAAAAACACGAGTTTTTATAAAATGTTTTTTATTTCATAAATTGAATCTACAAGGTATGCACATTCTACGTCATAATGACATTCTATAGTCTGCGCATGCATCCGGTAATAAGAAAAGCTTACTTCCACCATTTTTCAAAATCACGGCTTCTAGAAGGTTTACATGATTTCCTAAAAAACACGAGTTTTTAGAAAATGTGTTTTATTTCATAAATGGAATCTACAAAGTATGCACATTCTACGTCATAACGACTTTCTATAGTTTGCGCATTCGTCCAGAAATAAGAAAAGCTTACTTCCAGCGTTTTTTAAAATCACAGCTTCTAGAAGGTTTACAGGATTTCTTAAAAAACACGAGCTTTTAGAAAATGTGTTTTATTTCATAAATGGAATCAACAAAGTATGCACATTCTATGTCATAACGATTTTCTATAATTTGCGAATGCGTTTGGAAATAAGAAAAGCTTACTTCCACCGTTTTTCAAAATCACAGCTTCTAGAAGGTTTACATGATTTCTTAAAAGACACGAGTTTTTAGAAAATGTGTTTTATTTCATAAATGGAATCAACAAAGTATGCACATTCTACGTCATAACAACTTTCTATAGTTTGCATATGCGTCCGGAAATAAGAAAAGCTTACTTCCCCCGTTTTTTAAAATCACAGCTTCTATTAGGTTTACATGATTTCTTAAAAAACACGAGTTTTTAGAAAATGTGTTTTATTTCGTAAATGGAATCAACAAACTATGCACATTCTACGTCATAACGAATTTCTATAGTTTGCGCATGCGTTCGGAAATAAGAAAAGCTTACTTCCCCCGTTTTTTAATATCACAGCTTCTAGAAGGCTTACATGATTTGTTTAAAAACATGAGTTTTTAGAAAATGTGTTTAATTTTATAAACGGAATCAACAAAGTATGCACATTCTACGTCATAACGACTTTCTATAGTTTGCACATGCGTCCGGAAATAAGAAAAGCTTACTTCCACCGTTTTTTAAAATCACAGCTTCTAGAAGGTTTACATCATTTCGTAAAAAACACGAGTTTTTAGAAAATGTATTTTATTTCATAAATGGAATCTACGAAGTATGCACATTCTATGACAAAACGACTTTCTATAGTTTCCGCATGCGTCCAGAAATAAGAAAAGCTTACTTCCACCATTTTTTAAAATCACAGCTTCTTGAAGGTTTACATGATTTCGTAAAAAACACGAGTTTTTAGAAAATGTGTTTTATTTCATAAATGGAATCTACAAAGTATGCACATTCTACGTCATAACGAATTTCTATAGTTTGCGCATGGGTTTGGAAATAAGAAAAGCTTACTTCCACCGTTTTTCAAAATCACAGCTTCTAGAAGGTTTACATGATTTCTTAAAAGACACGAGTTTTTAGAAAATTTGTTTTATTTCATAAATGGAATCAACAAAGTATGCACATTCTACGTCATAATAACTTTCTATAGTTTGCGTATGCGTCTGGAAATGAGAAAAGCTTACTTCCCCCGTTTTTTAAAATCACAGCTTCTATTAGGTTTACATGATTTCTTAAAAAACACGAGTTTTTAGAAAATGTGTTTTATTTCGTAAATGGAATCAACAAACTATGCACATTCTACGTCATAACGAATTTCTATAGTTTGCGCATGCGTTTGGAAATAAGAAAAGCTTACTTCCCCCGTTTTTTAATATCACAGCTTCTAGAAGGCTTACATGATTTGTTAAAAAACATGAGTTTTTAGAAAATGTGTTTTATTTTATAAACGGAATCAACAAAGTATGCACATTCTACGTCATAACGACTTTCTATAGTTTGCGCATGCGTCCGGAAATAACAAAATCTTACTTCCACCGTTTTTTAAAATCACAGCTTCTAGAAGGTTTACATCATTTCGTAAAAAACACGAGTTTTTAGAAAATGTGTTTTATTTCATAAATGGAATCTACGAAGTATGCACATTCTACGACAAAACGACTTTCTATAGTTTCCGCATGCGTCCAGAAATAAGAAAAGCTTACTTCCACCATTTTTTAAAATCACAGCTTCTTGAAGGTTTACATGATTTCGTAAAAAACCCGAGTTTTTAGAAAATGTGTTTTATTTCATAAATGGAATCTACAAAGTATGCACATTCTACGTCATAACGACTTTCTATAGTTTGCGCATGCGTCCGGAAATAAGAAAAGCTTACTTCCACCGTTTTTCAAAATCACAGCTTCTAGAAGGTTTACATGATTTCTTAAAAAACACGAGTTTTTAGAAAATGTGTTTGATTTCATAAATGGAATCAACAAAGTATGCACATTCTACGTCAAAACGACTTTCTATAGTTTGCGCATGCGTTTGGAAATAATAAAAGCTTACTTCCCCCGTTTTTTAAAATCACAGCTTCTAGAAGGTTTACATGACTTGTTAAAAAAAACGAGTTTTTAGAAAATGTGTTTTATTTCATAAATAGAATCAACAAAATATGCACATTCTACGTCATAACAACTTCCTATAGTTTGCGCATGCGTCCGGAAATAAGAAAAGCTTACTTCCACCGTTTTTTTAAATAATAGCTTCTAGAAGGTTTACATGATTTCGTAAAACACACAAGTTTTTAGAAAATGTTTTTTATTTCATCAATGGAATCTACAAGGTATGCAAATTCTACGTCATAATGACATTCTATAGTTTGCGCATGCATCCAGAAATAAGAAAAGCTTACTTCCACCGTTTTTCAAAATCACAGCTTCTAGAAGGTTTACATGATTTCTTAAAAAACACGTGTTTTTAGAAAATGTGTTTTATTTCATAAATGGAATCAACAAAGTATGCACATTCTACGTCAAAACGACTTTCTATAGTTTGCGCATGCGTCCAGAAATAAGAAAAGCTTACTTCCAACATTTTTTAAAATCACAGCTTCTTGAAGGTTTACATGATTTCGTAAAAAACACGAGTTTTTAGAAAATGTGTTTTATTTCATAAATGGAATCTACAAAGTATGCACATTCTACGTCATAACGACTTTCTATAGTTTGCGCATGCGTCCGGAAATTAGAAAAGCTTACTTCCACCGTTTTTCAAAATCACAGCTTCTAGAAGGTTTACATGATTTCTTAAAAAACACGTGTTTTTAGAAAATGTGTTTTATTTCATAAATGGAATCAACAAAGTATGCACATTCTACGTCATAACGACTTTCTATAGTTTGCGAATTCGTCTAGAAATAAGAAAAGCTTACTTCCACCGCTTTTTAAAATAATAGCTTCTAGAAGGTTTACATGATTTCGTAAAAAACACGAGTTTTTAGAAAATGTGTTTTATTTCATAAATAGAATCTACAAAGTATGCACATTCTACGTCATAACGATTTTCTATAGTTTGCGCATGCGTCCGGAAATAAGAAAAGCTTACTTCCACCATTTTTCAAAATCACAGCTTCTAGAAGGTTTACATGATTTCTTAAAAAACACGAGTTTTTAGAAAATGTGTTTTATTTCATAAACGGAAACAACAAAGTATGCACATTCTATGTCATAACGACTTTCTATAGTTTGCGCATGCATCCGGAAATAAGAAAAGCTTACTTCCCCCGTTTTTTAAAATCACAGCTTCTAGAAGGTTTACATGATTTCTTAAAAAACACGAGTTTTTAGAAAATATGTTTTATTTCATAAATGGAATCAACAAAGTATGCACATTCTACGTCATAACGAATTTATATAGTTTGCGCATGCGTTTGGAAATAAGAAAAGTTTACTTCCCCTGTTTTTTAGAATCACAGCTTCTAGAAGGTTTACATGATTTCTTAAAAAACACGAGTTTTTAGAAAATGTTTTTTATTTCATAAACGGAATCAACAAAGTATGCACATTCTACGTCATAACAACTTTCTATAGTTTGCGCATGCGTTTGCAAATAAGAAAAGCTTACTTCCCTTGTTTTTTAAAATCACAGCTTCTAGAACGTTTACATGATTTCTTAAGAAACACGAGTTTTTAGAAAATGTGTTTTATTTAATGAATGGAATCAACAAAGTATGCACATTCTACGTCATAACGAATTTCTATAGTTTGCGCATGCGTCCGGAAATAAGAAAAGCTTAGTTCCACCGTTTTTCAAAATCACAGCTTCTACAAGGTTTACATGATTTCTTAAGAAACACGAGTTTTTAGAAAATGTGTTTTATTTCATAAATGGAATCAACAAAGTATGCACATTCTACGTCATAATGAATTTCTATAGTTTGCGGATGCGTCCGGAAATAAGAAAAGCTTACTTCCACCGTTTTTTAAAATAATAGCTTCTAGAAGGTTTACATGATTTCGTAAAAAACACGAGTTTTTAGAAAATGTGTTTTATTTCATAAATGGAATCTACAAAGTATGCACATTCTACGTCATAAAGACTTTCTATAGTTTGCGCATGCGTTCGGAAATAAGAAAAGCTTACTTCCCCCGTTTTTTAAAATCACAGTTTCTAGAAGGTTTACATCATTTCGTAAAAAACACGAGTTTTTAGAAAATGTGTTTTATTTCATAAATGGAATCTACAAAGTATGCACATTCTACGTCATAAAGAATTTCTATAGTTTGCGCATTCGTCCGGAAATAAGAAAAGCTTACTTCCACCGTTTTTTAAAATCACAGCTTCTAGAAGGTTTACATGATTTCGTAAAAAACATGACTTTTTAGAAAATGTGTTTTATTTCATAAATGGAATCAACATAGTATGCACATTCTACGTCATAAGGACTTTCTATAGTTAGCGCATGCATCTAGAAATAAGAAAAGCTTACTTCCACCGTTTTTCAAAATCACAGTTTCTAGAAGGTTTACATGATTTCTTAAAAAACACGAGTTTTTAGAAAATGTGTTTTATTTCATAAATGGAATCAACAAAGTATGCACATTCTACGTCATAACGACTTTCTATAGTTCGCGCATGCATCCGGAAATAAGAAAAGCTTACTTCCATCGTTTTTTAAAATAATAACTTTTAGAAAGTTTACATGATTACGTAAAAAACACGAGTTTTCAGAAAATGTGTTTTATTTCATAAATGGAATCAAAAAAGTATGCACATTCTACGTCATAACGACTTTCTATAGTTTGCGCATGCGTCCGGAAATAAGAAAAGCTTACTTCCACCATTTTTTAAAATCACAGCTTCTAGAAGGGTTACATGATTTCTTAAAAAACACGAGTTTTTAGAAAATGTGTTTTATTTCATAAATGGAATCAAAAAAGTATGCACATTCTACGTCATAACGACTTTCTATAGTTTGCGCATGCGTTCGGAAATAAGAAAAACCTACTTCCCCCCGTTTTTTAAAATCACAACTTCTAGAAGGTTTACTTGATTTGTTAAAAAACGCGAGTTTTTAGAAAATGTGTTTTATTTAATAAATGGAATCAACAAAGTATGCACATTCTACATCATAACGACTTTCTATAGTTTGCGCATGCGTCCGGAAATAAGAAAAGGTTACTTCCGGAAATAAGAAAAGGTTACTTTCCCCGTTTTTTAAAATCACAGCTTCTAGAAGGTTTACATGATTTCTTAAAAAACATGAGTTTTTAGAAAATGTGTTTTATTTCATAAACGGAATCAACAAAGTATGCACATTCTACGTCATAACGACTTTCTATAGTTTGCGCATGCGTTTGGAAATAAGAAAAGCTTACTTCCCTCTTTTTTTAAAATCACAGCTTCTAGAAGGTTTACATGATTTCGTAAAAAACACGAGTTTTTAGAAAATGTGTTTTATTTCATAAATGGAATCAATAAAGTATGCACATTCTACGTCATAACGGCTTTGTATAGTTTGCGCATGTGTTTGGAAATAAGGAAAACTTACTTCCCCCGTTTTTTAAAATCACAGCTTCTAGAAGGTTTACATGATTTGTTAAAAAACACGCGTTTTCAGAAAATGTGTTTTATTTCATAAATGGAATCAACAAAGTATGCACATTCTATTTCATAACGACTTTCTATAGTTTGCGCATGCGTCCGGAAATAAGAAAAGCTTACTTCCACCGTTTTTTAAAATAATAGCTTCTAGAAGGTTTACATGATTTCGTAAAAAAAACGAGTTTTTAGAAAATGTGTTTTATTTCATAAATGGAATCTACAAAGTATTCACATTCTACGTCATAACGATTATCTATAGTTTGCGCATGCGTTCGGAAATAAGAAAAGCTTACTTCCACCGTTTTTCAAAATCACAGCTTCTAGAAGGTTTACATGATTTCTTAAAAAACACGAGTTTTTAGAAAATGTGTTTTATTTCATAAACGGAAACAACAAAGTATGCACATTCTACGTCATAACGACTTTCTATAGTTTGCGCATGCATCCGGAAATAAGAAAAGCTTACTTCCCCCGTTTTTTAAAATCACAGCTTCTAGAAGGTTTACATGATTTCTTAAAAAACACGAGTTTTTAGAAAATGTGTTTTATTTCATAAACGGAATCAACAAAGTATGCACATTCTACGTCATAACAACTTTCTATTGTTTGCGCATTCGTTTGGAAATAAGAAAAGCTTACTTCCCCCGTTTTTTAAAATCACAGCTTCTAGAAGGTTTACATGATTTCGTAAAAAACACGAGTTTTTAGAAAATGTGTTTTATTTCATAAATGGAATCAACAAAGTATGCAAATTCTACGTCATAACGACTTTCTATAGTTTGCGCATGCGTCCGGAAATAAGAAAAGCTTACTTCCCCCGTTTTTTAAAATAATAGCTTCTAGAAGGTTTACATGATTTCGTAAAAAACACGAGTTTTTAGAAAATGTGTTTTATTTCATAAATGGAATCTACAAAGTATGCACATTCTACATCATAACGACTTTCTATAGTTTGCGCATGCGTCTGGAAATAAGAAAAGCTTAGTTCCCCCGTTTTTTAAAATCACAGCTTCTAGAAGGTTTACCTGATTTCTTAAAAAACACGAGTTTTTATAGAATGTGTATTATTTCATAAATGGAAACAACAAAGTATGCACATTCTACGTCATAACGAATTTCTATAGTTTGCGCATGCGTCTGGAAATAAGAAAAGCTTACTTCCACCGTTTTTTAGAATCACAGCTTCTAGAAGGTTTACATGATTTCTTTAAAAACATGAGTTTTTAGAAAATGTGTTTTATTTCATAAATGGAATCAACAAAGTATGCCCATTCTACGTCATAACGACTTTCTATAGTTTGCGCATTCGTCCGGAAATAAGAAAAGCTTACTTCCACCTTTTTTTAAAATCACAGCTTCTAGAAGGGTTACATGATTTCTTAAAAAACACGAGTTTTTAGAAAATGTGTTTTATTTCATAAATGGAATCTACAAACTATGCACATTCTACCTCATAACGACTTTCTATACTTTGCGCATGCGTCCGGAAATAAAAAATGCTTACTTCCACCGTTTTTTAAAATCACAGCTTCTAGAAGGTTTACATGATTTCCTAAAAAACACGATTTTTTGGAAAATGTGTTTTATTTCATAAATGGAATGAACAAAGTATGCACATTCTACGAGATAACGACTTTCTATAGTTTGCGCATGCGTTTGGAAATAAAAAATCTTACTTGCCCCGTTTTTTAAAATCACGGCTTCTAGAAGGTTTACATGATTTCGTAAAAAACACGAGTTTTTAGAAAATGTGTTTTATTTCATAAATGGAATCTACAAAGTATGCACATTCTATGTCATAACGACTTTCTATAGTTTGCGCATGCGTCCGGAAATAAGAAAAGCTTACTTCCACCGTTTTTTGAAATCACAGCTTCTAGAAGGTTTACATCATTTCGTAAAAAACACGAGTTTGTAGAAAATTTCTTTTATTTCATAAATGGAATCAACAAAGTATGCACATTCTACGTCATAATGACTTTCTATAGTTTGCGCATGCGTCCGGAAATAAGAAAAGCTTACTTCCAACGTTTTTCAAAATCACAGCTTCTAGAAGGTTTACATGATTTCCTAAAAAACACGAGTTTTTGGAAAATGTGTTTTATTTCATAAATGGAATGAACAAAGTATGCACATTCTACGTCATAACGACTTTGTATAGTTTGCGCATGCGTTTGGAAATAAAAAATCTTAGTTGCCCCGTTTTTTAAAATGACGGCTTCTAGAAGGTTTACATGATTTCCTAAAAAACACGAGTTTTTAGAAAATGTGTTTTATTTCATAAATGGAGTCTAAAAAGTATGCACATTCTACGTCATAATGACTTTCTATAGTTTGTGCATGCATCCGGAAATAAGAAAAGCTTACTTCCACCGTTTTTTGAAATCACAACTTCTAGAAGGTTTACATGATTTCCTAAAAAACACGAGTTTGTAGAATATGTGTTTTATTTTATAAATGGAATCAACAAAGTATGCACATTCTACGTCATAATGACTTTCTATAGTTGGCGCATGCGTCCGGAAATAAGAAAAGCTTACTTCCAATGTTTTTCAAAATCACAGCTTCTAGAAGCTTTACATGATTTCTTTAAAAACACGAGTTTTTAGAAAATGTGTTTTATTTCATAAATGGAATCAACAAAGTATGCACATTCTACGTGATAACGACTTTCTATAGTTTGCGTATTCGTCCGGAAATAAGAAAAGCTTACTTCCACCGTTTTTTTAAATCACAGCTTCTAGAAGGTTTACATGATTTCGTAAAAAACACGAGTTTTTAGAAAATGTGTTTTATTTCATAAATGGAATCAACAAAGTATGCACATTCTAAGTCATAACGACTTTCCATAGTTTGCCCATTCATCCGGAAATAAGAAAAGCTTACTTCCAGCTTTTTTTAAAATCACAGCATGTAGAAGGTTTACATGATTTCTTAAAAAACACGAGTTTTTAGAAAATGTGTTTTATTTCATAAATGAAATCAACAAGGTATGCACATTCTACGTCATAACGACTTTCTATAGTTTGCCCATGCGTCCGGAAATAAGAAAAGCTTACTTCCACCGTTTTTTAAAATCACAGCTTCTAGAAGGTTTACATGATTTCGTAAAAAAACACGAGTTTTTAGAAAATGTGTTTTATTTCATAAATTGAATCTACAAAGTATGCACATTCTATGTCATAACGACTTTCTATAGTTTGCGCATTCGTCCGGAAATAAGAAAAGCTTACTTCTACCGTTTTTTAAAATCACAGCTTCTAGAAGCTTTACATGATTTCGTAAAAAACACGAGTTTTTAGAAAATGTGTTTTATTTCATAAATGGAATCTACAAAGTATGCACATTCTACGTCATAACGACTTTCTATAGTTTGCGCATTCATCCGGAAATAAGAAAAGCTTACTTCCACCGTTTTTTAAAATCACAGCTTCTAGAAAGTTTACATGATTTCTTAAAAAAAATGAGTTTTTAGCAAATGTGTTTTATTTCATAAATGGAATGAACAAAGTATGCACATTCTACGTAATAACGACTTTCTATAGTTTCCGCATTCGACCGGAAATAAGAAAAGCTTACTTCCACCGTTTTTTAAAATCACAGCTTCTAGAAGGTTTACATGATTTCGTAAAAAACATGACTTTTTAGAAAATGTGTTTTATTTCATAAATGGAATCAACATAGTATGCACATTCTACGTCATAAGGACTTTCTATAGTTAGCGCATGCATCTAGAAATAAGAAAAGCTTACTTCCACCGTTTTTTAAAATCACGGCTTCTAGAAGGTTTACATGATTTCGTAAAAAACACGAGTTTTTAGAAAATGTGTTTTATTTCATAAATGGAATCTACAAAGTATGCACATTCTATGTCATAACGACTTTCTATAGTTTGCGCATGCGTCCGGAAATAAGAAAAGCTTACTTCCACCGTTTTTTGAAATCACAGCTTCTAGAAGGTTTACATCATTTCGTAAAAAACACGAGTTTGTAGAAAATTTCTTTTATTTCATAAATGGAATCAACAAAGTATGCACATTCTACGTCATAATGACTTTCTATAGTTTGCGCATGCGTCCGGAAATAAGAAAAGCTTACTTCCAACGTTTTTCAAAATCACAGCTTCTAGAAGGTTTACATGATTTCCTAAAAAACACGAGTTTTTGGAAAATGTGTTTTATTTCATAAATGGAATGAACAAAGTATGCACATTCTACGTCATAACGACTTTGTATAGTTTGCGCATGCGTTTGGAAATAAAAAATCTTAGTTGCCCCGTTTTTTAAAATGACGGCTTCTAGAAGGTTTACATGATTTCCTAAAAAACACGAGTTTTTAGAAAATGTGTTTTATTTCATAAATGGAGTCTAAAAAGTATGCACATTCTACGTCATAATGACTTTCTATAGTTTGTGCATGCATCCGGAAATAAGAAAAGCTTACTTCCACCGTTTTTTGAAATCACAACTTCTAGAAGGTTTACATGATTTCCTAAAAAACACGAGTTTGTAGAATATGTGTTTTATTTTATAAATGGAATCAACAAAGTATGCACATTCTACGTCATAATGACTTTCTATAGTTGGCGCATGCGTCCGGAAATAAGAAAAGCTTACTTCCAATGTTTTTCAAAATCACAGCTTCTAGAAGCTTTACATGATTTCTTTAAAAACACGAGTTTTTAGAAAATGTGTTTTATTTCATAAATGGAATCAACAAAGTATGCACATTCTACGTGATAACGACTTTCTATAGTTTGCGTATTCGTCCGGAAATAAGAAAAGCTTACTTCCACCGTTTTTTTAAATCACAGCTTCTAGAAGGTTTACATGATTTCGTAAAAAACACGAGTTTTTAGAAAATGTGTTTTATTTCATAAATGGAATCAACAAAGTATGCACATTCTAAGTCATAATGACTTTCCATAGTTTGCGCATTCGTCCGGAAATAAGAAAAGCTTACTTCCACCTTTTTTTAAAATCACAGCATGTAGAAGGTTTACATGATTTCTTAAAAAACACGAGTTTTTAGAAAATGTGTTTTATTTCATAAATGGAATCAATAAAGTATGCACATTCTATGTCATAACGACTTTCTATAGTTTGCCCATGCGTCCGGAAATAAGAAAAGCTTACTTCCACCGTTTTTTAAAATCACAGCTTCTAGAAGGTTTAAATGATTTCGTAAAAAACACGAGATTTTAGAAAATGTGTTTTATTTCATAAATTGAATCTACAAAGTATGCACATTCTATTTCATAACGACTTTCTATAGTTTGCGCATTCGTCCGGAAATAAGAAAAGCTTACTTCTACCGTTTTTTTAAATCACAGCTTCTAGAAGGTTTACATGATTTCGTAAAAAACACGAGTTTTTAGAAAATGTGTTTTATTTCATAAATGGAATCTACAAAGTATGCACATTCTACGTCATAACGACTTTCTGTAGTTTGCGCATTCATCCGGAAATAAGAAAAGCTTACTTCTACTGTTTTTTAAAATCACAGCTTCTAGAAGGTTTACATGATTTCTTAAAAAAAACGAGTTTTTAGAAAATGTGTTTTATTTCATAAATGGAATGAACAAAGTATGCACATTCTACGTAATAACGACTTTCTATAGTTTCCGCATTCGACCGGAAATAAGAAAAGCTTACTTCCACCGTTTTTTAAAATCGCAGCTTCTAGAAGGTTTACATGATTTCGTAAAAAACACGACTTTTTAAAAAATGTGTTTTATTTCAAAAATGGAATCAACATAGTATGCACATTCTACGTCATAAGGACTTTCTATAGTTAGCGCATGCATCCAGAAATAAGAAAAGCTTACTTCCACCGTTTTTCAAAATCACAGCTTCTAGAAGGTTTACATGATTTCTTAAAAAACACGAGTTTTTAGAAAATGTGTTTTATTTCATAAATGGAATCAACAAAGTATGCACATTCTACGTCATAACGACTTTCTATAGTTCGCGCATGCGTCCGGAAATAAGAAAAGCTTACTTCCATCGTTTTTTAAAATAATAACTTCTAGAAAGTTTACATGATTTCGTAAAAAACACGAGTTTTCAGAAAATGTGTTTTATTTCATAAATGGAATCAAAAAAGTATGCACATTCTACGTCATAACGACTTTCTATAGTTTGCGCATGCGTCCGGAAATAAGAAAAGCTTACTTCCACCATTTTTTAAAATCACAGCTTCTAGAAGGGTTACATGAGTTCTTAAAAAACACGAGTTTTTAGAAAATGTGTTTTGTTTCATTAATGGAATCAACAAAGTATGCACATTCTACGTCATAACGAATTTCTATACTTCGCGCATGGGTCCGGAAATAAGAAAAGCTTACTTCCACAGTTTTTGAAAATCACAGCTTCTAGAAGGTTTACATGATTTCTTAAAAAACACGATTTTTTAGAAAATGTGTTTTATTTCATAAATGGAATCAACAAAGTACGCACATTCTATGTCATAATGACTTTCTATAGTTTGTGCATGCGTTTGGAAATAAAAAAGCATACTTGCCCTGTTTTTTAAAATCACGGTTCCTAGAAGGTTTACATGATTTCTTAAAAAACACGAGTTTTTAGAAAACTTGTTTTATTTCATAAATGGAATCTACAAAGTATGCACATTCTACGTCATAACGACTTTCTATAGTTTGCGCATGCGTCCGGAAATAAGAAAAGCTTACTTCCACCGTTTTTTGAAATCACAGCTTCTAGAAGTTTTACATGATTTCATAAAAAACATGAGTTTGTAGAAAATGTGTTTTATTTCATAAATGGAATGAACAAAGTATGCACATTCTACGTCACAACGACTTTCTATAGTTTGCGCATGCGTCCGGAAATAAGAAAAGCTTACTTCCCCCGTATTTTAAAATCACAGCTCCTAGAAGGTTTACATGATTTCTTAAAAAACACGAGTTTTTAGAAAATGTGTTTTATTTCATAAATGGAATCGACAAAGTATGCACATTCTACGTCATAACGACTTTCTATAGTTTGTGCATTCGTCCGGAAATAAGAAAAGCTTACTTCAACCGTTTTTTAAAATCACAGCTTCTAGAAGGTTTACATGATTTCGTAAAAAACACGAGTTTTTAGAAAATGTGTTTTATTTCATAAATGGAATCTACAAAGTATGCACATTCTACGTCATAACGACTTTCTATAGTTTGCACATTCATTCGGAAATAACAAAAGCTTACTTCCACCGTTTTTTAAAATCACAGCTTCTAGAAGGTTTACATGATTTCTTAAAAAAAACGAGTTTTTAGAAAATGTGTTTTATTTCGTGAATGGAATCAACAAAGTATTCACATTCTACGTAATAACGACTTTCTATAGTTTCCGCATTCGACTGGAAATAAGAAAAGCTTACTTCCACCGTTTTTTAAAATCACAGCTTCTAGAAGGTTTACATGATTTCGTAAAAAACAGAACTTTTTAGAAAATGTGTTTTATTTCATAAATGGAATCAACATAGTATGCACATTCTACGTCATAACGACTTTCTGTAGTTTGCGCATTCATCTGGAAATAAGAAAAGCTTACTTCCACCGTTTTTTAAAATCACAGCTTCTAGAAGGTTTACATGATTTCTTAAAAAAAACGAGTTTTTAGAAAATGTGTTTTATTTCATAAATGGAATGAACAAAGTATGCACATTCTACGTAATAACGACTTTCTATAGTTTCCGCATTCGACCGGAAATAAGAAAAGCTTACTTCCACCGTTTTTTTAAAATCACAGCTTCTAGAAGGTTTACATGATTTCGTAAAAAACACGAGTTTTTAGAAAATGTGTTTTATTTCATAAATGGAATCAACATAGTATGCACATTCTACGTCATAAGGACTTTGTATAGTTTGCGCATGCGTCCGGAAATAAGAAAAGCTTACTTCCATCGTTTTTCAAAATCACAGCTTCTAGAAGGTTTACATGATTTCTTAAAAAACACGAGTTTTTAGAAAATGTGTTTTATTTCATAAATGGAATCAACAAAGTATGCACATTCTACGTCATAACGACTTTCTATAGTTCGCGCATGCGTCCGAAAATAAGAAAAGCTTACTTCCATCGTTTTTTAAAATAATAGCTTCTAGAAGGTTTACATGATTTCGTAAAAAACACGAGTTTTTAGAAAATGTATTTTATTTCATAAATGGAATCAAAAAAGTATGCACATTCTAAGTCATAACGACTTTCTATAGTTTGCGCATGCGTCCGGAAATAAGAAAAGCTTACTTCCACCATTTTTTAAAATCACAGCTTCTAGAAGGGTTACATGATTTCTTAAAAAACACGAGTTTTTAAAAATGTGTTTTATTTCATAAATGGAATCATCAAAGTATGCACATTCTACGTCATAACGAATTTCTATAGTTTGCGCATGCGTCCGGAAATAAGAAAAGCTTACTTCCCCCGTTTTTTAAAATCACAGCTTCTAGAAGGTTTACATGATTTCTTAAAAAACACGATTTTTTAGAAAATGTGTTTTATTTCATAAATGGAATCAACAAAGTACGCACATTCTATGTCATAATGACTTTCTATAGTTTGTGCATGTGTTTGGAAATAAAAAAGCATACTTGCCCTGTTTTTTAAAATCACGGTTCTTAGAAGGTTTACATGATTTCTTAAAAAACACGAGTTTTTAGAAAATTTGTTTTATTTCATAAATGGAATCTACAAAGTATGCACATTCTACGTCATAACGACTTTCTATAGTTTGCGCATGCGTCCGGAAATAAGAAAAGCTTACTTCCACCGTTTTTTGAAATCACAGCTTCTAGAAGGTTTACATGATTTCATAAAAAACACGAGTTTGTAGAAAATGTGTTTTATTTCATAAATGGAATCAACAAAGTATGCACATTCTATGTCATAACGACTTTCTATAGTTTGCGCATTCGTCCGGAAATAAGAAAAGCTTACTTCCACCGTTTTTCAAAATCCCAGCTTCTAGAAGGTTTACATGATTTCTTAAAAAACACGAGTTTTTAGAAAATGTGTTTTATTTCATAAATGGAATCAACAAAGTATGCACATTCTATGTCATAACAACTTTCAATAGTTTGCGCATGCCTTTGGAAATAAGAAAAGCTTACTTCCACAGTTATTTGAAATCACAGCTTCTAGAAGGTTTACATGATTTCGTAAAAAACATGAGTTTGTAGAAAATGTGTTTTATTTCATAAATGGAATGAACAAAGTATGCACATTCTACGTCATAACGACTTTCTATAGTTTGCGCATGCGTCCGGAAATACGAAAAGCTTACTTCCCCCGTATTTTAAAATCACAGCTCCTAGAAGGTTTACATGATTTCTTAAAAAACACGAGTTTTTAGAAAATGTGTTTTATTTCATAAATGGAATCGACAAAGTATGCACATTCTACGTCATAACGACTTTCTATAGTTTGCGCATTCATCCGGAAATAAGAAAAGCTTACTTCAACCGTTTTTTAAAATCACAGCTTCTAGAAGGTTTACATGATTTCGTAAAAAAACACGAGTTTTTAGAAAATGTGTTTTATTTCATAAATGGAATCAACAAAGTATGCACATTCTACGTCATAACGACTTTCTATAGTTTACGCATGCTTCCATAAATAAGAAAAGCTTACTTCCATCGTTTTTTAAAATAATAGCTTCTAGAAGGTTTACATGATTTCGTAAAAAACGAGAGTTTTTAGAAAATGTGTTTTATTACATAAATGGAATCTTCAAAGTATGCAGATTCTACGTCATAACGACTTTCTATAGTTTGCGCATGCATCCGGAAATAAGAAAAGCTTACTTCCCCCGTTTTTTAAAATCACAGCTTCTAGAAGGTTTACATGATTTGGTAAAAAACACGAGTTTTTAGAAAATGTGTTTTATTTCATAAATGGAATCTAAAAGTATGCACATTCTACGTCATAACGACTTTCTATAGTTTGCGCATGCGTCCGGAAATAAGAAAAGCTTACTTCCGCCGTTTTTTAAAATCACAGCTTCTAGAAGGTTTACATGATTTTTTAAAAAACACGAGTTTTTAGAAAATGTGTTTTATTTCATAAATGGAATCAACAAAGTATGCACATTCTATATCATAACGACTTTCTATAGTTTGCGCATGACTTTGGAAATAACAAAAGCTTACTTCCCCCGTTTTTTAAAATCACAGCTTCTAGAAGGTTTACATGATTTCTTAAAAAAAACGAGTTTTTAGAAAATGTGTTTTATTTCATAAATGGAATGAACAAAGTATGCACATTCTACGTAATAACGACTTTCTATAGTTTCCGCATTCGACCGGAAATAAGAAAAGCTTACTTCCACCGTTTTTTAAAATCGCAGCTTCTAGAAGGTTTACATGATTTCGTAAAAAACACGACTTTTTAAAAAATGTGTTTTATTTCAAAAATGGAATCAACATAGTATGCACATTCTATGTCATAAGGACTTTCTATAGTTAGCGCATTCATCCAGAAATAAGAAAAGCTTACTTCCACCGTTTTTCAAAATCACAGCTTCTAGAAGGTTTACATGATTTCTTAAAAAACACGAGTTTTTAGAAAATGTGTTTTATTTCATAAATGGAATCAACAAAGTATGCACATTCTACGTCATAACGACTTTCTATAGTTCGCGCATGCGTCCGGAAATAAGAAAAGCTTACTTCCATCGTTTTTTAAAATAATAACTTCTAGAAAGTTTACATGATTTCGTAAAAAACACGAGTTTTCAGAAAATGTGTTTTATTTCATAAATGGAATCAAAAAAGTATGCACATTCTACGTCATAACGACTTTCTATAGTTTGCGCATGCGTCCGGAAATAAGAAAAGCTTACTTCCACCATTTTTTAAAATCACAGCTTCTAGAAGGGTTACATGATTTCTTAAAAAACACGAGTTTTTAGAAAATGTGTTTTGTTTCATAAATGGAATCAACAAAGTATGCACATTCTACGTCATAACGAATTTCTATAGTTCGCGCATGCGTCCGGAAATAAGAAAAGCTTACTTCCACAGTTTTTGAAAATCACAGCTTCTAGAAGGTTTACATGATTTCTTAAAAAACACGATTTTTTAGAAAATGTGTTTTATTTCATAAATGGAATCAACAAAGTACGCACATTCTATGTCATAATGACTTTCTATAGTTTGTGCATGCGTTTGGAAATAAAAAAGCATACTTGCCCTGTTTTTTAAAATCACAGTTCCTAGAAGGTTTACATGATTTCTTAAAAAACACGAGTTTTTAGAAAACTTGTTTTATTTCATAAATGGAATCTACAAAGTATGCACATTCTACGTCAAAACGACTTTCTATAGTTTGCGCATGCGTCCGGAAATAAGAAAAGCTTACTTCCACCGTTTTTTTGAAATCACAGCTTCTAGAAGTTTTACATGATTTCATAAAAAACATGAGTTTGTAGAAAATGTGTTTTATTTCATAAATGGAATGAACAAAGTATGCACATTCTACGTCATAACGACTTTCTATAGTTTGCGCATGCGTCCGGAAATAAGAAAAGCTTACTTCCCCCGTATTTTAAAATCACAGCTCCTAGAAGGTTTACATGATTTCTTAAAAAACACGAGTTTTTAGAAAATGTGTTTTATTTCATAAATGGAATCGACAAAGTATGCACATTCTACGTCATAACGACTTTCTATAGTTTGTGCATTCGTCCGGAAATAAGAAAAGCTTACTTCAACCGTTTTTTAAAATCACAGCTTCTAGAAGGTTTACATGATTTCGTAAAAAACACGAGTTTTTAGAAAATGTGTTTTATTTCATAAATGGAATCTACAAAGTATGCACATTCTACGTCATAACGAATTTCTATAGTTTGCACATTCATTCGGAAATAACAAAAGCTTACTTCCACCGTTTTTTAAAATCACAGCTTCTAGAAGGTTTACATGATTTCTTAAAAAAAACGAGTTTTTAGAAAATGTGTTTTATTTCGTGAATGGAATCAACAAAGTATTCACATTCTACGTAATAACGACTTTCTATAGTTTCCGCATTCGACTGGAAATAAGAAAAGCTTACTTCCACCGTTTTTTAAATTCACAGCTTCTAGAAGGTTTACATGATTTCGTAAAAAACAGAACTTTTTAGAAAATGTGTTTTATTTCATAAATGGAATCAACATAGTATGCACATTCTACGTCATAACGACTTTCTGTAGTTTGCGCATTCATCCGGAAATAAGAAAAGCTTACTTCCACCGTTTTTAAAATCACAGCTTCTAGAAGGTTTACATGATTTCTTAAAAAAAACGAGTTTTTAGAAAATGTGTTTTATTTCATAAATGGAATGAACAAAGTATGCACATTCTACGTAATAACGACTTTCTATAGTTTCCGCATTCGACCGGAAATAAGAAAAGCTTACTTCCACCGTTTTTTAAAATCACAGCTTCTAGAAGGTTTACATGATTTCGTAAAAAACACGAGTTTTTAGAAAATGTGTTTTATTTCATAAATGGAATCAACATAGTATGCACATTCTACGTCATAAGGACTTTGTATAGTTTGCGCATGCGTCCGGAAATAAGAAAAGCTTACTTCCATCGTTTTTCAAAATCACAGCTTCTAGAAGGTTTACATGATTTCTTAAAAAACACAAGTTTTTAGAAAATGTGTTTTATTTCATAAATGGAATCAACAAAGTATGCACATTCTACGTCATAACGACTTTCTATAGTTCGCGCATGCGTCCGAAAATAAGAAAAGCTTACTTCCATCATTTTTTAAAATAATAGCTTCTAGAAGGTTTACATGATTTCGTAAAAAACACGAGTTTTTAGAAAATGTATTTTATTTCATAAATGGAATCAACAAAGTATGCACATTCTACGTCATAACGAATTTCTATAGTTTGCGCATGCGTCCGGAAATAAGAAAAGCTTACTTCCACAGTTTTTGAAAATCACAGCTTCTAGAAGGTTTACATGATTTCTTAAAAAACACGATTTTTTAGAAAATGTGTTTTATTTCATAAATGGAATCAACAAAGTACGCACATTCTATGTCATAATGACTTTCTATAGTTTGTGCATGCGTTTGGAAATAAAAAAGCATACTTGCCCTGTTTTTTAAAATCACGGATCCTAGAACGTTTACATGATTTCTTAAAAAACACGAGTTTTTAGAAAATTTGTTTTATTTCATAAATGGAATCTACAAAGTATGCACATTCTACGTCATAACGACTTTCTATAGTTTGCGCATGCGTCCGGAAATAAGAAAAGCTTACTTCCACCGTTTTTTGAAATCACAGCTTCTAGAAGGTTTACATGATTTCATAAAAAACACGAGTTTGTAGAAAATGTGTTTTATTTCATAAATGGAATCAACAAAGTATGCACATTCTATGTCATAACGACTTTCTATAGTTTGCGCATTCGTCCGGAAATAAGAAAAGCTTACTTCCACCGTTTTTCAAAATCCCAGCTTCTAGAAGGTTTACATGATTTCTTAAAAAACACGAGTTTTTAGAAAATGTGTTTTATTTCATAAATGGAATCAACAAAGTATGCACATTCTATGTCATAACAACTTTCAATAGTTTGCGCATGCCTTTGGAAATAAGAAAAGCTTACTTCCACAGTTATTTGAAATCACAGCTTCTAGAAGGTTTACATGATTTCGTAAAAAACACGAGTTTGTAGAAAATGTGTTTTATTTCATAAATGGAATGAACAAAGTATGCACATTCTACGTCATAACGACTTTCTATAGTTTGCGCATGCGTCCGGAAATAAGAAAAGCTTACTTCCCCCGTATTTTAAAATCACAGCTCCTAGAAGGTTTACATGATTTCTTAAAAAACACGAGTTTTTAGAAAATGTGTTTTATTTCATAAATGGAATCGACAAAGTATGCACATTCTACGTCATAACGACTTTCTATAGTTTGCGCATTCGTCCGGAAATAAGAAAAGCTTACTTCAACCGTTTTTTAAAATCACAGCTTCTAGAAGGTTTACATGATTTCGTAAAAAACACGAGTTTTTAGAAAATGTGTTTTATTTCATAAATGGAATCAACAAAGTATGCACATTCTACGTCATAACGACTTTCTATAGTTTACGCATGCGTCCATAAATAAGAAAAGCTTACTTCCATCGTTTTTTAAAATAATAGCTTCTAGAAGGTTTACATGATTTCGTAAAAAACGAGAGTTTTTAGAAAATGTGTTTTATTACATAAATGGAATCTTCAAAGTATGCACATTCTACGTCATAACGACTTTCTATAGTTTGCGCATGCATCCGGAAATAAGAAAAGCTTACTTCCCCCGTTTTTTAAAATCACAGCTTCTAGAAGGTTTACATGATTTGGTAAAAAACACGAGTTTTTAGAAAATGTGTTTTATTTCATAAATGGAATCTACAAAGTATGCACATTCTACGTCATAACGACTTTCTATAGTTTGCGCATGCGTCCGGAAATAAGAAAAGCTTACTTCCCCCGTTTTTTAAAATCACAGCTTCTAGAAGGTTTACATGATTTTTTAAAAAACACGAGTTTTTAGAAAATGTGTTTTATTTCATAAATGGAATCAACAAAGTATGCACATTCTATATCATAACGACTTTCTATAGTTTGCGCATGACTTTGGAAATAACAAAAGCTTACTTCCCCCGTTTTTTAAAATCACAGCTTCTAGAAGGTTTAAATGATTTCGTAAAAAACACGACGTTTTAGAAAATGTGTTTTATTTCATAAATGGAATCAACAAAGTATGCACATTCTACATCATAACAACTTTCTATAGTTTGCGCATGCATCCGGAAATAAAAAAAGCTTACTTCCCCCGTTTTTTAAAATCATAGCTTCTAGAAGGTTTACCTGATTTCCTAAAAAACACGAGTTTTTAGAAAATGTGTTTTATTTCATAAATGGAATCAACAAAGTATGCACATTCTACATCATAACGACTTTCTATAGTTTGCGCATGCGTTTGGAAATAAAAAAATCTTACTTCCCCCGTTTTTTAAAATCACAGCTTCTAGAAGGTTTACATGATTTCTTAAAAAACACGAGTTTTTAGAAAATGTGTTTTATTTCATAAATGGAATTAATAAAGTATGCACATTCTATGTCACAACGACTTTCTATAGTTTGCGCATGCCTTTGGAAATAAGAAAAGCTTACTTCCCCCGTTTTTTAAAATCACAGCTTCTAGAAGGTTTACATGATTTGGTAAAAAACACGAGTTTTTAGAAAATGTGTTTTATTTCATAAATGGAATCAACAAAGTATGCACATTCTACGTCATAACGAATTTCTATAGTTTGCGCATGCGTCCGGAAATAAGAAAAGCTTACTTCCCCCGTTTTTTAAAATCAAAGCTTCTAGAAGGTTTACATGATTTCTTAAAAAACACGAGCTTTTAGAAAATGTGTTTTATTTCATAAATGGAAACAACAAAGTATGAACATTCTACATCATAACGACTTTCTACAGTTTGCGCATGCGTCCGGAAATAAGAAAAGCTTACTTCCACCCTTTTTTAAAATCACAGCTTCTAGGAGGTTTACATGATTTCTTAAAAAACACGAGTTTTTAGAAAATGTGTTTTATTTCATAAATGGAATCAAGAAAGCATGCACATTCTAGATCATAACGACTTTCTGTATTTTGCGCATGCGTCCGGAAATAAGAAAAGCTTACTTCCCCCGTTTTTTAAAATCACAGCTTCTAGAAGGTTTACATGATTTCGTAAAAAACATGAGTTTTTAGAAAATGTGTTTTATTTCATAAATGGAATCTACAAAGTATGCACATTCTACGTCATAACGACTTTCTATAGTTTGCGCATGCGTTTGGAAATAAGAAAATCTTACTTCCCGTGTTTTTTAAAATCACAGCTTCTAGAAGGTTTACATGATTTGTTAAAAAACAAGAGTTTTTAGAAAATGTGTTTTATTTCATAAATGGAATCAACAAAGTATGCACATTCTACGTCATAACGACTTTCTATAGTTTGCGCATGCGTTTGGAAATAAGAAAATCTTACTTCCCCCGTTTTTTAAAATCACAGCTTCTAGAAGGTTTACATGATTTCTTAAAAAACATGAGTTTTTAGAAAATGTGTTTTATTTCATAAATGGAATCTACAAAGTATGCACATTCTACGTCATAACGACTTTCTACAGTTTGCGCATTCGTCCGGAAATAAGAAAAGCTTACTTCCACCGTTTTTTAAAATCACAGCTTCTAGAAGGTTTACATGATTTCTTAAAAAACAAGAGTTTTTAGAAAATGTGTTTTATTTCATAAATGGAATCTACAAAGTATGCACATTCTACGTCATAACGACTTTCTATAGTTTGCGCATTCATCCGGAAATAAGAAAAGCTTACTTCCTCCGTTTTTTAAAATCACAGCTTCTAGAAGGTTTACATGATTTCGTAAAAAACATGAGTTTTTAGAAAATGTGTTTTATTTCATAAATGGAATCTACAAAGTATGCACATTCTACGTAATAACGACTTTCTATAGTTTCCGCATTCGACCGGAAATAAGAAAAGCTTACTTCCACTGTTTTTTAAAATCACAGCTTCTAGAAGGTTTACATGATTTCGTAAAAAACACGAGTTTGTAGAAAATGTGTTTTATTTCATAAATGGAATGAACAAAGTATGCACATTCTACGTCATAACGACTTTCTATAGTTTGCGCATGCGTCCGGAAATAAGAAAAGCTTACTTCCCCCGTATTTTAAAATCACAGCTCCTAGAAGGTTTACATGATTTCTTAAAAAACACGAGTTTTTAGAAAATGTGTTTTATTTCATAAATGGAATCGACAAAGTATGCACATTCTACGTCATAACGACTTTCTATAGTTTGCGCATTCGTCTGGAAATAAGAAAAGCTTACTTCAACCGTTTTTTAAAATCACAGCTTCTAGAAGGTTTACATGATTTCGTAAAAAACACGAGTTTTTAGAAAATGTGTTTTATTTCATAAATGGAATCAACAAAGTATGCACATTCTACGTCATAACGACTTTCTATAGTTTACGCATGCGTCCATAAATAAGAAAAGCTTACTTCCATCGTTTTTTAAAATAAAAGCTTCTAGAAGGTTTACATGATTTCGTAAAAAACGAGAGTTTTTAGAAAATGTGTTTTATTACATAAATGGAATCTTCAAAGTATGCACATTCTACGTCATAACGACTTTCTATAGTTTGCGCATGCATCCGGAAATAAGAAAAGCTTACTTCCCCCGTTTTTTAAAATCACAGCTTCTAGAAGGTTTACATGATTTGGTAAAAAACACGAGTTTTTAGAAAATGTGTTTTATTTCATAAATGGAATCTACAAAGTATGCACATTCTACGTCATAACGACTTTCTATAGTTTGCGCATGCGTCCGGAAATAAGAAAAGCTTACTTCCCCCGTTTTTTAAAATCACAGCTTCTAGAAGGTTTACATGATTTTTTAAAAAACACGAGTTTTTAGAAAATGTGTTTTATTTCATAAATGGAATCAACAAAGTATGCACATTCTATATCATAACGACTTTCTATAGTTTGCGCATGACTTTGGAAATAACAAAAGCTTACTTCCCCCGTTTTTTAAAATCACAGCTTCTAGAAGGTTTAAATGATTTCGTAAAAAACACGACTTTTTAGAAAATGTGTTTTATTTCATAAATGGAATCAACAAAGTATGCACATTCCATGTCATAATGACTTTCTATAGTTTGCGCATTCGTCCGGAAATAAGAAAAGCTTACTTCCCCTGTTTTTTAAAATCACAGCTTCTAAAGGTTTACATAATTTCTTAAAAAACACGAGTTTTTAGAAAATGTGTTTTATTTCATAAATGGAATCAATAAGGTATGCACATTCTACGTCATAACGACTTTCTATAGTTTTCCCATGTGGGAAATAAGAAAAGCTTACTTCCCGCGTTTTTTAAAATCACAGCTTCTAGAAGGTTTACATGATTTGTTAAAAAACACGAGTTTTTAGAAAATGTGTTTTATTTCATAAATGGAATCAACAAAGTATGCACATTCTACGTCATAACGAATTTCCATAGTTTTCCCATGCGTCCGGAAATAAGAAAAGCTTACTTCAACCGTTTTTTAAAATCACAGCTTCTAGAAGGTTTACATGATTTCGTAAAAAACACGAGTTTTTAGAAAATGTGTTTTATTTCATAAATTGAATCTACAAAGTATGCACATTCTATGTCATAACGACTTTCTATAGTTTGCGCATTCGTCCGGAAATAAGAAAAGCTTACTTCTACCGTTTTTTAAAATCACGGCTTCTAGAAGGTTTACATGATTTCGTAAAAAACATGAGTTTTTAGAAAATGTGTTTTATTTCATAAATGGAATCTACAAAGTATGCACATTCTACGTCATAACGACTTTCTATAGTTTGCGCATTCATCCGGAAATAAGAAAAGCTTACTTCCACCGTATTTTAAAATCACAGCTTCTAGAAGGTTTACATGATTTCTTAAAAAAAATGAGTTTTTAGAAAATGTGTTTTATTTCGTGAATGGAATCAACAAAGTATGGACATTCTACGTAATAACGACTTTCTATAGTTTCCACATTCGACCGGAAATAAGAAAAGCTTACTTCCACCGTTTTTTAAAATCACAGCTTCTAGAGGGTTTACATGATTTCTTAAAAAACACGAGTTTTTAGAAAATGTGTTTTATTTCATAAATGGAATCAACAAAGTATGCACATTCTACGTCATAACGACTTTCTATAGTTTGCGCATGCGTCCGGAAATAAGAAAAGCTTACTTCCATCGTTTTTTAAAATAATAGCTTCTAGAAGGTTTACATGATTTCGTAAAAAACACGAGTTTTTAGAAAATGTGTTTTATTTCATAAATGGAATCTACAAAGTATGCACATTCTACGTCATAACGACTTTCTATAGTTTGCGGATGCGTCCGGAAATAAGAAAAGCTTACTTCCCTCGTTTTTTAAAATCACAGCTTCTAGAAGGTTTACATGAATTGGTAAAAAACACGAGTTTTTAGAAAATGTGTTTTATTTCATAAATGGAATCTACAAAGTATGCACATTCTATGTCATAACGACTTTCTATAGTTTGCGCATGCGTCCGGAAATAAGAAAAGCTTACTTCCGCCGTTTTTTACAATCACAGCTTCTAGAAGGTTTACATGATTTCTTAAAAAACACGAGTTTTTAGAAAATGTGTTTTATTTCATAAATGGAATCAACAAAGTATGCACATTCTATGTCATAACGACTTTCTATAGTTTGCGCATGCCTTTGGAAATAACAAAAGCTTACTTCCCCCGTTTTTTAAAATCACAGCTTCTAGAAGGTTTACATGATTTCGTAAAAAACACGAGTTTTTAGAAAATGTGTTTTATTTCATAAATGGAATCAACAAAGTATGCACATTCTACGTCATAACGACTTTCTATAGTTTGCGCATGCGTCCGGAAATAAGAAAAGCTTACTTCCCCCGTTTTTTAAAATCACAGCTTCTAGAAGGTTTACATGATTTCCTAAAAAACACGAGTTTTTAGAAAATGTGTTTTATTTCATAAATGGAATCAACAAAGTATGCACATTCTACGTCATAACGACTTTCTATAGTTTGCGCATGCGTTTGGAAATAAGAAAATCTTACTTCCCCCGTTTTTTAAAATCACAGCTTCTAGAAGGTTTACATGATTTCTTAAAAAACACGAGTTTTTAGAAAATGTGTTTTATTTCATAAATGGAATCAAAAAAGTATGCACATTCTATGTCACAACGACTTTCTATAGTTTGCGCATGCCTTTGGAAATAAGAAAAGCTTACTTCCCCCGTTTTTAAAAATCACAGCTTCTAGAAGGTTTACATGATTTCGTAAAAAACACGAGTTTTTAGAAAATGTGTTTTATTTCATAAATGGAATCAACAAAGTATGCACATTCTACGTCATAACGACTTTCTATAGTTTGCGCATCCGTCCGGAAATAAGAAAAGCTTACTTCCACCATTTTTTAAAATCACAGCTTCTAGAAGGTTTACATGATTTCATAAAAAACACGAGTTTTTAGAAAATGTGTTTTATTTCATAAATGGAATCAACAAAGTATGCACATTCTACATCATAACGACTTTCTATAATTTGCGCATGAGTCCGGAAATAAGAAAAGCTTACTTACACCATTTTTTAAAATCACAGCTTCTAGAAGGTTTACATGATTTCATAAAAAACACGAGTTTTTAGAAAATGTGTTTTATTTCATAAATGGAATCTACAAAGTATGCACATTCTACGTCATAACGACTTTCTATAGTTTGCGCATGTGTCCAGAAATAAGAAAAGCTTACTTCCACCTTTTTTTTAAATCACAGCTTCTAGAAGGTTTACATGATTTCGTAAAAAACACGAGTTTTTAGAAAATGTGTTTTGTTTCATAAATGGAATATACAAAGTATGCACATTCTACGTCATAACGACTTTCTATAGTTTGCGCATGCGTCCGTAAATAAGAAAAGCTTGCTTCCCCCGTTTTTTAAATTCACAGCTTCTAGAAGGTTTACATGATTTCTTAAAAAACACGAGTTTTTAGAAAATGTGTTTTATTTCATAAATGGAATCAACAAAGTATGCACATTCTATGTCATAACGACTTTCTATAGTTTGCGCATGTGTTTGGAAATAAGAAAAGCTTACTTCCACCGTTTTTCTAAATCACAGCTTCTAGAAGGTTTACATGGTTTCTTAAAAAACATCAGTTTTTAGAAAATGTGTTTTATTTCATAAATGGAATCAACAAAGTATGCACATTCTACATCATAACGACTTTCAATAGTTTGGGCATGCGTCCGGAAATAAGAAAAGCTTACTTCCACCGTTTTTTAAAATCACAGCTTCTAGAAGGTTTACATGATTTCTTAAAAAACACGAGTTTTTAAAAAATGTGTTTTATTTCATAAATGTAATCTACAAAGTATGCACATTCTATGTCATAACGACTTTCAATAGTTTGCGCATGCATCCGGAAATAAGAAAAGCTTACTTCCCCCGTTTTTAAAAATCACAGCTTCTAGGAGGTTTACATGATTTCTTAAAAAACACGAGCTTTTAGAAAATGTGTTTTATTTCATAAATGGAATCAACAAAGTATGCACATTCTACGTCATAATGACTTTCTATAGTTTGCGCATGCATTTGGAAATAAGAAAAGCTTAGTTCCCCCGTTTTTTAAAATCACAACTTCTAGAAGGTTTACATGATTTCTTAAAAAACACGAGTTTTTAGAAAACGTGTTTTATTTCATAAATGGAATCAACAAAGTATGCACATTCTACGTCATAACGACTTTCTATAGTTTGCGCATGCGTCCGGAAATAAGAAAAGCTTACTTCCACCGTTTTTTAAAATCACAGCTTCTAGAAGGTTTACATGATTCCTTAAAAAACACGAGTTTTTAGAAAATGTGTTTTATTTCATAAATAGAATCAACAAAGTATGCACATTCTACGTCATAACAACTTTCTATAGTTTGCGCATTCGTCCAGAAATAAGAAAAGCTTACTTCCACCGTTTTTTAAAATCATAGCTTCTAGAAGGTTTACATGATTTCGTAAAAAACACGAGTTTTTAGAAAATGTGTTTTATTTTATAAATTGAATGTACAAAGTATGCACATTCTACTTCATGAGGACTTTCTATAGTTTGCGCATGCGTCCAGAAATAAGAAAAGCTTACTTCCCCCTTTTTTTAAAATCACAGCTTCTAGAAGATTTACATGATTTCTTAAAAAACACGACTTTTTAGAAAATGTGTTTTATTTCATAAATGGAATGAACAAAGTATGCACATTCTATGTCATAACGACTTTCTATAGTCTGCGCATGCATTTGGAAATAAGAAAAGCTTACTTCGCCCATTTTTTAAAATCACAGCTTCTACAAGGTTTACATGATTTCTTAAAAAACACGAGTTTTTAGAAAATATGTTTTATTTCATAAATGGAATCAACAAAGTATGCACATTCTACGTCATAACGACTTTCTATAGTTTGCGCATGCATTTGGAAATAAGAAAACCTTACTTCCACCGTTTCTTAAAATCACAGCTTCTAGAAGGTTTACATGATTTCTTAAAAAACACGAGTTTTTAGAAAATGTGTTTTATTTCATAAATGTAATAAACAAATTATGCACATCCTACGTCATAACGACTTTCTATAGTTTGCGCATGCGTCCGGAAATAAGAAAAGCTTACTTCCACCGTTTTTTAAAATCGCAGCTTCTAGAAGGTTTACATGATTTCCTAAAAAACACGAGTTTTTAGAAAAGGTGTTTTATTCCATAAATGGAATCTACAAAGTATGCACATTCTAAGTCATAACGACTATCTATAGTTTGCGCATGCGTCCAGAAATAAGAAAAGCTTACTTCCACCGTTTTTTAAAAACACAGCTTCTAGAAGGTTTACATGATTTCTTAAAAAACACGAGTTTATAGAAAATATGTTTTATTTCATTAATGGAATCAACAAAGTATGCACATTCCACATCATAACGACTTTCTATAGTTTGCGCATGCATTTGGAAATAAGAAAACCTTACTTCCACCGTTTTTTAAAATCACAGCTTCTAGAAGATTTACATGATTTCTTAAAAAACACGAGTTTTTAGAAAATGTGTTTTATTTCATAAATGGAATCAACAAAGTATGCACATTCCATGTCATAACGAATTTCTATAGTTTGCGCATGCATTTGGAAATAAGAAAACCTTACTTCCACCGTTTCTTAAAATCACAGCTTCTAGAAGGTTTACATGATTTCTTAAAAAACACGAGTTTTTAGAAAATGTGTTTTATTTGATAAATGTAATAAACAAAGTATGCACATTCCACGTCATAACGACTTTCTATAGTTTCCGCATGCATTTGGAAATAAGAAAACCTTACTTCCCCCGTTTTTTAAAATCACAGCTTCTAGAAGGTTTACATGATTTCTTAAAAAACACGAGTTTTTAGAAAATGTGTTTTATTTCATAAAAGGAATCAACAAAGTATGCACATTCTAGGTCATAACGACTTTCTATAGTTTGCGCATGCGCCTGGAAATAAGAAAAGCTTACTTCCCCCGTTTTTTAAAATCACATCTTCTAGAAGGTTTACATGATTTCGTAAAAAACACGAGTTTTTAGAAAATGTGTTTTATTTCATAAATGGAATCAACAAAGTATGCAAATTCTATGTCATAACGACTTTCTATAGTTTGCGCATTCGTCTAGAAATAAGAAAAGCTTACTTCCACCGTTTTTTAAAATCAAAGCTTCTAGCAGGTTTACATGATTTCGTAAAAAAAACGAGTTTTTAGAAAATGTGTTTTATTTCATAAATGGAATCAACAAAGTATGCACATTCTACGTCATAACGACTTTCTATAGTTTCCGCATTCGTCCGGAAATAAAAAAAGCTTACTTCCACCGTTTCTTAAAATCACAGCTTCTAGAAGGTTTACATGATTTCTTAAAAAACATGAGTTTTTAGAAAATGTGTTTTATTTCATAAATGGAATCAACAAAGTATGCACATCCTACGTCATAACGACTTTCTATAGTTTGCGCATGCGTCCGGAAATAAGAAAAGCTTACTTCCACCGTTTTTTAAAATCGCAGCTTCTAGAAGGTTTACATGATTTCCTAAAAAACACGAGTTTTTAGAAAAGGTGTTTTATTTCATAAATGGAATCTACAAAGTATGCACATTCTAAGTCATAACGACTATCTATAGTTTGCGCATGCGTCCGGAAATAAGAAAAGCTTACTTCCACCGTTTTTTAAAAACACAGCTTCTAGAAGGTTTACATGATTTCTTAAAAAACACGAGTTTATAGAAAATATGTTTTATTTCATAAATGGAATCAACAAAGTATGCACATTCTATGTCATAACGACTTTTTATAGTTTGCGCATAATTTTGGAAATAAGAAAAGCTTACTTCCCCTGTTTTTTAAAATCACAGCTTCTAGAAGGATTACATGATTTCGTAAAAAACATGAGTTTTTAGAAAATGTGTTTTATTTCATAAATGGAATCAACAAAGTATGCACATTCTACGTCATCACGACTTTCTATAGTTTGCGCAATCGTCCGGAAATAAGAAAAGCTTACTTCCACCATTTTTTAAAATCACAGCTTCTAGAAGGTTTACATGATTTCGTAAAAAACACGAGTTTTTACAAAATGTGTTTTATTTCATAAATGGAATCTACAAAGTATGCACATTCTACGTCATAACGAATTTCTATAGTTTGCGCATGCGTCCGGAAATAAGAAAACCTTACTTCCCCCATTTTTTAAAATCACAGCTTCTAGAAGGTTTACATGACTTGTTAAAAAACACGAGTTTTTAGAAAATGTGTTTTATTTCATCAATGGAATTGACAAAGTATGCACATTCTACGTCATAACGACTTTCTATAGTTTGCGCATTCGTCCGGAAATAAGAAAAGCTTACTTCCACTGTTTTTTAAAATCACAGCTTCTAGAAGGTTTACATGATTTCTTAAAAAACACGAGTTTTTAAAAAATGTGTTTTATTTCATAAATAGAATCAACAAAGTATGCACATTCTACGTCATAAAAACTTTCTATAGTTTGCGCATGCGTTTGAAAATAAGAAAAGCTTACTTCCCCCATTTTTTAAAATCACAGCTTCTAGAAGGTTTACATGATTCGGTAAAAAACACGAGTTTTTAGAAAATCTGTTTTATTTCTTAAATGGAATCTACAAAGTATGCACATTCTACGTCATAACGACTTTCTATAGTTTCCGCATTCGTCCGGAAATAAGAAAAGCTTACTTCCCCCGTTTTTTAAAATCACAGCTTCTAGAAGGTTTACATGATTTCGTAAAAAACACGAGTTTTTAGAAAATGTGTTTTATTTCATAAATGGAATCAACAAAGTATGCAAATTCTATGTCATAACGACTTTCTATAGTTTGCGCATTCGTCCAGAAATAAGAAAAGCTTACTTCCCCCGTTTTTTAAAATCACAGCTTCTAGAAGGTTTACATAATTTCTTAAAAAACACGAGTTTTTAGAAAATGTGTTTTATTTAATAAATGGAATCTACAAAGTATGCACATTCTACGTCATAACGAATTTCTATAGTTTGCGCATGAGTCTGGAAATAAGAAAAGCTTACTTCCCCCGTTTTTTAAAATCACAGCTTCTAGAAGGTTTACATGATTTCGTAAAAAACACGAGTTTTTAGAAAATGTGTTTTATTTCATAAATGGAATCAACAAAGTATGCACATTCTAAGTCATAACGACTATCTATAGTTTGCGCATGCGTCCGGAAATAAGAAAAGCTTACTTCCACCGTTTTTTAAAAAGTCAGCTTCTAGAAGGTTTACATGATTTCTTAAAAAACACGAGTTTATAGAAAATATGTTTTATTTCACAAATGGAATCAACAAAGTATGCACATTCTATGTCATAACGACATTTTATAGTTTGCGCATAATTTTGGAAATAAGAAAAGCTTACTTCCCCTGTTTTTTAAAATCACAGCTTCTAGAAGGATTACATGATTTCGTAAAAAACACGCGTTTTTAGAAAATGTGTTTTATTTCATAAATGGAATCAACAAAGTATGCACATTCTACGTCATCACGACTTTCTATAGTTTGCGCAATCGTCCGGAAATAAGAAAAGCTTACTTCCACCATTTTTTAAAATCACAGCTTCTAGAAGGTTTACATGATTTCGTAAAAAACACGAGTTTTTACAAAATGTGTTTTATTTCATAAATGGAATCTACAAAGTATGCACATTCTACGTCATAACGAATTTCTATAGTTTGCGCATGCGTCCGGAAATAAGAAAAGCTTACTTCCCCCATTTTTTAAAATCACAGCTTCTAGAAGGTTTACATGATTTGTTAAAAAACACGAGTTTTTAGAAAATGTGTTTTATTTCATCAATGGAATCGACAAAATATGCACATTCTACGTCATAACGACTTTCTATAGTTTGCGCATTCGTCCGGAAATAAGAAAAGCTTACTTCCACTGTTTTTTAAAATCACAGCTTCTAGAAGATTTACATGATTTCTTAAAAAACACGACTTTTTAGAAAATGTGTTTTATTTCATAAATGGAATGAACAAAGTATGCACATTCTATGTCATAACGACTTTCTATAGTCTGCGCATGCATTTGGAAATAAGAAAAGCTTACTTCGCCCATTTTTTAAAATCAAAGCTTCTACAAGGTTTACATGATTTCTTAAAAAACACGAGTTTTTAGAAAATGTGTTTTATTTCATAAATGGAATCAACAAAGTATGCACATTCTACGTCATAACGACTTTCTATAGTTTGCGCATGCATTTGGAAATAAGAAAACCTTACTTCCACCGTTTCTTAAAATCACAGCTTCTAGAAGGTTTACATGATTTCTTAAAAAACACGAGTTTTTAGAAAATGTGTTTTATTTCATAAATGTAATAAACAAATTATGCACATCCTACGTCATAACGACTTTCTATAGTTTGCGCATGCGTCCGGAAATAAGAAAAGCTTACTTCCACCATTTTTTAAAATCGCAGCTTCTAGAAGGTTTACATGATTTCCTAAAAAACACGAGTTTTTAGAAAAGGTGTTTTATTCCATAAATGGAATCTACAAAGTATGCACATTCTAAGTCATAACGACTATCTATAGTTTGCGCATGCGTCCAGAAATAAGAAAAGCTTACTTCCACCGTTTTTTAAAAACACAGCTTCTAGAAGGTTTACATGATTTCTTAAAAAACACGAGTTTATAGAAAATATGTTTTATTTCATAAATGGAATCAACAAAGTATGCACATTCTATGTCATAACGACTTTCTATAGTTTGCACATTCGTCCGGAAATAAGAAAAGCTTACTTCCACCATTTTTAAAATCACAGCTTCTAGAAGGTTTACATGATTTCGTAAAAAACACGAGTTTTTACAAAATGTGTTTTATTTTATAAATGGAATCTACAAAGTATGCACATTCTACATCATAACGAATTTCTATAGTTTGCGCATGCGTCCGGAAATAAGAAAAGCTTACTTCCCCCATTTTTTAAAATCACAGCTTCTAGAAGGTTTACATGATTTGTTAAAAAACACGAGTTTTTAGAAAATGTGTTTTATTTCATCAATGGAATCGACAAAGTATGCACATTCTACGTCATAACGACTTTCTATAGTTTGCGCATTCGTCCGGAAATAAGAAAAGCTTACTTCCACTTTTTTTTAAAATCACAGCTTCTAGAAGGTTTACATGATTTCTTAAAAAACACGAGTTTTTAGAAAATGTGTTTTATTTCATAAATGGAATCAACAAAGTATGCACATTCTATGTCATAACGACTTTCTATAGTTTGCGCATGCGTCCAAAAATAAGCTTACTTCCCCCGTTTTTTAAAATCAAAGCTTATAGAAGGTTTACATGATTTCGTAAAAAACACGAGTTTTTAGAAAATGTGTTTTATTTCATAAATGAAATGAACAAAGTATGCACATTCTACGTCATAACGACTTTCTATAGTTTGCGCAATCGTCCGGAAATAAGAAAAGCTTACTTCCACCGTTTTTAAAATCACAGCTTCTAGAAGGTTTACATGATTTCGTAAAAAACACGAGTTTTTAGAAAATGTGTTTTATTTCATAAATGGAATCTATAAAGTATGCACATTCTACGTCATAACGATTTTCTATAGTTTGCCCATGCGTCCGGAAATAAGAAAAGCTTACTTCCCCCATTTTTTAAAATCACAGCTTCTAGAAGGTTTACATGATTTTGTAAAAAACATGAGTTTTTAGAAAATGTGCTTTATTTCATAAATGGAATCTACAAAGTGTGCACATTCTACGTCATAACGACTTTCTATAGTTTGCGCATGCATCCGGAAATAAGAAAAGCTTACTTCCACCATTTTTTAAAATCACAGCTTCTAGAAGGTTTACATGATTTCCTAAAAAACACGAGTTTTTAGAAAATGTGTTTTATTTCATAAATGGAATCAACAAAGTATGCACATTCTACATCATAATGACTTTCTATAGTTTGCGCATGCGTTTGAAAATAAGAAAAGCTTACTTCCCCCATTTTTTAAAATCACAGCTTCTAGAAGGTTTACATGATTCGGTAAAAAACACGAGTTTTTAGAAAATCTGTTTTATTTCATAAATGGAATCTACAAAGTATGCACATTCTACGTCATAACGACTTTCTATAGTTTCCGCATTCGTCCGGAAATAAGAAAAGCTTACTTCCACCGTTTTTTAAATTCACAGCTTCTAGAAGGTTTACATGATTTCTTAAAAAACATGAGTTTTTAGAAAATGTGTTTTATTTCATAAATGGAATCAACAAAGTATGCACATTCTACGTCATAAGGACTTTCTATAGTTTGCGCATGCGTTTGGAAATAAGAAAAGCTTACTTCCCCCGTTTTTTAAAATTGCAGCTTCTAGAAGGTTTACATGATTTGTTAAAAAACACGAGTATTTAGAAAATATGTTTTATTTCATAAATGGAATCAACAAAGTATGCACATTCTACGTCATAACGACTTTCTATAGTTTGCGCATGCATCCGGAAATAAGAAAAGCTTACTTCCACTGTTTTTTAAAATCACAGCTTCTAGAAGGCTTACATGATTTCGTAAAAAACATGAGTTTTTAGAAAATGTGTTTTATTTCATAAATGGAATCAACAAAGTATGCACATTCTACGTCATAAGGACTTTCTATTGTTTGCGCATGCGTTTGAAAATAAGAAAAGCTTACTTCCCCCGTTTTTTAAAATCACAGCGTCTAGAAGGTTTACATGATTTCTTAAAAAACACGAGTTTTTAGAAAATGTGTTTTATTTCATAAATGGAATCAACAAAGTATGGACATTCTACGTCATAACGACTTTCTATAGTTTGCGCATGCGTTTGGAAATAATAAAAGCTTACTTCCCCCGTTTTTTAAAATCACAACTTCTAGAAGGTTTACACGATTTCATAAAAAACATGAGTTTTTAGAAAATGTGTTTTATTTCATAAATGGAATCAACAAAGTATGCACATTCTACGTCATAACGACTTTCTATAGTTTGCGCATCCGTCCGGAAATAAGAAAAGCTTACTTCCACCGTTTTTTAAAATCACAGCTTCTAGAAGGTTTACATGATTTCGTAAAAAACACGAGTTTTTAGAAAATGTGTTTTATTTCATAAATGGAAACTACAAAGTATGCACATTCTACGTTATAACGACTTTCTATAGTTTGCGCATTCGTCCGGAAATAAGAAAAGCTTACTTCCACCGTTTTTTAAAATCACAGCTTCTAGAAGGTTTACATGATTTCTTAAAAAACATGAGTTTTTAGAAAATGTGTTTTATTTCATAAATGGAATCAACAAAGTATGCACATTCTACGTAATAACGACTTTCTATAGTTTCTGCATTCGACCGGAAATAAGAAAAGCTTACTTCCACAATTTTCTAAAATCACAGCTTCTAGAAGGTTTACATGATTTCGTAAAAAACACGAGTTTTTAGAAAATGTGGTTTATTTCATAAATGGAAACAACAAAGTATGGACATTCTACATCATAACGACTTTCTATAGTTTGCGCATACGTCCGGAAATAAGAAAAGCTTACTTCCACCGTTTTTTAAAATCACAGCTTGTAGAAGGTTTACATGATTTCTTAAAAAACACGAGTTTTTAGAAAATGTGTTTTATTTCATCAATGGAATCGACAAAGTATGCACATTCTATGTCATAACGAATTTCTATAGTTTGTGCATTCGTCCGGAAATAAGAAAAGCTTACTTCCCCCGTTTTTTAAAATCACAGCTTCTAGAAGGTTTACATGATTTCTTAAAAAACGCGAGTTTTTAGAAAATGCGTTTTATTTCATAAATGGAATCAACAAAGTATGCACATTCTACGTCATAACGACTTTCTATAGTTTGCGCATGCCTTTGGAAATAAGAAAAGCTTACTTCCCCCGTTTTTTAAAATCACAGCTTCTAGAAGGTTTACATGATTTCTTAAAAAACACGAGTTTTTAAAAAATGTGTTTTATTTCATAACTAGAATCAACAAAGTATGCACATTCTACGTCATAAAAACTTTCTATAGTTTGCGCATGCGTCTGGAAATAAGAAAAGCTTACTTCCCCCGTTTTTTAAAATCACAGCTTCTAGAAGGTTTACATGATTTCGTAAAAAACACGAGTTTTTAGAAAATGTGTTTTATTTCATAAATGGAATCAACAAAGTATGCACATTCTACGTCATAACGACTTTCTATAGTTTCCGCATTCGTCCGGAAATAAAAAAAGCTTACTTCCACCGTTTCTTAAAATCACAGCTTCTAGAAGGTTTACATGATTTCTTAAAAAACATGAGTTTTTAGAAAATGTGTTTTATTTCATAAATGGAATCAACAAAGTATGCACATCCTACGTCATAACGACTTTCTATAGTTTGCGCATGCGTCCGGAAATAAGAAAAGCTTACTTCCACCGTTTTTTAAAATCGCAGCTTCTAGAAGGTTTACATGATTTCCTAAAAAACACGAGTTTTTAGAAAAGGTGTTTTATTTCATAAATGGAATCTACAAAGTATGCACATTCTAAGTCATAACGACTATCTATAGTTTGCGCATGCGTCCGGAAATAAGAAAAGCTTACTTCCACCGTTTTTTAAAAACACAGCTTCTAGAAGGTTTACATGATTTCTTAAAAAACACGAGCTTATAGAAAATATGTTTTATTTCATAAATGGAATCAACAAAGTATGCACATTCTATGTCATAATGACTTTTTATAGTTTGCGCATAATTTTGGAAATAAGAAAAGCTTACTTCCCCTGTTTTTTAAAATCACAGCTTCTAGAAGGATTACATGATTTCGTAAAAAACACGAGTTTTTAGAAAATGTGTTTTATTTCATAAATGGAATCAACAAAGTATGCACATTCTACGTCATCACGACTTTCTATAGTTTGCGCAATCGTCCGGAAATAAGAAAAGCTTACTTCCACCATTTTTTAAAATCACAGCTTCTAGAAGGTTTACATGATTTCGTAAAAAACACGAGTTTTTACAAAATGTGTTTTATTTCATAAATGGAATCTACAAAGTATGCACATTCTACGTCATAACGAATTTCTATAGTTTGCGCATGCGTCCGGAAATAAGAAAACCTTACTTCCCCCATTTTTTAAAATCACAGCTTCTAGAAGGTTTACATGATTTGTTAAAAAACACGAGTTTTTAGAAAATGTGTTTTATTTCATCAATGGAATCGACAAAGTATGCACATTCTACATCATAACGACTTTCTATAGTTTGCGCATTCGTCCGGAAATAAGAAAAGCTTACTTCCCCCGTTTTTTAAAATCACAGCTTCTAGAAGGTTTACATGATTTCTTAAAAAACACGAGTTTTTAAAAAATGTGTTTTATTTCATAAATAGAATCAACAAAGTATGCACATTCTACGTCATAAAAACTTTCTATAGTTTGCGCATGCGTCTGGAAATAAGAAAAGCTTACTTCCCCCGTTTTTTAAAATCACAGCTTCTAGAAGGTTTACATGATTTCGTAAAAAACACGAGTTTTTAGAAAATGTGTTTTATTTCATAAATGGAATCAACAAAGTATGCAAATTCTATGTCATAACGACTTTCTATAGTTTGCGCATTCGTCTAGAAATAAGAAAAGCTTACTTCCACCGTTTTTTAAAATCAAAGCTTCTAGCAGGTTTACATGATTTCGTAAAAAACACGAGTTTTTAGAAAATGTGTTTTATTTCATAAATGGAATCAACAAAGTATGCACATTCTACGTCATAACGACTTTATATAGTTTCCGCATTCGTCCGGAAATAAAAAAAGCTTACTTCCACCGTTTCTTAAAATCACAGCTTCTAGAAGGTTTACATGATTTCTTAAAAAACATGAGTTTTTAGAAAATGTGTTTTATTTCATAAATGGAATCAACAAAGTATGCACATCCTACGTCATAACGAATTTCTATAGTTTGCGCATGCGTCCGGAAATAAGAAAAGCTTACTTCCACCGTTTTTTAAAATCGCAGCTTCTAGAAGGTTTACATGATTTCCTAAAAAACACGAGTTTTTAGAAAAGGTGTTTTATTTCATAAATGGAATCTACAAAGTATGCACATTCTAAGTCATAACGACTATCTATAGTTTGCGCATGCGTCCGGAAATAAGAAAAGCTTACTTCCACCGTTTTTTAAAAACACAGCTTCTAGAAGGTTTACATGATTTCTTAAAAAACACGAGCTTATAGAAAATATGTTTTATTTCATAAATGGAATCAACAAAGTATGCACATTCTATGTCATAATGACTTTTTATAGTTTGCGCATAATTTTGGAAATAAGAAAAGCTTACTTCCCCTGTTTTTTAAAATCACAGCTTCTAGAACGATTACATGATTTCGTAAAAAACACGAGTTTTTAGAAAATGTGTTTTATTTCATAAATGGAATCAACAAAGTATGCACATTCTACGTCATCACGACTTTCTATAGTTTGCGCAATCGTCCGGAAATAAGAAAAGCTTACTTCCACCATTTTTTAAAATCACAGCTTCTAGAAGGTTTACATGATTTCGTAAAAAACACGAGTTTTTACAAAATGTGTTTTATTTCATAAATGGAATCTACAAAGTATGCACATTCTACGTCATAACGAATTTCTATAGTTTGCGCATGCGTCCGGAAATAAGAAAACCTTACTTCCCCCATTTTTTAAAATCACAGCTTCTAGAAGGTTTACATGATTTGTTAAAAAACACGAGTTTTTAGAAAATGTGTTTTATTTCATCAATGGAATCGACAAAGTATGCACATTCTACGTCATAACGAATTTCTATAGTTTGCGGATTCGTCCGGAAATAAGAAAAGCTTACTTCCCCCGTTTTTTAAAATCACAGCTTCTAGAAGGTTTACATGATTTCTTAAAAAACACGAGTTTTTAAAAAATGTGTTTTATTTCATAAATAGAATCAACAAAGTATGCACATTCTACGTCATAAAAACTTTCTATAGTTTGCGCATGCGTCTGGAAATAAGAAAAGCTTACTTCCCCCGTTTTTTAAAATCACAGCTTCTAGAAGGTTTACATGATTTCGTAAAAAACACGAGTTTTTAGAAAATGTGTTTTATTTCATAAATGGAATCAACAAAGTATGCAAATTCTATGTCATAACGACTTTCTATAGTTTGCGCATTCGTCTAGAAATAAGAAAAGCTTACTTCCACCGTTTTTTAAAATCAAAGCTTCTAGCAGGTTTACATGATTTCGTAAAAAACACGAGTTTTTAGAAAATGTGTTTTATTTCATAAATGGAATCAACAAAGTATGCACATTCTACGTCATAACGACTTTCTATAGTTTCCGCATTCGTCCGGAAATAAAAAAAGCTTACTTCCACCGTTTCTTAAAATCACAGCTTCTAGAAGGTTTACATGATTTCTTAAAAAACATGAGTTTTTAGAAAATGTGTTTTATTTCATAAATGGAATCAACAAAGTATGCACATCCTACGTCATAACGACTTTCTATAGTTTGCGCATGCGTCCGGAAATAAGAAAAGCTTACTTCCACCGTTTTTTAAAATCGTAGCTTCTAGAAGGTTTACATGATTTCCTAAAAAACACGAGTTTTTAGAAAAGGTGTTTTATTTCATAAATGGAATCTACAAAGTATGCATATTCTAAGTCATAACGACTATCTATAGTTTGCGCATGCGTCCAGAAATAAGAAAAGCTTACTTCCACCGTTTTTTAAAAACACAGCTTCTAGAAGGTTTACATGATTTCTTAAAAAACACGAGTTTATAGAAAATATGTTTTATTTCATAAATGGAATCAACAAAGTATGCACATTCTATGTCATAACGACTTTTTATAGTTTGCGCATAATTTTTGAAATAAGAAAAGCTTACTTCCCCTGTTTTTTAAAATCACAGCTTCTAGAAGGATTACATGATTTCGTAAAAAACACGAGTTTTTAGAAAATGTGTTTTATTTCATAAATGGAATCAACAAAGTATGCACATTCTACGTCATCACGACTTTCTATAGTTTGCGCAATCGTCCGGAAATAAGAAAAGCTTACTTCCACCGTTTTTAAAATCACAGCTTCTAGAAGGTTTACATGATTTCGTAAAAAACATGAGTTTTTAGAAAATGTGTTTTATTTCATAAATGGAATCTACAAAGTATGCACATTCTACGTCATAACAAATTTGTATAGTTTGCGCATGCGTCCGGAAATAAGAAAAGCTTACTTCCCCCATTTTTTAAAATCACAGCTTCTAGAAGGATTACATGATTTTGTAAAAAACATGAGTTTTTAGAAAATGTGCTTTATTTCATCAATGGAATCTACAAAGTATGCACATTCTACGTCATAACGACTTTCTATAGTTTGCGCATTCGTCCGGAAATAAAAAAAGCTTACTTCCACCGTTTCTTAAAATCACAGCTTCTAGAAGGTTTACATGATTTCTTAAAAAACATGAGTTTTTAGAAAATGTGTTTTATTTCATAAATGGAATCAACAAAGTATGCACATTCTACGTCATAATGACTTTCTATAGTTTTCGCATGCGTTTGGAAATGAGAAAAGCTTACTTCCCCTGTTTTTTAAAATCACAGCTTCTAAAAGGTTTAAATGATTTGTTAAAAAACACGAGTTTTTAGAAAATGTGTTTTATTTAACAAATGGAATCAACAAAGTATGCACATTCTACGTCATAACGACTTTCTATAGTTTGCGCATCCGTCCGGAAATAAGAAAATCTTACTTCCACCGTTTTTTAAAATCACAGCTTCTAGAAGGTTTACATGATTTCGTAAAAAACACGAGTTTTTAGAAAATGTGTTTTATTTCATAAATGGAAACTACAAAGTATGCACATTCTACGTCATAATGACTTTCTATAGTTTGCGCATTCGTTGGGAAATAAGAAAAGCTTACTTCCACCGTTTTTTAAAATCACAGCTTCTAGAAGGTTTACATGATTTCTTAAAAAACATGAGTTTTTAGAAAATGTGTTTTATTTCATAAATGGAATCAACAAAGTATGCACATTCTACGTAATAACGACTTTCTATAGTTTCTGCATTCGACCGGAAATAAGAAAAGCTTACTTCCACAATTTTCTAAAATCACAGCTTCTAGAAGGTTTACATGATTTCGTAAAAAACACAATTTTTTAGAAAATGTGGTTTATTTCATAAATGGAAACAACAAAGTATGGACATTCTACATCATAACGACTTTCTATAGTTTGCGCATACGTCCGGAAATAAGAAAAGCTTACTTCCACCGTTTTTTAAAATCACAGCTTGTAGAAGGTTTACATGATTTCTTAAAAAACACGAGTTTTTAGAAAATGTGTTTTATTTCATCAATGGAATTGACAAAGTATGCACATTCTATGTTATAACGACTTTCTATAGTTTGTGCATTCGTCCGGAAATAAGAAAAGCTTACTTCCACTGTTTTATAAAATCACAGCTTCTAGAAGGTTTACATGATTTCGTAAAAAACACGAGTTTTTAGAAAATGTGTTTTATTTCATAAATGGAATCAACAAAGTATGCACATTCCATGTCATAATGAATTTCTATAGTTTGTGCATTCGTCCGGAAATAAGGAAAGCTTACTTCCGCTGTTTTTTAAAATCACAGCTTCTAAAGGTTTACATAATTTCTTAAAAAACACGAGTTTTTAGAAAATGTGTTTTATTTCATAAATGGAATCAATAAAGTATTCACATTCTACGTCATAACGACTTTCTATAGTTTGCACATGCGTTTGGAAATAAGAAAAGCGTACTTCCCTCGTTTTTTAAAATCACAGCTTTTAGAATGTTTACATGATTTCTTAAAAAACACGAGCTTTTAGAAAATGTGTTTTATTTCATAAATGGAATCAAGAAAGCATGCACATTCTACGTCATAACAACTTTCCATAGTTTGCGCATGCGTCCGGAAATAAGAAAAGCTTACTTCCCCCGTTTTTTAAAATCACAGCTTCTAGAAGGTTTACATGATTTCGTAAAAAACATGAGTTTTTAGAAAATGTGTTTTATTTTATAAATGGAATCAACAAAGTATGCAAATTCTACGTCATAACGATTTTCTATAGTTTGCGCATGCGTTTGGAAATAAGAAAAGCTTACTTCCCCCGTTTTTTAAAATCACAGCTTCTAGAAGGTTTAGATGATTTGTTAAAAAACACGAGTTTTTAGAAAATGTGTTTTATTTCATAAATGGAATCAACAAAGTATGCACATTCTACGTCATAACTACTTTCTATAGTTTGCCCATGCGTCCGGAAATAAGAAAAGCTTACTTCCACCGTTTTTTAAAATCACAGCTTCTAGAAGGTTTACATGATTTCGTAAAAAACACGAGTTTTTAGAAAAGGTGTTTTATTTCATAAATGGAATCTACAAAGTATGCACATTCTAAGTCATAACGACTTTCTATAGTTTGCGCATTCGTCCGGAAATAAGAAAACCTTACTTCCACCGTTTTTTAAAATCACAGCTTCTAGAGGGTTTACATGATTTCGTAAAAAACACGAGTTTTTAGAAAATGTGTTTTATTTCATAAATGGAATCTACAAAGTATGCACATTCTACGTCATAACGACTTTCTATAGTTTGCACATTCATCCGGAAATAAGAAAAGCTTACTTCCACCGTTTTTTAAAATCACAGCTTCTAGAAGGTTTACATGATTTCGTAAAAAAAACGAGTTTTTAGAAAATGTGTTTTATTTCATGAATGGAATCAACAAAGTATGCACATTCTACGTAATAACGACTTTCTATTGTTTCCGTATTCGTCCGGAAACAAGAAAAGCTTACTTCCACCGTTTTTTAAAATCTCAGCTTCTAGAAGGTTTACATGATTTCGTAAAAAACATGACTTTTTAGAAAATGTGTTTTATTTAATAAATGGAATCAACATAGTATGCACATTCTACGTCATAAGGACTTTCTATAGTTTGCGCATGCGTCCGGAAATAAGAAAAGCTTACTTCCACAGTTTTTCAAAATCACAGCTTCTAGAAGGTTTACATGATTTCGTAAAAAACACGAGTTTTTAGAAAATGTGTTTTATTTCATAAATGGAATCAACAAAGTATGCACATTCTACGTCATAACGACTTTCTATAGTTTGCGCATGCGTCCGGAAATAAGAAAAGCTTACTTGCACCGTTTTTTAAAATAATAGCTTCTAGAAGGTTTACATGATTTCGTAAAAAACACGAGTTTTTAGAAAATGTGTTTTATTTCATAAATTGAATCTACAAAGTATGCACATTATACGTCATAACAACTTTCTATAGTTTGCGCATGTGTCCAGAAATAAGAAAAGCTTACTTCCCCTGTTTTTTAAAATCACAGCTTCTAGAAGGTTTACATGATTTCTTAAAAAACATGAGTTTTGAGAAAATGTGTTTTATTTCATAAATGGAATCAACAAAGTATGCACATTCTATGTCATAACGACTTTCTATAGTTTGCGCATTCCTTTGGAAATAAGAAAAGCTTACTTCCCCCGTTTTTTAAAATCACAGCTTCTAGAAGGTTTACATGATTTCGTAAAAAACACGAGTTTTTAGAAAATGTGTTTTATTTCATAAATGGAATCAACAAATTATGCACATTCTACGTCACAACGACTTTCTATAGTTTGCGCATGCGTCCGGAAATAAGAAAAGCTTACTTCCCCCGTTTTTTAAAATCACAGCTTCTAGAAGGTTTACATGATTTCTTAAAAAACAACTGTTTTTAGAAAATGTGTTTTATTTCATAAATGGAATCAACAAAGTATGCACATTCTACTTCATAACGACTTTCAATAGTTTGCGCATGCGTTTGGAAATAAGAAAAGCTTACTTCCCCCGTTTTTTAAAATCACAGCTTCTAGAAGGTTTACATGATTTCTTAAAAAACACGAGTTTTTAGAAAATGTGTTTTATTTCATAAATGGAATCAACAAAGTATGCACATTCTATGTCATAACGACTTTCTATAGTTTGCGCATGCCTTTGGAAATAAGAAAAGCTTACTTCCCCCGTTTTTTAAAATCACAGCTTCTAGAAGGTTTACATGATTTCGTAAAAAACACGAGTTTTTAGAAAATGTGTTTTATTTCATAAATGGAATCTACAAAGTATGCACATTCTACGTCATAACGACTTTCTATAGTTTGCACATTCATCCGGAAATAAGAAAAGCTTACTTCCACCGTTTTTTAAAATCACAACTTCTAAAAGGTTTACGTGATTTCTTAAAAAACACGAGTTTTTAGAAAATGTGTTTTATTTCATGAATGGAATCAACAAAGTATGCACATTCTACGTAATAACGACTTTCTATTGTTTCCGTATTCGTCCGGAAATAAGAAAAGCTTACTTCCACCGTTTTTTAAAATCTCAGCTTCTAGAAGGTTTACATGATTTCGTAAAAAACACGACTTTTTAGAAAATGTGTTTTATTTCATAAATGGAATTAACATAGTATGCACATTCTACGTCATAAGGACTTTCTATAGTTTGCGCATGCATCCGGAAATAAGAAAAGCTTACTTCCACCGTTTTTCAAAATCACATCTTCTACAAGGTTTACATGATTTCTTAAAAAACACGAGTTTTTAGAAAATGTTTTTTATTTCATAAATGGAATCAACAAAGTATGCACATTCTACGTCATAACGACTTTCTATAGTTTGCGCATGCGTCCGTAAATAAGAAAAGCTTACTTGCATCGTTTTTTAAAATAATAGCTTCTAGAAGGTTTACATGATTTCGTAAAAAACACGAGTTTTTAGAAAATGTGTTTTATTTCATAAATGGAATCTACAAAGTATGCACATTCTACGTCATAACGACTTTCTATAGTTTGCGCATGCGTCCAGAAATAAGAAAAGCTTACTTCCCCCGTTTTTTAAAATCACAGCTTCTAGAAGGTTTACATGATTTCTGAAAAAACACGAGTTTTTAGAAAATGTGTTTTATTTCATAAATGGAAACAACAAAGTATGGACATTCTACATCATAACGACTTTCTATAGTTTGTGCATGCGTCCGGAAATAAGAAAAGCTTACTTCCACCGTTTTTTAAAATCACAGCTTCTAGAAGGTTTACATGATTTCGTAAAAAACACGAGTTTTTAGAAAATGTGTTTTATTTCATAAATGGAATCAATAAAGTATGCACATTCTACGTCATAACGACTTTCTATAGTTTGCACATGCGTTTGGAAATAAGAAAAGCGTACTTCCCTCGTTTTTTAAAATCACAGCTTTTAGAATGTTTACATGATTTCTTAAAAAACACGAGCTTTTAGAAAATGTGTTTTATTTCATAAATGGAATCAAGAAAGCATGCACATTCTACGTCATAACGACTTCCTATAGTTTGCGCATGCGTCCGGAAATAAGAAAAGCTTACTTCCCCCGTTTTTTAAAATCACAGCTTCTAGAAGGTTTACATGATTTCGTAAAAAACATGAGTTTTTAGAAAATGTGTTTTATTTTATAAATGGAATCAACAAAGTATGCACATTCTACGTCATAACGATTTTCTATAGTTTGCGCATGCGTTTGGAAATAAGAAAAGCTTACTTCCCCCGTTTTTTCAAATCACAGCTTCTAGAAGGTTTACATGATTTGTTAAAAAACACGAGTTTTTAGAAAATGTGTTTTATTTCATAAATGGAATCAACAAAGTATGCACATTCTACTTCATAACTACTTTCTATAGTTTGCCCATGCGTCCGGAAATAAGAAAAGCTTACTTCCACCGTTTTTTAAAATCACAGCTTCTAGAAGGTTTACATGATTTCGTAAAAAACACGAGTTTTTAGAAAAGGTGTTTTATTTCATAAATGGAATCTACAAAGTATGCACATTCTAAGTCATAACGACTTTCTATAGTTTGCGCATTCGTCCGGAAATAAGAAAAGCTTACTTCCACCGTTTTTTAAAATCACAGCTTCTAGAGGGTTTACATGATTTCGTAAAAAACACGAGTTTTTAGAAAATGTGTTTTATTTCATAAATGGAATCTTCAAAGTATGCACATTCTACGTCATAACGACTTTCTATAGTTTGCACATTCATCCGGAAATAAGAAAATCTTACTTCCACCGTTTTTTAAAATCACAGCTTCTAGAAGGTTTACATGATTTCTTAAAAAACACGAGTTTTTAGAAAATGTGTTTTATTTCATGAATGGAATCAACAAAGTATGCACATTCTACATAATAACGACTTTCTATTGTTTCCGTATTCGTCCGGAAATAAGAAAAGCTTACTTCCACCGTTTTTTAAAATCTCAGCTTCTAGAAGGTTTACATGATTTCGTAAAAAACACGACTTTTTAGAAAATGTGTTTTATTTCATAAATGGAATCAACATAGTATGCACATTCTACGTCATAAGGACTTTCTATAGTTTGCGCATGCGTCCGGAAATAAGAAAAGCTTACTTCAACCGTTTTTCAAAATCACATCTTCTAGAAGGTTTACAAGATTTCTTAAAAAACACGAGTTTTTAGAAAATATGTTTTATTTCATAAATGGAATCAACAAAGTATGCATATTCTATGTCATAACGACTTTCTATAGTTTGCGCATGCATCCGGAAATAAGAAAAGCTTACTTGCACCGTTTTTTAAAATAATAGCTTCTAGAAGGTTTACATGATTTCGTAAAAAACACGAGTTTTTAGAAAATGTGTTTTATTTCATAAATGGAATCTACAAAGTATGCACATTCTACGTCATAACGACTTTCTATAGTTTGCGAATGCGTCCAGAAATAAGAAAAGCTTACTTCCCCCGTTTTTTAAAATCACAGCTTCTAGAAGGTTTACATGATTTCGTAAAAAACACGAGTTTTTAGAAAATGTGTTTTATTTCATAAATGGAATCAACAAAGTATGCACATTCTACGTCATAACGACTTTTTATAGTTTGCGCATGCGTTTGGAAATAAGAAAAGCTTACTTCCCCCGTTTTTTAAAATCACAGCTTCTAGAAGGTTTACATGATTTCTTAAAAAACATGAGTTTTTAGAAAATGTGTTTTATTTCATAAATGGAATCTACAAAGTATGCACATTCTACGTCATAACGACTTTCTACAGTTTGCGCATTCGTCCGGAAATAAGAAAAGCTTACTTCCACCGTTTTTTAAAATCACAGCTTCTAGAAGGTTTACATGATTTCTTAAAAAACAGGAGTTTTTAGAAAATGTGTTTTATTTAATAAATGGAATCAACAAAGTATGCACATTCTACGTAATAACGACTTTCTATAGTTTCCGCATTCGACCGGAAATAAGAAAAGCTTACTTCCACTGTTTTTTAAAATCACAGCTTCTAGAAGGTTTACATGATTTCGTAAAAAACACGAGTTTTTAGAAAATGTGTTTTATTTCATAAATGGAATCAACAAAGTATGCACATTCCATGTCATAATGAATTTCTATAGTTTGTGCATTCGTCCGGAAATAAGGAAAGCTTACTTCCCCTGTTTTTTAAAATCACAGCTTCTAAAGGTTTACATAATTTCTTAAAAAACACGAGTTTTTAGAAAATGTGTTTTATTTCATAAATGGAATCAATAAAGTATGCACATTCTACGTCATAACGACTTTCTATAGTTTGCACATGCGTTTGGAAATAAGAAAAGCGTACTTCCCTCGTTTTTTAAAATCACAGCTTTTAGAATGTTTACATGATTTCTTAAAAAACACGAGCTTTTAGAAAATGTGTTTTATTTCATAAATGGAATCAAGAAAGCATGCACATTCTACGTCATAACAAATTTCTATAGTTTGCGCATGCGTCCAGAAATAAGAAAAGCTTACTTCCCCCGTTTTTTAAAATCACAGCTTCTAGAAGCTTTACATGATTTCGTAAAAAACATGAGTTTTTAGAAAATGTGTTTTATTTTATAAATGGAATCAACAAAGTATGCAAATTCTACGTCATAACGATTTTCTATAGTTTGCGCATGCGTTTGGAAATAAGAAAAGCTTACTTCCCCCGTTTTTTAAAATCACAGCTTCTAGAAGGTTTACATGATTTGTTAAAAAACACGAGTTTTTGGAAAATGTGTTTTATTTCATAAATGGAATCAACAAAGTATGCACATTCTACGTCATAACTACTTTCTATAGTTTGCCCATGCGTCCGGAAATAAGAAAAGCTTACTTCCACCGTTTTTTAAAATCACAGCTTCTAGAAAGTTACATGATTTCGTAAAAAACACGAGTTTTTAGAAAAGGTGTTTTATTTCATAAATGGAATCTACAAAGTATGCACATTCTACGTCATAACGACTTTCTATAGTTTGCACATTCATCCGGAAATAAGAAAAGCTTACTTCCACCGTTTTTTAAAATCACAGCTTCTAGAAGGTTTACATGATTTCTTAAAAATCACGAGTTTTTAGAAAATGTGTTTTATTTCATGAATGGAATCAACAAAGTATGCAAATTCTACGTAATAACGACTTTCTATTGCTTCCGTATTCGTCCGGAAATAAGAAAAGCTTACTTCCACCGTTTTTTAAAATCTCAGCTTCTAGAAGGTTTACATGATTTCGTAAAAAACATGACTTTTTAGAAAATGTCTTTTATTTCATAACTGGAATCAACAAAGTATGGACATTCGACGTCATAACGACTTTCTATAGTTTGCGCATGCGTCCGGAAATAAGAAAAGCTTACTTGCACCATTTTTTAAAATAATAGCTTCTAGAAGGTTTACATGATTTCGTAAAAAACACGAGTTTTTAGAAAATGTGTTTTATTTCATAAATGGAATATACAAAGTATGCACATTCTACATCATAACAACTTTCTATAGTTTGCGCATGCGTCCGGAAATAAGAAAAGCTAACTTCCCCCGTTTTTTAAAATCACAGCTTCTAGAAGGTTTACATGATTTCGTAAAAAACACGAGGTTTTTGAAAATGTGTTTTATTTCATAAATGGAATCAACAAAGTATGCACATTCTACATCATAACGACTTTCTACAGTTTGCTCATGCGTCCGGAAATAAGGAAAGCTTACTTCCCCCGTTTTTTAAAATCACAGCTTCTAGAAGGTTTACATGATTTCTTAAAAAACACAAGATTTTAGAAAATGTGTTTTATTTTATAAATGGAATCAACAAAGTATGCACATTCTATGTCATAACGACTTTCTATAGTTTGCGCATGCCTTTGGAAATAAGAAAAGCTTACTTCCCCCGTTTTTTAAAATCACAGCTTCTAGAAGGTTTACATGATTTCATAAAAAACACGAGTTTTTAGAAAATGTGTTTTATTTCATAAATGGAGTCAACAAAGTATGCACATTCTACATCATAACGACTTTCTATAGTTTGCGCATGCGTCCGGAAATAAGAAAAGCTTACTTCAACCGTTTTTCAAAATCACAGCTTCTAGAAGGTTTACATGATTTCGTAAAAAACACGAGTTTTTAGAAAATGTGTTTTATTTCATAAATGGAATCAACAAAGTATGGACATTCTACGTCATAACGACTTTCTATAGTTTGCGCATGCGTCCGGAAATAAGAAAAGCTTACTTGCACCGTTTTTTAAAATAATAGCTTCTAGAAGGTTTACATGATTTCGTAAAAAACACGAGTTTTTAGAAAATGTGTTTTATTTCATAAATGGAATCTACAAAGTATGCACATTCTACGTCATAACGACTTTCTATAGTTTGCGCATGCGTCCAGAAATAAGAAAAGCTTACTTCCCCCGTTTTTTAAAATCACAGCTTCTAGAAGGTTTACATGATTTCGTAAAAAACACGAGTTTTTAGAAAATGTGTTTTATTTCATAAATGGAATCAACAAAGTATGCACATTCTACGTCATAACGACTTTCTATAGTTTGCGCATGCGTTTGGAAATAAGAAAAGCTTACTTCCACCATTTTTTAAAATCACAGCTTCTAGAAGGTTTACATGATTTCTTAAAAAACATGAGTTTTTAGAAAATGTGTTTTATTTCATAAATGGAATCTACAAAGTATGCACATTCTACGTCATAACGACTTTCTACAGTTTGCGCATTCGTCCGGAAATAAGAAAAGCTTACTTCCACCGTTTTTTAAAATCACAGCTTCTAGAAGGTTTACATGATTTCTTAAAAAACAGGAGTTTTTAGAAAATGTGTTTTATTTCATAAATGGAATCAATAAAGTATGCACATTCTACGTCATAACGACTTTCTATAGTTTGCACATGCGTTTGGAAATAAGAAAAGCGTACTTCCCTCGTTTTTTAAAATCACAGCTTTTAGAATGTTTACATGATTTCTTAAAAAACATGAGCTTTTAGAAAATGTGTTTTATTTCATAAATGGAATCAAGAAAGCATGCACATTCTACGTCATAACGACTTTCTATAGTTTGCGCATGCGTCCGGAAATAAGAAAAGCTTACTTCCCCCGTTTTTTAAAATCACAGCTTCTAGAAGGTTTACATGATTTCGTAAAAAACATGAGTTTTTAGAAAATGTGTTTTATTTTATAAATGGAATCAACAAAGTATGCACATTCTACGTCATAACGATTTTCTATAGTTTGCGCATGCGTTTGGAAATAAGAAAAGCTTACTTCCCCCGTTTTTTAAAATCACAGCTTCTAGAAGGTTTACATGATTTGTTAAAAAACACGAGTTTTTAGAAAATGTGTTTTATTTCATAAATTGAATCAACAAAGTATGCACATTCTACGTCATAACTACTTTCTATAGTTTTCCCATGCGTCCGGAAATAAGAAAAGCTTACTTCCACCATTTTTTAAAATCACAACTTCTAGAAGGTTTACATGATTTCGTAAAAAACACGAGTTTTTAGAAAAGGTGTTTTATTTCATAAATGGAATCTACAAAGTATGCACATTCTAAGTCATAACGACTTTCTATAGTTTGCGCATTCGTCCGGAAATAAGAAAAGCTTACCTCCACCGTTTTTTAAAATCACAGCTTCTAGAGGGTATACATGATTTCGTAAAAAACACGAGTTTTTAGAAAATGTGTTTTATTTCATAAATGGAATCTACAAAGTATGCACATTCTACGTCATAACGACTTTCTATAGTTTGCACATTCATCCGGAAATAAGAAAAGCTTACTTCCACCGTTTTTTAAAATCACAGCTTCTAGAAGGTTTACATGATTTCTTAAAAAACACGAGTTTTTAGAAAATGTGTTTTATTTCATGAATGGAATCAACAAAGTATGCACCTTCTACGTAATAACGACTTTCTATTGTTTCCGTATTCGTCCGGAAATAAGAAAAGCTTACTTCCACCGTTTTTTAAAATCTCAGCTTCTAGAAGGTTTACATGATTTCGTAAAAAACATGACTTTTTAGAAAATGTGTTTTATTTCATAAATGGAATCAACATAGTATGCACATTCTACATCATAAGGACTTTCTATAGTTTGCGCATGCGTCCCGAAATAAGAAAAGCTTACTTCCACCGTTTTTCAAAATCACATCTTCTAGAAGGTTTACATGATTTTTTAAAAAACACGAGCTTTTAGAAAATGTCTTTTATTTCATAAATGGAATCAACAAAGTATGCACATTCTACGACATAACGACTTTCTATAGTTTGCGCATGCGTCCGGAAATAAGAAAAGCTTACTTGCACCGTTTTTTAAAATAATAACTTCTAGAAGGTTTACATGATTTCGTAAAAAACAAGAGATTTTAGAAAATGTGTTTTATTTCATAAATGGAATATACAAAGTATGCACATTCTACATCATAAAAACTTTCTATAGTTTGCGCATGCGTCCGGAAATAAGAAAAGCTTACTTCCCCCATTTTTTAAAATCACAGCTTCTAGAAGGTTTACATGATTTGGTAAAAAACACGAGTTTTTAGAAAATGTGTTTTATTTCATAAATGGAATCTACAAAGTATTCACATTCTACGTCATAACGACTTTCTATAGTTTGCGCATGCATCCAGAAATAAGAAAAGCTTACTTCCCCTGTTTTTTAAAATCACACCTTCTAGAAGGTTTACATGATTTCTTAAAAAACACGAGTTTTTAGAAAATGTGTTTTATTTCATAAATGGAATCAACAAAGTATGCACATTCTATGTCATAACGACTTTCTATAGTTTGCGCATTCCTTCGGAAATAAGAAAAGCTTACTTCCCCCGTTTTTTAAAATCACAGCTTCTAGAAGGTTTACATGATTTCGTAAAAAACACGAGGTTTTTGAAAATGTGTTTTATTTCATAAATGGAATCAACAAAGTATGCACATTCTACGTCATAACGACTTTCTATAGTTTGCGCATGCGTCCGGAAATAAGAAAAGCTTACTTCCCCCGTTTTTTAAAATCACAGCTTCTAGAAGGTTTACATGATTTCGTAAAAAACACGAGGTTTTTGAAAATGTGTTTTATTTCATAAATGGAATCAAGAAAGCATGCACATTCTACGTCATAACGACTTTCTATAGTTTGCGCATGCGTCCGGAAATAAGAAAAGCTTACTTCCCCCGTTTTTTAAAATCACGGCTTCTAGAAGGTTTACATGATTTCGTAAAAAACATGAGTTTTTAGAAAATGTGTTTTATTTTATAAATGGAATCAACAAAGTATTCACATTCTACGTCATAACGATTTTCTATAGTTTGCGCATGCGTTTGGAAATAAGAAAAGCTTAGTTTCCCCGTTTTTTAAAATCACAGCTTCTAGAAGGTTTACATGATTTGTTAAAAAACACGACTTTTTAGAAAATGTGTTTTATTTCATAAATGGAATCAACAAAGTATGCACAATCTACGTCATAACTACTTTCTATAGTTTTCCCATGCGTCCGGAAATAAGAAAAGCTTACTTCCACCGTTTTTTAAAATCACAGCTTCTAGAAGGTTTACATTATTTCGTAAAAAACACGAGTTTTTAGAAAAGGTGTTTTATTTCATAAATGGAATCTACAAAGTATGCACATTCTAAGTCATAACGACTTTCTATAGTTTGCGCATTCGTCCGGAAATAAGAAAAGCTTACTTCCGCCGTTTTTTAAAATCACAGCTTCTAGAGGGTTTACATGATTTCGTAAAAAACACGAGTTTTTAGAAAATGTGTTTTATTTCATAAATGGAATCTACAAAGTATGCACATTCTACGTCATAACGACTTTCTATAGTTTGCACATTTATCCGGAAATAAGAAAAGCTTACTTCCACTGTTTTTTAAAATCACAGCTTCTAGAAGGTTTACATGATTTCTTAAAAAACAGGAGTTTTTAGAAAATGTGTTTTATTTCATGAATGGAATCAACAAAGTATGCACATTCTACGTAATAACAACTTTCTATTGTTTCCGTATTCGTCCGGAAATAAGAAAAGCTTACTTCCACCGTTTTTTAAAATCTCAGCTTCTAGAAGGTTTACATGATTTCGTAAAAAACACGACTTTTTAGAAAATGTGTTTTATTTCATAAATGGAATCAACATAGTATGCACACTCTGAGTCATAAGGACTTTCTATAGTTTGCGCATGCGTCCGGAAATAAGAAAAGCTTACTTCCACCGTTTTTCAAAATCACAGCTTCTAGAAGGTTTACATGATTTCTTAAAAAACACAAGTTTTTAGAAAATGTGCTTTATTTCATAAATGGAAACAACAAAGTATGGACATTATACATCATAACGACTTTCTATAGTTTGTCCATGCGTCCGGAAATAAGAAAAGCTTACGTCCACCGTTTTTTAAAATCACAGCTTCTAGAAGGTTTACATGATTTCTTAAAAAACACGAGTTTTTGGAAAAGGTGTTTTATTTCATAAATGGAATCTACAAAGTATGCACATTCTAAGTCATAACGACTTTCTATAGTTTGCGCATTCGTCCGGAAATAAGAAAAGCTTACTTCCACCGTTTTTTAAAATCACAGCTTCTAGAGGGTTTACATGATTTCGTAAAAAACACAAGTTTTTAGAAAATGTGTTTTATTTCATAAATGGAATCTACAAAGTATGCACATTCTACGTCATAACGACTTTCTATAGTTTGCACATTCATCCGGAAATAAGAAAAGCTTACTTCCACCGTTTTTTAAAATCACAGCTTCTAGAAGGTTTACATGATTTCTTAAAAAACACGAGTTTTTAGAAAATGTGTTTTATTTCATGAATGGAATCAACAAAGTATGCACATTCTACGTAATAACGACTTTCTATTGTTTCCGTATTCGTCCGGAAATAAGAAAAGCTTACTTCCACCGTTTTTTAAAATCTCAGCTTCTAGAAGGTTTACATGATTTCGTAAAAAACATGACTTTTTAGAAAATGTGTTTTATTTCATAAATGGAATCAACATAGTATGCACATTCTACATCATAAGGACTTTCTATAGTTTGCGCATGCGTCCCGAAATAAGAAAAGCTTACTTCCACCGTTTTTCAAAATCACATCTTCTAGAAGGTTTACATGATTTTTTAAAAAACACGAGTTTTTAGAAAATGTGTTTTATTTCATAAATGGAATCAACAAAGTATGCACAATCTACGTCATAACTACTTTCTATAGTTTTCCCATGCGTCCGGAAATAAGAAAAGCTTACTTCCACCGTTTTTTTAAAATCACAGCTTCTAGAAGGTTTACATGATTTCGTAAAAAACACGAGTTTTTGGAAAAGGTGTTTTATTTCATAAATGGAATCTACAAAGTATGCACATTCTAAGTCATAACGACTTTCTATAGTTTGCGCATTCGTCCGGAAATAAGAAAAGCTTACTTCCACCGTTTTTTAAAATTACAGCTTCTAGAGGGTTTACATGATTTCGTAAAAAACACAAGTTTTTAGAAAATGTGTTTTATTTCATAAATGGAATCTACAAAGTATGCACATTCTACGTCATAACGACTTTCTATAGTTTGCACATTCATCCGGAAATAAGAAAAGCTTACTTCCACCGTTTTTTAAAATCACAGCTTCTAGAAGGTTTACATGATTTCTTAAAAAACACGAGTTTTTGGAAAATGTGTTTTATTTCATGAATGGAATCAACAAAGTATGCACATTCTACGTAATAACGACTTTCTATAGTTTCCGCATTCGACCGGAAATAAGAAAAGCTTACTTCCACCGTTTTTTAAAATCACAGCTTCTAGAAGGTTTACATGATTTCGTAAAAAACACGAGTTTTTAGAAAAGGTGTTTTATTTCATAAATGGAATCTACAAAGTATGCACATTCTAAGTCATAACGACTTTCTATAGTTTGCGCATTCGTCCGGAAATAAGAAAAGCTTACTTCCACCGTTTTTTAAAATCACAGCTTCTAGAGGGTTTACATGATTTCGTAAAAAACAGGAGTTTTTAGAAAATGTGTTTTATTTCATAAATGGAATCAACAAAGTATGCACATTCTACGTCATAATGACTTTCTATAGTTTGGGCATGCGTCCGGAAATAAGAAAAGCTTAGTTCCCCCGTTTTTTAAAATCACAGCTTCTAGAAGGTTTACATGATTTCTTAAAAAACACGAGTTTTTAGAAAATGTGTTTTATTTCATAAATGGAAACAACAAAGTATGGACATTCTACATCATAACGACTTTCTATAGTTTGTGCATGCGTCTGGAAATAAGAAAAGCTTACTTCCACCGTTTTTTAAAATCACAGCTTCTAGAAGGTTTACATGATTTCTGAAAAAACACGAGTTTTTAGAAAATGTGTTTTATTTCATAAATGGAATCAACAAAGTATGCACATTCTACGTCATAACGACTTTCTATAGTTTGCGCATGCGTCCGGAAATAAGAAAAGCTTACTTGCATCGTTTTTTAAAATAATAGCTTCTAGAAGGTTTACATGATTTCGTAAAAAACACGAGTTTTTAGAAAATGTGTTTTATTTCATAAATGGAATCTACAAAGTATGCACATTCTACGTCATAACGACTTTCTATAGTTTGCGCATGCGTCCAGAAATAAGAAAAGCTTACTTCCCCCGTTTTTTAAAATCACAGCTTCTAGAAGGTTTACATGATTTCTGAAAAAACACGAGTTTTTAGAAAATGTGTTTTATTTCATAAATGGAAACAACAAAGTATGGACATTCTACATCATAACGACTTTCTATAGTTTGTGCATGCGTCCGGAAATAAGAAAAGCTTACTTCCACCGTTTTTTAAAATCACAGCTTCTAGAAGGTTTACATGATTTCGTAAAAAACACGAGTTTTTAGAAAATGTGTTTTATTTCATAAATGGAATCAACATAGTATGCACATTCTACGTCATAACGACTTTCTATAGTTTGCACATGCGTTTGGAAATAAGAAAAGCGTACTTCCCTCGTTTTTTAAAATCACAGCTTTTAGAATGTTTACATGATTTCTTAAAAAACACGAGCTTTTAGAAAATGTGTTTTATTTCATAAATGGAATCAAGAAAGCATGCACATTCTACGTCATAACGACTTCCTATAGTTTGCGCATGCGTCCGGAAATAAGAAAAGCTTACTTCCCCCGTTTTTTAAAATCACAGCTTCTAGAAGGTTTACATGATTTCGTAAAAAACATGAGTTTTTAGAAAATGTGTTTTATTTTATAAATGGAATCAACAAAGTATGCACATTCTACGTCATAACGATTTTCTATAGTTTGCGCATGCGTTTGGAAATAAGAAAAGCTTACTTCCCCCGTTTTTTCAAATCACAGCTTCTAGAAGGTTTACATGATTTGTTAAAAAACACGAGTTTTTAGAAAATGTGTTTTATTTCATAAATGGAATCAACAAAGTATGCACATTCTACTTCATAACTACTTTCTATAGTTTGCCCATGCGTCCGGAAATAAGAAAAGCTTACTTCCACCGTTTTTTAAAATCACAGCTTCTAGAAGGTTTACATGATTTCGTAAAAAACACGAGTTTTTAGAAAAGGTGTTTTAATTCATAAATGGAATCTACAAAGTATGCACATTCTAAGTCATAACGACTTTCTATAGTTTGCGCATTCGTCCGGAAATAAGAAAAGCTTACTTCCACCGTTTTTTAAAATCACAGCTTCTAGAGGGTTTACATGATTTCGTAAAAAACACGAGTTTTTAGAAAATGTGTTTTATTTCATAAATGGAATCTTCAAAGTATGCACATTCTACGTCATAACGACTTTCTATAGTTTGCACATTCATACGGAAATAAGAAAAGCTTACTTCCACCGTTTTTTAAAATCACAGCTTCTAGAAGGTTTACATGATTTCTTAAAAAACACGAGTTTTTAGAAAATGTGTTTCATTTCATGAATGGAATCAACAAAGTATGCACATTCTACGTAATAACGACTTTCTATTGTTTCCGTATTCGTCCGGAAATAAGAAAAGCTTACTTCCACCGTTTTTTAAAATCTCAGCTTCTAAAAGGTTTACATGATTTCGTAAAAAACACGACTTTTTAGAAAATGTGTTTTATTTCATAAATGGAATCAACATAGTATGCACATTCTACGTCATAAGGACTTTCTATAGTTTGCGCATGCGTCCGGAAATAAGAAAAGCTTACTTCAACCGTTTTTCAAAATCACATCTTCTAGAAGGTTTACAAGATTTCTTAAAAAACACGAGTTTTTAGAAAATATGTTTTATTTCATAAATGGAATCAACAAAGTATGCATATTCTATGTCATAACGACTTTCTATAGTTTGCGCATGCATCCGGAAATAAGAAAAGCTTACTTGCACCGTTTTTTAAAATAATAGCTTCTAGAAGGTTTACATGATTTCGTAAAAAACACGAGTTTTTAGAAAATGTGTTTTATTTCATAAATGGAATCTACAAAGTATGCACATTCTACGTCATAACGACTTTCTATAGTTTGCGCATGCGTCCAGAAATAAGAAAAGCTTACTTCCCCCGTTTTTTAAAATCACAGCTTCTAGAAAGTTTACATGATTTCGTAAAAAACACGAGTTTTTAGAAAATGTGTTTTATTTCATAAATGGAATCAACAAAGTATGCACATTCTACGTCATAACGACTTTCTATAGTTTGCGCATGCGTTTGGAAATAAGAAAAGCTTACTTCCCCCGTTTTTTAAAATCACAGCTTCTAGAAGGTTTACATGATTTCTTAAAAAACATGAGTTTTTAGAAAATGTGTTTTATTTCATAAATGGAATCTACAAAGTATGCACATTCTACGTCATAACGACTTTCTACAGTTTGCGCATTCGTCCGGAAATAAGAAAAGCTTACTTCCACCGTTTTTTAAAATCACAGCTTCTAGAAGGTTTACATGATTTCTTAAAAAACAGGAGTTTTTAGAAAATGTGTTTTATTTAATAAATGGAATCAACAAAGTATGCACATTCTACGTAATAACGACTTTCTATAGTTTCCGCATTCGACCGGAAATAAGAAAAGCTTACTTCCACTGTTTTTTAAAATCACAGCTTCTAGAAGGTTTACATGATTTCGTAAAAAACACGAGTTTTTAGAAAATGTGTTTTATTTCATAAATGGAATCAACAAAGTATGCACATTCCATGTCATAATGAATTTCTATAGTTTGTGCATTCGTCTGGAAATAAGGAAAGCTTACTTCCCCTGTTTTTTAAAATCACAGCTTCTAAAGGTTTACATAATTTCTTAAAAAACACGAGTTTTTAGAAAATGTGTTTTATTTCATAAATGGAATCAATAAAGTATGCACATTCTACGTCATAACGACTTTCTATAGTTTGCACATGCGTTTGGAAATAAGAAAAGCGTACTTCCCTCGTTTTTTAAAATCACAGCTTTTAGAATGTTTACATGATTTCTTAAAAAACACGAGCTTTTAGAAAATGTGTCTTATTTCATAAATGGAATCAAGAAAGCATGCACATTCTACGTCATAACAAATTTCTATAGTTTGCGCATGCGTCCAGAAATAAGAAAAGCTTACTTCCCCCGTTTTTTAAAATCACAGATTCTAGAAGCTTTACATGATTTCGTAAAAAACATGAGTTTTTAGAAAATGTGTTTTATTTTATAAATGGAATGAACAAAGTATGCAAATTCTACGTCATAACGATTTTCTATAGTTTGCGCATGCGTTTGGAAATAAGAAAAGCTTACTTCCCCCGTTTTTTAAAATCACAGCTTCTAGAAGGTTTACACGATTTGTTAAAAAACACGAGTTTTTGGAAAATGTGTTTTATTTCATAAATGGAATCAACAAAGTATGCACATTCTACGTCATAACTACTTTCTATAGTTTGCCCATGCGTCCGGAAATAAGAAAAGCTTACTTCCACCGTTTTTTAAAATCACAGCTTCTAGAAAGTTACATGATTTCGTAAAAAACACGAGTTTTTAGAAAAGGTGTTTTATTTCATAAATGGAATCTACAAAGTATGCACATTCTACGTCATAACGACTTTCTATAGTTTGCACATTCATCCGGAAATAAGAAAAGCTTACTTCCACCGTTTTTTAAAATCACAGCTTCTAGAAGGTTTACATGATTTCTTAAAAATCACGAGTTTTTAGAAAATGTGTTTTATTTCATGAATGGAATCAACAAAGTATGCAAATTCTACGTAATAACGACTTTCTATTGCTTCCGTATTCGTCCGGAAATAAGAAAAGCTTACTTCCACCGTTTTTTAAAATCTCAGCTTCTAGAAGGTTTACATGATTTCGTAAAAAACATGACTTTTTAGAAAATGTCTTTTATTTCATAACTGGAATCAACAAAGTATGGACATTCGACGTCATAACGACTTTCTATAGTTTGCGCATGCGTCCGGAAATAAGAAAAGCTTACTTGCACCATTTTTTAAAATAATAGCTTCTAGAAGGTTTACATGATTTCGTAAAAAACACGAGTTTTTAGAAAATGTGTTTTATTTCATAAATGGAATATACAAAGTATGCACATTCTACATCATAACAACTTTCTATAGTTTGCGCATGCGTCCGGAAATAAGAAAAGCTAACTTCCCCCGTTTTTTAAAATCACAGCTTCTAGAAGGTTTACATGATTTCGTAAAAAACACGAGGTTTTTGAAAATGTGTTTTATTTCATAAATGGAATCAACAAAGTATGCACATTCTACATCATAACGACTTTCTACAGTTTGCTCATGCGTCCGGAAATAAGAAAAGCTTACTTCCCCCGTTTTTTAAAATCACAGCTTCTAGAAGGTTTACATGATTTCTTAAAAAACACAAGTTTTTAGAAAATGTGTTTTATTTTATAAATGGAATCAACAAAGTATGCACATTCTATGTCATAACGACTTTCTATAGTTTGCGCATGCCTTTGGAAATAAGAAAAGCTTACTTCCCCCGTTTTTTAAAATCACAGCTTCTAGAAGGTTTACATGATTTCATAAAAAACACGAGTTTTTAGAAAATGTGTTTTATTTCATAAATGGAGTCAACAAAGTATGCACATTCTACATCATAACGACTTTCTATAGTTTGCGCATGCGTCCGGAAATAAGAAAAGCTTACTTCAACCGTTTTTCAAAATCACAGCTTCTAGAAGGTTTACATGATTTCGTAAAAAACACGAGTTTTTAGAAAATGTGTTTTATTTCATAAATGGAATCAACAAAGTATGGACATTCTACGTCATAACGACTTTCTATAGTTTGCGCATGCGTCCGGAAATAAGAAAAGCTTACTTGCACCGTTTTTCAAAATCACAGCTTCTAGAAGGTTTACATGATTTCGTAAAAAACACGAGTTTTTAGAAAATGTGTTTTATTTCATAAATGGAATCTACAAAGTATGCACATTCTACGTCATAACGACTTTCTATAGTTTGCGCATGCGTCCAGAAATAAGAAAAGCTTACTTCCCCCGTTTTTTAAAATCACAGCTTCTAGAAGGTTTACATGATTTCGTAAAAAACACGAGTTTTTAGAAAATGTGTTTTATTTCATAAATGGAATCAACAAAGTATGCACATTCTACGTCATAACGACTTTCTATAGTTTGCACATGCGTTTGGAAATAAGAAAAGCTTACTTCCACCATTTTTTAAAATCACAGCTTCTAGAAGGTTTACATGATTTCTTAAAAAACATGAGTTTTTAGAAAATGTGTTTTATTTCATAAATGGAATCTACAAAGTATGCACATTCTACGTCATAACGACTTTCTACAGTTTGCGCATTCGTCCGGAAATAAGAAAAGCTTACTTCCACCGTTTTTTAAAATCACAGCTTCTAGAAGGTTTACATGATTTCTTAAAAAACAGGAGTTTTTAGAAAATGTGTTTTATTTCATAAATGGAATCAATAAAGTATGCACATTCTACGTCATAACGACTTTCTATAGTTTGCACATGCGTTTGGAAATAAGAAAAGCGTACTTCCCTCGTTTTTTAAAATCACAGCTTTTAGAATGTTTACATGATTTCTTAAAAAACATGAGCTTTTAGAAAATGTGTTTTATTTCATAAATGGAATCAAGAAAGCATGCACATTCTACGTCATAACGACTTTCTATAGTTTGCGCATGCGTCCGGAAATAAGAAAAGCTTACTTCCCCCGTTTTTTAAAATCACAGCTTCTAGAAGGTTTACATGATTTGTTAAAAAACACGAGTTTTTAGAAAATGTGTTTTATTTCATAAATTGAATCAACAAAGTATGCACATTCTACGTCATAACTACTTTCTATAGTTTTCCCATGCGTCCGGAAATAAGAAAAGCTTACTTCCACCGTTTTTTAAAATCACAGCTTCTAGAAGGTTTACATGATTTCGTAAAAAACACGAGTTTTTAGAAAATGTGTTTTATTTCATAAATGGAATCTACAAAGTATGCACATTCTATGTCATAACGACATTCTATAGTTTGCACATTCGTCCGGAAATAAGAAAAGCTTACTTCCACCGTTTTTTAAAATTACGGCTTCTAGAAGGTTTACATGATTTCGTAAAAAACACGAGTTTTTAGAAAAGGTGTTTTATTTCATAAATGGAATCTACAAAGTATGCACATTCTAAGTCATAACGACTTTCTATAGTTTGCGCATTCGTCCGGAAATAAGAAAAGCTTACCTCCACCGTTTTTTAAAATCACAGCTTCTAGAGGGTATACATGATTTCGTAAAAAACACGAGTTTTTAGAAAATGTGTTTTATTTCATAAATGGAATCTACAAAGTATGCACATTCTACGTCATAACGACTTTCTATAGTTTGCACATTCATCCGGAAATAAGAAAAGCTTACTTCCACCGTTTTTTAAAATCACAGCTTCTAGAAGGTTTACATGATTTCTTAAAAAACACGAGTTTTTAGAAAATGTGTTTTATTTCATGAATGGAATCAACAAAGTATGCACCTTCTACGTAATAACGACTTTCTATTGTTTCCGTATTCGTCCGGAAATAAGAAAAGCTTACTTCCACCGTTTTTTAAAATCTCAGCTTCTAGAAGGTTTACATGATTTCGTAAAAAACATGACTTTTTAGAAAATGTGTTTTATTTCATAAATGGAATCAACATAGTATGCACATTCTACATCATAAGGACTTTCTATAGTTTGCGCATGCGTCCCGAAATAAGAAAAGCTTACTTCCACCGTTTTTCAAAATCACATCTTCTAGAAGGTTTACATGATTTTTTAAAAAACACGAGCTTTTAGAAAATGTCTTTTATTTCATAAATGGAATCAACAAAGTATGCACATTCTACGACATAACGACTTTCTATAGTTTGCGCATGCGTCCGGAAATAAGAAAAGCTTACTTGCACCGTTTTTTAAAATAATAACTTCTAGAAGGTTTACATGATTTCGTAAAAAACAAGAGTTTTTAGAAAATGTGTTTTATTTCATAAATGGAATATACAAAGTATGCACATTCTACATCATAAAAACTTTCTATAGTTTGCGCATGCGTCCGGAAATAAGAAAAGCTTACTTCCCCCATTTTTTAAAATCACAGCTTCTAGAAGGTTTACATGATTTGGTAAAAAACACGAGTTTTTAGAAAATGTGTTTTATTTCATAAATGGAATCTACAAAGTATTCACATTCTACGTCATAACGACTTTCTATAGTTTGCGCATGCGTCCAGAAATAAGAAAAGCTTACTTCCCCTGTTTTTTAAAATCACAGCTTCTAGAAGGTTTACATGATTTCTTAAAAAACACGAGTTTTTAGAAAATGTGTTTTATTTCATAAATGGAATCAACAAAGTATGCACATTCTATGTCATAACGACTTTCTATAGTTTGCGCATTCCTTCGGAAATAAGAAAAGCTTACTTCCCCCGTTTTTTAAAATCACAGCTTCTAGAAGGTTTACATGATTTCGCAAAAAACACGAGGTTTTTGAAAATGTGTTTTATTTCATAAATGGAATCAACAAAGTATGCACATTCTACGTCATAACGACTTTCTATAGTTTGCGCATGCGTCCGGAAATAAGAAAAGCTTACTTCCCCCGTTTTTTAAAATCACAGCTTCTAGAAGGTTTACATGATTTCGTAAAAAACACGAGGTTTTTGAAAATGTGTTTTATTTCATAAATGGAATCAAGAAAGCATGCACATTCTACGTCATAACGACTTTCTATAGTTTGCGCATGCGTCCGGAAATAAGAAAAGCTTACTTCCCCCGTTTTTTAAAATCACGGCTTCTAGAAGGTTTACATGATTTCGTAAAAAACATGAGTTTTTAGAAAATGTGTTTTATTTTATAAATGGAATCAACAAAGTATTCACATTCTACGTCATAACGATTTTCTATAGTTTGCGCATGCGTTTGGAAATAAGAAAAGCTTACTTTCCCCGTTTTTTAAAATCACAGCTTCTAGAAGGTTTACATGATTTGTTAAAAAACACGACATTTTAGAAAATGTGTTTTATTTCATAAATGGAATCAACAAAGTATGCACAATCTACGTCATAACTACTTTCTATAGTTTTCCCATGCGTCCGGAAATAAGAAAAGCTTACTTCCACCGTTTTTTAAAATCACAGCTTCTAGAAGGTTTACATTATTTCGTAAAAAACACGAGTTTTTAGAAAAGGTGTTTTATTTCATAAATGGAATCTACAAAGTATGCACATTCTAAGTCATAACGACTTTCTATAGTTTGCGCATTCGTCCGGAAATAAGAAAAGCTTACTTCCACCGTTTTTTAAAATCACAGCTTCTAGAGGGTTTACATGATTTCGTAAAAAACACGAGTTTTTAGAAAATGTGTTTTATTTCATAAATGGAATCTACAAAGTATGCACATTCTACGTCATAACGACTTTCTATAGTTTGCACATTCATCCGGAAATAAGAAAAGCTTACTTCCACTGTTTTTTAAAATCACAGCTTCTAGAAGGTTTACATGATTTCTTAAAAAACAGGAGTTTTTAGAAAATGTGTTTTATTTCATGAATGGAATCAACAAAGTATGCACATTCTACGTAATAACAACTTTCTATTGTTTCCGTATTCGTCCGGAAATAAGAAAAGCTTACTTCCACAATTTTTAAAATCTCAGCTTCTAGAAGGTTTACATGATTTCGTAAAAAACACGACTTTTTAGAAAATGTGTTTTATTTCATAAATGGAATCAACATAGTATGCACACTCTACGTCATAAGGACTTTCTATAGTTTGCGCATGCGTCCGGAAATAAGAAAAGCTTACTTCCACCGTTTTTCAAAATCACAGCTTCTAGAAGGTTTACATGATTTCTTAAAAAACACAAGTTTTTAGAAAATGTGCTTTATTTCATAAATGGAAACAACAAAGTATGGACATTATACATCATAACGACTTTCTATAGTTTGTGCATGCGTCCGGAAATAAGAAAAGCTTACGTCCACCGTTTTTTAAAATCACAGCTTCTAGAAGGTTTACATGATTTCTTAAAAAACACGAGTTTTTGGAAAAGGTGTTTTATTTCATAAATGGAATCTACAAAGTATGCACATTCTAAGTCATAACGACTTTCTATAGTTTGCGCATTCGTCCGGAAATAAGAAAAGCTTACTTCCACCGTTTTTTAAAATCACAGCTTCTAGAGGGTTTACATGATTTCGTAAAAAACACAAGTTTTTAGAAAATGTGTTTTATTTCATAAATGGAATCTACAAAGTATGCACATTCTACGTCATAACGACTTTCTATAGTTTGCACATTCATCCGGAAATAAGAAAAGCTTACTTCCACCGTTTTTTAAAATCACAGCTTCTAGAAGGTTTACATGATTTCTTAAAAAACACGAGTTTTTAGAAAATGTGTTTTATTTCATGAATGGAATCAACAAAGTATGCACATTCTACGTAATAACGACTTTCTATTGTTTCCGTATTCGTCCGGAAATAAGAAAAGCTTACTTCCACCGTTTTTTAAAATCTCAGCTTCTAGAAGGTTTACATGATTTCGTAAAAAACATGACTTTTTAGAAAATGTGTTTTATTTCATAAATGGAATCAACATAGTATGCACATTCTACATCATAAGGACTTTCTATAGTTTGCGCATGCGTCCCGAAATAAGAAAAGCTTACTTCCACCGTTTTTCAAAATCACATCTTCTAGAAGGTTTACATGATTTTTTAAAAAACACGAGTTTTTAGAAAATGTGTTTTATTTCATAAATGGAATCAACAAAGTATGCACAATCTACGTCATAACTACTTTCTATAGTTTTCCCATGCGTCCGGAAATAAGAAAAGCTTACTTCCACCGTTTTTTAAAATCACAGCTTCTAGAAGGTTTACATGATTTCGTAAAAAACACGAGTTTTTGGAAAAGGTGTTTTATTTCATAAATGGAATCTACAAAGTATGCACATTCTAAGTCATAACGACTTTCTATAGTTTGCGCATTCGTCCGGAAATAAGAAAAGCTTACTTCCACCGTTTTTTAAAATTACAGCTTCTAGAGGGTTTACATGATTTCGTAAAAAACACAAGTTTTTAGAAAATGTGTTTTATTTCATAAATGGAATCTACAAAGTATGCACATTCTACGTCATAACGACTTTCTATAGTTTGCACATTCATCCGGAAATAAGAAAAGCTTACTTCCACCGTTTTTTAAAATCACTGCTTCTAGAAGGTTTACATGATTTCTTAAAAAACACGAGTTTTTGGAAAATGTGTTTTATTTCATGAATGGAATCAACAAAGTATGCACATTCTACGTAATAACGACTTTCTATAGTTTCCGCATTCGACCGGAAATAAGAAAAGCTTACTTCCACCGTTTTTTAAAATCACAGCTTCTAGAAGGTTTACATGATTTCGTAAAAAACACGAGTTTTTAGAAAAGGTGTTTTATTTCATAAATGGAATCTACAAAGTATGCACATTCTAAGTCATAACGACTTTCTATAGTTTGCGCATTCGTCCGGAAATAAGAAAAGCTTACTTCCACCGTTTTTTAAAATCACAGCTTCTAGAGGGTTTACATGATTTCGTAAAAAACACGAGTTTTTAGAAAATGTGTTTTATTTCATAAATGGAATCAACAAAGTATGCACATTCTACGTCATAATGACTTTCTATAGTTTGGGCATGCGTCCGGAAATAAGAAAAGCTTAGTTCCCCCGTTTTTTAAAATCACAGCTTCTAGAAGGTTTACATGATTTCTTAAAAAACACGAGTTTTTAGAAAATGTGTTTTATTTCATAAATGGAAACAACAAAGTATGGACATTCTACATCATAACGACTTTCTATAGTTTGTGCATGCGTCCGGAAATAAGAAAAGCTTACTTCCACCGTTTTTTAAAATCACAGCTTCTAGAAGGTTTACATGATTTCTTAAAAAACACGAGTTTTTAGAAAATGTGTTTTATTTCATCAATGGAATCGACAAAGTATGCACATTCTATGTCATAACGACTTGCTATAGTTTGCGCATTCATCCGGAAATAAGAAAAGCTTACTTCCACCGTTTTTTAAAATCACAGCTTCTAGAAGGTTTACATGATTTCTTAAAAAACACGAGTTTTTAGAAAATGTGTTTTATTTCATAAATGGAATCAACAAAGTATGCACATTATACGTCATAACGACTTTCTATAGTTTGCACATGCGTTTGGAAATAAGAAAAACTTACTTCCCCCGTTTTTTAAAATCACAGCTTCTAGAAGGTTTACATGAGTTGTTAAAAAACGCGATTTTTTAGAAAATGTGTTTTATTTCATAAATGGAATCAACAAAGTATGCACTTTCTACGTCATAACGACTTTCTATAGTTTTCCCATGCGTCCGGAAATAAGAAAAGCTTACTTCAACCGTTTTTTAAAATCACAGCTTCTAGAAGGTTTACATGATTTCGTAAAAAACACGAGTTTTTAGAAAATGTGTTTTATTTCATAAATGGAATCTACAAAGTATGCACATTCTACGTCATAACGACTTTCTATAGTTTGCGCATTCGTCCGGAAATAAGAAAAGCTTACTTCCACCGTTTTTTAAAATCACAACTTCTAGACGGTTTACATGATTTCTTAAAAAACACGAGTTTTTAGAAAATGTGTTTTATTTCATAAATGGAATCAACAAAGTATGCACATTCTACGTCATAACGACTTTCTATAGTTTTCCCATGCGTCCGGAAATAAGAAAAGCTTACTTCCACCGTTTTTTAAAATCACAGCTTCTAGAAGGTTTACATGATTTCGTAAAAAACACGAGTTTTTAGAAAAGGTGTTTTATTTCATAAATGGAATCTACAAAGTATGCACATTCTAAGTCATAACGACTTTCTATAGTTTGCGCATTCGTCCGGAAATAAGAAAAGGTTACTTCCCCTGTTTTTTAAAATCACAGCTTTTAGAAGGTTTACACGATTTCATAAAAAACATGAGTTTTTAGAAAATGTGTTTTATTTCATAAATGGAATCTACAAAGTATGCACATTCTACGTCATAACGACTTTCTATAGTTTGCGCATTCGTCCGGAAATAAGAAAAGCTTACTTCCACCGTTTTTTAAAATCACAGCTTCTAGAAGGTTTATATGATTTCTTTAAAAACACGAGTTTTTAGAAAATGTGTTTTATTTCATAGATGGAATCAACAAAGTATGCACATTCTACGTAATAAGGACTTTCTATAGTTTCCGTATTCGACCGGAAATAAGAAAAGCTTACTTCCACCATTTTTTAAAATCACAGCTTCTAGAAGGTTTACATGATTTCGTAAAAAACACGAGTTTTTAGAAAATGTGTTTTATTTCATAAATGGAAACAACAAAGTATGGACATTCTACGTCATAACGACTTTCTATAGTTTTCGTATGCGTCCGGAAATAAGAAAATCTTACTTCCACCGTTTTTTAAAATCACAGCTTCTAGAAGGTTTACATGATTTGTTAAAAAACACGAGTTTTTAGAAAATGTGTTTTATTTCTTCAATGGAATCGACAAAGTATGCAAATTCTACGTCATAACGAGTTTCTATAGTTTGCGCATTCGTCCGGAAATAAGAAAAGCTTACTTCCACCGTTTTTTAAAATCACAGCTTCTAGAAGGTTTACATGATTTCGTAAAAAACACGAGTTTTTAGAAAATGTGTTTTATTTCATAAATGGAATCTACAAAGTATGCACATTCTACGTCATAACGACTTTCTATAGTTTGCGCATTCGTCCGGAAATAAGAAAAGCTTACTTCCACCGTTTTTTAAAATCACAACTTCTAGACGGTTTACATGATTTCTTAAAAAACACGAGTTTTTAGAAAATGTGTTTTATTTCATAAATGGAATCAACAAAGTATGCACATTCTACGTCATAACGACTTTCTATAGTTTTCCCATGCGTCCGGAAATAAGAAAAGCTTACTTCCACCGTTTTTTAAAATCACAGCTTCTAGAAGGTTTACATGATTTCGTAAAAAACACGAGTTTTTAGAAAAGGTGTTTTATTTCATAAATGGAATCTACAAAGTATGCACATTCTAAGTCATAACGACTTTCTATAGTTTGCGCATTCGTCCGGAAATAAGAAAACCTTACTTCCACCGTTTTTTAAAATCACAGCTTCTAGAGGGTTTACATGATTTCGTAAAAAACACGAGTTTTTAGAAAATTTGTTTTATTTCATAAATGGAATCTACAAAGTATGCACATTCTACGTCATAACGACTTTCTATAGTTTGCACATTCATCCGGAAATAAGAAAAGCCTACTTCCACCGTTTTTTAAAATCACAGCTTCTAGAAGGTTTACATGATTTCTTAAAAAACACGAGTTTTTAGAAAATGTGTTTTATTTCATGAATGGAATCAACAAAGTATGCACATTCTACGTAATAACAACTTTCTATTGTTTCCGTATTCGTCCGGAAATAAGAAAAGCTTACTTCCACCGTTTTTTAAAATCTCAGCTTCTAGAAGGTTTACATGATTTCGTAAAAAACACGACTTTTTAGAAAATGTGTTTTATTTCATAAATGGAATCAACATAGTATGCACATTCTACGTCATAAGGACTTTCTATAGTTTGCGCATGCGTCCGGAAATAAGAAAAGCTTACTTCCACCGTTTTTCAAAATCACAGCTTCTAGAAGGTTTACATGATTTCTTAAAAAACACGAGTTTTTAGAAAATGTGTTTTATTTCATAAATGGAATCAACAAAGTATGCACATTCTACGTCATAACGACTTTCTATAGTTTGCGCATGCGTCCGGAAATAAGAAAAGCTTACTTGCACCGTTTTTTAAAATAATAGCTTCTAGAAGGTTTACATGATTTCGTAAAAAACACGAGTTTTTAGAAAATGTGTTTTATTTCATAAATGGAATCTACAAAGTATGCACATTCTACGTCATAACGACTTTCTATAGTTTGCGCATGCGTCCAGAAATAAGAAAAGCTTACTTCCCCTGTTTTTTAAAATCACAGCTTCTAGAAGGTTTACATGATTTCTTAAAAAACACGAGTTTTTAGAAAATGTGTTTTATTTCATAAATGGAATCAACAAAGTATGCACATTCTATGTCATAACGACTTTCTATAGTTTGCGCATTCCTTCGGAAATAAGAAAAGCTTACTTCCCCCGTTTTTTAAAATCACAGCTTCTATAAAGTTTACATGATTTCGTAAAAAACACGAGGTTTTTGAAAATGTGTTTTATTTCATAAATGGAATCAAGAAAGCATGCACATTATACGTCATAACGACTTTCTATAGTTTGCGCATGCGTCCGGAAATAAGAAAAGCTTACTTCCCCCGTTTTTTAAAATCACAGCTTCTAGAAGGTTTACATGATTTCGTAAAAAACATGAGTTTTTAGAAAATGTGTTTTATTTTATAAATGGAATAAACAAAGTATTCACATTCTACGTCATAACGATTTTCTATAGTTTGCGCATGCGTTTGGAAATAAGAAAAGCTTACTTCCCCCGTTTTCTAAAATCACAACTTCTAGAAGGTTTGCATGATTTCGTAAAAAGCACGAGTTTTTAGAAAATGTGTTTTATTTCATAAATGGAATCAACAAAGTATGCACAATCTAGGTCATAACTACTTTCTATAGTTTTCCCATGCATCTGGAAATAAGAAAAGCTTACTTCCACCATTTTTTAAAATCACAGCTTCTAGAAGGTTTACATGATTTCGTAAAAAAAACGAGTTTTTAGAAAAGGTGTTTTATTTCATAAATGGAATCTACAAAGTATGCACATTCTAAGTCATAACGACTTTCTATAGTTTGCGCAATCGTCCGGAAATAAGAAAAGCTTACTTCCACCGTTTTTTAAAATCACAGCTTCTAGAGGGTTTACATGATTTCGTAAAAAACACGAGTTTTTAGAAAATGTGTTTTATTTCATAAATGGAATCTACAAAGTATGCACATTCTACGTCATAACGACTTTCTATAGTTTGCACATTCATCCGGAAATAAGAAAAGCTTACTTCCACCGTTTTTTAAAATCACAGATTCTAGAAGGTTTACATGATTTCTTAAAAAACACGAGTTTTTAGAAAATGTGTTCTATTTCATGAATGGAATCAACAAAGTATGCACATTCTATGTAATAACAACTTTCTATTGTTTCCGTATTCGTCCGGAAATAAGAAAAGCTTACTTCCACCGTTTTTTAAAATCTCAGCTTCTAGAAGGTTTACATGATTTCGTAAAAAACACGACTTTTTAGAAAATGTGTTTTATTTCATAAATGGAATCAACATAGTATGCACACTCTACGTCATAAGGACTTTCTATAGTTTGCGCATGCGTCCGGAAATAAGAAAAGCTTACTTCCACCGTTTTCCAAAATCACAGCTTCTAGAAGGTTTACATGATTTCTTAAAAAACACGAGTTTTTAGAAAATGTGTTTTATTTCATAAATGGAATCAACAAAGTATGCACATTCTACGTCATAACGACTTTCTATAGTTTGCGCATGCGTCCGGAAATAGGAAAAGCTTACTTGCACCGTTTTTTAAAATAATAGCTTCTAGAAGGTTTACATGATTTCGTAAAAAACACGAGTTTTTAGAAAATGTGTTTTATTTCATAAATGGAATCTACAAAGTATGCACATTCTACGTCATAACAACTTTCTATAGTTTGCGCATGCGTCCAGAAATAAGAAAAGCTTACTTCCCCTGTTTTTTAAAATCACAGCTTCTAGAAGGTTTACATGATTTCTTAAAAAACACGAGTTTTGTGAAAATGTGTTTTATTTCATAAATGGAATCAACAAAGTATGCACATTCTATGTCATAACGAATTTCTATAGTTTGCGCATTCCTTTGGAAATAAGAAAAGCTTACTTCCCCCGTTTTTTAAAATCACAGCTTCTAGAAGGTTTACATGATTTCGTAAAAAACACGAGTTTTTAGAAAATGTGTTTTATTTCATAAATGGAATCAACAAAGTATGCACATTCTACGTCACAACAACTTTCTATAGTTTGCGCATGCGTCCGGAAATAAGAAAAGCTTACTTCCCCCGTTTTTTAAAATCACAGCTTCTAGAAGGTTTACATGATTTCGTAAAAAACACGAGTTTTTAGAAAAGGTGTTTTATTTCATAAATGGAATCTACAAAGTATGCACATTCTAAGTCATAACGACTTTCTATAGTTTGCGCATTTGTCCGGAAATAAGAAAAGCTTACCTCCACCGTTTTTTAAAATCACAGCTTCTAGAGGGTATACATGATTTCGTAAAAAATACGAGTTTTTAGAAAATATGTTTTATTTCATAAATGGAATCTACAAAGTATGCACATTCTACGTCATAACGACTTTCTATAGTTTGCACATTCATCCGGAAATAAGAAAAGCTTACTTCCACCGTTTTTTAAAATCCCAGCTTCTAGAAGGTTTACATGATTTCTTAAAAAACACGAGTTTTTAGAAAATGTGTTTTATTTCATGAATGGAATCAACAAAGTATGCACATTCTACGTAATAACGACTTTCTATTGTTTCCGTATTCGTCCGGAAATAAGAAAAGCTTACTTCCACCGTTTTTTAAAATCTCAGCTTCTAGAAGGTTTACATGATTTCGTAAAAAACATGACTTTTTAGAAAATGTGTTTTATTTCATAAATGGAATCAACATAGTATGCACATTCTACGTCATAAGGACTTTCTATAGTTTGCGCATGCGTCCCGAAATAAGAAAAGCTTACTTCCACCGTTTTTCAAAATCACATCTTCTAGAAGGTTTACATGATTTTTTAAAAAACACGAGTTTTTAGAAAATGTCTTTTATTTCATAAATGGAATCAACAAAGTATGCACATTCTACGACATAACGACTTTCTATAGTTTGCGCATGCGTCCGGAAATAAGAAAAGCTTACTTGCACCGTTTTTTAAAATAATAGCTTCTAGAAGGTTTACACGATTTCGTAAAAAACACGAGTTTTTAGAAAATGTGTTTTATTTCATAAATGGAATATACAAAGTATGCACATTCTACGTCATAACAAGTTTCTATAGTTTGCGCATGCGTCCGGAAATAAGAAAAGCTTACTTCCCCCGTTTTTTAAAATCACAGCTTCTAGAAGGTTTACATGATTTGGTAAAAAACACGAGTTTTTAGAAAATGTGTTTTATTTCATAAATGGAATCTACAAAGTATTCACATTCTACGTCATAACGACTTTCTATAGTTTGCGCATGCGTCCAGAAATAAGAAAAGCTTACTTCCCCTGTTTTTTAAAATCACAGCTTCTAGAAGGTTTACATGATTTCTTAAAAAACACGAGTTTTTAGAAAATGTGTTTTATTTCATAAATGGAATCAACAAAGTATGCACATTCTATGTCATAACGACTTTCTATAGTTTGCGCATTCCTTCGGAAATAAGAAAAGCTTACTTCCCCCGTTTTTTAAAATCACAGCTTCTAGAAGGTTTACATGATTTCGTAAAAAACACGAGGTTTTTGAAAATGTGTTTTATTTCATAAATGGAATCAACAAAGTATGCACATTCTACGTCATAACGACTTTCTATAGTTTGCGCATGCGTCCGGAAATAAGAAAAGCTTACTTCCCCCGTTTTTTAAAATCACAGCTTCTAGAAGGTTTACATGATTTCGTAAAAAACACGAGGTTTTTGAAAATGTGTTTTATTTCATAAATGGAATCAAGAAAGCATGCACATTCTACGTCATAACGACTTTCTATAGTTTGCGCATGCGTCCGGAAATAAGAAAAGCTTACTTCCCCCGTTTTTTAAAATCACAGCTTCTAGAAAGTTTACATGATTTCGTAAAAAACATGAGTTTTTAGAAAATGTGTTTTATTTTATAAATGGAATCAACAAAGTATTCACATTCTACGTCATAACGATTTTCTATAGTTTGCGCATGCGTTTGGAAATAAGAAAAGCTTACTTCCCCCGTTTTTTAAAATCACAGCTTCTAGAAGGTTTACATGATTTGTTAAAAAACACGAGTTTTTAGAAAATGTGTTTTATTTCATAAATGGAATCAACAAAGTATGCACATTCTACGTCACAACGACTTTCTATAGTTTGCGCATGCGTCCGGAAATAAGAAAAGCTTACTTCCCCCGTTTTTTAAAATCACAGCTTCTAGAAGGTTTACATGATTTCGTAAAAAACACGAGTTTTTAGAAAATGTGTTTTATTTCATAAATGGAATCAACAAAGTATGCACAATCTAGGTCATAACTACTTTCTATAGTTTTCCCATGCATCCGGAAATAAGAAAAGCTTACTTCCACCGTTTTTTAAAATCACAGCTTCTAGAAGGTTTACATGATTTCGTAAAAAACACGAGTTTTTAGAAAAGGTGTTTTATTTCATAAATGGAATCTACAAAGTATGCACATTCTAAGTCATAACGACTTTCTATAGTTTGCGCATTCGTCCGGAAATAAGAAACGCTTACTTCCACCGTTTTTTAAAATCACAGCTTCTAGAGGGTTTACATGATTTCGTAAAAAACACGAGTTTTTAGAAAATGTGTTTTATTTCCTAAATGGAATCTACAAAGTATGCACATTCTACGTCATAACGACTTTCTATAGTTTGCACATTCATCCGGAAATAAGAAAAGCTTACTTCCACCGTTTTTTAAAATCACAGCTTCTAGAAGGTTTACATGATTTCTTAAAAAACATGAGTTTTTAGAAAATGTGTTTTATTTCATCAATGGAATCAACAAAGTATGAACATTCTACGTAATAACAACTTTCTATTGTTTCCGTATTCGTCCGGAAATAAGAAAAGCTTACTTCCACCGTTTTTTAAAATCTCAGCTTCTAGAAGGTTTACATGATTTCGTAAAAAACACGACTTTTTAGAAAATGTGTTTTATTTCATAAATGGAATCAACATAGTATGCACACTCTACGTCATAAGGACTTTCTATAGTTTGCGCATGCGTCCGGAAATAAGAAAAGCTTACTTCCACCGTTTTCCAAAATCACAGCTTCTAGAAGGTTTACATGATTTCTTAAAAAACACGAGTTTTTAGAAAATGTGTTTTATTTCATAAATGGAATCAACAAAGTATGCACATTCTACGTCATAACGACTTTCTATAGTTTGCGCATGCGTCCGGAAATAAGAAAAGCTTACTTGCACCGTTTTTTAAAATAATAGCTTCTAGAAGGTTTACATGATTTCGTAAAAAACACGAGTTTTTAGAAAATGTGTTTTATTTCATAAATGGAATCTACAAAGTATGCACATTCTACGTCATAACAACTTTCTATAGTTTGCGCATGCGTCCAGAAATAAGAAAAGCTTACTTCCCCTGTTTTTTAAAATCACAGCTTCTAGTAGGTTTACATGATTTCTTAAAAAACACGAGTTTTGTGAAAATGTGTTTTATTTCATAAATGGAATCAACAAAGTATGCACATTCTATGTCATAACGACTTTCTATAGTTTGCGCATTCCTTTGGAAATAAGAAAAGCTTACTTCCCCTGTTTTTTAAAATCACAGCTTCTAGAAGGTTTACATGATTTCGTAAAAAACACGAGTTTTTAGAAAATGTGTTTTATTTCATAAATGGAATCAACATAGTATGCACACTCTACGTCATAAGGACTTTCTATAGTTTGCGCATGCGTCCGGAAATAAGAAAAGCTTACTTCCACCGTTTTCCAAAATCACAGCTTCTAGAAGGTTTACATGATTTCTTAAAAAACACGAGTTTTTAGAAAATGTGTTTTATTTCATAAATGGAATCAACAAAGTATGCACATTCTACGTCATAACGACTTTCTATAGTTTGCGCATGCGTCCGGAAATAAGAAAAGCTTACTTGCACCGTTTTTTAAAATAATAGCTTCTAGAAGGTTTACATGATTTCGTAAAAAACACGAGTTTTTAGAAAATGTGTTTTATTTCATAAATGGAATCTACAAAGTATGCACATTCTACGTCATAACAACTTTCTATAGTTTGCGCATGCGTCCAGAAATAAGAAAAGCTTACTTCCCCTGTTTTTTAAAATCACAGCTTCTAGTAGGTTTACATGATTTCTTAAAAAACACGAGTTTTGTGAAAATGTGTTTTATTTCATAAATGGAATCAACAAAGTATGCACATTCTATGTCATAACGACTTTCTATAGTTTGCGCATTCCTTTGGAAATAAGAAAAGCTTACTTCCCCTGTTTTTTAAAATCACAGCTTCTAGAAGGTTTACATGATTTCGTAAAAAACACGAGTTTTTAGAAAATGTGTTTTATTTCATAAATGGAATCAACAAAGTATGCACATTCTACGTCACAACAACTTTCTATAGTTTGCGCATGCGTCCGGAAATAAGAAAAGCTTACGTCCACCGTTTTTTAAAATCACAGCTTCTAGAAGGTTTACATGATTTCTTAAAAAACACGAGTTTTTAGAAAATGTGTTTTATTTCATAAATGGAATCAATAAAGTATGCACATTCTACGTCATAACGACTTTCTATAGTTTGCACATGCGTTTGGAAATAAGAAAAGCGTAATTCCCTCGTTTTTTAAAATCACAGCTTTTAGAATGTTTACATGATTTCTTAAAAAACACGAGCTTTTAGAAAATGTGTTTTATTTCATAAATGGAATCAAGAAAGCATGTACATTCTACGTCATAATGACTTTCTATAGTTTGCGCATGCGTTCGGAAATAAGAAAAGCTTACTTCCCCCGTTTTTTAAAATCACAGCTTCTAGAAGGTTTACATGATTTCGTAAAAAATATGAGTTTTTAGAAAATGTGTTTTATTTTATCAATAAAATCAACAAAGTATGCACATTCTACATCATAACGATTTTCTATAGTTTGCGCATGCGTTTGGAAATAAGAAAAGCTTACTTCCCCCGTTTTTTAAAATCACAGCTTCTAGAAGGTTTACATGATTTGTTAAAAAACACGAGTTTTTAGAAAATGTGTTTTATTTCATAAATGGAATCATCAAAGTATGCACATTCTATGTCATAACTACTTTCTATAGTTTGCCCATGCGTCCGGAAATAAGAAAAGCTTACTTCCACCGTTTTTTAAAATCACAGCTTCTAGAAGGTTTACATGATTTCGTAAAAAACACGAGTTTTTAGAAAAGGTGTTTTATTTCATAAATGGAATCTACAAAGTATGCACATTCTAAGTCATAACGACTTTCTATAGTTTGCGCATTTGTCCGGAAATAAGAAAACCTTACTTCCACCGTTTTTTAAAATCACAGCTTCTAGAGGGTTTACATGATTTCGTAAAAAACACGAGTTTTTAGAAAATGTGTTTTATTTAATAAATGGAATCTACAAAGTATGCACATTCTACGTCATAACGACTTTCTATAGTTTGCACATTCATCCGGAAATAAGAAAAGCTTACTTCCACCGTTTTTTAAAATCACAGCTTCTAAAAGGTTTACATGATTTCTTAAAAAACACGAGTTTTTAGAAAATGTGTTTTATTTCATGAATGGAATCAACAAAGTATGCACATTCTACGTAATAACAACTTTCTATTGTTTCCGTCTTCGTCCGGAAATAAGAAAAGCTTACTTCCACCGTTTTTTAAAATCTCAGCTTCTAGAAGGTTTACATGATTTCGTAAAAAACATGACTTTTTAGAAAATGTGTTTTATTTCATAAATGGAATCAACATAGTATGCACATTCTACGTCATAAGGACTTTCTATAGTTTGCGCATGCGTCCCGAAATAAGAAAAGCTTACTTCCACCGTTTTTCAAAATCACATCTTCTAGAAGGTTTACATGATTTTTTAAAAAACATGAGTTTTTAGAAAATGTCTTTTATTTCATAAATGGAATCAACAAAGTATGCACATTCTACGACATAACTACTTTCTATAGTTTGCGCATGCGTCCGGAAATAAGAAAAGCTTACTTGCACCGTTTTTTAAAATAATAGCTTCTAGAAGGTTTACATGATTTCGTAAAAAAGATGAGTTTTTAGAAAATGTGTTTTATTTCATAAATGGAATATACAAAGTATGCACATTCTACGTCATAACAACTTTCTATAGTTTGCGCATGCGTCCGGAAATAAGAAAAGCTTACTTCCCCCGTTTTTTAAAATCACAGCTTCTAGAAGGTTTACATGATTCGGTAAAAAACACGAGTTTTTAGAAAATGTGTTTTATTTCATGAATGGAATCTACAAAGTATTCACATTCTACGTCATAACGACTTTCTATAGTTTGCGCATGCGTCCAGAAATAAGAAAAGCTTACTTCCCCTGTTTTTTAAAATCACAGCTTCTAGAAGGTTTACATGATTTCTTAAAAAACACGAGTTTTTAGAAAATGTGTTTTATTTCATAAATGGAATCAACAAAATATGCACATTCTATGTCATAACGACTTTCTATAGTTTGCGCATTCCTTTGGAAATAAGAAAAGCTTACTTCCCCCGTTTTTTAAAATCACAGCTTCTAGAAGGTTTACATGATTTCTTAAAAAACACAAGTTTTTAGAAAATGGGTTTTATTTCATAAATGGAATCAACAAAGTATGCACATTCTACGTCATAACGACTTTCTATAGTTTCTGCATGCCTTTGGAAATAAGAAAAGCTTACTTCCCCCGTTTTTTAAAATCACAGCTTCTAGAAGGTTTACATGATTTCGTAAAAAACACGAGTTTTTAGAAAATGTGTTTTATTTCATAAATGTAATCAACAAAGTATGCACATTCTACGTCATAACGACTTTCTATAGTTTGCGCATGCGTCCGGAAATAAGAAAAGCTTACTTCCTCCGTTTTTTAAAATCACAGCTTCTAGAAGGTTTACATGATTTCTTAAAAAAAATGAGTTTTTAGAAAATGTGTTTTATTTCATAAATGGAATCAACAAAGTATGCACATTCTACATCATAACGACTTTCTATAGTTTGCGCATGTGTTTGGAAATAAGAAAAGCTTACTTCCCCCGTTTTTTAAAATCACAGCTTCTAGAAGGTTTACATGATTTCTTAAAAAACATGAGTTTTTAGAAAATGTGTTTTATTTCATAAATGGAATCTACAAAGTATGCACATTCTACGTCATAACGACTTTCTACAGTTTGCGCATTCGTCCGAAAATAATAAAAGCTTACTTCCACCGTTTTTTAAAATCACAGCTTCTAGAAGGTTTACATGAGTTCTTACAAAACACGAGTTTTTAGAAAATGTGTTTTATTTAATAAATGGAATCAACAAAGTATGCACATTCTACGTAATAACGACTTTCTATAGTTTCCGCATTCGACCGGAAATAAGAAAAGCTTACTTCCACCTTTTTTTAAAATCACAGCTTCTAGAAGGTTTACATGATTTCGTAAAAAACACGAGTTTTTAGAAAATGTGTTTTATTTCATAAATGGAATCAACAAAGTATGCACATTCCACGTCATAACGACTTTCTATAGTTTGCGCATTCGTCCGGAAATAAGAAAAGCTTACTTCCCCCGTTTTTTAAAATCACAGCTTCTAGAAGGTTTACATGATTTCTTAAAAAACAACTGTTTTTAGAAAATGTGTTTTATTTCATAAATGGAATCAACAAAGTATGCACATTCTACTTCATAACGACTTTCAATAGTTTGCTCATACGTTTGGAAATAAGAAAAGCTTACTTCCCCCGTTTTTTAAAATCACAGCTTCTAGAAGGTTTACATGATTTCTTAAAAAACACGAGTTTTTAGAAAATGTGTTTTATTTCATAAATGGAATCAACAAAGTATGCACATTCTATGTCATAACGACTTTCTATAGTTTGCGCATGCCTTTGGAAATAAGAAAAGCTTACTTCCCCCGTTTTTTAAAATCACAGCTTCTAGAAGGTTTACATGATTTCGTAAAAAACACGAGTTTTTAGAAAATGTGTTTTATTTCATAAATTGAATCAACAAAGTATGCACATTCTACGTCATAACTACTTTCTATAGTTTTCCCATGCGTCCGGAAATAAGAAAAGCTTACTTCCACCATTTTTTAAAATCACAGCTTCTAGAAGGTTTACATGATTTCGTAAAAAACACGAGTTTTTAGAAAAGGTGTTTTATTTCATAAATGGAATCTACAAAGTATGCACATTCTAAGTCATAACGACTTTCTATAGTTTGCGCATTCGTCCGGAAATAAGAAAAGCTTACTTCCACCGTTTTTTAAAATCACAGCTTCTAGAGGGTTTACATGATTTCGTAAAAAACACGAGTTTTTAGAAAATGTGTTTTATTTCATAAATGGAATCTAGAAAGTATGCACATTCTACGTCATAACGAATTTCTATAGTTTGCACATTCATCCGGAAATAAGAAAAGCTTACTTCCACCGTTTTTTAAAATCACAGCTTCTAGAAGGTTTACATGATTTCTTAAAAAACACGAGTTTTTAGAAAATGTGTTTTATTTCGTGAATGGAATCAACAAAGTATGCACATTCTAAGTAATAACGACTTTCTATTGTTTCCGCATTCGACCGGAAATAAGAAAAGCTTACTTCCACCGTTTTTTAAAATCACAGCTTCTAGAAGGTTTACATGATTTCGTAAAAAACATGACTTTTTAGAAAATGTGTTTTATTTCGTAAATGGAATCAACGTAGTATGCACATTCTACGTCATAAGGACTTTCTATAGTTTGCGCGTGCGTCCGGAAATAAGAAAAGCTTTCTTCCACCGTTTTTCAAAATCACAGCTTCTAGAAGGTTTACATGATTTCTTAAAAAACACGAGTTTTTAGAAAATTTGTTTTATTTCATAAATGGAATCAACAAAGTATGCACATTCTACGTCATAACGACTTTCTATAGTTTGCGCATGCCTTTCGAAATAAGAAAAGCTTACTTCCCCCATTTTTTAAAATCACAGCTTCTAGAAGGTTTACATGATTTCTTAAAAAACACGAGTTTTTAGAAAATGTGTTTTATTTCATAAATGGAATCAACAAAGTATGCACATTCTATGTCATAACGACTTTCTATAGTTTGCGCATGCCTTTGGAAATAAGAAAAGCTTACTTCCCCCGTTTTTTAAAATCACAGCTTCTAGAAGGTTTACATGATTTCGTAAAAAACACGAGTTTTTAGAAAATGTGTTTTATTTCATAAATGGAATCAACAAAGTATGCACATTCTACGTCATAATGACTTTCTATAGTTTGGGCATGCGTCTGGAAATAAGAAAAGCTTAGTTCCCCCGTTTTTTAAAATCACAGCTTCTAGAAGGTTTACATGATTTCTTAAAAAACACGAGTTTTTAGAAAATGTGTTTTATTTCATAAATGGAAACAACAAAGTATGGACATTCTACATCATAACGACTTTCTATAGTTTGTGCATGCGTCCGGAAATAAGAAAAGCTTACTTCCACCGTTTTTTAAAATCACAACTTCTAGACGGTTTACATGATTTCTTAAAAAACACGAGTTTTTAGAAAATGTGTTTTATTTCATAAATGGAATCAACAAAGTATGCACATTCTACGTAATAAGGACTTTCTATAGTTTCCGTATTCGACCGGAAATAAGAAAAGCTTACTTCCACCGTTTTTTAAAATCACGGCTTCTAGAAGATTTACATGATTTCGTAAAAAACACGAGTTTTTAGAAAATGTGTTTTATTTCATAAATGGAAACAACAAAGTATGGACATTCTACGTCATAACGACTTTCTATAGTTTTCGTATGCGTCCGGAAATAAGAAAAGCTTACTTCCACCATTTTTTAAAATCATAGCTTCTAGAAGGTTTACATGATTTCGTAAAAAACATGAGTTTTTAGAAAATGTGTTTTATTTCATAAATGGAATCTACAAAGTATGCACATTCTACGTCATATCGACTTTCTATAGTTTGCGCATTCATCCGGAAATAAGAAAAGCTTACTTCCACCGTTTTTTAAAATCACAGCTTCTAGAAGGTTTATATGATTTCTTAAAAAACACGAGTTTTTAGAAAATGTGTTTTATTTCATAGATGGAATCAACAAAGTATGCACATTCTACGTAATAAGGACTTTCTATAGTTTCCGTATTCGACCGGAAATAAGAAAAGCTTACTTCCACCGTTTTTTAAAATCACAGCTAATAGAAGGTTTATATGATTTCGTAAAAAACACGAGTTTTTAGAAAATGTGTTTTATTTCATAAATGGAATCTACAAAGTATGCACATTCTACGTCATAACGAATTTCTATAGTTTGCGCATGCGTCCAGAAATAAGAAAAGCTTACTTCCCCCATTTTTTAAAATCACAGATTCTAGAAGGTTTAGATGATTTCGTAAAAAACACGAGTTTTTAGAAAATGTGTTTTATTTCATCAATGGAATCAACAAAGTATGCACATTCTACGTCATAACGACTTAGTATAGTTTGCGCATGCGTTTGTAAATAAGAAAAGCTTACTTCCCCCGTTTTTTAAAATCACAGCTTCTAGAAGGTTTACATGATTTCTTAAAAAACATGAGTTTTTAGAAAATGTGTTTTATTTCATAAATGGAATCTACAAAGTATGCACATTCTACGTCATAACGACTTTCTACAGTTTGCGCATTCGTCCGGAAATAAGAAAAGCTTACTTCCCCCGTTTTTTAAAATCACAGCTTCTAGAAGGTTTAGATGATTTCGTAAAAAACACGATTTTTTAGAAAATGTGTTTTATTTCATAAATGGAATCAACAAAGTATGCACATTCTACGTCATAACGACTTTCTATAGTTTGCGCATGCGTTTGGAAATAAGAAAAGCTTACTTCCCCCGTTTTTTAAAATCACAGCTTCTAGAAGGTTTACATGATTTCTTAAAAAACATGAGTTTTTAGAAAATGTGTTTTATTTCATAAATGGAATCTACAAAGTATGGACATTCTACGTCATAACGACTTTCTATAGTTTTCGTATGCGTCCGGCAATAAGAAAAGCTTACTTCCACCGTTTTTTAAAATCACAGCTTCTAGAAGGTTTACATGATTTGTTAAAAAACACGAGTTTTTAGAAAATGTGTTTTATTTCTTCAATGGAATCGACAAAGTATGCAAATTCTACGTTATAACGACTTTCTATAGTTTGCGCATTCGTCCGGAAATAAGAAAAGCTTACTTCCACCGTTTTTTAAAATCACAGCTTCTAGAAGGTTTACATGATTTCGTAAAAAACATGAGTTTTTAGAAAATGTGTTTTATTTCATAAATGGAATCTACAAAGTATGCACATTCTACGTCATAACGACTTTCTATAGTTTGCGCATTCGTCCGGAAATAAGAAAAGCTTACTTCCACCGTTTTTTAAAATCACAACTTCTAGACGGTTTACATGATTTCTTAAAAAACACGAGTTTTTAGAAAATGTGTTTTATTTCCTCAATGGAATCAACAAAGTATGCAAATTCTACGTCATAAAGACTTTCTATAGTTTGCGCATGCGTCCGGAAATAAGAAAAGCTTACTTCCACCGTTTTTTAAAATCACAGCTTCTAGAAGGTTTACATGATTTCGTAAAAAACACGAGTTTTTAGAAAATGTGTTTTATTTCATAAATGGAGTCTACAAAGTATGCACATTCTACGTCATAACGACTTTCTATAGTTTGCGCATTCGTCCGGAAATAAGAAAAGCTTACTTCCACCGTTTTTTAAAATCACAACTTCTAGACGGTTTACATGATTTCTTAAAAAACACGAGTTTTTAGAAAATGTGTTTTATTTCATAAATGGAATCAACACAGTATGCACATTCTACGTCATAACGACTTTCTATAGTTTGCGCATGCGTTTGGAAATAAGAAAAGCTTACTTCCCCCGTTTTTTAAAATCACAGCTTCTAGAAGGTTTACATGATTTCTTAAAAAACACGAGTTTTTAGAAAATGTGTTTTATTTCATAAATGGAATCTACAAAGTATGCACATTCTACGTCATAACGACTTTCTACAGTTTGCGCATTCGTCCGGAAATAAGAAAAGCTTACTTCCACCGTTTTTTAAAATCACAGCTTCTAGAAGGTTTACATGATTTCTTAAAAAACAGGAGTTTTTAGAAATTGTGTTTTATTTAATAAATGGAATCAACACAGTATGCACATTCTACGTAATAACGACTTTCTATAGTTTCCGCATTCGACCGGAAATAAGAAAAGCTTACTTCCACTGTTTTTTAAAATCACAGCTTCTAGAAGGTTTACATGATTTCTTAAAAAACACGAGTTTTTAGAAAATGTGTTTTATTTCATAAATGGAATCAACAAAGTATGCACATTCCATGTCATAACGAATTTCTATAGTTTGCGCATTCGTCCGGAAATAAGAAAAGCTTACTTCCCCCGTTTTTTAAAATCACAGCTTCTAGAAGGTTTACATGATTTCGTAAAAAACACGAGTTTTTAGAAAATGTGTTTTATTTCATAAATGGAATCTACAAAGTATGCACATTCTACGTCATAACGACTTTCTATAGTTTGCCGATGCGTCCGGAAATAAGAAAAGGTTACTTCCCCCGTTTTTTAAAATCACAGCTTCTAGAAGGTTTACATGATTTCGTAAAAAACACGAGTTTTTAGAAAATGTGTTTTATTTCATATATGGAATCTACAAAGTATGCACATTCTACGTCATAACGACTTTCTATAGTTTCCGCATTCGTCCGGAAATAAGAAAACCTTACTTCCACCGTTTTTTAAAATCACAGCTTCTAGAAGGTTTACATGATTTCTTAAAAAACATGAGTTTTTAGAAAATGTGTTTTATTTCATAAATGGAATCAACAAAGTATGCACATTCTACGTAATAACGACCTTCTATAGTTTCCGCATTCGACCGGAAATAAGAAAAGCTTACTTCCACCGTTTTTTTAAATCACAGCTTCTAGAAGGTTTACATGATTTCGTAAAAAACACGAGTTTTTAGAAAATGTGTTTTATTTCATAAATGGAATCAACAAAGTATGCACATTCCACGTCATAACGACTTTCTATAGTTTGCGCATTCGTCCGGAAATAAGAAAAGCTTACTTCCCCCGTTTTTTAAAATCACAGCTTCTAGAAGGTTTACATGATTTCTTAAAAAACAACTGTTTTTAGAAAATGTGTTTTATTTCATAAATGGAATCAACAAAGTATGCACATTCTACTTCATAACGACTTTCAATAGTTTGCTCATACGTTTGGAAATAAGAAAAGCTTACTTCCCCCGTTTTTTAAAATCACAGCTTCTAGAAGGTTTACATGATTTCTTAAAAAACACGAGTTTTTAGAAAATGTGTTTTATTTCATAAATGGAATCAACAAAGTATGCACATTCTATGTCATAACGACTTTCTATAGTTTGCGCATGCCTTTGGAAATAAGAAAAGCTTACTTCCCCCGTTTTTTAAAATCACAGCTTCTAGAAGGTTTACATGATTTCGTAAAAAACACGAGTTTTTAGAAAATGTGTTTTATTTCATAAATTGAATCAACAAAGTATGCACATTCTACGTCATAACTACTTTCTATAGTTTGCCCATGCGTCCGGAAATAAGAAAAGCTTACTTCCACCATTTTTTAAAATCACAGCTTCTAGAAGGTTTACATGATTTCGTAAAAAACACGAGTTTTTAGAAAAGGTGTTTTATTTCATAAATGGAATCTACAAAGTATGCACATTCTAAGTCATAACGACTTTCTATAGTTTGCGCATTCGTCCGGAAATAAGAAAAGCTTACTTCCACCGTTTTTTAAAATCACAGCTTCTAGAGGGTTTACATGATTTCGTAAAAAACACGAGTTTTTAGAAAATGTGTTTTATTTCATAAATGGAATCTAGAAAGTATGCACATTCTACGTCATAACGAATTTCTATAGTTTGCACATTCATCCGGAAATAAGAAAAGCTTACTTCCACCGTTTTTTAAAATCACAGCTTCTAGAAGGTTTACATGATTTCTTAAAAAACACGAGTTTTTAGAAAATGTGTTTTATTTCGTGAATGGAATCAACAAAGTATGCACATTCTAAGTAATAACGACTTTCTATTGTTTCCGCATTCGACCGGAAATAAGAAAAGCTTACTTCCACCGTTTTTTAAAATCACAGCTTCTAGAAGGTTTACATGATTTCGTAAAAAACATGACTTTTTAGAAAATGTGTTTTATTTCGTAAATGGAATCAACGTAGTATGCACATTCTACGTCATAAGGACTTTCTATAGTTTGCGCGTGCGTCCGGAAATAAGAAAAGCTTACTTCCACCGTTTTTCAAAATCACAGCTTCTAGAAGGTTTACATGATTTCTTAAAAAACACGAGTTTTTAGAAAATGTGTTTTATTTCATAAATGGAATCAACGTAGTATGCACATTCTACGTCATAAGGACTTTCTATAGTTTGCGCATGCGTCCGAAAATAAGAAAAGCTTACTTCCACCGTTTTTCAAAATCACAGCTTCTAGAAGGGTTACATGATTTCTTAAAAAACACGAGGTTTTAGAAAATTTGTTTTATTTCATAAATGGAATCAACAAAGTATGCACATTCTACGTCATAACGATTTTCTATAGTTTGCGCATGCCTTTGGAAATAAGAAAAGCTTACTTCCCTCGTTTTTTAAAATCACAGCTTCTAGAAGGTTTACATGATTTCGTAAAAAACACGAGTTTTTAGAAAATGTGTTTTATTTCATAAATGGAATCAACAAAGTATGCACATTCTACGTCATAACGACTTTCTATAGTTTGCGCATGCGTCCGGAAATAAGAAAAGCTTACTTTCCCCGTTTTTTAAAATCACAGCTTCTAGAAGGTTTACATGATTTCGTAAAAAACATGAGTTTTTAGAAAATGTGTTTAATTTCATAAATGGTATCAACAAAGTATGCACATTCTACGTCATAACGACTTTCTATAGTTTGCGCATGCGTTTGGAAATAAGAAAAGCTTACTTCCCCCGTTTTTTAAAATCACAGCTTCTAGAAGGTTTACATGATTTGTTAAAAAACACGAGTTTTTAGAAAATGTGTTTTATTTCATAAATGGAATCAACAAAGTATGCACATTCTATGTCATAACGACTTTCTATAGTTTGCGCATTCGTCCGGAAATAAGAAAATCTTACTTCCACCGTTTTTTAAAATCACAGCTTCTAGAAGGTTTACATGATTTCGTAAAAAACACGAGTTTTTAGAAAATGTGTTTTATTTCATAAATGGAATCTACAAAGTATGCACTTTCTACATCATAACGACTTTCTATAGTTTGCGCATTCATCCGGAAATAACAAAAGCTTACTTCCCCTGTTTTTTAAAATCACACCTTCTAGAAGGTTTACATGATTTCTTAAAAAACACGAGTTTTTAGAAAATGTGTTTTATTTCACAAATGGAATCAACAAAGTATGCACATTCTATGTCATAACGACTTTCTATAGTTTGCGCATGCGCCCGGAAATAAGAAAAGCTTAGTTCCACTGTTTTTTAAAATCACAGCTTCTAGAAGGTTTACATGATTTCGTAAAAAACATAAGTTTTTAGAAAATGTGTTTTATTTCATAAATGGAATCTACAAAGTATGCACATTCTACGTCATAACGAGTTTCTATAGTTTGCGCATTCATCCGACAATAAGAAAAGCTTACTTCCACCGTTTTTTAAAATCACAGCTTCTAGACGGTTTATATGATTTCTTAAAAAACACGAGTTTTTAGAAAATGTGTTTTATTTCATAAATGGAATCAACAAAGTATGCACATTCTACGTAATAAGGACTTTCTATAGTTTCCGTATTCGACCGGAAATAAGAAAAGCTTACTTCCACCGTTTTTTAAAATCACAGCTTCTAGAAGATTTACATGATTTCGTAAAAAACACGAGTTTTTAGAAAATGTGTTTTATTTCATAAATGGAAACAACAAATTATGGACATTCTACGTCATAACGACTTTCTATAGTTTTCGTATGCGTCCGGAAATAAGAAAAGCTTACTTCCACCGTTTTTTAAAATCAGAGCTTCTAGAAGGTTTACATGATTTCGTAAAAAACACGAGTTTTTAGAAAATGTGTTTTATTTCATAAATGGAATCTACAAAGTATGCACATTCTACATCATAACGACTTTCTATATTTTGCGCATTCATCCGGAAATAAGAAAAGCTTACTTCCACCATTTTTTAAAATCACAGCTTCTAGAAGGTTTATATGATTTCTTAAAAAACACGAGTTTTTAGAAAATGTGTTTTATTTCATAGATGGAATCAACAAAGTATGCACATTCTACGTAATAAGGACTTTCTATAGTTTCCGTATTCGACCGGAAATAAGAAAGGCTTACTTCCACCGTTTTTTAAAATCACAGCTGCTAGAAGGTTTACATGATTTCGTAAAAAACACGAGTTTTTAGAAAATGTGTTTTATTTCATAAATGGAAACAACAAAGTATGGACATTCTACGTCATAACGACTTTCTATAGTTTTCGTATGCGTCCGGAAATAAGAAAAGCTTACTTCCACCGTTTTTTAAAATCACAGCTTCTAGAAGGTTTACATGATTTGTTAAAAAACACGAGTTTTTAGAAAATGTGTTTTATATCTTCAATGGAATCGACAAAGTATGCAAATTCTACGTCATAACGACTTTCTATAGTTTGCGCATTCGTCCGGAAATAAGAAAAGTTTACTTCCACCGTTTTTTAAAATCACAGCTTCTAGAAGGTTTACATGATTTCGTAAAAAACACGAGTTTTTAGAAAATGTGTTTTATTTCATAAATGGAATCTACAAAGTATGCACATTCTACGTCAAAACGACTTTCTATAGTTTGCGCATTCGTCCGGAAATAAGAAAAGCTTACTTCCACCGTTTTTTAAAATCACAACTTCTAGACGGTTTACATGATTTCTTAAAAAACACGAGTTTTTAGAAAATGTGTTTTATTTCATAAATGGAAACATCAAAGTATGGACATTCTACGTCATAACGAGTTTTTAGAAAATGTGTTTTCTTTCATAAATGGAATCAACAAAGTATGCACATTCTACGTCATAACGACTTTCTATAGTTTGCGCATGCGTTTGGAAATAAGAAAAGCTTACTTCCCTCGTTTTTTAAAATCACAGCATCTAGAACATTTACATGATTTCTTAAAAAACACGAGTTTTTAGAAAATGTGTTTTATTTCATAAACGGAATCAAGAAAGCATGCACATTCTACGTCATAACGACTTTCTATAGTTTCCGCATGCGTCCGGAAATAAGAAAAGCTTACTTTCCCCGTTTTTTAAAATCACAGCTTCTAGAAGGTTTACATGGTTTCGTAAAAACATGAGTTTTTAGAAAATGTTTTTTATTTCATAAATGGTATCAACAAAGTATGCACATTCTACGTCATAACGACTTTCTATAGTTTTCGCATGCGTTTGGAAATATGAAAAGCTTACTTCCCCCGTTTTTTAAAATCACAGCTTCTAGAAGGTTTACATGATTTGTTAAAAAACACGAGTTTTTAGAAAATGTGTTTTATTTCATAAATGGAATCAACAAAGTATGCACATTCTATGTCATAACGACTTTCTATAGTCTGCGCATTCGTCCGGAAATAAGAAAATCTTACTTCCCTCGTTTTTTAAAATCACAGCATCTAGAACATTTACATGATTTCGTAAAAAACACGAGTTTTTAGAAAATGTGTTTTATTTCATAAATGGAATCTACAAAGTATGCACATTCTACGTCATAACGACTTTCTATAGTTTGCGCATTCATCCGGAAATAAGAAAAGCTTACTTCCACCGTTTTTTAAAATCACAGCTTCTAGAAGGTTTATATGATTTCTTAAAAAACACGAGTTTTTAGAAAATGTGTTTTATTTCATAGATGGAATCAACAAAGTATGCACATTCTACGTAATAAGGACTTTCTATAGTTTCCGTATTCGACCGGAAATAAGAAAAGCTTACTTCCACCGTTTTTTAAAATCACAGCTTCTAGAAGGTTTACATGATTTGTTAAAAAACACGAGTTTTTAGAAAATGTGTTTTATTTCATAAATGGAATCAACAAAGTATGCAAATTCTATGTCATAACGACTTTCTATAGTCTGCGCATTCGTCCGGAAATAAGAAAATCTTACTTCCACCATTTTTTAAAATCACAGCTTCTAGAAAGTTTACATGATTTCGTAAAAAACATGAGTTTTTAGAAAATGTGTTTTATTTCATAAATGGAATCTACAAAGTATTCACATTCTACGTCATAACGACTTTCTATAGTTTGCGCATTCATCCGGAAATAACAAAAGCTTACTTCCCCTGTTTTTTAAAATCACAGCTTCTAGAGGGTTTACATGATTTCGTAAAAAACACGAGTTTTTAGAAAATATGTTTTATTTCATAAATGGAATCAACAAAGTATGCACATTCTACGTAATAAGGACTTTCTATAGTTTCCGTATTCGACCGGAAATAAGAAAAGCTTACTTCCACCGTTTTTTAAAATCACAGCTTCTAGAAGGTTTACATGATTTCGTAAAAAACACGAGTTTTTAGAAAATCTGTTTTATTTCATAAATGGAATATACAAAGTATGCAAATTCTACGTCATAACGAATTTCTATAGTTTGCGCATGCGTCCAGAAATAAGAAAAGCTTACTTCCCCCGTTTTTTAAAATCACAACTTCTAGAAGGTTTAGATGATTTCGTAAAAAACACGAGTTTTTAGAAAATGTGTTTTATTTCATAAATGGAATCAACAAAGTATGCACATTCTACGTCATAACGACTTTCTATAGTTTGCGCATCCGTTTGGAAATAAGAAAAGCTTACTTCCCCCGTTTTTTAAAATCACAGCTTCTAGAAGGTTTACATGATTTCTTAAAAAACATGAGTTTTTAGAAAATGTGTTTTATTTCATAAATGGAATCTACAAAGTATGCACATTCTACGTCATAACGACTTTCTACAGTTTGCGCATTCGTCCGGAAATAAGAAAGGCTTACTTCCACCGTTTTTTAAAAAAATAGCTTCTAGAAGGTTTACATGATTTCTTTAAAAACACGAGTTTTTAGAAAATGTGTTTTATTTCATAAATGGAATCTACAAAGTATGCACATTCTACGTCATAACGACTTTCTATAGTTTGCGCATGCGTCCGGAAATAAGAAAAGCTTACTTCCACCGTTTTTTAAAAAAATAGCTTCTAGAAGGTTTACATGATTGCGTAAAAAACACGAGTTATTAGAAAATGTGTTTTATTTCATAAATGGAATCTACAAAGTATGCACATTCTATGTCATAACGACTTTCTATAGTTTGCGCATGCGTCCGGAAATAAGAAAAGCTTACTTCTCCCGTTTTTTAAAATCACAGCTTCTAGAAGGTTTACATGATTTTGTAAAAAACACGAGTTTTTAGAAAATGTGTTTTATTTCATAAATGGAATCTACAAAGTATGCACATTCTACGTCATAACGACTTTCTATAGTTTGCGCATGCGTCCGGAAATAAGAAAAGCTTACTTCCCCCGTTTTTTAAAATCACAGCTTCTAGAAGGTTAACATGATTACTTAAAAAACACGAGTTTTTAGAAAATGTGTTTTATTTCATAAATGGAATCAACAAAGTATGCACATTCTATGTCATAACGACTTTCTATAGTTTGCGCATGCCTTTGGAAATAAAAAAAGCTTGCTTCCCCCGTTTTTTAAAATCACAGCTTCTAGAAGGTTTACATGATTTCGTAAAAAACACGAGTTTTTAGAAAATGTGTTTTATTTCATAAATGGAATCAACAAAGTATGCACATTCTACGTCATAACGACTTTCTATAGTTTGCACATGCGTCCGGAAATAAGAAAATCTTATTTCCACCGTTTTTTAAAATCACAGCTTCTAGAAGGTTTACATGATTTCTTAAAAAACATGAGTTTTTAGAAAATGTGTTTTATTTCATAAATGGAATCAAGAAAGCATGCACATTCTTCGTCATAACGACTTTCTTTAGTTTGCGCATGCGTCCGAAAATAAGAAAAGCTTACTTCCCCCGTTTTTTAAAATCACAGCTTCTAGAAGGTTTACATGATTTCGTAAAAAACATGAGTTTTTAGAAAATGTGTTTTATTTCATAAATGGAATCAACAAAGCATGCACATTCTTCGTCATAACGACTTTCTTTAGTTTGCGCATGCGTCCGAAAATAAGAAAAGCTTACTTCCCCCCTCTTTTTAAAATCACAGCTTCTAGAAGGTTTACATGATTTGTTAAAAAACACGAGTTTTTAGAAAATGTGTTTTATTTCATAAATGGAATCAACAAAGTATGCACATTCTACGTCATAACAACTTTCTATAGTTTGCCCATGCGTCCGGAAATAAGAAAAGCTTGCTTCCACCGTTTTTTAAAATCACAGCTTCTAGATGGTTTACATGATTTCGTAAAAAACACGAGTTTTTAGAAAATATGTTTTATTTCATAAATGGAATCGACACAGTATGCACATTCTATGTGATAACGACTTTCTATAGTTTCCGCATTCGACCGGAAATAAGAAAAGCTTACTTCCACCGTTTTTTAAAATCACAGCTTCTAGAAGGTTTACATGATTTCGTAAAAAACGCGAGTTTTTAGAAAATGTGTTTTATTTCATAAATGGAATCTACAAAGTATGCACATTCTATGTCATAACGACTCTCTATAGTTTGTGCATGCGTCCAGAAATAAGAAAAGCTTATTCCCCCATTTTTTAAAATCACAGCTTCTAGAAGGTTTACATGTTTTCTTAAAAAACACGACTTTTTAGAAAATGTGTTTTATTTCATAAATGGAATCAACAAAGTATGCACATTCTATGCCATAACGACTTTCTATAGTTTACGCATGCGTCCGGAAATAAGAAAAGCTTACTTCCCCCGTTTTTTAAAATCACAGCTTCTAGAAGGTTTACATGATTTCGTAAAAAATACAAGTTTTTAGAAAATGTGTTTTATTTCATAAATGGAATCAACAAAGTATGCACATTCTACGTCATAACGACTTTCTATAGTTTGCGCATGCGTCCGGAAATAAGAAAAGCTTACTTTCCCCGTTTTTTAAAATCACAGCTTCTAGAAGGTTTACATGATTTCGTAAAAAATACGAGTTTTTATAAAATGTGTTTTATTTCATAAATGGAATCAACAAAGTATGCACATTCTACGTCATAACGACTTTCTATAGTTTGCGCATGCGTCCGGAAATAAGAAAAGCTTACTTTCCCCGTTTTTTAAAATCACAGCTTCTAGAAGGTTTACATGATTTCTTAAAAAACACGAGTTTTTAGAAAATGTGTTTTATTTCATAAATGGAATCAACAAAGTATGCACATTCTACGTCATAACAACTTTCTATAGTTTTCCCATGCGTCCGGAAATAAGAAAAGCTTGCTTCCACCATTTTTTAAAATCACAGCTTCTAGAAGGTTTACATGATTTCGTAAAAAACATGAGTTTTTAGAAAATGTGTTTTATTTCATAAATGGAATCAACAAAGTATGCACATTCTATGTGATAACGAATTTCTATAGTTTCCGCATTCGACCGGAAATAATAAAATCTTACACCGTTTTTTAAAATCACAGCTTCTGGAAGGTTTACATGATTTCGTAAAAAACACGAGTTTTTAGAAAATGTGTTTTATTTCATAAATGGAATCTACAAAGTATGCACATTCTACGTCATAACGACTTTCTATAGTTTGCGCATGCGTCCGGAAATAAGAAAATCTTACTTCCCCCGTTTTTTAAAATCACAGCTTCTAGAAGGTTTACATGATTTCGTAAAAAACACGAGTTTTTAGAAAATGTGTTTTATTTCATAAATGGAATCAAACAAGTATGCACATTCTACGTCATAACGACTTTCTATAGTTTGCGCATGCGTCCGGAAATAAGAAAAGCTTACTTTCCCCGTTTTTTAAAATCACAGCTTCTAGAAGGTTTACATGATTTCTTAAAAAACACGAGTTTTTAGAAAATGTGTTTTATTTCATAAATGGAATCAACAAAGTATGCACATTCTATGTCATAACGACTTTCTATAATTTGCGCATGCGTTTGGAAATAAGAAAAGCTTACTTCCCCCGTTTTTTAAAATCACAGCTTCTAGAAGGTTTACATGATTTCTCAAAAAACACGAGTTTTTAAAAAATGTGTTTTATTTCATAAATGGAATCTACAAAGTAGGCACATTCTACGTCATAACGACTTTCTATAGTTTGCACATTCGTCCGGAAATAAGAAAAGCTTACTTCCACCGTTTTTTAAAATCACAGCTTCTAGAAGGTTTACATGATTTCGTAAAAAACACGAGTTTTTAGAAAATGTGTTTTATTTTATAAATGGAATCTACAAAGTATGCACATTCGACGTCATAACGACTTTCTATAGTTTGCACATTCATCCGGAAATAAGAAAAGCTTACTTCCACCGTTTTTTAAAATCACAGCTTCTAGAAGGTTTACATGATTTCTTAAAAAACACGAGTTTTTAGAAAATGTGTTTTATTTCATGAATGGAATCAACAAAGTATGCACATTCTACGTAATAACGACTTTCTAATGTTTTCGTATTCGACCGGAAATAAGAAAAGCTTACTTCCACCGTTTTTTAAAATCACAGCTTCTAGAAGGTTTACATGATTTCGTAAAAAACACGACTTTTTAGAAAATGTGTTTTATTTCATAAATGGAATCAACATAGTATGCACATTCTACGTCATAAGGAATTTCTATAGTTTGCGAATGCGTCCAGAAATAAGAAAAGCTTACTTCCCCTGTTTTTTAAAATCACAGCTTCTAGAAGGTTTACATGATTTCTTAAAAAACACGAGTTCTTAGAAAATGTGTTTTATTTCATAAATGGAATCAACAAAGTATGCACATTCTATGTCATAATGACTTTCTATAGTTTGCGCATGCCTTTGGAAATAATAAAAGCTTACTTCCCCCGTTTTTTAAAATCACAGCTTCTAGAAGGTTTACATGATTTCTTAAAAAACACGAGTTTTTAGAAAATGTGTTTTATTTCATCAATGGAATCAACAAAGTATGCACATTCTATGTCATAACGACTTTCTATAGTTTGCACATGCCTTTGGAAATAAGAAAAGCTTACTTCCCCCGTTTTTTAAAATCACAGCTTCTAGAAGGTTTACATGATTTCGTAAAAAACACGAGTGTTTAGAAAATTTGTTTTATTTCATAAATGGAATCAACAAAGTATGCACATTCTACGTCATAACGAATTTCTATAGTTTGCGCATGCGTCCGGAAATAAGAAAAGCTTACTTCCCCCGTTTTTTAAAATCACAGCTTCTAGAAGGTTTACATGATTTCTTAAAAAACACGAGTTTTTAGAAAATGTGTTTTATTTCATAAATGGAAACAACAAAGTATGGACATTCTACGTCATAATGACTTTCTCTAGCTTGTGCATGCGTCCGGAAATAAGAAAAGCTTACTTCCACCGTTTTTTAAAATCACAGCTTCTAGAAGGTTTACATTATTTCTTAAAAAACACGAATTTTTAGAAAATGCGTTTTATTTCATCAATGGAATCGAAAAAGTATGCACATTCTAAGTCATAATGACTTTCTATAGTTTGCGCATTCGTCCGGAAATAAGAAAAGCTTACTTCCACCGGTTTTTTATAATCACAGCTTCTAGAAGGTTTACATGATTTCTTAAAAAACACGAGTTTTTAGAAAATGTGTTTTATTTCATAAATGGAATCAACAAAGTATGCACATTCTACGTAATAACGACTTTCTATAGTTTCCATATTCGACCGGAAATAAGAAAAGCTTACTTCCACCGTTTTTTAAAATCACAGCTTCTAGAAGGTTTACATGATTTCGTAAAAAACACGAGTTTTTAGAAAATGTGTTTTATTTCATAAATGGAATCAACAAAGTATGCACATTCTACGTCATAACGACTTTCTATAGTTTGAGCATTCGTCCGGAAATAAGAAAAGCTTACTTCCCCCGTTTTTTAAAATCACAGCTTCTAGAAGGTTTACATAATTTCTTAAAAAACACGAGTTTTTAGAAAATGTGTTTTATTTCATAAATGGAATCAACAAAGTATGCACATTCTACGTCATAACGACTTTCTATAGTTTGCGCATGCGCTTGGAAATAAGAAAAGCTTACTTCCCTCATTTTTTAAAATCACAGCTTCTAGAAGGTTTACATGATTTCTTAAAAAACACGAATTTTTAGAAAATGTGTTTTATTTCATAAATGGAATCAAGAAAGCATGCACATTCTACGTCATAACGGCTTTCAATAGTTTTCGCATGCGTCCGGAAATAAGAAAAGCTCACTTCGCCCGTTTTTTAAAATCACAGCTTCTAGAAGGTTTACATGATTTCGTAAAAAACATGAGTTTTTAGAAAATGTGTTTATTTCATAAATGGAATCAACAAAGTATGCACATTCTACGTCATAACGACTTTCTATAGTTTGCGCATGCGTCCGGAAATAAGAAAAGCTTACTTCCCCCGTTTTTTAAAATAACAGCTTCTAGAAGGTTTACATGATTTCGTAAAAAACATGAGTTTTTAGAAAATGTGTTTTATTTCATAAATGGAATCAACAAAGTATGCACATTCTACGTCATAACGACTTTCTATAGTTTGCGCATGCGTTTGGAAATAAAAAAGCTTGCTTTCCCCGTTTTTTAAAATCACAACTTCTGGAAGGTTTACATGATTTGTTAAAAAACACGAGTTTTTAGAAAATGTATTTTATTTCATAAATGGAATCAACAAAGTATGCACATTCTACGTCATAACTACTTTCTATAGTTTGCCCATGCGTCCGGAAATAAGAAAAGCTTACTTCCACCGTTTTTTAAAATAAGAACTTCTAGAAGGTTTACATGATTTCTTAAAAAACACGAGTTTTTAGAAAATGTGTTTTATTTCATAAATGGAATCTACAAAGTATGCACATTCTACGTCATAACGACTTTCTATAGTTTGCGCATGCGTCCGGAAATAAGAAAAGGTTACTTCCACCGTTTTTTAAAATCACAGCTTCTAGAAGGTTTACATGATTTCGTAAAAAACACGAGTTTTTAGAAAATGTGTTTTATTTCATAAATGGAATCTACAAAGTATGCACATTCTACGTCATAACGACTTTCTATAGTTTGCGCATTCGTTCGGAAATAAGAAAAGCTTACTTCCACCGTTTTTTAAAATCACAGCTTCTAGAAGGTTTACATGATTTCTTAAAAAACACGAGTTTTTAGAAAATATGTTTTATTTCATAAATGGAATCAACAAAGTATGCACATTCTACGTCATAACGACTTTCTATAGTTTGCGCATGCGTCCAGAAATAAAAAAGCTTACTTCCCCGTTTTTTAAAATCACAGCTTCTAGAAGGTTTACATGATTTCTTAAAAAACACGAGTTTTTAGAAAATGTGTTTTATTTCATAAATGGAATCTACAAAGTATGCACATTCTACGTCATAACGACTTTCTATAGTTTGCGCATGCGTCCGGAAATAAGAAAAGGTTACTTCCACCGTTTTTTAAAATCACAGCTTCTAGAAGGTTTACATGATTTCGTAAAAAACACGAGTTTTTAGAAAATGTGTTTTATTTCATAAATGGAATCTACAAAGTATGCACATTCTACGTCATAACGACTTTCTATAGTTTGCGCATTCGTCCGGAAATAAGAAAAGCTTACTTCCACCGTTTTTTAAAATCACAGCTTCTAGAAGGTTTACATGATTTCGTAAAAAACACGAGTTTTTAGAAAATGTGTTTTATTTCATAAATGGAATCTACAAAGTATGCACATTCTACGTCATAACGACTTTCTATAGTTTGCGCATGCGTCCGGAAATAAGAAAAGGTTACTTCCCCTGTTTTTTAAAATCACAGCTTCTAGAAGGTTTACACGATTTCATAAAAAACATGAGTTTTTAGAAAATGTGTTTTATTTCATAAATGGAATCTACAAAGTATGCACATTCTACATCATAACGACTTTCTATAGTTCGCGCATTCGTCATGAAATAAGAAAAGCTTACTTCCACCGTTTTTTAAAATCACAGCTTCTAGAAGGTTTACATGATTTCCTAAAAAACACGAGTATTTAGAAAATATGTTTTATTTCATAAATGGAATCAACAAAGTATTCACATTCTATGTCATAACGACATTCTATAGTTTGCGCATTCGTCCGGAAATAATAAAAGCTTACTTCCCCTGTTTTTTAAAATCACAACTTCTAGAAGGTTTACATAATTTCTTAAAAAACACGAGTTTTTAGAAAATGTGTTTTATTTCATAAATGGAATCAACAAAGTATGCGCATTCTACGTCATAACGACTTTCTATAGTTTGCGCATTCGTCCAGAAATAAGAAAAGCTTACTTCCCTCGTTTTTTAAAATCACAGCTTCTAGAAGGTTTACAGGATTTCTTAAAAAACACGAGTTTTTAGAAAATGTGTTTTATTTTATAAATGGAATCAAGAAAGCATGCACATTCTACGTCATAACGAATTTCTATAGTTTGCGCATGCGTCCGGAAATAAGAAAAGCTTACTTCCCCCATTTTTTAAAATCACAGCTTCTAGAAGGTTTACATGATTTGTTAAAAAACACGAGTTTTTAGAAAATGTGTTTTATTTCATAAATGGAATCAACAAAGTATGCACATTCTAAGTCATAAAGAATTTCTATAGTTTTCCCATGCATCCGGAAATAAGAAAAGCTTACTTCCACCGTTTTTTAAAATCACAGCTTCTAAAACGTTTACATGATTTCATAAAAAACAAGAGTTTTTAGAAAATGTTTTTTATTTCATAAATGGAATTTACAAAGTATACACATTCTATGTCATAACGACTTTCTATAGTTTGCGCATTCGTCCGGAAATAAGAAAAGCTTACTTCCACCGTTTTTTAAAATCACAGCTTCTAGAAGGTTTACACGATTTCGTAAAAAACATGAGTTTTTAGAAAATGTGTTTTATTTCATAAATGGAATCAACAAAGTATTCACATTCTACGTCATAACGACTTTCTATAGTTTGCGCATGCGTTTGGAAATAAGAAAAGCTTACTTCCCCTGTTTTTTAAAATCACAGCTTCTAGAAGGTTTACATGATTTCTTAAAAAACACGAGTTTTTAGAAAATGTGTTTTATTTCACAAATGGAATCAACAAAGTATGCACATTCTACGTCATAACGACTTTCTATAGTTTGCGCATGCGTCCGAAAATAAGAAAAGCTTACTTCCACTGTTTTTTAAAATCACAGCTTCTAGAAGGTTTACATGATTTCGTAAAAAACACGAGTGTTTAGAAAATGTGTTTTATTTCATAAATGGAATCAACATAGTATGCACATTCTACGTCATAACGACTTTCTATAGTTTGCGCATTCGTCCGGAAATAAGAAAAGCTTACTTCCACCGTTTTTTAAAATCACAGCTTCTAGAAGGTTTACATGATTTCTTAAAAAACACGAGTTTTTAGAAAATGTGTTTTATTTCATAAATGGAATCAACTAAGTATGCAAATTATACGTAATAATGACTTCCTATAGTTTTCGCATTCGATCGGAAATAAGAAAAGCTTACTTCCACCGTTTTTTAAAATCACAGCTTCCAGAAGCTTTACATGATTTCGTAAAAAACACGAGTTTTTAAAAAATGTGTTTTATTTCATAAATGGAAACAAAAAAGTATGGACCTTCTACGTCATAACGACTTTCTATAGTTTACGCATGCATCCGGAAATAAGAAAAGCTTAGTTCCACCGTTTTTTAAAATCACAGCTTCTAGAAGGTTTAAATGATTTGTTAAAAAACACGAGTTTTTATAAAATGTGTTTTATTTCATCAATGGAATCGACAAAGTATGCAAATTCTACGTCATAACGACTTTCTATAGTTTGCGCATTCGACCGGAAATAAGAAAAGCTTACTTCCATCGTTTTTTAAAATCACAGCTTCTAGAAGGTTTACATGATTTCGTAAAAAACACGAGTTTTTAGAAAATGTATTTTATTTCATAAATGGAATGAACAAAGTATGCACATTCTACGTCATAACGACTTTCTATAGTTTGCGCATTCGTTCGGAAATAAGAAAAGCTTACTTCCCTCGTTTTTTAAAATCACAGCTTCTAGAAGGTTTACATAATTTCTTTGAAAACACGAGTTTTTAGAAAATGTGTTTTATTTCACAAATGGAATCAACAAAGTATGCACATTCTACATCATAACAACTTTCTATAGTTTGGGCATGCGTTTGGAAATAAGAAAAGCTTACTTCCACCGTTTTTTAAAATCACAGCTTCTAGAAGGTTTACATGATTTCTTAAAAAACACGAGTTTTTAGAAAATTTGTTTTATTTCATAAATGGAATCAAGAAAGCATGCACATTCTACGTCATAACGACTTTCTATAGTTTGCGCATCCGTCCGGAAATAAGAAAAGCTTATTTCCCCCGTTTTTTAAAATCACAGCTTCTAGAATGTTTACATGTTTTGGTAAAAAACACGAGTTTTTAGAAAATGTGTTTTATTTCATAAATGGAATCTACAAAGTATGCACATTCTACATCATAACGATTTCTATAGTTTGCGCATGCGTCCCGAAATAAGAAAAGCTTACTTCCCCCGTTTTTTAAAATCACAGCTTCTAGAAGGTTTACATGATTTGGTAAAAAACACGAGTTTTTAGAAAATGTGTTTTATTTCATAAATGAAATCTACAAAGTATGCACATTCTACGTCATAACGACTTTCTATAGTTTGCGCATGCGTCCAGAAATAAAAAAAAGCTTACTTCCCCGTTTTTTAAAATCACAGCTTCTAGAAGGTTTACATGATTTCTTAAAAAACACGAGTTTTTAGAAAATGTGTTTTATTTAATAAATGGACTCAACAAAGTATGCACATTCTATGTCATAACGACTTTCTATAGTTTGCGCATGACTTTGGAAATAAGAAAAGCTTACTTCCCCCGTTTTTTAAAATCACAGCTTCTAGAAGGTTTACATGATTCGGTAAAAATCACGAGTTTTTAGAAAATGTGTTTTATTTCATAAATGGAATCAACAAAGTATGCACATTCTACGTCATAACGACTTTCTATAGTTTGCGCATGCGTCCGGAAATAAAAAAAGCTTACTTCCCCCGTTTTTTAAAATCACAGCTTCTAGAAGGTTTACATGATTTCTTAAAAAACACGAGTTTTTAGAAAATGTGTTTTATTTCATAAATGGAATCAACAAAGTATGGAAATTCTAAGTCATAATGACTTTCAATAGTTTGCGCATGCGTTTGGAAATAAGAAAAGCTTACTTCCTCCGTTTTTTAAAATCACAGCTTCTAGAAGGTTTACATGATTTCTTAAAAAACACGAGTTTTTAGAAAATGTGTTTTATTTCATAAATGGAATCAACAAAGTATGCACATTCTATGTCATAACGAATTTCTATAGTTTGCGCATGCCTTTGGAAATAATAAAAGCTTACTTCCCCCGTTTTTTAAAATCACAGCTTCTAGAAGGTTTACATGATTTCGTAAAAAACACGAGTTTTTAGAAAATGTGTTTTATTTCATCAATGGAATCAACAAAGTATGCACATTCTACGTCATAACGACTTTCTATATTTTGCACATGCGTCCGGAAATAAGAAAAGCTTACTTCCCTCGTTTTTTAAAATCACAGCTTCTAGAAGGTTTACATGATTTCTTAAAAAACACGAGTTTTTAGAAAATGTGTTTTATTTCATAAATGGAAACAACAAAGTATGGACATTCTACATCATAACGACTTTCTATAGTTTGCACATGCGTCCGGAAATAAGAAAAGCTTACGTCCACCGTTTTTTAAAATCACAGCTTCTAGAAGGTTTACATGATTTCTTAAAACACACGAGTTTTTAGAAAATGTGTTTTATTTCATCAATGGAATCGACAAAGTATGCACATTCTACGTCATAACGACTTTCTATAGTTTGCGCATTCGTCCGGAAATAAGAAAAGCTTACTTCCACCGTTTTTTAAAATCACAGCTTCTAGAGGGTTTACATGATTTCGTAAAAAACACGAGTTTTTAGAAAATGTGTTTTATTTTATAAATGGAATTTATAAAGTATGCACATTCTACGTCATAACGACTTTCTATAGTTTCCTCATTAATCCGGATATAAGAAAAGCTTACTTCCACCTTTTTTTAAAATCACAGCTTCTAGAAGGTTTACATGATTTCTTAAAAAATAAGAGTTTTTAGAAAATGTGTTTTATTTCGTGAATGGAATCAACAAAGTATGCACATTCTACGTAATAACGACTTTCTATTGTTTCCGCATTCGACCGGAAATAAGAAAAGCTTACTTCCACTGTTTTTTAAAATCATAGCTTCTAGAAGGTTTACATGATTTCGTAAAAAACACGACTTTTTAGAAAATGTGTTTTATTTCATAAATGGAATCAACATAGTATTCACATTCTACGTCATAAGGACTTTCTATAGTTTGCGCATGCATCCGGAAATAAGAAAAGCTTACTTCCACCGTTTTTCAAAATCACAGCTTCTAGAAGGTTTACATGATTTCTTAAAAGACACGAGTTTTTAGAAAATGTGTTTTATTTCATAAATCGAATCAACAAAGTATGCACATTCTACGTCATAACGACTTTCTATAGTTTGCGCATGCGTCCGGAAATAAGAAAAGCTTACTTCCACCGTTTTTTAAAATAATAGCTTCTAGAAGGTTTACATGATTTCGTAAAAAACACGAGTTTTTAGAAAATGTGTTTTATTTCATCAATGGAATCTACAAAGTATGCACATTCTACGTCATAACGACTTTCTATAGTTTGCGCATGCGTCCGGAAATAAGAAAAGCTTACTTCCCCCGTTTTTTAAAATCACAGCTTCTAGAAGGTTTACATGATTTGGTAAAAAACACGAGTTTTTAGAAAATGTGTTTTATTTCAGAAATGGAATCTACAAAGTATGCACATTCTACGTCATAACTACTCTCTATAGTTTGTGCATGCGTCCAGAAATAAGAAAAGCTTACTTCCCCCGTTTTTTAAAATCACAGCTTCTAGAAGGTTTACATGATTTCTTAAAGAACACGAGTTTTTAGAATATGTGTTTTATTTCATAAATGGAATCAACAAAGTATGCACATTCTATGTCATAACGACTTTCTATAGTTTGCGCATGCCTTTGGAAATAAGAAAAGCTTACTTCCCCCGAAAATGAGAGTTCTAGAAGGTTTACATGATTTCGTAAAAAACATGAGTTTTTAGAAAATGTGTTTTATTTCTTAAATGGAATCAACAAAGTATGCACATTCTACGTCATAACGACTTTCTATAGTTTGCACATGCGTCCGGAAATAAGAAAAGCTTACTTCCCCCGTTTTTTAAAATCACAGCTTCTAGAAGGTTTACATGATTTCTTAAAAAAGGCGAGTTTTTTGAAAATGTGTTTTATGTCATAAATGGAATCAACAAAGTATGCACATTCTATGTCATAACGACTTTCTATAGTTTGCGCATGCCTTTGGAAATAAGAAAAGCTTACTTCCCCCCGTTTTTTAAAATCACAGCTTCTAAAAGTTTTACATGATTTCTTAAAAAACACGAGTTTTTAGAAAATGTGTTTTATTTCATAAATGGAAACAACAAAGTATGGAAATTCTACGTCATAACGACTTTCTATAGTTTGCGCATGCGTCCGGAAATAAGAAAAGCTTACTTCCACCGTTTTTTAAAATCACAGCTTCTAGAAGGTTTACATGATTTCTTAAAAAACACGAGTTTTTAGAAAATGTGTTTTATTTCATAAATGGAATCTACAAAGTATGCACATTCTACGTCATAACGACTTTCTATAGCTTGCGCATGCGTCCGGAAATAAGAAAAGGTTACTTCCCCCGTTTTTTAAAATCACAGCTTCTAGAAGGTTTAGATGATTTCGTAAAAAACACGAGTTTTTAGAAAATGTGTTTTATTTCATAAATGGAATCTACAAAGTATGCACATTCTACGTCATAACGAATTTCTATAGTTTGCGTATTCGTCTGGAAATAAGAAAAGCTTACTTCCATCATTTTTTAAAATCACAGCTTCTAGAAGGTTTACATGATTTCTTAAAAAACACGAGTTTTTAGAAAATGTGTTTTATTTCATAAATGGAATCTACAAAGTATGCACATTCTACGTAATAAAGACTTTCTATAGTTTCCGCATTCGACCGAAAATAAGAAAAGCTTACTTCCACCGATTTTTAAAATCACAGCTTCTAGAAGGTTTACATGATTTCGTAAAAAACACCAGTTTTTAGAAAATGTGTTTTATTTCATAAATGGAATCAACAAATTATGCACATTCTACATCATAACGACTTTCTATAGTTTGTGCATTCGTCCGGAAATAAGAAAAGCTTACTTCCCCCGTTTTTTAATATCACAGCTTCTAGATGGTTTACATAATTTCTTAAAAAACACGAGTTTTTAGAAAATGTGTTTTATTTCATAAATGGAATCAACAAAGTATGCACATTCTACATCATAACGACTTTCTATAGTTTGCGCATGCGTTTGGAAATAAGAAAAGCTTACTTCCCTCGTTTTTTAAAATCACAGCTTCTAGAAGGTTTCATGATTTCTTAAAAAACACGAGTTTTTAGAAAATGTGTTTTATTTCATAAATGGAATCAAGAAAGCATGCACATTCTACGTCATAACGACTTTCTATAGTTTGCGCATGCGTCCGGAAATAAGAAAAGCTTACTTCCCCCGTTTTTTAAAATCACAGCTTCTAGAAGGTTTACATGATTTCGTAAAAAACATGAGTTTTTAGAAAATGTGTTTTATTTCATAAATGGAATCAACAAATATGCATATTCTACGTCATAACGAATTTCTATAGTTTGCGCATGCGTTTGGAAATAAGAAAAGCTTACTTCCCCCGTTTTTTAAAATCACAGCTTCTAGAAGTTTTACATTATTTGTTAAAAAACACGAGTTTTTAGAAAATATGTTTTATTTCATAAATGGAATCAACAAAGTATGCACATTCTACGTCATAACGACTTTCTATAGTTTGCCCATGCGTCCGGAAATAAGAAAAGCTTACTTCCACCGTTTTTTAAAATCACAGCTTCTAGAAGGTTTACATGATTTCGTAAAAAAACACGAGTTTTTAGAAAATGTGTTTTATTTCATAAATGGAATCTACAAAGTATTCACATTCTATGTCATAACGACTTTCTATAGTTTGCGCATGCATCCGGAAATAAGAAAAGCTTACTTCCCCCGTTTTTTAAAATCACAGCTTCTAGAAGGTTTACATGATTTGGTAAAAAACACGAGTTTTTAGAAAATGTGTTTTATTTCATAAATGGAATCTACAAAGTATGCACATTCTACGTCATAACGACTCTATAGTTTGCGCATGCGTCCGGAAATAAGAAAAGCTTACTTCCCCCATTTTTTAAAATCATAGCTTCTAGAAGGTTTACATGATTTCGTAAAAAACATGAGTTTTTAGAAAATGTGTTTTATTTCATAAATGGAATCAACAAAGTATGCATATTCTACGTCATAACGAATTTCTATAGTTTGCGCATGCGTTTGGAAATAAGAAAACCTTACTTCCCCCGTTTTTTAAAATCACAGCTTCTAGATGGTTTACATAATTTCTTAAAAAACACGAGTTTTTAGAAAATGTGTTTTATTTCATAAATGGAATCAACAAAGTATGCACATTCTACGTCATAACGACTTTCTATAGTTTGCGCATGCGTTTGGAAATAAGAAAATCTTACTTCCCTCGTTTTTTAAAATGACAGCTTCTAGAAGGTTTAAATGATTTGTTAAAAAACACGAGTTTTTAGAAAATGTGTTTGATTTCCTAAATGGAATCAACAAAGTATGCACATTCTACGTCATATCGACTTTCTATAGTTTGCCCATGCGTCTGGAAATAAGAAAAGCTTACTTCCACCGTTTTTTAAAATCACAACTTCTAGAAGGTTTACATGATTTCGTAAAAAACACGAGTTTTTAGAAAATGTGTTTTATTTCATAAATGGAATCTACAAAGTATGCACATTCTATGTCATATCGACTTTCTATAGTTTGCGCATTCGTCTGGAAATAAGAAAAGCTTACTTGCACCGTTTTTTAAAATCACGACTTCTAGAAGGTTTACATGCTTTCTTAAAAAACACGAGTTTTTAGAAAATGTGTTTTATTTCATAAATGGAATCAACAAAGTATGCACATTCTATGTCATAACAACTTTCTATAGTTTGCGTATGCTTTGGAAATAAGAAAAGCTTACTTCCCCCGTTTTTTAAAATCACAGCTTCTAGAAGGTTTACATGATTTCGTAATAAACACGAGTTTTTAGAAAATGTGTTTTATTTCATAAATGGAATCAACAAAGTATGCACATTCTACGTCATAACGACTTTCTATAGTTTGCGCATGCGTTTGGAAATAAGAAAAGCTTACTTCCCCCGTTTTTTAAAATCACAGCTTCTTGAAGGTTTACATCATTTCGTAAAAAACAAGAGTTTTTAGAAAATGTGTTTTATTTCATAAATGGAATCAACAAAGTATGCACATTCTACGTCATAACGACTTTCTATAGTTTGCGATGCGTCCGGAAATAAGAAAAGCTTACTTCCCCCCGTTTTTTAAAATCACAGCTTCTAGAAGGTTTACATGATTTGTTAAAAAAGACGAGTTTTTAGAAAATGTGTTTTATTTCATAAATGGAATCAACAAAGTATGCACATTCTATGTCATAACGACTTTCTATAGTTTGCGCATGCGTCTGGAAATAAGAAAAGCTTACTTCCACCGTTTTTTAAAATAATAGCTTCTAGAAGGTTTACATGATTTCGTAAAAAACACGAGTTTTTAGAAAATGTGTTTTATTTCATAAATGGAATCTACAAAGTATGCACATTCTACGTCATAACGACCTTCTATAGTTTGCGCATGCATCCGGAAATAAGAAAAGCTTACTTCCCCCGTTTTTTAAAATCACAGCTTCTAGAAGGTTTACATGATTTGGTAAAAAACACGAGTTTTTAGAAAATGTGTTTTATTTCATAAATGGAATCTACAAAGTATGCACATTCTACGTCATAATGACTTTCTATAGTTTGCCCATGCGTCTGGAAATAAGAAAAGCTTACTTCCACCGTTTTTTAAAATCACAGCTTCTAGAAGGTTTACATGATTTCGTAAAAAACTCGAGTTTTTAGAAAATGTGTTTTATTTCATAAATGGAATCTACAAAGTATGCACATTCTACGTCATAACGACTTTCTATAGTTTGCGCATGCGTTTGGAAATAAGAAAAGCTTACTTCCCCCCGTTTTTTAAAATCACAGCTTCTAGAAGGTTTACGTGATTTCTTAAAAAACACGAGTTTTTAGAAAATGTGTTTTATTTCATAAACGGAATCAACAAAGTATGCACATTCTACGTCATAACGACTTTCTATAGTTTGCGCATGCGTCCGGAAATAAGAAAAGCTTACTTCCACCGTTTTTTAAAATCACAGCTTCTAGAAGGTTTACATCATTTCGTAAAAAACACGAGTTTTTATAAAATGTGCTTTATTTAATCAATGGAATCTACAAAGTATGCACATTCTACGTCATAATGACTTTCTATAGTTTGCGCATGTGTCCGGAAATAAGAAAAGCTTAGTTCCACCGTTTTTTAAAATGACAGCTTCTAGAAGGTTTACATCATTTCTTTAAAAACACGAGTTTTTAGAAAATTTGTTTTATTTCATAAATGGAATCAACAAAATATGAAAATTCTACGTCATAACGACTTTCTATAGTTTGCGCATGCGTTTGGAAAAAAGAAAAGCTTACTTCCCCCGTTTTTTAAAATCACAGCTTCTAGAAGGTTTACATGATTTCTTAAAAAACACAAGTTTTTAGAAAATGTGTTTTATTTCATAAATGGAATAAACAAAATATGCACATTCTACGTCATAACGACTTTCTATAGTTTGCGCATGCGTTTGGAAATAAGAAAAGCTTACTTCCCCCCGTTTTTTAAAATGACAGCTTCTAGAAGGTTTACATGATTTCTTAAAAAACACGAGTTTTTAGAAAATGTGTTTTGTTTCATAAATGGAATCAACAAAGTATGCACGTTCTACATCATAACGAATTTCTATAGTTTGCGCATTCGTCCGGAAATAAGAAAAGCTTACTTCCACATTTTTTTAAAATCACAGCTTCTAGAATGTTTACATCATTTCGTAAAAAACACAAGTTTTTAGAAAATGTGTTTTATTTCATAAATGGAATCTACAAAGTATGCACATTCTACGTCATAACGACTTTCTATAGTTTGCACATGCGTCCGGAAATAAGAAAAGCTTACTTCCCCTGTTTTTTAAAATCACAGCTTCTAGAAGGTTTACATGATTTCTTAAAAAAGACGAGTTTTTTGAAAATGTGTTTTATTTCAGAAATAGAATCAACAAAGTATGCACATTCTACGTCATAACGACTTTCAATAGTTTGCACATGCGTTTGGAAATAAGAAAAGCTTACTTCCCCCGTTTTTTAAAATCACAGCTTCTAGAAGGTTTACATGATTTCTTAAAAAACACGAGTTTTTAGAAAATGTGCTTTATGTCATAAATGGAATCAACAAAGTATGCACATTCTATGTCATAACGACTTTCTATAGTTTGCGCATGCCTTTGGAAATAAGAAAAGCTTACTTCCCCCGTTTTTTAAAATCACAGCTTCTGAAAGTTTTACATGATTTCTTAAAAAACACGAGTTTTTAGAAAATGTGTTTTATTTCATAAATGGAAACAACAAAGTATGGACATTCTACGTCATAACGACTTTCTATAGTTTGCGCATGCGTCCGGAAATACGAAAAGCTTACTTCCACCGTTTTTTAAAATCACAGCTTCTAGAAGGTTTACATGATTTCTTAAAAAACACGAGTTTTTAGAAAATGTGTTTTATTTCATAAATGGAATCTACAAAGTATGCACATTCTACGTCATAACGACTTTCTATAGCTTGCGCATGCGTCCGGAAATAAGAAAAGGATACTTCCCCCGTTTTTTAAAATCACAGCTTCTAGAAGGTTTAGATGATTTCGTAAAAAACACGAGTTTTTAGAAAATGTGTTTTATTTCATAAATGGAATCTACAAAGTATGCACATTCTACGTCATAACGACTTTCTATAGTTTGCGTATTCGTCCGGAAATAAGAAAAGCTTACTTCCATCGTTTTTTAAAATCACAGCTTCTAGAAGGTTTACTTGATTTCTTAAAAAACACGAGTTTTTAGAAAATGTGTTTTATTTCATAAATGGAATCTACAAAGTATGCACATTCTACGTAATAAAGACTTTCTATAGTTTCCGCATTCTACCGAAAATAAGAAAAGCTTACTTCCACCGTTTTTTAAAATCACAGCTTCTAGAAGGTTTACATGATTTCGTAAAAAACACGAGTTTTTAGAAAATGTGTTTTATTTCATAAATGGAATCAACAAAGTATGCACATTCTACGTCATAACGACTTTCTATAGTTTGCGCATTCGTCCGGAAATAAGAAAAGCTTACTTCCCCCGTTTTTTAAAATCACAGCTTCTAGATGGGTTACATAATTTCTTAAAAAACACGAGTTTTTAGAAAATGTGTTTTATTTCATAAATGGAATCAACAAAGTATGCACATTCTACGTCATAACGACTTTCTATAGTTTGCGCATGCGTTTGGAAATAAGAAAAGCTTACTTCCCTCGTTTTTTAAAATCACAGCTTCTAGAAGGTTTCATGATTTCTTAAAAAACACGAGTTTTTAGAAAATGTGTTTTATTTCATAAATGGAATCAAGAAAGCATGCACATTCTACGTCATAACGACTTTCTATAGTTTGCGCATGCGTCCGGAAATAAGAAAAGCTTACTTCCCCCGTTTTTTAAAATCACAGCTTCTAGAAGGTTTACATGATTTCGTAAAAAACATGAGTTTTTAGAAAACGTGTTTTATTTCATAAATGGAATCAACAAAGTATGCATATTCTACGTCATAACGAATTTCTATAGTTTGCGCATGCGTTTGGAAATAAGAAAAGCTTACTTCCCCCGTTTTTTAAAATCACAGCTTCTAGAAGTTTTACATTATTTGTTAAAAAACACGAGTTTTTAGAAAATATGTTTTATTTCATAAATGTAATCAACAAAGTATGCACATTCTACGTCATAACGACTTTCTATAGTTTGCCCATGCGTCCGGAAATAAGAAAAGCTTACTTCCACCGTTTTTTAAAATCACAGCTTCTAGAAGGTTTACATGATTTCGTAAAAAACACGAGTTTTTAGAAAATGTGTTTTATTTCATAAATGGAATCTACAAAGTATTCACATTCTATGTCATAACGACTTTCTATAGTTTGCGCATGCATCCGGAAATAAGAAAAGCTTACTTCCCCCGTTTTTTAAAATCACAGCTTCTAGAAGGTTTACATGATTTGGTAAAAAACACGAGTTTTTAGAAAATGTGTTTTATTTCATAAATGGAATCTACAAAGTATGCACATTCTACGTCATAACGACTTTCTATAGTTTGCGCATGCGTCCGGAAATAAGAAAAGCTTACTTCCCCCATTTTTTAAAATCATAGCTTCTAGAAGGTTTACATGATTTCGTAAAAAACATGAGTTTTTAGAAAATGTGTTTTATTTCATAAATGGAATCAACAAAGTATGCATATTCTACGTCATAACGAATTTCTATAGTTTGCGCATGCGTTTGGAAATAAGAAAAGCTTACTTCCCCCGTTTTTTAAAATCACAGCTTCTAGATGGTTTACATAATTTCTTAAAAAACACGAGTTTTTAGAAAATGTGTTTTATTTCATAAATGGAATCAACAAAGTATGCACATTCTACGTCATAACGACTTTCTATAGTTTGCGCATGCCTTTGGAAATAATAAAAGCTTACTTCCCCCGTTTTTTAAAATCACAGCTTCTAGAAGGTTTACATGATTTCGTAAAAAACACGAGTTTTTAGAAAATGTGTTTTATTTCATCAATGGAATCAACAAAGTATGCACATTCTACGTCATAACGACTTTCTATATTTTGCACATGCGTCCGGAAATAAGAAAAGATTACTTCCCTCGTTTTTTAAAATCACAGCTTCTAGAAGGTTTACATGATTTCTTAAAAAACACGAGTTTTTAGAAAATGTGTTTTATTTCATAAATGGAATCTACAAAGTATGCACATTCTATGTCATATCGACTTTCTATAGTTTGCGCATTCGTCCGGAAATAAGAAAATCTTACTTGCACCGTTTTTTAAAATCACGACTTCTAGAAGGTTTACATGCTTTCTTAAAAAACACGAGTTTTTAGAAAATGTGTTTTATTTCATAAATGGAATCAACAAAGTATGCACATTCTATGTCATAACAACTTTCTATAGTTAGCGTATGCTTTGGAAATAAGAAAAGCTTACTTCCCCCGTTTTTTAAAATCACAGCTTCTAGAAGGTTTACATGATTTCGTAAAAAACACGAGTTTTTAGAAAATGTGTTTTATTTCATAAATGGAATCAACAAAGTATGCACATTCTACGTCATAACGACTTTCTATAGTTTGCGCATGCGTTTGGAAATAAGAAAAGCTTACTTCCCCCGTTTTTTAAAATCACAGATTCTTGAAGGTTTACATCATTTCGTAAAAAACAAGAGTTTTTAGAAAATGTGTTTTATTTCATAAATGGAATCAACAAAGTATGCACATTCTACGTCATAACGACTTTCTATAGTTTGCGATGCGTCCGGAAATAAGAAAAGCTTACTTCCCCCGTTTTTTAAAATCACAGCTTCTAGAAGGTTTACATGATTTGTTAAAAAAGACGAGTTTTTAGAAAATGTGTTTTATTTCATAAATGGAATCAACAAAGTATGCACATTCTATGTCATAACGACTTTCTATAGTTTGCGCATGCGTCTGGAAATAAGAAAAGCTTACTTCCACCGTTTTTTAAAATAATAGCTTCTAGAAGGTTTACATGATTTCGTAAAAAACACGAGTTTTTAGAAAATGTGTTTTATTTCATAAATGGAATCTACAAAGTATGCACATTCTACGTCATAACGACCTTCTATAGTTTGCGCATGCATCCGGAAATAAGAAAAGCTTACTTCCCCCTTTTTTTAAAATCACAGCTTCTAGAAGGTTTACATGATTTGGTAAAAAACACGAGTTTTTAGAAAATGTGTTTTATTTCATAAATGGAATCTACAAAGTATGCACATTCTACGTCATAACGACTTTCTATAGTTTTCCCATGCGTCTGGAAATAAGAAAAGCTTACTTCCACCGTTTTTTAAAATCACAGCTTCTAGAAGGTTTACATGATTTCGTAAAAAACACGAGTTTTTAGAAAATGTGTTTTATTTCATAAATGGAATCTACAAAGTATGCACATTCTACGTCATAACGACTTTCTATAGTTTGCGCATGCGTTTGGAAATAAGAAAAGCTTACTTCCCCCGTTTTTTAAAATCACAGCTTCTAGAAGGTTTACGTGATTTCTTAAAAAACACGAGTTTTTAGAAAATGTGTTTTATTTCATAAACGGAATCAACAAAGTATGCACATTCTACGTCATAACGACTTTCTATAGTTTGCGCATGCGTCCGGAAATAAGAAAAGCTTACTTCCACCGTTTTTTAAAATCACAGCTTCTAGAAGGTTTACATCATTTCGTAAAAAACACGAGTTTTTATAAAATGTGCTTTATTTAATCAATGGAATCTACAAAGTATGCACATTCTACGTCATAATGACTTTCTATAGTTTGCGCATGTGTCCGGAAATAAGAAAAGCTTAGTTCCACCGTTTTTTAAAATGACAGCTTCTAGAAGGTTTACATCATTTCTTTAAAAACACGAGTTTTTAGAAAATTTGTTTTATTTCATAAATGGAATCAACAAAATATGAAAATTCTACGTCATAACGACTTTCTATAGTTTGCGCATGCGTTTGGAAAAAAGAAAAGCTTACTTCCCCCGTTTTTTAAAATCACAGCTTCTAGAAGGTTTACATGATTTCTTAAAAAACACAAGTTTTTAGAAAATGTGTTTTATTTCATAAATGGAATAAATAAAATATGCACATTCTACGTCATAACGACTTTCTATAGTTTGCGCATGCGTTTGGAAATAAGAAAAGCTTACTTCCCCCGTTTTTTAAAATGACAGCTTCTAGAAGGTTTACATGATTTCTTAAAAAACACGAGTTTTTAGAAAATGTGTTTTGTTTCATAAATGGAATCAACAAAGTATGCACGTTCTACATCATAACGAATTTCTATAGTTTGCGCATTCGTCCGGAAATAAGAAAAGCTTACTTCCACATTTTTTTAAAATCACAGCTTCTAGAATGTTTACATCATTTCGTAAAAAACACGAGTTTTTAGAAAATGTGTTTTATTTCTTAAATGGAATCTAAAAAGTATGCACATTCTACGTCATAACGACTTTCTATAGTTTGCACATGCGTCCGGAAATAAGAAAAGCTTACTTCCCCCGTTTTTTAAAATCACAGCTTCTAGAAGGTTTACATGATTTCTTAAAAAAGACGAGTTTTTTGAAAATGTGTTTTATTTCAGAAATAGAATCAACAAAGTATGCACATTCTACATCATAACGACTTTCAATAGTTTGCACATGCGTTTGGAAATAAGAAAAGCTTACTTCCCCCGTTTTTTAAAATCACAGCTTCTAGAAGGTTTACATGATTTCTTAAAAAACACGAGTTTTTAGAAAATGTGTTTTATGTCATAAATGGAATCAACAAAGTATGCACATTCTATGTCATAACGACTTTCTATAGTTTGCGCATGCCTTTGGAAATAAGAAAAGCTTACTTCCCCCGTTTTTTAAAATCACAGCTTCTAAAAGTTTTACATGATTTCTTAAAAAACACGAGTTTTTAGAAAATGTGTTTTATTTCATAAATGGAAACAACAAAGTATGGACATTCTACGTCATAACGACTTTCTATAGTTTGCGCATGCGTCCGGAAATAAGAAAAGCTTACTTCCACCGTTTTTTAAAATCACAGCTTCTAGAAGGTTTACATGATTTCTTAAAAAACACGAGTTTTTAGAAAATGTGTTTTATTTCATAAATGGAATCTACAAAGTATGCACATTCTACGTCATAACGACTTTCTATAGCTTGCGCATGCGTCCGGAAATAAGAAAAGGTTACTTCCCCCGTTTTTTAAAATCACAGCTTCTAGAAGGTTTAGATGATTTCGTAAAAAACACGAGTTTTTAGAAAATGTGTTTTATTTCATAAATGGAATCTACAAAGTATGCACATTCTACGTCATAACGACTTTCTATAGTTTGCGTATTCGTCCGGACATAAGAAAACCTTACTTCCATCGTTTTTTAAAATCACAGCTTCTAGAAGGTTTACTTGATTTCTTAAAAAACACGAGTTTTTAGAAAATGTGTTTTATTTCATAAATGGAATCTACAAAGTATGCGCATTCTACGTCATAACGACTTTCTATAGTTTGCGCATTCGTCCAGAAATAAGAAAAGCTTACTTCCCTCGTTTTTTAAAATCACAGCTTCTAGAAGGTTTACAGGATTTCTTAAAAAACACGAGTTTTTAGAAAATGTGTTTTATTTTATAAATGGAATCAAGAAAGCATGCACATTCTACGTCATAACGAATTTCTATAGTTTGCGCATGCGTCCGGAAATAAGAAAAGCTTACTTCCCCCATTTTTTAAAATCACAGCTTCTAGAAGGTTTACATGATTTGTTAAAAAACACGAGTTTTTAGAAAATGTGTTTTATTTCATAAATGGAATCAACAAAGTATGCACATTCTACGTCATAAAGAATTTCTATAGTTTTCCCATGCATCCGGAAATAAGAAAAGCTTACTTCCACCGTTTTTTAAAATCACAGCTTCTAAAACGTTTACATGATTTCATAAAAAACACGAGTTTTTAGAAAATGTTTTTTATTTCATAAATGGAATTTACAAAGTATACACATTCTATGTCATAACGACTTTCTATAGTTTGCGCATTCGTCCGGAAATAAGAAAAGCTTACTTCCACCGTTTTTTAAAATCACAGCTTCTAGAAGGTTTACACGATTTCGTAAAAAACATGAGTTTTTAGAAAATGTGTTTTATTTCATAAATGGAATCAACAAAGTATTCACATTCTACGTCATAACGACTTTCTATAGTTTGCGCATGCGTTTGGAAATAAAAAAAGCTTACTTCCCCTGTTTTTTAAAATCACAGCTTCTAGAAGGTTTACATGATTTCTTAAAAAACACGAGTTTTTAGAAAATGTGTTTTATTTCATAAATGGAATCAACAAAGTATGCACATTCTACGCATAACGACTTTCTATAGTTTGCGCATGCGTCCGAAAATAAGAAAAGCTTACTTCCACTGTTTTTTAAAATCACAGCTTCTAGAAGGTTTACATGATTTCGTAAAAAACACGAGTGTTTAGAAAATGTGTTTTATTTCATAAATGGAATCAACATAGTATGCACATTCTACGTCATAACGACTTTCTATAGTTTGCGCATTCGTCCGGAAATAAGAAAAGCTTACTTCCACCGTTTTTTAAAATCACAGCTTCTAGAAGGTTTACATGATTTCGTAAAAAACACGAGTTTTTAAAAAATGTGTTTTATTTCATAAATGGAAACAAAAAAGTATGGACATTCTACGTCATAACGACTTTCTATAGTTTACGCATGCATCCGGAAATAAGAAAAGCTTAGTTCCACCGTTTTTTAAAATCACAGCTTCTAGAAGGTTTAAATGATTTGTTAAAAAACACGAGTTTTTAGAAAATGTGTTTTATTTCATCAATGGAATCGACAAAGTATGCAAATTCTACGTCATAACGACTTTCTATAGTTTGCGCATTCGTCCGGAAATAAGAAAAGCTTACTTCCACCGTTCTTTAAAATCACAACTTCTAGAAGGTTTACATGATTTCGTAAAAAACACGAGTTTTTAGAAAATGTGTTTTATTTAATGAATGGAATCTACAAAGTATGCACATTCTACATCATAACGACTTTCTATAGTTTGCGCATTTGTCCGGAAATAAGAAAAGCTTACTTCCACCGTTTTTTAAAATCACAGCTTCTAGAAGGTTTACATGATTTCTTAAAAAACATGAGTTTTTAGAAAATCTGTTTTATTTCATAAATGGAATCAACAAAGTATGCACATTCTACGTGATAACGACATTCTATAGTTTCCGAATTCGACCGGAAATAAGAAAAGCTTACTTCCATCGTTTTTTAAAATCACAGCTTCTAGAAGGTTTACATGATTTCGTAAAAAACACGAGTTTTTAGAAAATGTATTTTATTTCATAAATGGAATGAACAAAGTATGCACATTCTACGTCATAACGACTTTCTATAGTTTGCGCATTCGTTCGGAAATAAGAAAAGCTTACTTCCCTCGTTTTTTAAAATCACAGCTTCTAGAAGGTTTACATAATTTCTTTGAAAACACGAGTTTTTAGAAAATGTGTTTTATTTCACAAATGGAATCAACAAAGTATGCACATTCTACCTCATAACAACTTTCTATAGTTTGGGCATGCGTTTGGAAATAAGAAAAGCTTACTTCCACCGTTTTTTAAAATCACAGCTTCTAGAAGGTTTACATGATTTCTTAAAAAACACGAGTTTTTAGAAAATGTGTTTTATTTCATAAATGGAATCAAGAAAGCATGCACATTCTACGTCATAACGACTTTCTATAGTTTGCGCATCCGTCCGGAAATAAGAAAAGCTTATTTCCCCCGTTTTTTAAAATCACAGCTTCTAGAATGTTTACATGTTTTGGTAAAAAACACGAGTTTTTAGAAAATGTGTTTTATTTCATAAATGGAATCTACAAAGTATGCACATTCTACATCATAACGATTTCTATAGTTTGCGCATGCGTCCCGAAATAAGAAAAGCTTACTTCCCCCGTTTTTTAAAATCACAGCTTCTAGAAGGTTTACATGATTTGGTAAAAAACACGAGTTTTTAGAAAATGTGTTTTATTTCATAAATGAAATCTACAAAGTATGCACATTCTACGTCATAACGACTTTCTATAGTTTGCGCATGCGTCCAGAAATAAAAAAAGCTTACTTCCCCGTTTTTTAAAATCACAGCTTCTAGAAGGTTTACATGATTTCTTAAAAAACACGAGTTTTTAGAAAATGTGTTTTATTTAATAAATGGACTCAACAAAGTATGCACATTCTATGTCATAACGACTTTCTATAGTTTGCGCATGACTTTGGAAATAAGAAAAGCTTACTTCCCCCGTTTTTTAAAATCACAGCTTCTAGAAGGTTTACATGATTCGGTAAAAATCACGAGTTTTTAGAAAATGTGTTTTATTTCATAAATGGAATCAACAAAGTATGCACATTCTACGTCATAACGACTTTCTATAGTTTGCGCATGCGTCCGGAAATAAAAAAAGCTTACTTCCCCCGTTTTTTAAAATCACAGCTTCTAGAAGATTTACATGATTTCTTAAAAAACACGAGTTTTTAGAAAATGTGTTTTATTTCATAAATGGAATCAACAAAGTATGGAAATTCTAAGTCATAATGACTTTCAATAGTTTGCGCATGCGTTTGGAAATAAGAAAAGCTTACTTCCTCCGTTTTTTAAAATCACAGCTTCTAGAAGGTTTACATGATTTCTTAAAAAACACGAGTTTTTAGAAAATGTGTTTTATTTCATAAATGGAATCAACAAAGTATGCACATTCTATGTCATAACGACTTTCTAATGTTTGCGCATGCCTTTGGAAATAATAAAAGCTTACTTCCCCCGTTTTTTAAAATCACAGCTTCTAGAAGGTTTACATGATTTCGTAAAAAACACGAGTTTTTAGAAAATGTGTTTTATTTCATCAATGGAATCAACAAAGTATGCACATTCTACGTCATAACGACTTTCTATATTTTGCACATGCGTCCGGAAATAAGAAAAGCTTACTTCCCTCGTTTTTTAAAATCACAGCTTCTAGAAGGTTTACATGATTTCTTAAAAAACACGAGTTTTTAGAAAATGTGTTTTATTTCATAAATGGAAACAACAAAGTATGGACATTCTACGTCATAACGACTTTCTATAGTTTGCACATGCGTCCGGAAATAAGAAAAGCTTACGTCCACCGTTTTTTAAAATCACAGCTTCTAGAAGGTTTACATGATTTCTTAAAACACACGAGTTTTTAGAAAATGTGTTTTATTTCATCAATGGAATCGACAAAGTATGCACATTCTACGTCATAACGACTTTCTACAGTTTGCGCATTCGTCCGGAAATAAGAAAAGCTTACTTCCACCGTTTTTTAAAATCACAGCTTCTAGAGGGTTTACATGATTTCGTAAAAAACACGAGTTTTTAGAAAATGTGTTTTATTTTATAAATGGAATTTATAAAGTATGCACACTCTACGTCATAACGACTTTCTATAGTTTCCTCATTAATCCGGATATAAGAAAAGCTTACTTCCACCTTTTTTTAAAATCACAGCTTCTAGAAGGTTTACATGATTTCTTAAAAAATAAGAGTTTTTAGAAAATGTGTTTTATTTCGTGAATGGAATCAACAAAGTATGCACATTCTACGTAATAACGACTTTCTATTGTTTCCGCATTCGACCGGAAATAAGAAAAGCTTACTTCCACTGTTTTTTAAAATCATAGCTTCTAGAAGGTTTACATGATTTCGTAAAAAACACGACTTTTTAGAAAATGTGTTTTATTTCATAAATGGAATCAACATAGTATTCACATTCTACGTCATAAGGACTTTCTATAGTTTGCGCATGCATCCGGAAATAAGAAAAGCTTACTTCCACCGTTTTTCAAAATCACAGCTTCTAGAAGGTTTACATGATTTCTTAAAAGACACAAGTTTTTAGAAAATGTGTTTTATTTCATAAATCGAATCAACAAAGTATGCACATTCTACGTCATAACGACTTTCTATAGTTTGCGCATGCGTCCGGAAATAAGAAAAGCTTACTTCCACCGTTTTTTAAAATAATAGCTTCTAGAAGGTTTACATGATTTCGTAAAAAACACGAGTTTTTAGAAAATGTGTTTTATTTCATCAATGGAATCTACAAAGTATGCACATTCTACGTCATAACGACTTTCTATAGTTTGCGCATGCGTCCGGAAATAAGAAAAGCTTACTTCCCCCGTTTTTTAAAATCACAGCTTCTAGAAGGTTTACATGATTTGGTAAAAAACACGAGTTTTTAGAAAATGTGTTTTATTTCAGAAATGGAATCTACAAAGTATGCACATTCTACGTCATAACTACTCTCTATAGTTTGTGCATGCGTCCAGAAATAAGAAAAGCTTACTTCCCCCGTTTTTTAAAATCACAGCTTCTAGAAGGTTTACATGATTTCTTAAAGAACACGAGTTTTTAGAATATGTGTTTTATTTCATAAATGGAATCAACAAAGTATGCACATTCTATGTCATAACGACTTTCTATAGTTTGCGCATGCCTTTGGAAATAAGAAAAGCTTACTTCCCCCGAAAATGAGAGTTCAGAAGGTTTACATGATTTCGTAAAAAACATGAGTTTTTAGAAAATGTGTTTTATTTCATAAATGGAATCAACAAAGTATGCACATTCTACGTCATAACGACTTTCTACAGTTTGCACATTCGTCCGGAAATAAGAAAAGCTTACTTCGACCGTTTTTTAAAATCACAGCTTAAAGAAGGTTTACATGATTTTGTAAAAAACACGAGTTTTTAGAAAATGTGTTTTATTTCATAAATGGAATCTACAAAGTATGCACATTCTACGTCATAACGACTTTCTATAGTTTCAACATGCGTCCGGAAATAAGAAAAGCTTACTTCCCCCGTTTTTTAAAATCACAGCTTCTAGAAGGTTTACATGATTTCTTAAAAAAGGCGAGTTTTTTGAAAATGTGTTTTATTTCATAAATAGAATCAACAAAGTATGCACATTCTACGTCATAACGACTTTCAATAGTTTGCACATGCGTTTGGAAATAAGAAAAGCTTACTTCCCCCGTTTTTTAAAATCACAGCTTCTAGAAGGTTTACATGATTTCTTAAAAAACACGAGTTTTTAGAAAATGTGTTTTATGTCATAAATGGAATCAACAAAGTATGCACATTCTATGTCATAACGACTTTCTATAGTTTGCGCATGCCTTTGGAAATAAGAAAAGCTTACTTCCCCCGTTTTTTAAAATCACAGCTTCTAAAAGTTTTACATGATTTCTTAAAAAACACGAGTTTTTAGAAAATGTGTTTTATTTTAAAAATGGAAACAACAAAGTATGGACATTCTACGTCATAACGACTTTCTATAGTTTGCGCATGCGTCCGGAAATAAGAAAAGCTTACTTCCACCGTTTTTTAAAATCACAGCTTCTAGAAGGTTTACATGATTTCTTAAAAAACACGAGTTTTTAGAAAATGTGTTTTATTTCATAAATGGAATCTACAAAGTATGCACATTCTACGTCATAACGACTTTCTATAGCTTGCGCATGCGTCCGGGAATAAGAAAAGGTTACTTCCCCCTTTTTTAAAATCACAGCTTCTAGAAGGTTTAGATGATTTCGTAAAAAACACGAGTTTTTAGAAAATGTGTTTTATTTCATAAATGGAATCTACAAAGTATGCACATTCTACGTCATAACGAATTTCTATAGTTTGCGTATTCGTCTGGAAATAAGAAAAGCTTACTTCCATCATTTTTTAAAATCACAGCTTCTAGAAGGTTTACATGATTTCTTAAAAAACACGAGTTTTTAGAAAATGTGTTTTATTTCATAAATGGAATCTACAAAGTATGCACATTCTACGTAATAAAGACTTTCTATAGTTTCCGCATTCGACCGAAAATAAGAAAAGCTTACTTCCACCGATTTTTAAAATCACAGCTTCTAGAAGGTTTACATGATTTCGTAAAAAACACGAGTTTTTAGAAAATGTGTTTTATTTCATAAATGGAATCAACAAATTATGCACATTCTACATCATAACGACTTTCTATAGTTTGCGCATTCGTCCGGAAATAAGAAAAGCTTACTTCCCCCGTTTTTTAAAATCACAGCTTCTAGATGGTTTACATAATTTCTTAAAAAACACGAGTTTTTAGAAAATGTGTTTTATTTCATAAATGGAATCAACAAAGTATGCACATTCTACATCATAACGACTTTCTATAGTTTGCGCATGCGTTTGGAAATAAGAAAAGCTTACTTCCCTCGTTTTTTAAAATCACAGCTTCTAGAAGGTTTCATGATTTCTTAAAAAACACGAGTTTTTAGAAAATGTGTTTTATTTCATAAATGGAATCAAGAAAGCATGCACATTCTACGTCATAACGACTTTCTATAGTTTGCGCATGCGTCCGGAAATAAGAAAAGCTTACTTCCCCCGTTTTTTAAAATCACAGCTTCTAGAAGGTTTACATGATTTCGTAAAAAACATGAGTTTTTAGAAAATGTGTTTTATTTCATAAATGGAATCAACAAATATGCATATTCTACGTCATAACGAATTTCTATAGTTTGCGCATGCGTTTGGAAATAAGAAAAGCTTACTTCCCCCGTTTATTAAAATCACAGCTTCTAGAAGTTTTACATTATTTGTTAAAAAACACGAGTTTTTAGAAAATATGTTTTATTTCATAAATGGAATCAACAAAGTATGCACATTCTACGTCATAACGACTTTCTATAGTTTGCCCATGCGTCCGGAAATAAGAAAAGCTTACTTCCACCGTTTTTTAAAATCACAGCTTCTAGAAGGTTTACATGATTTCGTAAAAAACACGAGTTTTTAGAAAATGTGTTTTATTTCATAAATGGAATCTACAAAGTATTCACATTCTATGTCATAACGACTTTCTATAGTTTGCGCATGCATCCGGAAATAAGAAAAGCTTACTTCCCCCGTTTTTTAAAATCACAGCGTCTAGAAGGTTTACATGATTTGGTAAAAAACACGAGTTTTTAGAAAATGTGTTTTATTTCATAAATGGAATCTACAAAGTATGCACATTCTACGTCATAACGACTTTCTATAGTTTGCGCATGCGTCCGGAAATAAGAAAAGCTTACTTCCCCCATTTTTTAAAATCATAGCTTCTAGAAGGTTTACATGATTTCGTAAAAAACATGAGTTTTTAGAAAATGTGTTTTATTTCATAAATGGAATCAACAAAGTATGCATATTCTACGTCATAACGAATTTCTATAGTTTGCGCATGCGTTTGGAAATAAGAAAAGCTTACTTCCCCCGTTTTTTAAAATCACAGCTTCTAGATGGTTTACATAATTTCTTAAAAAACACGAGTTTTTAGAAAATGTGTTTTATTTCATAAATGGAATCAACAAAGTATGCACATTCTACGTCATAACGACTTTCTATAGTTTGCGCATGCGTTTGGAAATAAGAAAATCTTACTTCCCTCGTTTTTTAAAATCACAGCTTCTAGAAGGTTTAAATGATTTGTTAAAAAACACGAGTTTTTAGAAAATGTGTTTGATTTCCTAAATGGAATCAACAAAGTATGCACATTCTACGTCATAACGACTTTCTATAGTTTGCCCATGCGTCTGGAAATAAGAAAAGCTTACTTCCACCGTTTTTTAAAATCACAACTTCTAGAAGGTTTACATGATTTCGTAAAAAACACGAGTTTTTAGAAAATGTGTTTTATTTCATAAATGGAATCTACAAAGTATGCACATTCTATGTCATATCGACTTTCTATAGTTTGCGCATTCGTCTGGAAATAAGAAAAGCTTACTTGCACCGTTTTTTAAAATCACGACTTCTAGAAGGTTTACATGCTTTCTTAAAAAACACGAGTTTTTAGAAAATGTGTTTTATTTCATAAATGGAATCAACAAAGTATGCACATTCTATGTCATAACAACTTTCTATAGTTTGCGTATGCTTTGGAAATAAGAAAAGCTTACTTCCCCCGTTTTTTAAAATCACAGCTTCTAGAAGGTTTACATGATTTCGTAAAAAACACGAGTTTTTAGAAAATGTGTTTTATTTCATAAATGGAATCAACAAAGTATGCACATTCTACGTCATAACGACTTTCTATAGTTTGCGCATGCGTTTGGAAATAAGAAAAGCTTACTTCCCCCGTTTTTTAAAATCACAGCTTCTTGAAGGTTTACATCATTTCGTAAAAAACAAGAGTTTTTAGAAAATGTGTTTTATTTCATAAATGGAATCAACAAAGTATGCACATTCTACGTCATAACGACTTTCTATAGTTTGCGATGCGTCCGGAAATAAGAAAAGCTTACTTCCCCCGTTTTTTAAAATCACAGCTTCTAGAAGGTTTACATGATTTGTTAAAAAAGACGAGTTTTTAGAAAATGTGTTTTATTTCATAAATGGAATCAACAAAGTATGCACATTCTATGTCATAACGACTTTCTATAGTTTGCGCATGCGTCTGGAAATAAGAAAAGCTTACTTCCACCGTTTTTTAAAATAATAGCTTCTAGAAGGTTTACATGATTTCGTAAAAAACACGAGTTTTTAGAAAATGTGTTTTATTTCATAAATGGAATCTACAAAGTATGCACATTCTACGTCATAACGACCTTCTATAGTTTGCGCATGCATCCGGAAATAAGAAAAGCTTACTTCCCCCGTTTTTTAAAATCACAGCTTCTGGAAGGTTTACATGATTTGGTAAAAAACACGAGTTTTTAGAAAATGTGTTTTATTTCATAAATGGAATCTACAAAGTATGCACATTCTACGTCATAACGACTTTCTATAGTTTGCCCATGCGTCTGGAAATAAGAAAAGCTTACTTCCACCGTTTTTTAAAATCACAGCTTCTAGAAGGTTTACATGATTTCGTAAAAAACACGAGTTTTTAGAAAATGTGTTTTATTTCATAAATGGAATCTACAAAGTATGCACATTCTACGTCATAACGACTTTCTATAGTTTGCGCATGCGTTTGGAAATAAGAAAAGCTTACTTCCCCCGTTTTTTAAAATCACAGCTTCTAGAAGGTTTACGTGATTTCTTAAAAAACACGAGTTTTTAGAAAATGTGTTTTATTTCATAAACGGAATCAACAAAGTATGCACATTCTACGTCATAACGACTTTCTATAGTTTGCGCATGCGTCCGGAAATAAGAAAAGCTTACTTCCACCGTTTTTTAAAATCACAGCTTCTAGAAGGTTTACATCATTTCGTAAAAAACACGAGTTTTTATAAAATGTGCTTTATTTAATCAATGGAATCTACAAAGTATGCACATTCTACGTCATAATGACTTTCTATAGTTTGCGCATGTGTCCGGAAATAAGAAAAGCTTAGTTCCACCGTTTTTTAAAATCACAGCTTCTAGAAGGTTTACATCATTTCTTTAAAAACACGAGTTTTTAGAAAATTTGTTTTATTTCATAAATGGAATCAACAAAATATGAAAATTCTACGTCAGAACGACTTTCTATAGTTTGCGCATGCGTTTGGAAAAAAGAAAAGCTTACTTCCCCCGTTTTTTAAAATCACAGCTTTTAGAAGGTTTACATGATTTCTTAAAAAACACAAGTTTTTAGAAAATGTGTTTTATTTCATAAATGGAATAAACAAAATATGCACATTCTACGTCATAACGACTTTCTATAGTTTGCGCATGCGTTTGGAAATAAGAAAAGCTTACTTCCCCCGTTTTTTAAAATGACAGCTTCTAGAAGGTTTACATGATTTCTTAAAAAACACGAGTTTTTAGAAAATGTGTTTTGTTTCATAAATGGAATCAACAAAGTATGCACGTTCTACATCATAACGAATTTCTATAGTTTGCGCATTCGTCCGGAAATAAGAAAAGCTTACTTCCACATTTTTTTAAAATCACAGCTTCTAGAATGTTTACATCATTTCGTAAAAAACACGAGTTTTTAGAAAATGTGTTTTATTTCATAAATGGAATCTACAAAGTATGCACATTCTACATCATAACGACTTTCTATAGTTTGCACATGCGTCCGGAAATAAGAAAAGCTTACTTCCCCCGTTTTTTAAAATCACAGCTTCTAGAAGGTTTACATGATTTCTTAAAAAAGACGAGTTTTTTGAAAATGTGTTTTATTTCAGAAATAGAATCAACAAAGTATGCACATTCTACGTCATAACGACTTTCAATAGTTTGCACATGCGTTTGGAAATAAGAAAAGCTTACTTCCCCCGTTTTTTAAAATCACAGCTTCTAGAAGGTTTACATGATTTCTTAAAAAACACGAGTTTTTAGAAAATGTGTTTTATGTCATAAATGGAATCAACAAAGTATGCACATTCTATGTCATAACGACTTTCTATAGTTTGCGCATGCCTTTGGAAATAAGAAAAGCTTACTTCCCCCGTTTTTTAAAATCACAGCTTCTAAAAGTTTTACATGATTTCTTAAAAAACACGAGTTTTTAGAAAATGTGTTTTATTTCATAAATGGAAACAACAAAGTATGGACATTCTACGTCATAACGACTTTCTATAGTTTGCGCATGCGTCCGGAAATAAGAAAAGCTTACTTCCACCGTTTTTTAAAATCACAGCTTCTAGAAGGTTTACATGATTTCTTAAAAAACACGAGTTTTTAGAAAATGTGTTTTATTTCATAAATGGAATCTACAAAGTATGCACATTCTACGTCATAACGACTTTCTATAGCTTGCGCATGCGTCCGGAAATAAGAAAAGGTTACTTCCCCCGTTTTTTAAAATCACAGCTTCTAGAAGGTTTAGATGATTTCGTAAAAAACACGAGTTTTTAGAAAATGTGTTTTATTTCATAAATGGAATCTACAAAGTATGCACATTCTACGTCATAACGACTTTCTATAGTTTGCGTATTCGTCCGGAAATAAGAAAAGCTTACTTCCATCGTTTTTTAAAATCACAGCTTCTAGAAGGTTTACTTGATTTCTTAAAAAACACGAGTTTTTAGAAAATGTGTTTTATTTCATAAATGGAATCTACAAAGTATGCACATTCTACGTAATAAAGACTTTCTATAGTTTCCGCATTCGACCGAAAATAAGAAAAGCTTACTTCCACCGTTTTTTAAAATCACAGCTTCTAGAAGGTTTACATGATTTCGTAAAAAACACGAGTTTTTAGAAAATGTGTTTTATTTCATAAATGGAATCAACAAAGTATGCACATTCTACGTCATAACGACTTTCTATAGTTTGCGCATTCGTCCGGAAATAAGAAAAGCTTACTTCCCCCGTTTTTTAAAATCACAGCTTCTAGATGGGTTACATAATTTCTTAAAAAACACGAGTTTTTAGAAAATGTGTTTTATTTCATAAATGGAATCAACAAAGTATGCACATTCTACGTCATAACGACTTTCTATAGTTTGCGCATGCGTTTGGAAATAAGAAAAGCTTACTTCCCTCGTTTTTTAAAATCACAGCTTCTAGAAGGTTTCATGATTTCTTAAAAAACACGAGTTTTTAGAAAATGTGTTTTATTTCATAAATGGAATCAAGAAAGCATGCAAATTCTACGTCATAACGACTTTCTATAGTTTGCGCATGCGTCCGGAAATAAGAAAAGCTTACTTCCCCCGTTTTTTAAAATCACAGCTTCTAGAAGGTTTACATGATTTCGTAAAAAACATGAGTTTTTAGAAAATGTGTTTTATTTCATAAATGGAATCAACAAAGTATGCATATTCTACGTCATAACGAATTTCTATAGTTTGCGCATGCGTTTGGAAATAAGAAAAGCTTACTTCCCCCGTTTTTTAAAATCACAGCTTCTAGAAGTTTTACATTATTTGTTAAAAAACACGAGTTTTTAGAAAATATGTTTTATTTCATAAAAGGAATCAACAAAGTATACACATTCTACGTCATAACGACTTTCTATAATTTGCCCATGCGTCCGGAAATAAGAAAAGCTTACTTCCACCGTTTTTTAAAATCACAGCTTCTAGAAGGTTTACATGATTTCGTAAAAAACACGAGTTTTTAGAAAATGTGTTTTATTTCATAAATGGAATCTACAAAGTATTCACATTCTATGTCATAACGACTTTCTATAGTTTGCGCATGCATCCGGAAATAAGAAAAGCTTACTTCCCCCATTTTTTAAAATCACAGCTTCTAGAAGGTTTACATGATTTGGTAAAAAACACGAGTTTTTAGAAAATGTGTTTTATTTCATAAATGGAATCTACAAAGTATGCACATTCTACGTCATAACGACTTTCTATAGTTTGCGCATGCGTCCGGAAATAAGAAAAGCTTACTTCCCCCATTTTTTAAAATCATAGCTTCTAGAAGGTTTACATGATTTCGTAAAAAACATGAGTTTTTAGAAAATGTGTTTTATTTCATAAATGGAATCAACAAAGTATGCATATTCTACGTCATAACGAATTTCTATAGTTTGCGCATGCGTTTGGAAATAAGAAAAGCTTACTTCCCCCGTTTTTTAAAATCACAGCTTCTAGATGGTTTACATAATTTCTTAAAAAACACGAGTTTTTAGAAAATGTGTTTTATTTCATAAATGGAATCAAAAAAGTATGCACATTCTACGTCATAACGACTTTCTATAGTTTGCGCATGCGTTTGGAAATAAGAAAATCTTACTTCCCTCGTTTTTTAAAATCACAGCTTCTAGAAGGTTTAAATGATTTGTTAAAAAACACGAGTTTTTAGAAAATGTGTTTGATTTCCTAAATGGAATCAACAAAGTATGCACATTCTACGTCATAACGACTTTCTATAGTTTGCCCATGCGTCTGGAAATAAGAAAAGCTTACTTCCACCGTTTTTTAAAATCACAACTTCTAGAAGGTTTACATGATTTCGTAAAAAACACGAGTTTTTAGAAAATGTGTTTTATTTCATAAATGGAATCTACAAAGTATGCACATTCTATGTCATATCGACTTTCTATAGTTTGCGCATTCGTCTGGAAATAAGAAAAGCTTACTTGCACCGTTTTTTAAAATCACGACTTCTAGAAGGTTTACATGCTTTCTTAAAAAACACGAGTTTTTAGAAAATGTGTTTTATTTCATAAATGGAATCAAGAAAGTATGCACATTCTATGTCATAACAACTTTCTATAGTTTGCGTATGCTTTGGAAATAAGAAAAGCTTACTTCCCCCGTTTTTTAAAATCACAGCTTCTAGAAGGTTTACATGATTTCGTAAAAAACACGAGTTTTTAGAAAATGTGTTTTATTTCATAAATGGAATCAACAAAGTATGCACATTCTACGTCATAATGACTTTCTATAGTTTGCGCATGCGTTTGGAAATAAGAAAAGCTTACTTCCCCCGTTTTTTAAAATCACAGCTTCTTGAAGGTTTACATCATTTCGTAAAAAACAAGAGTTTTTAGAAAATGTGTTTTATTTCATAAATGGAATCAACAAAGTATGCACATTCTACGTCATAACGACTTTCTATAGTTTGCGATGCGTCCGGAAATAAGAAAAGCTTACTTCCCCCCGTTTTTTAAAATCACAGCTTCTAGAAGGTTTACATGATTTGTTAAAAAAGACGAGTTTTTAGAAAATGTGTTTTATTTCATAAATGGAATCAACAAATTATGCACATTCTATGTCATAACGACTTTCTATAGTTTGCGCATGCGTCTGGAAATAAGAAAAGCTTACTTCCACCGTTTTTTAAAATAATAGCTTCTAGAAGGTTTACATGATTTCGTAAAAAACACGAGTTTTTAGAAAATGTGTTTTATTGAATAAATGGAATCTACAAAGTATGCACATTCTACGTCATAACGACCTTCTATAGTTTGCGCATGCATCCGGAAATAAGAAAAGCTTACTTCCCCCGTTTTTTAAAATCACAGCTTCTAGAAGGTTTACATGATTTGGTAAAAAACACGAGTTTTTAGAAAATGTGTTTTATTTCATAAATGGAATCTACAAAGTATGCACATTCTACGTCATAACGACTTTCTATAGTTTGCCCATGCGTCTGGAAATAAGAAAAGCTTACTTCCACCATTTTTTAAAATCACAGCTTCTAGAAGGTTTACATGATTTCGTAAAAAACACGAGTTTTTAGAAAATGTGTTTTATTTCATAAATGGAATCTACAAAGTATGCACATTCTACGTCATAACGACTTTCTATAGTTTTCGCATGCGTTTGGAAATAAGAAAAGCTTACTTCCCCCATTTTTTAAAATCACAACTTCTAGAAGGTTTACGTGATTTCTTAAAAAACACGAGTTTTTAGAAAATGTGTTTTATTTCATAAACGGAATCAACAAAGTATGCACATTCTACGTCATAACGACTTTCTATAGTTTGCGCATGCGTCCGGAAATAAGAAAAGCTTACTTCCACCGTTTTTTAAAATCACAGCTTCTAGAAGGTTTACATCATTTCGTAAAAAACACGAGTTTTTATAAAATGTGCTTTATTTAATCAATGGAATCTACAAAGTATGCACATTCTACGTCATAATGACTTTCTATAGTTTGCGCATGTGTCCGGAAATAAGAAAAGCTTAGTTCCACCGTTTTTTAAAATCACAGCTTCTAGACGGTTTACATCATTTCTTTAAAAACACGAGTTTTTAGAAAATTTGTTTTATTTCATAAATGGAATCAACAAAATATGAAAATTCTACGTCATAACGACTTTCTATAGTTTGCGCATGCGTTTGGAAAAAAGAAAAGCTTACTTCCCCCGTTTTTTAAAATCACAGCTTCTAGAAGGTTTACATGATTTCTTAAAAAACACAAGTTTTTAGAAAATGTGTTTTATTTCATAAATGGAATAAACAAAATATGCACATTCTACGTCATAACGACTTTCTATAGTTTGCGCATGCGTTTGGAAATAAGAAAAGCTTACTTCCCCCGTTTTTTAAAATGACAGCTTCTAGAAGGTTTACATGATTTCTTAAAAAACACGAGTTTTTAGAAAATGTGTTTTGTTTCATAAATGGAATCAACAAAGTATGCACGTTCTACATCATAACGAATTTCTATAGTTTGCGCATTCGTCCGGAAATAAGAAAAGCTTACTTCCACATTTTTTTAAAATCACAGCTTCTAGAATGTTTACATCATTTCGTAAAAAACACGAGTTTTTAGAAAATGTGTTTTATTTCATAAATGGAATCTACAAAGTATGCACATTCTACGTCATAACGACTTTCTATAGTTTGCACATGCGTCTGGAAATAAGAAAAGCTTACTTCGCCCGTTTTTTAAAATCACAGCTTCTAGTAGGTTTACATGATTTCTTAAAAAAGACGAGTTTTTTGAAAATGTGTTTTATTTCAGAAATAGAATCAACAAAGTATGCACATTCTACGTCATAACGACTTTCAATAGTTTGCACATGCGTTTGGAAATAAGAAAAGCTTACTTCCCCCGTTTTTTAAAATCACAGCTTCTAGAAGGTTTACATGATTTCTTAAAAAACACGAGTTTTTAGAAAATGTGTTTTATGTCATAAATGGAATCAACAAAGTATGCACATTCTATGTCATAACGACTTTCTATAGTTTGCGCATGCCTTTGGAAATAATAAAAGGTTACTTCCCCCGTTTTTTAAAATCACAAATTCTAAAAGTTTTACATGATTTCTTAAAAAACACGAGTTTTTAGAAAATGTGTTTTATTTCATAAATGGAAACAACAAAGTATGGACATTCTACGTCATAACGACTTTCTATAGTTTGCGCATGCGTCCGGAAATAAGAAAAGCTTACTTCCACCGTTTTTTAAAATCACAGCTTCTAGAAGGTTTACATGATTTCTTAAAAAACACGAGTTTTTAGAAAATGTGTTTTATTTCATAAATGGAATCTACAAAGTATGCACATTCTACGTCATAACGACTTTCTATAGCTTGCGCATGCGTCCGGAAATAAGAAAAGGTTACTTCCCCCGTTTTTTAAAATCACAGCTTCTAGAAGGTTTAGATGATTTCGTAAAAAACACGAGTTTTTAGAAAATGTGTTTTATTTCATAAATGGAATCTACAAAGTATGCACATTCTACGTCATAACGACTTTCTATAGTTTGCGTATTCGTCCGGAAATAAGAAAAGCTTACTTCCATCGTTTTTTAAAATCACAGCTTCTAGAAGGTTTACTTGATTTCTTAAAAAACACGAGTTTTTAGAAAATGTGTTTTATTTCATAAATGGAATCTACAAAGTATGCACATTCTACGTAATAAAGACTTTCTATAGTTTCCGCATTCGACCGAAAATAAGAAAAGCTTACTTCCACCGTTTTTTAAAATCACAGCTTCTAGAAGGTTTACATGATTTCGTAAAAAACACGAGTTTTTAGAAAATGTGTTTTATTTCATAAATGGAATCAACAATGTATGCACATTCTACGTCATAACGACTTTCTATAGTTTGCGCATTCGTCCGGAAATAAGAAAAGCTTACTTCCCCCGTTTTTTAAAATCACAGCTTCTAGATGGGTTACATAATTTCTTAAAAAACACGAGTTTTTAGAAAATGTGTTTTATTTCATAAATGGAATCAACAAAGTATGCACATTCTACGTCATAACGACTTTCTATAGTTTGCGCATGCGTTTGGAAATAAGAAAAGCTTACTTCCCTCGTTTTTTAAAATCACAGCTTCTAGAAGGTTTCATGATTTCTTAAAAAACACGAGTTTTTAGAAAATGTGTTTTATTTCATAAATGGAATCAAGAAAGCATGCACATTCTACATCATAACGACTTTCTATAGTTTGCGCATGCGTCCGGAAATAAGAAAAACTTACTTCCCCCGTTTTTTAAAATCACAGCTTCTAGAAGGTTTACATGATTTCGTAAAAAACATGAGTTTTTAGAAAATGTGTTTTATTTCATAAATGGAATCAACAAAGTATGCATATTCTACGTCATAACGAATTTCTATAGTTTGCGCATGCGTTTGGAAATAAGAAAAGCTTACTTCCCCCGTTTTTTAAAATCACAGCTTCTAGAAGTTTTACATTATTAGTTAAAAAACACGAGTTTTTAGAAAATATGTTTTATTTCATAAATGGAATCAACAAAGTATGCACATTCTACGTCATAACGACTTTCTATAGTTTGCCCATGCGTCCGGAAATAAGAAAAGCTTACTTCCACCGTTTTTTAAAATCACAGCTTCTAGAAGGTTTACATGATTTCGTAAAAAACACGAGTTTTTAGAAAATGTGTTTTATTTCATAAATGGAATCTACAAAGTATTCACATTCTATGTCATAACGACTTTCTATAGTTTGCGCATGCATCCGGAAATAAGAAAAGCTTACTTCCCCCGTTTTTTAAAATCACAGCTTCTAGAAGGTTTACATGATTTGGTAAAAAACACGAGTTTTTAGAAAATGTGTTTTATTTCATAAATGGAATCTACAAAGTATGCACATTCTACGTCATAACGACTTTCTATAGTTTGCGCATGCGTCCGGAAATAAGAAAAGCTTACTTCCCCCATTTTTTAAAATCAGAGCTTCTAGAAGGTTTACATGATTTCGTAAAAAACATGAGTTTTTAGAAAATGTGTTTTATTTCATAAATGGAATCAACAAAGTATGCATATTCTACGTCATAACGAATTTCTATAGTTTGCGCATGCGTTTGGAAATAAGAAAAGCTTACTTCCCCCGTTTTTTAAAATCACAGCTTCTAGATGGTTTACATAATTTCTTAAAAAACACGAGTTTTTAGAAAATGTGCTTTATTTCATAAATGGAATCAACAAAGTATGCACATTCTACGTCATAACGACTTTCTATAGTTTGCGCATGCGTTTGGAAATAAGAAAAGCTTACTTCCCTCGTTTTTTAAAATCACAGCTTCTAGAAGGTTTACATGATTTGTTAAAAAACACGAGTTTTTAGAAAATGTGTTTGATTTCATAAATGGAATCAACAAAGTATCCACATTCTACGTCATAACGACTTTCTATAGTTTGCCCATGCGTCTGGAAATAAGAAAAGCTTACTTCCACCGTTTTTTAAAATCACAACTTCTAGAAGGTTTACATGATTTCGTAAAAAACACGAGTTTTTAGAAAATGTGTTTTATTTCATAAATGGAATCTACAAAGTATGCACATTCTATGTCATATCGACTTTCTATAGTTTGCGCATTCGTCTGGAAATAAGAAAAGCTTACTTGCGCCGTTTTTTAAAATCACGACTTCTAGAAGGTTTACATGATTTCTTAAAAAACACGAGTTTTTAGAAAATGTGTTTTATTTCATAAATGGAATCAACAAAGTATGCACATTCTATGTCATAACAACTTTCTATAGTTTGCGTATGCTTTGGAAATAAGAAAAGCTTACTTCCCCCGTTTTTTAAAATCACAGCTTCTAGAAGGTTTACATGATTTCGTAAAAAACACGAGTTTTTAGAAAATGTGTTTTATTTCATAAATGGAATCAACAAAGTATGCACATTCTACGTCATAATGACTTTCTATAGTTTGCGCATGCGTTTGGAAATAAGAAACGCTTACTTCCCCCGCTTTTTAAAATCACAGCTTCTAGAAGGTTTACATCATTTCGTAAAAAACAAGAGTTTTTAGAAAATGTGTTTTATTTCATAAATGGAATCAACAAAGTATGCACATTCTACATCATAACGACTTTCTATAGTTTGCGATGCGTCCGGAAATAAGAAAAGCTTACTTCCCCCGTTTTTTAAAATCACAGCTTCTAGAAGGTTTACATGATTTGTTAAAAAAGACGAGTTTTTAGAAAATGTGTTTTATTTCATAAATGGAATCAACAAAGTATGCACATTCTATGTCATAACGACTTTCTATAGTTTGCGCATGCGTCTGGAAATAAGAAAAGCTTACTTCCACCGTTTTTTAAAATAATAGCTTCTAGAAGGTTTACATGATTTCGTAAAAAACACGAGTTTTTAGAAAATGTGTTTTATTTCATAAATGGAATCTACAAAGTATGCACATTCTACGTCATAATGACCTTCTATAGTTTGCGCATGCGTCCGGAAATAAGAAAAGCTTACTTCCCCCCGTTTTTTAAAATCACAGCTTCTAGAAGGTTTACATGATTTGGTAAAAAACACGAGTTTTTAGAAAATGTGTTTTATTTCATAAATGGAATCTACAAAGTATGCACATTCTACGTCATAACGACTTTCTATAGTTTTCCCATGCGTCTGGAAATAAGAAAAGCTTACTTCCACCGTTTTTTAAAATCACAGCTTCTAGAAGGTTTACATGATTTCGTAAAAAACACGAGTTTTTAGAAAATGTGTTTTATTTCATAAATGGAATCTACAAAGTATGCACATTCTACGTCATAACGACTTTCTATAGTTTGCGCATGCGTTTGGAAATAAGAAAAGCTTACTTCCCCGGTTTTTTAAAATCACAGCTTCTAGAAGGTTTACGTGATTTCTTAAAAAACACGAGTTTTTAGAAAATGTGTTTTATTTCATAAACGGAATCAACAAAGTATGCACATTCTACGTCATAACGACTTTCTATAGTTTGCGCATGCGTCCGGAAATAAGAAAAGCTTACTTCCACCGTTTTTTAAAATCACAGCTTCTAGAAGGTTTACATCATTTCGTAAAAAACACGAGTTTTTATAAAATGTGCTTTATTTAATCAATGGAATCTACAAAGTATGCACATTCTACGTCATAACGACTTTCTATAGTTTTCCCATGCGTCTGGAAATAAGAAAAGCTTACTTCCACCGTTTTTTAAAATCACAGCTTCTAGAAGGTTTACATGATTTCTTTAAAAACACGAGTTTTTGGAAAATTTGTTTTATTTCATAAATGGAATCAACAAAATATGAACATTCTACGTCATAACGACTTTCTATAGTTTGCGCATGCATTTGGAAATATGAAAAGCTTACTTCCCCCGTTTTTTAAAATGACAGCTTCTAGAAGGTTTACATGATTTCTTAAAAAACACGAGTTTTTAGAAAATGTGTTTTGTTTCATAAATGGAATCAACAAAGTATGCACATTCTACATCATAACGAATTTCTATAGTTTGCGCATTCGTCCGGAAATAAGAAAAGCTTACTTCCACATTTTTTTAAAATCACAGCTTCTAGAATGTTTACATGATTTCGTAAAAAACACGAGTTTTTAGAAAATGTGTTTTATTTCATAAATGGAATCTACAAAGTATGCACATTCTACGTCATAACGACTTTCTATAGTTTGTGCATGCGTCCGGAAATAATAAAAGCTTACTTCCCCCGTTTTTTAAAATCACAGCTTCTAGAAGGTTTACATGATTTCTTAAAAAACACGAGTTTTTAGAAAATGTGTTTTATTTCATAAATGGAATCAACAAACTATGCACATTCTACGCCATAACTACTTTCTATAGTTTGCGCATGCGTTTGAAAATAAGAAAAGCTTACTTCCACCATTTTTTAAAATCATAGCTTCTAGAAGGTTTACATGATTTCGTAAAAAACACGAGTTTTTAGAAAATGTGTTTAATTTCATAAATGGAATCAACAAAGTATGCAGATTCTATGTCATAACGACTTTCTATAGTTTACGCATGCGTCCGGAAAAAAGAAAAGCTTACTTCCACAGTTTTCTAAAATCACAGCTTCTAGAAGGTTTACAAGATTTCGTAAAAAACAGTAGTTTTTAGAAAATGTGTTTTATTTCATAAATGGAATATACAAAGTATGCACATTCTACGTCATAACGACTTTCTATAGTTTGTGCATGCGTCCGGAAATAAGAAAAGCTTACTTCCCCCGTTTTTTAAAATCACAGCTTCTAGAAGGTTTACATGATTTCTTAAAAAACACGAGTTTTTAGAAAATGTTTTTTATTTCATAAATGGAATCAACAAACTATGCACATTCTATGTCATAACGACTTTCTATAGTTTGTGCATGCCTTTGGAAATAAGAAAAGGTTACTTCCCCCGTTTTTTAAAATCACAGCTTCTAAAAGGTTTACATGATTTCTTAAAAAACACGAGTTTTTAGAAAATGTGTTTTATTTCATAAATGGAAACAACAAAGTATGGACATTCTACGTCATAACGACTTTCTATAGTTTGCGCATGCGTCCGGAAATAAGAAAAGCTTACTTCCACCGTTTTTTAAAATCACAGCTTCTAGAAGGTTTACATGATTTCTTAAAAAACACGAGTTTTTAGAAAATGTGTTTTATTTCATCAATGGAATCGACAAAGTATGCACATTCTACGTCATAACGACTTTCTATGGTTTGCGCATTCGTCCGGAAATAAGAAAAGCTTATTTCCATCGTTTTTTAAAATCACAGCTTCTAGAAGGTTTACACGATTTCGTAAAAAACACGAGTTTTTAGAAAATGTGTTTTATTTAATAAATGGAATCTACAAAGTATGCACATTCTACGTCATAACGACTTTCTATAGTTTGCGCATGCATCCGGAAATAAGAAAAGCTTACTTCCCCCCGTTTTTTAAAATCACAGCTTCTAGAAGGTTTACATGATTTGGTAAAAAACACGAGTTTTTAGAAAATGTGTTTTATTTCATAAATGGAATCTACAAAGTATGCACATTCTACGTCATAACGACTTTCTATAGTTTGCGCATGCGTCCGGAAATAAGAAAAGCTTACTTCCCCCATTTTTTAAAATCATAGCTTCTAGAAGGTTTACATGATTTCTTAAAAAACACGAGTTTTTAGAAAATGTGTTTTATTTCATAAATGGAATCAACAAAGTATGCACATTCTACGTCATAACGACTTTCTATAGTTTGCGTATGCTTTGGAAATAAGAAAAGCTTACTTCCCCCCGTTTTTTAAAATCACAGCTTCTAGAAGGTTTACATGATTTCGTAAAAAACACGAGTTTTTAGAAAATGTGTTTTATTTCATAAATGGAATCAACAAAGTATGCACATTCTACGTCAGAACGACTTTCTATAGTTTGCGCATTCGTCCGGAAATAAGAAAAGCTTACTTCCCTCGTTTTTTAAAATCACAGCTTCTAGAAGGTTTACATAATTTCTTAAAAAACACGAGATTTTAGAAAATGTGTTTTATTTCATAAATGGAATCAACAAAGTATGCACATTCTACGTCATAACAACTTTCTATAGTTTGCGCATGCGTTTGGAAATAAGAAAAGCTTAGTTCCCTCGTTTTTTAAAATCACAGCTTCTAGAAGGTTTACATGATTTCTTAAAAAACACGAGTTTTTAGAAAATGTGTTTTATTTCATAAATGGAATAAAGAAAGCATGCACATTCTACGTCATAATGACTTTCTATAGTTTGCGCATGCGTCCGGAAATAAGAAAAGCTTACTTCCCCCGTTTTTTAAAATCACAGCTTCTAGAAGGTTTACATGATTTCGTAAAAAACATGAGTTTTTAGAAAATGTCTTTTATTTCATAAATGGAATCAACAAAGTATGGACATTCTACGTCATAACGACTTTCTATAGTTTGCGCATGCGTTTGGAAATAAGAAAAGCTTACTTCCCCCGTTTTTTAAGATCACAGCTTCTAGAAGGTTTACATGATTTGTTAAAAAACACGAGTTTTTAGAAAATGTGTTTGATTTCATAAATGGAATCAACAAAGTATGCATATTCTACGTCATAACGACTTTCTATAGTTTGCCCATGCGTCTGGAAATAAGAAAAGCTTACTTCCACCGTTTTTTAAAATCACAACTTCTAGAAGGTTTACATGATTTCGTAAAAAACACGAGTTTTTAGAAAATGTGTTTTATTTCATAAATGGAATCTACAAAGTATGCATATTCTATGTCATATCGACTTTCTATAGTTTGCGCATTCGTCTGGAAATAAGAAAAGCTTACTTCCACCGTTTTTTAAAATCACGACTTTTAGAAGGTTTACATGATTTCTTAAAAAACACGAGTTTTTAGAAAATGTGTTTTATTTCATAAATGGAATCAACAAAGTATGCACATTCTATGTCATAACAACTTTCTATAGTTTGCGTATGCTTTAGAAATAAGAAAAGCTTACTTCCCCCGTTTTTTAAAATCACAGCTTCTAGAAGGTTTACATGATTTCGTAAAAAACACGAGTTTTTAGAAAATGTGTTTTATTTCATAAATGGAATCAACAAAGTATGCACATTCTAGGTCATAATGACTTTCTATAGTTTGCACATGCGTTTGGAAATAAGAAAATCTTACTTCCCCCGTTTTTTAAAATCACAGCTTCTAGAAGGTTTACATCATTTCGTAAAAAACAAGAGTTTTTAGAAAATGTGTTTTATTTCATAAATGGAATCAACAAAGTATGCACATTCTACGTCATAACGACTTTCTATAGTTTGCGATGCATCCAAAAATAAGGAAAGCTTACTTCCCCCGTTTTTTAAAATCACAGCTTCTAGAAGGTTTACATGATTTGTTAAAAAAGACGAGTTTTTAGAAAATGTGTTTTATTTCATAAATGGAATCAACAAAGTATGCACATTCTATGAAATAACGACTTTCTATAGTTTGCGCATGCGTCTGGAAATAAGAAAAGCTTACTTCCACCGTTTTTTAAAATAATAGCTTCTAGAAGGTTTACATGATTTCGTAAAAAACACGAGTTTTTAGAAAATGTGTTTTATTTCATAAATGGAATCTACAAAGTATGCACATTCTACGTCGTAACGACCTTCTATAGTTTGCGCATGCGTCCGGAAATAAGAAAAGCTTACTTCTCCCGTTTTTTAAAATCACAGCTTCTAGAAGGTTTACATGATTTGGTAAAAAACACGAGTTTTTAGAAAATGTGTTTTATTTCATAAATGGGATCTACAAAGTATGCACATTCTACGTCATAACGACTTTCTATAGTTTGCCCATGCGTCTGGAAATAAGAAAAGCTTATTTCCACCGTTTTTTAAAATCACAGCTTCTAGAAGGTTTACATGATTTCGTAAAAAACACGAGTTTTTAGAAAATGTGTTTTATTTCATAAATGGAATCTACAAAGTATGCACATTCTACGTCATAACGACTTTCTATAGTTTGCGCATGCGTTTGGAAATAAGAAAAGCTTACTTCCCCCGTTTTTTAAAATCACAGCGTCTAGAAGGTTTACATGATTTCTTAAAAAACACGAGTTTTTAGAAAATGTGTTTTATTTCATAAATGGAGTCAACAAAGTATGCACATTCTACGTCATAAGGACTTTCTATAGTTTGTGCATGCGTCCGGAAATAAAAAAAGCTTACTTCCCCCGTTTTTTAAAATCACAGCTTCTAGAAGGTTTACATGATTTCTTAAAAAACACGAGTTTTTAGAAAATGTGTTTTATTTCATAAATGGAATCAACAAAGTATGCACATTCTACGTCATAACGACTTTCTATAGTTTGCGTATGCGTCCGGAAGTAAGAAAACCTTACTGCCCCCGTTTTTTAAAATCACAGCTTCTAGAAGGTTTACATGATTTCGTAAAAAACACGAGTTTTTAGAAAATGTGTTTTATTTCATAAATGGAATCTACAAAGTATGCACATTCTACGTCATAACGACTTTCTATAGTTTGCGCATGCGTCCGGAAATCAGAAAAGCTTACTTCCCCTGTTTTTTAAAATCACAGCTTCTAGAAGGTTTACATGATTTCGTAAAAAACACGAGTTTCTAATAAATGTGTTTTATTTCATAAATATTATCAACAAAGTATGCACATTCTACGTCATAATGAATTTCTATAGTTTGCGCATTCGTCCGGAAGGTTTACAGCTTCTATAGTTTGCGCATGCGTCCGGAAATAATAAAAGCTTACTTCCCCCGTTTTTTAAAATCACAGCTTCTAGAAGGTTTACATGATTTGTTAAAAAACACGAGTTTTTAGAAAATGTGTTTTATTTCATAAATGGAATCAACAAAGTATGCACATTCTACATCATAACGACTTTCTATAGTTTGCGCATGCGGCCGGAAATAAGAAAAGCTTACGTCCCCCGTTTTTTAAAATCACAGCTTCTAGAAGGTTTACATCATTTCTTAAAAAACTCGAGTTTTTAGAAAATGTGTTTTCTTTCATAAATGGAATCACCAAACTATGCACATTCTATGTCATAACGAGTTTCTATAGTTTGCGCATTCGTCCGGAAATAAGAAAAGCTTACTTCCCCCGTTTTTTAAAATCACAGCTTCTAGAAGGTTTACATCATTTCTTAAAAAACTCGAGTTTTTAGAAAATGTGTTTTCTTTCATAAATGGAATCAACAAAGTATGCACATTCTACATCATAACGACTTTCTATAGTTTGCGCATGCGTCCGGAAATAAGAAAAGCTTACTTCCACCGTTTTTTAAAATCACAGCTTCTAGAAGGTTTACATGATTTCTTAAAAAACACGAGTTTTTAGAAAATGTGTTTTATTTCATAAATGGAAACAACAAAGTATGGACATTCTGCGTCATAAGAACTTTCTATAGTTTACGCATGCGTCCGGAAATAAGAAAAGCTTACTTCCACCGTTTTTTAAAATCACAGCTTCTAGAAGGTTTACATGATTTCTTAAAAAACACGAGTTTTTAGAAAATTTGTTTTATTTCATCAATGGAATCGACAAAGTATGCACATTCTACGTCATAACGACTTTCTATAGTTTGCGCATTCGTCCGGAAATAAGAAAAGGTTACTTCCACCGTTTTTTAAAATCACAGCTTCTAGAAGGTTTACATGATTTCGTAAAAAACACGAGTTTTTAGAAAATGTGTTTTATTTCATCAATGGAATCAACAAAGTATGCACATTCTACGTCATAACGACTTTCTATAGTTTGCGCATGCGTCCGGAAATAAGAAAAGCTTACTTCCCCCGTTTTTTAAAATCACAGCTTCTAGAAGGTTTACATGATTTCTTAAAAAACACGAGTTTTTAGAAAATGTGTTTTATTTCATAAATGGAAACAACAAAGTATGGACATTCTGCGTCATAATAACTTTCTATAGTTTACGCATGCGTCCGGAAATAAGAAAAGCTTACTTCCACCGTTTTTTAAAATCACAGCTTCTAGAAGGTTTACATGATTTCGTAAAAAACACGAGTTTTTAGAAAATGTGTTTTATTTCATCAATGGAATCGACAAAGTATGCACATTCTACGTCATAACGACTTTATATAGTTTGCGCATGCGTCCGGAAATAAGAAAAGCTTACTTCCACCATTTTTTAAAATCACAGCTTCTAGAAGGTTTACATGATTTCGTAAAAAACACGAATTTTTAGAAAATGTGTTTTATTTCATAAATGGAATATACAAAGTATGCACATTCTACATCATAACGACTTTCTATAGTTCACGCATTCGTCCAGAAATAAGAAAAGCTTACTTCCACAGTTTTTTAAAATCACAGCTTCTAGAGGGTTTACATGATTTCGTCAAACATAACGGAGGCCTCGGAATATGTGCCATGGGCTAGCCGGACGGAGCAAACTCACGGCGGTGTAAATAAGTGTTCGGCCGAATAATTGTTCGGCCGAACACTTGTTCGGCCGAATAATTGTTCGGCCGAACACTTGTTCGGCCGAATAATTATTCGGCCGAACAAGTGTTCGGCCGAACAATTATTCGGCATATAAGCTCTGTCCCGGCCCCTCTCTCGTCATTATCGTGGGATCTTGTGGACCCCTTTCGGGTTGGTAGGCGTCTGTCCGCTCCGTCACCCCGCTGCCCTGTCGCTCGTCCGCTCCGTCACCCCGCTGCCCTGTCGCTCGTCCGCTCCGTCACCCCGCTGCCCTGTCGCCTGTTAGCTTCCCTATTTGTCGACGGCGTGTGTTGTCGACCTGTAAGCCTGCGTGTAATTACGGCGTTCGTTGTTTAGCCACCCTGCATGCAAGTTATACTGTCTGCTGTTTGCTGCTTGCTGCTGGTAAGAGGTGGTGTTCTGGTGCGCAGGGACGATTCGGCATAGACTGCAGGTATTCAACATATTGTTTGCAGCTTGTTTGCTGTTTGCTGCTTGCTTGCTGTTTGCTGCTTGCTGCTTGCTGCTTGCTGTTTGCTGCTTGCCTTATACTTTTGCTGTTTCCTGCTTGCTTGTAGGGCTTCACAGTTACGGGTGGTTGAAGGTATCGTTTCGTTTTTCTGTTTTTCGGCTTTAAGTGGTGGTGTTCTGGCGCGCATGGAGGATTCGGCATAGACCGCAGGTATCGTTTCGTTTTTCTGTTTTGTTTGCTGCTTGCTTGATTTTGCTGCTTGCTGCTTGCTGTTTGCTGTTTGCTGTTTTTTGTTTGATGCATGTGTAATATGTTTGCTGTTTCCTGCTTGCTTGTAGGGCTTCACAACGCGGGGTCGAACGTCGTTGAGAAGTTGCGGGTGGTGGCAGATCGACACGGCGTTTGCAGTGGGTGAAGGTATCGTTTCGTTTTTCTGTTTTTCGGCTTGTGTATTTTATTGAAGATTGTTATCGCTATTTTTTGTTGCTAAAATGTTATTGATCTTATGCAGGTCTCCCAGTTCGTCTGCTACGGCTGCTCTGTTCCGGGTGGAAGAAATTTTATCTGCGCTGTTGTCCGAAAGATTTCAGGTCGTGCTCATTTGTTTTGGCTGCGTTTTAGAGGTAAGGTGGATAAATCCTTTTAATTCCCGTTTATATAAATTGTTTTTAATCGTTTTGTAATTCCCATAGTCTCTGTATATTGCACTCTGCCCAACTGGGCAGAGGCCATGGACTCTGTCCAACTGGGCAGAGTCCATGGACTCTGCCCAGTTGGACAGAGTCTTTAAATTTAAATATAAAGAAATTTTTTGAGTACTTTTTTAAATTGTTGTATTTGGCTGTGTTTAGAAAAGAAATTAACATTAATTTTAATTTGAAAGAACATTTGTAAGTTGTATGTAGGCTTGTTTTACTTTTGAACTCTGTCGACTCGTCTAAGTTGACAGAGTTCATGAACTCTGTTGACTCGTCTAAGTTGACAGAGTTCAGATATTAATTATATTATCTACTTTGGCAATAGATAGTTCAGATACAAACAAATTTCAGATAGTTCAATTTTATTTTTGATAGAACAACAATGTAAATGGACTTGAGGTATAAGGAAACTAAAGACATGAATAGATTTCAATTTATAAGTATTATACTAAGTCTTATGTAATTTAACAATGATGACATGAACTCTGTCAACTAAACGACATGTTGACAGAGTTCATGAACTCTGTCAACATGTCTTAGTTGACAGAGTTCATGAACTCTGTCAACCTGTCTTAGTTGACAGAGTTCATGAACTCTGTCAACATGTTTTAGTTTAGCTTAGATACACAGTCTATTTTTGAGAAAACAATAATTTAAATGGATTTTATGTAAAAGGGAACTATAGACATTAATAGGTTTTAATCTAAATGTACTATAGTAAGTTTTATAAAATACTAGGTGATGTTATGTCAGAATGGTTCGAGTTTTATTCTAGTAAAGGTGGTAAATTGGTATTGTGTTTTCTTTTGTTTGCAACATGGCTGGCTTGGAGAACATAATACCAAGAATTGTTACCATTATTAGATTGAAATTAAAGATCATTGTCAAACGAGGCCAATTTGAGAAACATGACATTTAACTCAATCATAATACTTAACAGTAAGTTTTTTTTGTTCTATGGGACAGTGAGATTATTTGTAGATATAATTTATGTCTAGAGTAATAAAATTTCTGGTTTAAATTTGTAGTTTAAGAAATTGAAAACGATTATCAAATGGAAAATTTTGAAAACATAAAACATGAATTGTCAATTTTTATTTTATTGTCAATAATGAAAATATTTTCAAGACTTAATTTATGTTTCAGATATTAAGTTGTATTAAGAAGGTGAGAGAGATTCATGATTTATGCTTTAGGTATTAAGTTATGTATTAAGAAGGTAAAAGAGATTCATGATTTATGTTTTAGGTATTAAGTTATGTAGTGAAGAGGTTAAATAGATTCATGATTTATGTTTTAGGTATTAAGTTATGTATGAAGAAGGTAAAAGAGATTCATGAACTAATACACATAAAAAAAAACCTATTATTTAGTACTTAACTATATTGGTTCCATTCATTTTAAACATCAAAAACACCTAAAAGATTGACTTAATTTATGTTTCAGATATTAAGTTGTATTAAGAAGGTGAGAGAGATTCATGATTTATGCTTTAGGTATTAAGTTATGTATTAAGAAGGTAAAAGAGATTCATGATTTATGTTTTAGGTATTAAGTTATGTAGTGAAGAGGTTAAATAGATTCATGATTTATGTTTTAGGTATTAAGTTATGTATGAAGAAGGTAAAAGAGATTCATGAACTAATACACATAAAAAAAAACCTATTATTTAGTACTTAACTATATTGGTTCCATTCATTTTAAACATCAAAAACACCTAAAAGATTGGTACATTAATTCATCATGATGATAAATTAGGTAAATCTAGGTACTTGTTAAATAACTTAGTCTATTAAGTAGTTGGTTTTTAGAGTTCATAGATTTAACTTGTAGGATTTGAATATGTAATTAGTTGATTTGTCTTTAGGTGTAGGCATTATATATCAAATGGAAAGAGAGGATTCTTTAAGGCGAAAGCGTAGGAGGTCTTCACAATCTTCTGGCGTAGGTGGTACGAGTGATAATCGGAGGTTGTCAACCTCTCCTCGGGACTCTAATTTATTGTATAGTTCACACCGACAAGGTGAAAGGGGTACAAATGATTCCCCTGTATCTTCTATGGGAGAACGTCGATCTCGACCCTCTATTGGTACATATGAATATCAATCTTTGAACATTTATATATATGCAAATTGTTTTTTTGAGAGTGCAAAATTTGTAGTTGTGTTTAAACTAGACTTTGTCATTTGAAGCAGAGGATGGTTCGGAAGATGCTCCTAATTCTATAGGGAGGGAGACAGGGCAAACGAGGGAGACGGATGACGATGCAGAGCAAGGTTCTCAAGAGGCTCACCATTCGGCACGAGGTGATGAAGGTAGAGCTAGGACACAATATGTTGAATTAACTGAGGGTTGTACACCCATTACGACATATCCATCTGATCTACCTCGGGAGCTTCCATGGGAAGGTGGTAATCATCAAATGACTCTTGAAAGATGTAGATCTCACTATGAAAAGTTGCAAAATGATTTGTCTACTATGGATCTTCCTCCGGAGAGTAAACAAAGTTTGGAGATTGTCTTGGGATCATTGCAAAAATTCATTCAAGCATATGAGAATCTTGGGCCGACTACAGATGGTTTTGTAGATTTGATGCGAAGACGAAGGGATCAAGTGATGGGTCCAGACAAATGGGATGTTGTGAAAGAAAGAGTGACAAGAGAGCAGGCCAAATCAATGTTTAATTTCAAAGAAGGTTTGAAAAAAGATATGTTGAAAGTGCAATATTTCAAACATCCTCATCTGGCACACTTACTTTATGATCGGTTTCTTGCTGCCTATGGTCGTTTTCCATGGAACGATGAGGTTTCTCAGTATTTTGCTAGATTTTTTTATGCCGAGTTTTTTTTAAATATGAAGCCAGATTATACTGATGTTCATTCAAAATTTTATGGAGTTGGGAAGGGTCGAATATATGATCGAGAGGGTGCACATAGAGATCCTGCAACTCTTAGACCTCCGCCCCAGATATCTCGTCCACCTAGGTTGGTGGCATTAAAATCAGAGATGGAGCCCACATCTCAACTTGGGACGACAGCAAGGAATTTTGTTGGTGATGGGCTATCATCAGTATTAGTGGGAGTAGATGTGGGGTTGGTTAGAGAAAGGGCTCGTTCTGCTATTCGTCAAAAGTTTGTTTATAAAACTGATGATGAAATAGATGGAATGAGCATTGAAGATGTCAGGGCATATGCAAAGATTTGTCGTGACTTAGCAGCAAATGTTATATCCAACGACACATCGAGTTTGGGAGAGGTTCGTTGACTACATGATATGATTTGATTTGAATTAAATATTTTATTTATCTTGATTTTATTTTTTTTGTTACCTTATCATAGGTACATTATGTAAATGTTTAAATTGGTTGCAGTTTTCAAGAATGATGAACGAAAATTCTTTTCACATTTCAACTAGCGAAAATGTAGGGAGAGAGGTACATATTTATTATCAACTAATTTGTACTTATGTTTGAATTTGATATATATATATATATATAAATTATTATTTTTTGAATGATAATTTAACTGTGTATTTTATTGTTAATTTGACTCATCCATGCAGGTTTCTTTAGATACCAACTTTATAAATGATTTACCATCTATTGTGAGCTACTGTTTTTTAAATTTTTTGTTTGAGTTTTAAGTTTTAATTGGTATAGTAATTTTTTTGTTTTGTATTATATGTTTTATTTATTAATACAATTTAAATTTTAGGGTGGAGATATCGGTTCTTTGCTTAATGATGCAGATATTGGTAGAGAGGTAATTTCATTGATTGCTTTAATTTTGCTTTAATTTTGTTTTAATTTTGTTTACTGTTTTAATATTTTAATTTTTGTGGATTTAGATTTATGAGATTCATAAATTGATTTTATATATGGATTGCAGCTTGGGTCTCTCAAATCTTTTGGAGGCAAAGGAAAAAGTCCTTTGGAGGATGGTGGTGGACAAGCATTTGGAGAATTTGATGTAATATTGTTAATATTTGAATTGTATTTTGATATATTAGTTTAATATTTTAATTTTTTGATTATAGTTTAAGTAATTTAAATGATATGAACATAATTTTTTTTTACACATGTTGCAGGGAGGGTTGAGTCCAGGGAGAGGCTTGAGTGGAGGAGGGGGAGGCCCGAGTGGAGGATAGCACAGACATTTTAATTTTATAGTTCATGGTGTCCACTATTTTTTGTTGTTGATATGCATTTAGATTGGAAACATTTGTCTTGGACATGTTGAGGAGGTTTATTTTTGGACGAGATATATACATGTTCATGATTATTTTTTTGGAGATTATATACATATAAATTTTGAACTTACATATTTCGTGAATCATGGTTTTTAAATGATTTCTAAGTTTATTTTTGTTTATTTGACATATTTGGTGTTAAATTTAGTTTAAAATATGTATTTGCATGTTTGAATGAATGTTTGAATGAATGAATATATGTAAAACTGAATGTTAAGAAACATGACATTCTTGAATATTATTAAGTTTAAGAAATGTTATTTAGGAAGTTTAAAAATGAATAAACATATTAGGTTTAAAGTTCATAAATGAGGAAGTTTTGATTGAAGTTTTAAAGGAAATTTTTAAAAGTGGATGTTCACATATAGGTTTAGAGTTTATAAATGAGGAAGTTATAATTGTTCGACATGAATGAATGATAGGTTTAGAGTTTATAAATGAAATTCAAGTAACCTGTTGAATGTTATTTTCAAGGATGTTATGAAGTTTTAGGAATGTTAGAAGTTTATAGAAATAGTTGTTCGACATTCAAATGAATGATAGGTTTAAAGTTTATAAATCAGGAAGTTTAAAAGTGATTACATTCAAACTTTAGAGATGTTAGGAAGTTCAAGAATGTTTGAAGTTTTAATGAAAATATGGATGAAATATAAAGTTTAAAAATGAAATTCAAGTAAGGTTGAATGTTATTTTCAAGGATGTTATGAAGTTTTAGGAATGATGTTAGAAGTTTTAGGAATGTTAGAAGTCTATAGAAATATGGAAGAAATAGAAAGTTTAAGAATGTTATATAAAGTTTTAGAGAATGATAGAAGTTTTGATAAAAATATTGTCTTTGAATGTTAGAATGTTTAGAAATGGTAGAAGTTTTCGTACATATCGACGAATCAGGAAGATTAAAAGTGATTACATTAAACTTTAGAGATGTTAGCAAGTTCAAGAATGTTTGAAGTTTTGATGAAAATACATGGATGAAATATAAAGTTTAAAAATGAAATTTAAGTTTGAATCTTCAAGGATGTTATGAAGTTTTAGGAATGTTAGAAAGTTGATAGAAATATGGAAAAAATAGAAAGTTTAGGAATGTTAAATATAAGTTTTGATAGAAAATATGGATGGATTAGGATGTTTTAAAGCAAATATATGTTAAGTTCAAATTTTGATATAATGGATTTTTAATTAATTTAATTTTTATTTACAATGTTCAGGTACATTTGATGCGGCTGAAATCATGGCAAATGGGGGTAACGGTTTTTTGTTTTTTAATCATAAGCGAAGATTCCAGGATTGTGAAGTTTGCGTTAAATTAGAGCAATGATTTTAAACAACAATTTGATGAATTTTCATTGATTTGTTGTAAATAATCATTTCTCTAATTTAGCATAAGCTTCACAATCCTGGAATCCTTGCTTGTGATTAAAAATCAACTGATCGTTATCTCCATTTGCCATGATTTCAGTTATGTGAATTTGCACAAGCGATATTTTAAATTAAAGATTTGGGACGGAGAACTTGGTGACAATTTTAAGACATCTATTTAAGATTATATTTATGGTGAAGTATGTATTAAAGAAACATGTTCGATGGATTAAAATAATACAAAATTTAATAGGTCTTTTTGTGATTTTTTGTTACTATCAATCAATCAAAAGTAAAAATTCGGGGCGGAGTGGGGATAGCCACATCCGTTATCTCATCCCTTAGTGGTCTAATAGACATATGGGGACCCGAATAAAGTACTTTTGAATTTACAAATTATATTTGAATTCATTTTTAAGCATGTTAAAGTACAACCATTTAAGTTTTCGTGTTAGTGGTCATTCAAGAAAATATTCATAAAATTTCAATGAAAAAATAAACCATTTAAGCTTTTGTGTTAGTTGTCATTCAAGAAAATATTCATAAAATCTCAGTGAAAAAATATACTGTGCACAACAATTTTGATAATTGGACAAAAAATATATTGCACACAACAATTGATATGGACAAAAATATAGATCAATTTATTTTTGATATGTAGTTAAAAACATCGCAATGGAATACCATCTTCAACTATCCGTTCATGGTCACATATGGATAGTTTCCATTTTTTGGTTTTTAACTGTTTTTTTGATGGAACTTGTATCAATTTTATTCGAGATGCACATACTAAATGACTATATTGACAACATATAACATCGGGTTCATAATCTTGAAAGTAGACATAACTTTTAGTCATATGCGTCTGCTGAAAAAAGTAGCCTTTTAAAATGATGGATCCTCTTTCGTATGTATATCCGTTGTCGTTGTAGTCCTCCAATAATTTCATTTTTCCTTCTGTGCATCGCATCAAATAATATTTGACATTTTCGTTGTTGTCTACAGGTGCAATCACAGCGAAAACATCTCCTGTGCAAGTTATGATTGGTGTTAGCGTATTTAAATGAATTGAATCAAGACTAATTATGGCGAAGGATTAGAATGAACAATTGATTAAAAAGTCAAAAACAAGTTTATTACCTTCTCTTACGAGATCTGAAATTCTATCGCCATCAGACGATATTGCTATTTCTTCTGATTCTAATTCTTCAACACTTGCCAGTGGCATTTTTCCTTTTGGATTAATCTCTGTGTGTCTCCAAGCTTTTACGTAGTTGTTTGTTATGTTTTCACAAACTTCTGTAGACTCGACATTTTCAATGCAAATATGACAAAAGCATGATTGCTTTCTACTGTCAAATGCAAACACGTTGTGAAATGATTTTGTTTGAATAGAGTGAAGATCTCTAGTTCCATGTATGGTGCTAGCGTCATATGGTATTGATCTATTTATATCTTGGACCCCAACAAGCCAAAAAAATCTACACAATAAATAGTGTACATGTGTACTTAAATGTTAGTATATACATTTTTTTTAATTTTAAGAAATAATATAAATTAAAAAGATAGTGGACATACCTGCGCACGTCTTTTGATTGTTGATTATAATCATGGATTAGATTTAATTGACACCATTGGACAACCTCTGCAGCTGAATGAAACCGTGCTGAAGAATAGTTCATTTGCCATCTTCGAAGTGCTCTTTTTACGCATGCTCCTGCACCATCATGCTCACCTTTTCCATGCCCAGTTTCAAAGAAATTCCAGCGATGTTTAATGTTCAGCGCTTTATGAAGTCGACATAACCAAAAAAATGATCGTGAAGATTTAAATTGACCCGCACATCCATCAGACCATATCCAATGCTCTTTGAATTTGACTTCGCGTTTTTTCAGTGAGTCATAGAAAATATTTTCTATACAATGTTGGACAAAATGTGTGTCGTGTGTACGATCATCGCTTATATAGAAGTGATATTCTTTAATCACATCTCGATTGTCACATGTGCTTTCAATGCCATCGATATCCTGTTGAGAATGTCTATATACAACATGGACAAATATCGAAACTTGGTCAGAGTGATAGTATTCACTCTGTATTTCGTTTTGTGCAGCAAATGTATAGTTTTCAGCAAAATCAACCACCGACAAAATTGTTCCGGGTGGAAAAATTTCACGAGACTGTTTGAATTGAAGATCTTGCCATCGTGCTCTATGTGAATGCTGGGTGTATTTATAAATTTCGTTTTCAAATTTTTTGAGAAAATCTGTGACGCATATCTTGTCTTCTAGCAAATCAATTCTTTTGGAATGTGAATCACTAGAACTTGTACTATAGTTGATGTATTCGTATCTCTTCCAATCAACATTTACATTTGACAACGATTGATCATTGTCGATAGGGTATTTATTGTGGAATAACACCAAATTTCCACAATGATGACAATGTTTTCCATTGACACATTTCTTTGAATAAAATACTTCATCGTGATTTCTCTCACATAAAATTTGAGATATGAATTCACGTATCGTTGGCGGAGGTGGTGAATTTGTCCAAAACATTTTACCAAATTCAAGAAACGTATCATAATATAACTGAAATTGCACATGATAACGACAACAACATGTATCACGTATAGTTATAGGTCGAACATACCATGGTTTTTGTTGCACAAATGTAGTGATTGATATATTAATTCCACGATGATCTTCCTTGAATTTATTGAACAATTGTACTTGTGTCATGTCCATTATATGTTTTGGTAGGCTTTCATATACATTTCGTGATATTCTTTTGCGTATCACATCTCTTGCATTTGGTGAAACTTGAGCATGTTCCAACCAATATTCTCGTACAATATCTTTAACCCCTGCTCCTAATCTATCTTTGTAAGGTTGTCTACAAATAATTGCCCAACAAGCAAGTTCATTATTTTCATCTATTTGCATTCTGAATTTGCTATGTTTGTATAATGTTTTTCTTGATGTTCCAACTGCTTTTGCTAGTTCTGTTGTCAAACGCTTTTGTTTAGTACTAGCTGAAAGAATTGCTGTATGAATTGCTTTACGTGCAGCACTGATATCTTTCTTCCTGGATTTTCCAAATTTTTTTATTGCATCGCCTATATTTTCCATCACATTTTGTTTCAATTTCGACTCTTTTGTTACTTTGTGAATACCCAATAACGATGTAGCACCTTCTAATTTCTTGGACACTAATAAACATCTCAAAATTTGTGCTTGTCCTGCTATTGAGTAATCTTTGAGAACTTCATCATAAAATTTTGTAGCACGATATCGTGCAACATGTATTGGTAGTTTTTCTCCATATTTGTCTCAATCAATGTATTCTAAGATTTCATCATCAATAGTAAAAGTACCTATACATCAAATTAAATTTAATTTAACATATATCAAAAAATAAAATTCATTATAAAAAAATGAATTTGGAAAATATATGATATATACATACCAGGTTCAATTTCTGGATTTTGAACTTGATCTTCAATATTGATTTCATCGACATTAGCATGTAAATCACTATTTACATCTTCTACAATGTTCTTTTCAACTTCAATTTGTTCTTCTTGTACTCTATTTTCAATTTCCATTTCTTCAACATTGTCATGTAAATCTGTATTTATATCTTCAATAGTTCTCTCTTTCGTTTCAGCAACCCTTTGTTTTTTGGCAATATATCTGAGTTTTTGTTTCTCTCTATTATCATCATCATCACGTTTACGATCAGCTTTTCTTTTACGATTTCTCTTATTGCCCATGGTTGTTTAATCTATAGACGATAAATTAAAGAATCATGTTACTTTATAGTAAAAACAAATACTTTCAATAAAAACTTATTTATAAATATATCTGGGAAAAAATCATTGTAAAAAAACAACTCTTTGAAAAAAACCCAATTTCAAAGAAATAAGAAGTACAAAATTACCTTGTAAAAAATCCTTTGCAAAATAAGATAACTATTTGAAAAAACTCCTTTCAAATAAATAAGAAGTGCAAAACTACTTTGGAAAAAAATCATTTGCAAAATACCTTAGCAAAACAACTATTTGAAAAAACCTCTTTCAATTAAATAAAAAGTGCAAAGCTACTTTGAAAAAAAAACATCCTTGCAAAGAACCTCCTTGCAAACATGTCTAAGAAAAGAAATATTTTGAAAAAACTCCTTGCAAATATCCCTTAAAAAAAACACTTTCAATGTGTTTTGGAAAAAAGAAGAAGAAACATACTTTGTAAAAATCTCTTTTTCAAAAAAATGTTTTCTTTGCAAATATACAGCAAGAAAATAAATATTTGGAAAAAACTTCTTGCAAATATGCCTTAGAAAAAAATTTTCTTCAATGTGCCTTTGGAAAAAAGAAGAAACATACCTTGTAAAAACCTCCTTTTGCAAAAAATGTCTTCTTTGTAAAAATGCAATAAAAAAGAGATATGTTGGAAAAACTCCTTCAATGTGCCTTTTGTAAAAAAGAAGAAGACATAGTTTGTAAAAACCTCATTTTGCAAAAAATGTCTTCTTTGTAAAAATGCAATAAGAAAATAGATAGGTTGGAAAAACTCCTTGCAAATATGCCTTGGAAAAAAAAACTCCTTCAATGTGCCTTTTGTAAAGAAGAAGAAGAAACATAGCTTGTAAAAACCTCATTTTGCAAAAAATGTCTTCTTTGTAAAAATGCAACAAGAAAAGAGATAGTTTGGAAAAACTCCTTGCAAATATGCCTTAGAAAAAAAAACTCCTTCAATGTGCTTTTTGTAAAGAAGAAGAAGAAACATACCTTGTAAAAACCTCCTTTTGCAAAAATTATATCCTCCTTCCGAAATTAGTTTGACAAAAAAATGCGAAGTTCAAACATGCGAAAATAATGAATTAACTTTACGTTTATTTATATGAGTATAATTTTTTTTTAAAATTTTTTTTCCGGCCGACGAAATTTTTTTTCCGTTTGGTTATTCGGCCGAATAACCTTCGCTATAAGTCACGGCGCCGTTACGAAAAAAGTTGTTCGGCCGAACAATTGTTCGGCCGAACAATTATTCGGCCGAATAATTTGTTCGGCCGAATAATATCTGAAACATGGCCGATTCAGACTTCTGCAAAATTTTCAGGTTTCTCCATTTTCGGAAGGAGAAAACCACCTCTTACACAACAAAACGAATGTCGGACTTCATACCAGTAGATTCATCATTGAATCTACTTTACGAGGGTATAAATTTTGTTGTATATAGATAAGAACTGATATTTTTTAAGTTTTATATTTGTAACATGTGTCGAGTTATGAATCAGCTCTTTAAAAAAACAGCGAAAAGAAAAATCCATAACTTTGTAAATACAACACCAAAAAAATCGAAGAAAATGTGGGTCGATTCATTGACGTGTCTACTTCAAAAGGGTGGTCGTAGATTTTTTGATTTTATAGCGGGTTGAGAGAAAAGTGGTGCAACAAAAAGGTTGTTGAAAATCGACTGAGTTTCCCCATGGATCGACTTTAAAAAAATATAATAATTAGTATAGAGGTCCATTGGATACAAACTTATAGTCACGCGTTAGTACATTGTGTGTAGATTGTCGTAGCATTTTCAGTTTTTGCAAAAGACAAGTCTAACAACGATTTTAGTGGTGCAACAAATCATAACTCTTTTGTAGTCTTTTCATTTTATAAGAACACACTGTCAAACATTTGCGAAATCGACATATCAAATCTTAATAAAAAAAATTGAAAAAATTATGAGTAGAAAGCTAACATAATTCTACAAAAGTTTTCTTTTTACGGCAAAGTGAAATTTTAAATAAAAATATCACTTTTGTTCGCCCGAAGTTGGAAGACATGAAAAAAACAGAATTATTTTCTCACGAGACCCCCCAAAATAGACACCCATCTTCATTTTTTCACCCAACGACTTTCTATAGTTTGAGCATGCGTCCGGAAATAAGAAAAGCTTACTTCCACCGTTTTTTAAAATCACAGCTTCTAGAAGGTTTACATGATTTCTTAAAAAACACGAGTTTTTAGAAAATGTGTTTTATTTCATAAATTGAATCAACAAAGTATACACATTCTACGTCACAACGAATTTCTATAGTTTCCGCATGCGTCCGGAAGGTTTACAACTTCTATAGTTTGCGCATGCGTCCGGAAATAAGAAAAGCTTACTTCCCCCATTTTTTAAAATCACAGCTTCTAGAAGGTTTACATGATTTGTTAAAAAACACGAGTTTTTAGAAAATGTGTTTTATTTCATAAATGCAATCAACAAAGTATGCACATTCTACGTCATAACGACTTTCTATAGTTTGCGGATTCGTCCGGAAATGAGAAAAGCATACTTCCAGCGTTTTTTAAAATCACAGCTTCTAAACGTTTTACATGATTTCGTAAAAAACACGAGTTTTTAGAAAATGTCTTTTATTTCATAAATGGAATCTACAAAGTATGCACATTCTACGTCGTAACGACTTTCTATGGTTTGCGCATGCATCCGGAAATACGAAAAGCTTACTTCCCCCGTTTTTTAAAATCACAGCTTCTAGAAGGTTTACATGATTTCTTAAAAAACACAAGTTTTTAGAAAATGTGTTTTATTTCATAAATGGAATCAACAAAGTATGCACATTCTACATCATGATGAATTTCTATAGTTTGCGCATGCGTCCGGAAATAAGAAAAGCTTAACTCCACCATTTATTAAAATCACAGCTTGTAGAAGGTTTACATGATTTCATAAAAAACATGAGTTTTTAGAAAATGTGTTTTATTTCATCAATGGAATCAACAAAGTATGCACATTCTACGTAATAACGACTTTCTATAGTTTGCGCATTCGACCGGAAATAAGAAAAGCTTACTTCCACCGTTTTTTAAAATCACAGCTTCTAGAAGGTTTGCATGATTTTGTAAAAAACACGAGTTTTTAGAAAATGTGTTTTATTTCATAAATGGAATCTACAAAGTATGCACATTCTACGTCATAACGACTTTCTATAGTTTGAGCATGCGGCCGGAAACAAGAAAAGCTTACTTCCCCCGTTTTTTGAAATCACAGCTTCTAGAAGGTTTACATGATTTCTTAAAAAACACGAGTTTTTAGAAACTGTGTTTTATTTCATTAATGGAATCAACAAAGTATGCACATTCTACGTCATAACGACTTTCTATAGTTTGCGCATGCGTTTGGAAATAAGAAAAGCTTACTTCCCCCGATTTTTAAAATCACAGCTTCTAGAAGGTTTACATGATTTCTTAAAAAACACGAGTTTTTAGAAAATGTGTTTTATTTCAAAAATGGAATCAGAAAGTATGCACATTCTACGTCATAACGACTTTCTATACTTTGTGCATGCGTCCGGAAATAAGAAAAGCTTACTTCAACCATTTTTTAAAATCACATCTTCTAGAAGGTTTACATGATTTCTTAAAAAACACGAGTTTTTAGAAAATGTGTTTTATTTCATAAATGGAATCAACAAAGTATACACATTCTACTTCATAACGACTTTCTATAGTTTGCGCATGCGTTTGGAAATAAGAAAAGCTTACTTCCCCCGTTTTTTAAAATCACAGCTTCTAGAAGGTTTACATGATTTCGTAAAAAACACGAGTTTTTAGAAAATGTGTTTTATTTCATAAATGGAATCAACAAAGGATGCACATTCTACGTCATAACAACTTTCTATAGTTTTCGAATGTGTCCGGAAATAAGAAAAGCTTACATCCCCCGTTTTTTAAAATCACAGCTTCTAGAAGGTTTCCATGATATCTTAAAAAACACGAGTTTCTGGAAAATGTGTTTTATTTCATAAATGGAATCAACAAAGTATGCACATTCTACGTCATAACGACTCTCTATAGTTTGCGCATGCGTTTGGAAATAAGAAAAGCTTACTTCCCCCATTTTTTAAAATCACAGCTTCTAGAAGGTTTACATGATTTCCTAAAAAACACGAGTTTTTAGAAAATGTGTTTTATTTAGTAAATGGCGTGAACAAAGTATGCACATTCTACGTCATAAGGACTTTCTATAGTTTGTGCATGCGTCCGGAAATAAGAAAAGCTTACTTCCACCGTTTTTTAAAATCACAGCTTCTATAAGGTTTACATGATTTCTTAAAAAACACGAGTTTTTAGAAATTGTGTTTTATTTCATAAATTGAATCAACAAAGTATGCACATTCTATGTCATAACAACTTTCTATAGTTTGCGCATTCGTCCGGAAATAAGAAAAGCTTACTTCCACCGTTTTTTAAAATCACGGCTTCTAGAAGGTTTACATGATTTCGTAAAAAACACGAGTTTTTAGAAAATGTGTTTTATTTCATAAATGGAATGTACAAAATATGCACATTCTACGTCATAACGACTTTCTATAGTTTGAGCATGCGTCCGGAAATACAAAAGCTTACTTCGCCCGTTTTTTAAAATCACAGCTTCTAGAAGGTTTACATGATTTCCTAAAAAACACGAGTTTTTAGAAAATGTGTTTTATTTCATAAATGGAATCAACAAAGCATGCACTTTCTACATCATAACGACTTTCTATAGTTTGCGCATGCGTTTGGAAATAAGAAAAGCTTACTTCCCCCGTTTTTTTAAATCACAGCTTCTAAAAGGTTTACATGATTTCTTAAAAAACACGAGTTTTAAGAAAATGTGTTTTATTTCAAAAATGGAATCAGAGAGTATGCACATTCTTCGTCATAACGACTTTCTATAGTTTGCGCATGCGTCCGGAAATAAGAAAAGCTTACTTCCCCCGTTTTTTAAAATCACAGCTTCTAGAAGGTTGACATGATTTCGTAAAAAACACGAGTTTTTAGAAAATGTGTTTTATTTCATAAATGGAATCTACAAAGTATGCACATTCTACGTCATAATGACTTTCTATAGTTTGCGCATGCGTCCGGAAACAAGAAAAGCTTACTTCCCCCGTTTTTTGAAATCACAGCTTCTAGAAGGTTTACATGATTTCTTAAAAAACACGAGTTTTTAGAAAATGTGTTTTATTTCAGAAATGGAGTCAACAAAGTATGCACATTCTACGTCATAAGGACTTTCTATAGTTTGTGCATGCGTCCGGAAATAAGAAAAGCTTACTTCCCCCGTTTTTTAAAATCACAGCTTCTAGAAGGTTTACATGATTTCGTAAAAAACACGAGTTTTTAGAAAATGTGTTTTATTTCATAAATGGAATTTACAAAGTATGCACATTCTACGTCATAACGACTTTCTATAGTTTGCGCATGCGTCCGGAAATCAGAAAAGCTTACTTCCCCCGTTTTTTAAAATCACAGCTTCTAGAAGGTTTACATGATTTCCTAAAAAACACGAGTTTTTAATAAATGTGTTTTATTTCATAAATTGAATCAACAAAGTATGCACATTCTACGTCATAATGAATTTATATAGTTTGCGCATTCGTCCGGAAGGTTTACAGCTTCTATAGTTTGCGCATGCCTCCGGAAATAAGAAAAGCTTACTTCCCCCGTTTTTTAAAATCACAGCTTCTAGAAGGTTTACATGATTTCTTAAAAAACACGAGTTTTTAGAAAATGTGTTTTATTTCATAAATGGAATCAACAAAGTATGCACATTCTACGTCATAACGACTTTCTATAGTTTGCGGATTCGTCCGGAAATGAGAAAAGCTTACTTCTAGCGTTTTTTAAAATCACAGCTTCTAAACGTTTTACATGATTTCGTAAAAAACACGAGTTTTTAGAAAATGTGTTTTATTTCATAAATGGAATCTACAAAGTATGCACATTATACGTCGTAACGACTTTCTATGGTTTGCGCATGCATCCGGAAATAAGAAAAGCTTACTTCCCCCGTTTTTTAAAATCACAGCTTCTAGAAGGTTTACATGATTTCTTAAAAAACAAAAGTTTTTAGAAAATGTGTTTTATTTCATAAATGGAATCAACAAAGTATGCACATTCTACATCATAATGACTTTCTATAGTTTGAGCATGCGTCCGGAAATAATAAAAGCTTAACTCCACCATTTTTTAAAATCACAGCTTGTAGAAGGTTTACATGATTTCGTAAAAAACATGAGTTTTTAGAGAATGTGTTTTATTTCATCAATGGAATCAACAAAGTATGCACATTCTACGTAATAACGACTTTCTATAGTTTGCGCATTCGACCGGAAATAAGAAAAGCTTACTTCCCCCGTTTTTTAAAATAACAGCTTCTAGAAGGTTTACATGATTTCTTAAAAAACACGAGTTTTTAGAAAATGTGTTTTATTTCGTAAATAGAATCAACAAAGTATGCACATTCTACGTCATAACGACTTTCTATAGTTTGCGGATTCGTCCGGAAATGAGAAAAGCTTACCTCCAGCGTTTTTTAAAATCACAGCTTCTAAAAGTTTTACATGATTTCGTAAAAAACACGAGTTTTTAGAAAATGTCTTTTATTTCATAAATGGAATCTACAAAGTATGCACATTCTATGTCATAACAACTTTCTATGGTTTGCGCAAGCGTCCGGAAATAAGAAACTCTTACTTCCCCCGTTTTTTAAAATCGCAGCTTCTAGAAGGTTTACATGATTTCTTAAAAAACACAAGTTTTTAGAAAATGTCTTTTATTTCTTAAATGGAATCAACAAAGTATGCACATTCTACGTCATAATGACTTTCTACAGTTTGCGCATGCGTCCGGAAATAAGAAAAGCTTAACTCCACCATTTTTTAAAATCACAGCTTGTAGAAGGTTTACATGATTTCGTAAAAAACATGAGTTTTTAGAAAATGTGTTTTACTTCATAAATGGAATCAACAAAGTATGCACATTCTACGTAATAACGCTTTCTATAGTTTGCGCATTCGACCGGAAATAAGAAAAGCTTACTTCCCCCGTTTTTTAAAATCACAGCTTCAAGAAGGTTTACATGATTTGTTAAAAAACACGAGTTTTTAGAAAATGTGTTTTATTTCATAAATGGAATCAACAAAGTATGCACATTCTACGTCATAACGACTTTCTATAGTTTGTGCATGCCGCCAGAAATAAGAAAAGCTTACTTCCCCCGTTTTTTAAAATCACAGCTTCTAGAAGGTTTACATCATTTCTTAAAAAACACGAGTTTTTAGAAAATGTCTTTTATTTCATAAATGGAATCAACAAAGTATGCACATTCTACATCATAACGACTTTCTATAGTTTGTGCATGCGTCCGGAAATAAGAAAAGCTTAACTCCACCATTTTTTAAAATCACAGCTTGTAGAAGGTTTACATGATTTCGTAAAAAACACGAGTTTTTAGAAAATGTGTTTTATTTCATAAATAGAATATACAAAGTATGCAAATTCTACGTCATAACGAATTTCTATAGTTTGTGCATGCATCCGGAAATAAGAAAAGCTTACTTCCCCCTTTTTCCAAAATCACAGCTTCTAGAAGGTTAACATGATGTCTTAAAAAACACGAGTTTTTAGAAAATGTGTTTTATTTCATAAATGGAAAAAACAAGGTATGCACATTCTACGTCATAACGACTTTCTATAGTTTGCGCATGCGTCCGGAAATAAGAAAAGCTTACTTGCACCGTCTTTTAAAATCACAGCTTCTAGAATGTTTACATGATTTCTTAAAAAACACGAGTTTTTAGAAAATGTGTTTTATTTCATAAATGGAATCTACAAAGTACGCACATTCTTCATCACAACGACTTTTTATAGTTTGCGCATGCGTTTGGAAATAAGAAAATCTTACTTCCCCCATTTTTTAAAATCACAGCTTCTAGAGGTTTACATGATTTGTTAAAAAACACGAGTTTTTAGAAAATGTGTTTTATTTCAAAAATGGAATCAACAAAGTATGCACATTCTACGTCATAACGACTTTCTATAGTTTGCGCATGCATCCGGAAATAAGAAAAGCTTACTTCCACCGTTTTTTAAAATCACAGCTTCTAGAAGGTTTACATGATTTCGTAAAAAACACGAGTTTTTTGAAAATGTGTTTTATTTCATAAATGGAATCTACAAAGTATGCACATTCTACATCATAACGACTTTCTATAGTTTGCGCATGCGTTTGAAAATAAGAAAAGCTTACTTCCACCGTTCTTTAAAATCACACCTTCTAGAAGGTTTACATGATTTCGTAAAAAACACGAGTTTTTAGAAAATGTGTTTTATTTCATAAATGGAATCTACAAATTATGCACATTCTACGTCATAACGACTTTCTATAGTTTGCGCATGCAGCCAGAAATAAGAAAAGCTTACTTCCCCCGTTTTTTAAAATCACGGCTTCTAGAAGGTTTACATGATTTCTTAAAAAACACGTGTTTTTAGAAAATGTGTTTTATTTCATAAATGGAATCAACAAAGTATGCACATTCTAGGTCATAACGACTTTCTATAGTTTGCGCATGCCGCCGGAAATAAGAAAAGCTTACTTCCCCCGTTTTTTAAAATCACAGCTTCTATAAGGTTTACAAGATTTCTTAAAAAACACGAATTTTTAGAAAATGTGTTTTATTTCATAAATGGAATCAACAAAGTATGCACATTCTACGTAATAACGACTTTCTATAGTTTGCGCATTCGACCGGAAATAAGAAAAGCTTACTTCCACCGTTTTTTAAAATCACAGCTTCTAGAAGGTTTACATGATTTCTTAAAAAAGACTAGTTTTTAGGAAATGTGTTTTATTTCATAAATGGAATCAACAAAGTATGCACATTCTACGTCATAACGACTTTCTATAGTTTGCGCATTCGTCCGGAAATGAGAAAAGCTTACTTCCAGCTTTTTTTAAAATCACAGCTTCTAAAAGGTTTACATGATTTCGTAAAAAACACGAGTTTTTAGAAAATTTGTTTTATTTCATAAATGGAATCTACAAAGTATGCACATTCTACGTCATAACGACTTTCTATAGTTTGCACATGCGTCCGGAAATTAAAAAAGCTTACTTCCCCCATTTTTTAAAATCACAGCTTCTAGAAGGTTTACATGATTTCTTAAAAAACATGAGTTTTTAGAAAATGTCTTTTATTTCATAAATGGAATCAACAAAGTATGCACATTCTACATCATAACGACTTTCTATAGTTTGTGCATGCGTCCGGAAATAAGAAAAGCTTAACTCCACCATTTTTTAAAATCACAGCTTGTAGAAGGTTTACATGATTTCGTAAAAAACACGAGTTTTTAGAAAATGTGTTTTATTTCATAAATAGAATCTACAAAGTATGCAAATTCTACGTCATAACGACTTTCTATAGTTTGTGCATGCATCCGGAAATAAGAAAAGCTTACTTCCCCCTTTTTCCAAAATCATAGCTTCTAGAAGGTTAACATGATGTCTTAAAAAACACGAGTTTTTAGAAAATGTGTTTTATTTCATAAATGGAAAAAACAAAGTATGCACATTCTACGTCATAACGACTTTCTATAGTTTGCGCATGCGTCCGGAAATAAGAAAAGCTTACTTGCACCGTTTTTTAAAATCACAGCTTCTAGAATGTTTACATGATTTCTTAAAAAACACGAGTTTTTAGAAAATGTGTTTTATTTCATAAATGGAATCTACAAAGTACGCACATTCTTCGTCACAACGACTTTTTATAGTTTGCGCATGCGTTTGGAAATAAGAAAAGCTTACTTCCCCCGTTTTTTAAAATCACAGCTTCTAGAGGTTTACATGATTTGTTAAAAAACACGAGTTTTTAGAAAATGTGTTTTATTTCATAAATGGAATCAACAAAGTATGCACATTCTACGTCATAACGACTTTCTATAGTTTGAACATGCATCCGGAAATAAGAAAAGCTTACTTCCACCGTTTTTTAAAATCACAGCTTCTAGAAGGTTTACATGATTTCGTAAAAAACACGAGTTTTTTGAAAATGTCTTTTATTTCATAAATGGAATCTACAAAGTATGCACATTCTACATCATAACGACTTTCTATAGTTTGCGCATGCGTTTGGAAATAAGAAAAGCTTACTTCCACCGTTCTTTAAAATCACAGCTTCTAGAAGGTTTACATGATTTCGTAAAAAACACGAGTTTTTAGAAAATGTGTTTTATTTCATAAATGGAATCTACAAAGTATGCACATTCTACGTCATAACGACTTTCTATAGTTTGCGCATGCAGCCGGAAATAAGAAAAGCTTGCTTCCCCCGTTTTTTAAAATCACAGCTTCTAGAAGGTTTACATGATTTCTTAAAAAACACGTGTTTTTAGAAAATGTGTTTTATTTCATAAATGGAATCAACAAAGTATGCACATTCTAGGTCATAACGACTTTCTATAGTTTGCGCATGCCGCCGGAAATAAGAAAAGCTTACATCCCCCGTTTTTTAAAATCATAGCTTCTATAAGGTTTACAAGATTTCTTAAAAAACACGAGTTTTTAGAAAATGTGTTTTATTTCATAAATGGAATCAACAAAGTATGCACATTCTACGTAATAACGACTTTCTATAGTTTGCGCATTCGACCGGAAATAAGAAAACCTTACTTCCACCGTTTTTTAAAATCACAGCTTCTAGAAGGTTTACATGATTTCTTAAAAAACACTAGTTTTTAGAAAATGTGTTTTATTTCATAAATGGAATCAACAAAGTATGCACATTCTACGTCATAACGACTTTCTATAGTTTGCGCATTCATCCGGAAATGAGAAAAGCTTACTTCCAGCGTTTTTTAAAATCACAGCTTCTAAAAAGTTTACAGGATTTCGTAAAAAACACGAGTTTTTAGAAAATGTGTTTTATTTCATAAATGGAATCTACAAAGTATGCACATTCTACGTCATAACGACTTTCTATAGTTTGCACATGCGTCCGGAAATAAGAAAAGCTTACTTTCCCCGGTTTTTAAAATCACAGCTTCTAGAAGGTTTACATGATTTCTTAAAAAACACGAGTTTTTAGAAAATGTCTTTTATTTAATAAATGGAATCAACAAAGTATGCACATTCTACATCATAACGACTTTCTATAGTTTGTGCATGCGTCCGGAAATAAGAAAAGCTTAACTCCACCATTTTTTAAAATCACAGCTTGTAGAAGGTTTACATGATTTCGTAAAAAACACGAGTTTTTAGAAAATGTGTTTTATTTCATAAATGGAATCTACAAAGTATGCAAATTCTACGTCATAACGACTTTCTATAGTTTGTGCATGCATCCGGAAATAAGAAAAGCTTACTTCCCCCTATTTCCAAAATCACAGCTTCTGGAAGGTTAACATGATTTCTTAAAAAACACGAGTTTTTAGAAAATGTGTTTTATTTCATAAATGGAATCTACAAAGTATGCACATTCTACGTCATAACGACTTTCTATAGTTTGCGCATGCAGCCGGAAATAAGAAAAGCTTGCTTCCCCCGTTTTTTAAAATCACAGCTTCTAGAAGGTTTACATGATTTCTTAAAAAACACGTGTTTTTAGAAAATGTGTTTTATTTCATAAATGGAATCAACAAAGTATGCACATTCTAGGTCATAACGACTTTCTATAGTTTGCGCATGCCGCCGGAAATAAGAAAAGCTTACATCCCCCGTTTTTTAAAATCACAGCTTCTATAAGGTTTACAAGATTTCTTAAAAAACACGAGTTTTTAGAAAATGTGTTTTATTTCATAAATGGAATCAACAAAGTATGCACATTCTACGTAATAACGACTTTCTATAGTTTGCGCATTCGACCGGAAATAAGAAAAGCTTACTTCCACCGTTTTTTAAAATCACAGCTTCTAGAAGGTTTACATGATTTCTTAAAAAACACTAGTTTTTAGAAAATGTGTTTTATTTCATAAATGGAATCAACAAAGTATGCACATTCTACGTCATAACGACTTTCTATAGTTTGCGCATTCATCCGGAAATGAGAAAAGCTTACTTCCAGCGTTTTTTAAAATCACAGCTTCTAAAAAGTTTACAGGATTTCGTAAAAAACACGAGTTTTTAGAAAATGTGTTTTATTTCATAAATGGAATCTACAAAGTATGCACATTCTACGTCATAACGACTTTCTATAGTTTGCACATGCGTCCGGAAATAAGAAAAGCTTACTTCCCCCGCTTTTTAAAATCACAGCTTCTAGAAGGTTTACATGATTTCTTAAAAAACACGAGTTTTTAGAAAATGTCTTTTATTTCATAAATGGAATCAAAAAAGTATGCACATTCTACATCATAATGACTTTCTATAGTTTGTGCATGCGTCCGGAAATAAGAAAAGCTTAACTCCACCATTTTTTAAAATCACAGCTTGTAGAAGGTTTACATGATTTCGTAAAAAACACGAGTTTTTAGAAAATGTGTTTTATTTCATAAATGGAATCTACAAAGTATGCAAATTCTACGTCATAACGACTTTCTATAGTTTGTGCATGCATCCGGAAATAAGAAAAGCTTACTTCCGCCTATTTCCAAAATCACAGCTTCTGGAAGGTTAACATGATTTCTTAAAAAACACGAGTTTTTAGAAAATGTGTTTTATTTCATAAATGGAAAAAACAAAGTATGCACATTCTACGTCATAACGACTTTCTATAGTTTGCGCATGCATCCGGAAATAAGAAAAGCTTACTTCCACCGTTTTTTAAAATCACAGCTTCTAGAAGGTTTACATGATTTCGTAAAAAACACGAGTTTTTAGAAAATGTGTTTTATTTCATAAATTGAATCAACAAAGTATACACATTCTACGTCATAACGACTTTCTATAGTTTCCGTATGCTTTCGGAAGGTTTACAGCTTCTATAGTTTGCGCATGCGTCCGGAAATAAGAAAAGCTTACTTCCCCCGTTTTTTAAAATCACAGCTTCTAGAAGGTTTACATGATTTGTTAAAAAAACGACTTTTTAGAAAATGTGTTTTATTTCATAAATGAAATCAACAAAGTATGCACATTCTACGTCATAACGACTTTCTATAGTTTGCGGATTCGTCCGGAAATGAGAAAAGCTTACTTCCAGCGTTTTTTAAAATCACAGCTTCTAAGCGTTTTACATGATTTCGTAAAAAACACGAGTTTTTAGAAAATGTCTTTTATTTGATAAATGGAATCTACAAAGTATGCACATTGTACGTCGTAACGACTTTCTATGGTTTGCGCATGCATCCGGAAATAAGAAAAGCTTACTTCCCCTGTTTTTTAAAATCACAGCTTCGAGAAGGTTTACATGATTTCTTAAAAAACACAAGCTTTTAGAAAATGTGTTTTATTTCATAAATGGAATCAACAAAGTATGCACATTCTACATCATAATGACTTTCTATAGTTTGCGCATGCGTCCGGATATAAGAAAAGCTTAACTCCACCATTTTTTAAAATCACAGCTTGTAGAAGGTTTACATGATTTCGTAAAAAACATGAGTTTTTAGAAAATGTGTTTTATTTCATCAATGGAATCAACAAAGTATGCACATTCTACGTAATAACAACTTTCTATAGTTTGCGCATTCGACCGGAAATAATAAAAGCTTACTTCCCCCGTTTTTTAAAATCACAGCTTCAAAAGGTTTACATGATTTCTTAAAAAACACGAGTTTTTAGAAAATGTGTTTTATTTCATAAATGGAATCAACAAAGTATGCACATTCTACATCATAACGACTTTCTATAGTTTGCGGATTCGTCCGGAAATGAGAAAAGCTTACTTCCAGCGTTTTTTAAAATCACAGCTTCTAAAAGTTTTACATGATTTCGTAAAAAACACGAGTTTTTAGAAAATGTCTTTTATTTCATAAATGGAATCTACAAAGTATGCACATTCTACATCATAACCACTTTCTATGGTTTGCGCATGCGTCCGGAAATAAGAAAAGCTTACTTCCCCCGTTTTTTAAAATCACAGCTTCTAGAAGGTTTACATGATTTCTTAAAAAACACAAGTTTTTAGAAAATGTGTTTTATTTCTTAAATGGAATCAACAAAGTATGCACATTCTACGTCATAATGACTTTCTATAGTTTGCGCATGCGTTCGGAAATAAGAAAAGCTTAACTCCACCATTTTTTAAAATCACAGCTTGTAGAAGGTTTACATGATTTCGTAAAAAACATGAGTTTTTAGAAAATGTGTTTTATTTCATAAATGGAATCAACAAAGTATGCACATTCTATGTAATAACGACTTTCTATAGTTTGCGCATTCGACCGGAAATAAGAAAAGCTTACTTCCCCCGTTTTTTAAAATCACAGCTTCTAGAAGGTTTACATGATTTTGTAAAAAACATGAGTTTTTAGAAAATGTGTTTTATTTCATAAATGGAATCTACAAAGTATGCACATTCTACGTCATAACGACTTTCTATAGTTTGCGCATTCGTCCGGAAATAGGAAAAGGTTACTTCCCCCGTTTTTTAAAATCACAGCTTCTAGAAGGTTTACATGATTTGTTAAAAAACACGAGTTTTTAGAAAATGTGTTTTATTTCATAAATGGAATCAACAAAGTATGCACATTCTACGTCATAACGACTTTCTATAGTTTGCGCATGCCGCCGGAAATAAGAAAAGCTTACTTCCCCCGTTTTTTAAAATCACAGCTTCTAGAAGGTTTACATGATTTCTTAAAAAACATGAGTTTTTAGAAAATGTGTTTTATTTCATAAATGGAATCAACAAAGTATGCACATTCTACGTAATAACGAATTTCTATAGTTTGCGCATTCGACCGGAAATAAGAAAAGCTTACTTCCACCGTTTTTTAAAATCAGAGCTTCTAGAAGGTTTACATGATTTCTTAAAAAAGACTAGTTTTTAGGAAATGTGTTTTATTTCATAAATGGAATCAATAAAGTATGCACATTCTACATCATAATGACTTTCTATAGTTTGCGCATTCATCCGGAAATGAGAAAAGCTTACTTCCAGCGTTTTTTAAAATCACAGCTTCTAAAAGGTTTACATGATTTCGTAAAAAACACGAGTTTTTAGAAAATGTGTTTTATTTCATAAATGGAATCTACAAAGTATGCACATTCTACTTCATAACGACTTTCTATAGTTTGCACATGCGTCCGGAAATAAGAAAAGCTTACTTCCCCCATTTTTTAAAATCACAGCTTCTAGAAGGTTTACATGATTTCTTAAAAAACACGAGTTTTTAGAAAATGTCTTTTATTTCATAAATGGAATCAACAAAGTATGCACATTCTACATCATAACGACTTTCTATGGTTTGTGCATGCGTCCGGAAATAAGAAAAGCTTAACTCAACCATTTTTTAAAATCACAGCTTGTAGAAGGTTTACATGATTTCGTAAAAAACACGAGTTTTTAGAAAATGTGTTTTATTTCATAAATAGAATCTACAAAGTATGCAAATTCTACGTCATAACGACCTTCTATAGTTTGTACATGCATCCGGAAATAAGAAAATCTTACTTCCCCCTTTTTCCAAAATCACAGCTTCTAGAAGGTTAACATGATTTCTTAAAAACACGAGTTTTTAGAAAATGTGTTTTATTTCATAAATGGAAAAAACAAAGTATGCACATTCTATGTCATAACGACTTTCTATAGTTTCCGCATGTGTCCGGAAATAAGAAAAGCTTACTTGCACCGTTTTTTAAAATGACAGCTTCTAGAATGTTTACATGATTTCTTAAAAAACACGAGTTTTTAGAAAATGTGTTTTATTTCATAAATGGAACCAACAAAGTACGCACAATCTTCGTCACAACGACTTTTTATAGTTTGCGCATGCGTTTGGAAATAAGAAAAGCCTACTTCCCCCCGTTTTTTAAAATCACAGCTTCTAGAGGTTTACATGATTTGTTAAAAAACACGAGTTTTTAGAAAATGTGCTTTATTTCATAAATGGAATCAACAAAGTATGCACATTCTACGTCATAACGACTTTCTATAGTTTGCGCATGCATCCGGAAATAAGAAATGCCTACTTCCACCGTTTTTTAAAAATCACAGCTTCTAGAAGGTTTACATGATTTCGTAAAAAACACGAGTTTTTTGAAAATGTGATTTATTTGATAAATGGAATCTACAAAGTATGCAAATTCTACGTCATAACGACTTTCTATAGTTTGTGCATGCATCCGGAAATAAGAAAAGCTTACTTCCCCCTTTTTCCAAAATCACAGCTTCTAGAAGGTTAACATGATTTGTTAAAAAACACGAGTTTTTAGAAAATGTGTTTTATTTCATAAATGGAATCTACAAAGTACGCACATTCTTCGTCACAACGACTTTTTATAGTTTGCGCATGCGTTTGGAAGTAAGAAAAGCTTACTTCCCCCTTTTTCCAAAATCACAGCTTCTAGAAGGTTAACATGATTTCTTAAAAAACACGAGTTTTTTGAAAATGTGTTTTATTTCATAAATGGAAAAAACAAAGTATGCACATTCTACGTCATAACGACTTTCTATAGTTTGCGCAATCGTCCGGAAATAAGAAAAGCTTACTTGCACCGTTTTTTAAAATCACAACTTCTAGAATGTTTACATGATTTGTTAAAAAACATGAGTTTTTAGAAAATGTGTTTTATTTCATAGATGGAATCAACAAAGTATGCACATTCTACGTCATAACGACTTTCTATAGTTTGTGCATGCATCCGGAAATAAGAAAAGCTTACTTCCACCGTTTTTTAAAATCACAGCTTCTAGAAGGTTTACATGATTTCGTAAAAAACACGAGTTTTTTGAAAATGTGTTTTATTTCATAAATAGAATCTACAAAGTATGCAAATTCTACGTCATAACGACCTTCTATAGTTTGTACATGCATCCGGAAATAAGAAAATCTTACTTCCCCCTTTTTCCAAAATCACAGCTTCTAGAAGGTTAACATGATTTCTTAAAAACACGAGTTTTTAGAAAATGTGTTTTATTTCATAAATGGAAAAAACAAAGTATGCACATTCTATGTCATAACGACTTTCTATAGTTTCCGCATGTGTCCGGAAATAAGAAAAGCTTACTTGCACCGTTTTTTAAAATGACAGCTTCTAGAATGTTTACATGATTTCTTAAAAAACACGAGTTTTTAGAAAATGTGTTTTATTTCATAAATGGAATCAACAAAGTACGCACAATCTTCGTCACAACGACTTTTTATAGTTTGCGCATGCGTTTGGAAATAAGAAAAGCCTACTTCCCCCGTTTTTTAAAATCACAGCTTCTAGAGGTTTACATGATTTGTTAAAAAACACGAGTTTTTAGAAAATGTGCTTTATTTCATAAATGGAATCAACAAAGTATGCACATTCTACGTCATAACGACTTTCTATAGTTTGCGCATGCATCCGGAAATAAGAAATGCCTACTTCCACCGTTTTTTAAAAATCACAGCTTCTAGAAGGTTTACATGATTTCGTAAAAAACACGAGTTTTTTGAAAATGTGATTTATTTCATAAATGGAATCTACAAAGTATGCAAATTCTACGTCATAACGACTTTCTATAGTTTGTGCATGCATCCGGAAATAAGAAAAGCTTACTTCCCCCTTTTTCCAAAATCACAGCTTCTAGAAGGTTAACATGATTTGTTAAAAAACACGAGTTTTTAGAAAATGTGTTTTATTTCATAAATGGAATCTACAAAGTACGCACATTCTTCGTCACAACGACTTTTTATAGTTTGCGCATGCGTTTGGAAGTAAGAAAAGCTTACTTCCCCCTTTTTCCAAAATCACAGCTTCTAGAAGGTTAACATGATTTCTTAAAAAACACGAGTTTTTTGAAAATGTGTTTTATTTCATAAATGGAAAAAACAAAGTATGCACATTCTACGTCATAACGACTTTCTATAGTTTGCGCAATCGTCCGGAAATAAGAAAAGCTTACTTGCACCGTTTTTTAAAATCACAACTTCTAGAATGTTTACATGATTTGTTAAAAAACATGAGTTTTTAGAAAATGTGTTTTATTTCATAGATGGAATCAACAAAGTATGCACATTCTACGTCATAACGACTTTCTATAGTTTGTGCATGCATCCGGAAATAAGAAAAGCTTACTTCCACCGTTTTTTAAAATCACAGCTTCTAGAAGGTTTACATGATTTCGTAAAAAACACGAGTTTTTTGAAAATGTGTTTTATTTCATAAATGGAATCTACAAAGTATGCACATTCTACATCATAACGACTTTCTATAGTTTGCGCATGCGTTTGGAAATAAGAAAAGCTTACTTCCACCGTTTTTTAAAATCACAGCTTCTAGAAGGTTTACATGATTTCGTAAAAAACACGGGTTTTTAGAAAATGTGTTTTATTTCATAAATGGAATCTACAAAGTATGCACATTCTACGTCATAACGACTTTCTATAGTTTGCGCATGCAGCCGGAAATAAGAAAAGCTTACTTCCCCCGTTTTTTAAAATCACAGCTTCTAGAAGGTTTACATGATTTCTTAAAAAACACGAGTTTTTAGAAAATGTGTTTTATTTCATAAATGGAATCAACAAAGTATGCACATTCTACGTCATAACGACTTTCTATAGTTTGCGCATGTGTTTGGAAATAAGAAAAGCTTACTTCCCCCGTTTTTTAAAATCACAGCTTCTAGAAGGTTTACATGATTTCTTAAAAAACACGAGTTATTAGAAAATGTGTTTTATTTCATAAATGGAATCAACAAAGTATGCACATTCTACGTAATAACGACTTTCTATAGTTTGCGCATTCGACCGGAAATAAGAAAAGCTTACTTCCCCCGTTTTTTAAAATCACAGCTTCTAGAAGGTTTACATGATTTCTTAAAAAACACGAGTTATTAGAAAATGCGTTTTATTTCATAAATGGAATCAACAAAGTATGCACATTCTACGTAATAATGACTTTCTATAGTTTGCGCATTCGACCGGAAATCAGAAAAGCTTACTTCCCCCGTTTTTTAAAATCACGGCTTCTAGAAGGTTTACATGATTTCGCAAAAAAAAACGAGTTTTTAGAAAATATGTTTTATTTCATAAATGGAATCAACAAAGTATGCACATTCTACGTCATAACGACTTTCTATAGTTTGCGCATGCGTCCTGAAATAAGAAAAGCTTACTTCCCCCGTTTTTTAAAATCACAGCTTCTAGAAGGTTTACATGATATCTTAAAAAACATGATTTTTTTGAAAATGTGTTTTATTTCATAAATGAAATCAACAAAGTATGCACATCCTACATCGTAACAACTTTCTATAGTTTGCGCATGCATTTGGATATAAGAAAAGCTTACTTCCCCCGTTTTTTAAAATCACAGCTTCTAGAAGGTTTACATGATTTCTTAAAAAACACGAGTTTTTAGAAAATGTATTTTATTTCAAAAATGGAATCTACAAAGCATGCACATTCTACATCATAACGACTTTCTATAGTTTGCTCATGCGTCCAGAAATAAGAAAAGCTTACTTCCCCCGTTTTTAAAAATCACAGCTTCTAGAAGGTTTACATGATTTCTTAAAAAAAACGAGTTTTTAGAAAATGTGTTTTATTTCATAAATGGAATCTACAAAGTATGCACATTCTACGTCATAACGACTTTCTATAGTTTGCGCATGCGTTTGGAAATAAGAAAAGCTTACTTCCCCCGTTTTTTAAAATCACAGCATCTAGAAGGTTTACATGATTTGTTAAAAAACACGAGTTTTAAGAAAATGTGTTTTATTTCATAAATGGAATCAACAAAGTATGCACATTCTACGTCATAAGGACTTTCTATAGTTTGCGCATGCGTCCGGAAATAAGAAAAGCTTACTTCCACCGTTTTTTAAAATCACAGCTTCTAGAAGGTTTACATGATTTCTTAAAAAACACGAGTTTTTAGGAAATGTGTTTTATCTCATAAATGGATTCTAAAAAGTATGCATATTCTACGTCATAACGACTTTCTATAGTTTGAACATTCGTACGGTAATAAGAAAAGCCTACTTCCACCGTTTTTTAAAATCACACCTTCTAGAAGGTTTACATGATTTCGTAAAAAACACGAGTTTTTTGAAAATGTGTTTTATTTCATAAATGGAATATACAAAGTATGCACATTCTACGTCATAACGAATTTCTATAGTTTGCGCATGCGTGCGGAAATAAGAAAAGCTTACTTCCCCCGTTTTTTAAAATCACAGCTTCTAGAAGGTTTACATGATTTCTTAAAAAAAACGAGTTTCTAGAAAATGTGTTTTATTTCATAAATGGAATCAACAAAGTATGAACATTCTATGTCATAGCGACTTTCTGTAGTTTGTGCATGCGTTTGGAAATAAGAAAAGAATACTTCCACCGTTTTTTAAAATCACAGCTTCTAGAAGGTTTACATGATTTCGTAAAAAACGCGAGTTTTTTGAAAATGTGTTTTATTTCATAAATGGAATCTACAAAGTATGCACATTCTACGTCATAACGACTTTCTATAGTTTGCGCATGCGTCCGGAAATAAGAAAAGCTTACTTCCACCGTTTTTTAAAATCACAGCTTCTAGAAGGTTTACATGATTTCTTAAAAAACACGAGTTTTTTGAAAATGTGTTTTATTTCATAAATGGAATCAACAAAGTATGCACATTCTACGTAATAACGACTTTCTATAGTTTGCTCATTCGACCGGAAATAAGCAAAGCTTACTTCCCCCGTTTTTTAAAATCACAGCTTCTAGAAGGTTTACATGATTTCGTAAAAAACATGAGTTTTTAGAAAATGTGTTTTATTTCATAAATGGAATCTACAAAGTATGCACATTCTACGTCATAACGACTTTCTATAGTTTGCGCATGCGTCCGGAAATAAGAAAAGCTTACTTCCCCCGTTTTTTAAAATCACAGCTTCTAGAAGGTTTACATGATTTGTTAAAAAACACGAGTTTTTAGAAAATGTGTTTTATTTCATAAATGGAATCCACAAAGTATGCACATTCTACGTCATAACGACTTTCTATAGTTTGCGCATGCCGCCGGAAATAAGAAACGCTTACTTCCCCCGTTTTTTAAAATCACAGCTTCTAGAAGGTTTACATGATTTCTTAAAAAACACGAGTTTTTAGAAAATGTGTTTTATTTCATAAATGGAATAAACAAAGTATGCACATTCTAAGTAATAACGACTTTCTATAGTTTGCACATTCGACCGGAAATAAGAAAAGCTTACTTCCACCGTTTTTTAAAATCACAACTTCTAGAAGGTTTACATGATTTCTTAAAAAACACTAGTTTTTAGAAAATGTGTTTTATTTCATAAATGGAATCAACAAAGTATGCACATTCTACGTCATAACGACTTTCTATAGTTTGCGCATTCCTCCAGAAATGAGAAAAGCTTACTTCCAGCGTTTTTTAAAATCACAGCTTCTAAAAGGTTTACATTATTTCGTAAAAAACACGAGTTTTTAGAAAATGTGTTTTATTTCATAAATTGAATCTACAAAGTATGCACATTCTACGTCATAACGACTTTCTATAGTTTGCACATGCGTCTGGAAATAAGAAAAGCTTACTTCCCCCGTTTTTTAAAATCACAGCTTCTAGAAGGTTTACATGATTTCGTAAAAAACACGAGTTTTTAGAAAATGTGTTTTATTTCATAAATGGAATCTACAAAGTATGCACATTCTACGTCATAATGACTTTCTATAGTTTACGCATGCAGCCAGAAATAAGAAAAGCTTACTTCCCCCGTTTTTTAAAATCACAGCTTCTAGAAGGTTTACATGATTTTTTAAAAAACACGAGTTTTTAGAAAATGTGCTTTATTTCATAAATGGAATCAACAAAGTATGCACATTCTACGTCATAACGACTTTCTATAGTTTGCGCATGCATCCGGAAATAAGAAATGCCTACTTCCACCGTTTTTTAAAAATCACAGCTTCTAGAAGGTTTACATGATTTCGTAAAAAACACGAGTTTTTTGAAAATGTGATTTATTTCCTAAATAGAATCTACAAAGTATGCACATTCTACATCATAACGACTTTCTATAGTTAGCGCATACGTTTGGAAATAAGAAAAGCTTACTTCCACCGTTTTTTAAAATCACAGCTTCTAGAAGGTTTACATGATTTCGTAAAAAACATGAGTTTTTAGAAAATGTGTTTTATTTCATAAATGGCATCTACAAAGTATGCACATTCTATGTCATAATGACTTTCTATAGTTTGCGCATGCAGCCGGAAATAAGAAAAGCTTACTTCCCCCGTTTTTTAAAATCACAGCTTCTAGAAGGTTTACATGATTTCTTAAAAAACACGAGTTTTTAGAAAATGTGTTTTATTTCATAAATGGAATCAACAAAGTATGCACATTCTACGTCATAACGACTTTCTATAGTTTGCGCATGCGTTTGGAAATAAGAAAAGCTTACTTCCCCCGTTTTTTAAATTCACAGCTTCTAGAAGGTTTACATGATTTCGCAAAAAACACGAGTTTTTAGAAAATATGTTTTATTTCATAAATGGAATCAACAAAGTATGCACATTCTACATCATAACGACTTTCTATAGTTTGCGCATGCGTCCTGAAATAAGAAAAGCTTACTTCCCCCGTTTTTTAAAATCACAGCTTCTAGAAGGTTTACATGATATCTTAAAAAACATGATTTTTTTGAAAATGTGTTTTATTTCATAAATGAAATTAACAAAGTATGCACATTCTACGTCATAACGACTTTCTATAGTTTGCGCATGCATTTGGATATAAGAAAAGCTTACTTCCCCCGTTTTTTAAAATCACAGCTTCTAGAAGCTTTACATGATATCTTAAAAAACATGATTTTTTTGAAAATGTGTTTTATTTCATAAATGAAATTAACAAAGTATGCACATTCTACGTCATAACGACTTTCTATAGTTTGCGCATGCATTTGGATATAAGAAAAGCTTACTTCCCCCGTTTTTTAAAATCACAGTTTCTAGAAGGTTTACATGATTTCTTAAAAAACACGAGTTTTTAGAAAATGTGTTTTATTTCATAAATGGTATCAACAAAGTATGCACATTCTACGTCATAACGACTTTCTATAGTTTGCGCATGCGTCCTGAAATAAGAAAAGCTTACTTCCCCCGTTTTTTAAAATCACAGCTTCTATAAGGTTTACATGATTTCGCAAAAAACACGAGTTTTTAGAAAATATGTTTTATTTCATAAATGGAGTCAACAAAGTATGCACATTCTACGTCATAACGACTTTCTATAGTTTGCGCATGCGTCCTGAAATAAGAAAAGCTTACTTCCCCCGTTTTTTAAAATCATAGCTTCTAGAAGGTTTACATGATATCTTAAAAAACATGATTTTTTTGAAAATGTGTTTTATTTCATAAATGAAATCAACAAAGTATGCACATTCTACGTCATAACGACTTTCTATAGTTTGCGCATGCATTTGGATATAAGAAAAGCTTACTTCCCCCGTTTTTTAAAATCACAGCTTCTAGAAGGTTTACATGATTTCTTAAAAAACACGAGTTTTTAGAAAATGTATTTTATTTTAAAAATGGAATCTACAAAGCATGCACATTCTACATCATAACGACTTTCTATAGTTTGCGCATGCGTCCAGAAATAAGAAAAGCTTACTTCCCCCATTTTTTAAAATCACAGCTTCTAGAAGGTTTACATGATTTCTTAAAAAACACGAGTTTTTAGAAAATGTGTTTTATTTCATAAATGGAATCTACAAAGTATGCACATTCTACGTCATAACGACTTTCTATAGTTTGCGCATGCGTTTGGAAATAAGAAAAGCTTACTTCCCCCGTTTTTTAAAATCACAGCTTCTAGAAGGTTTACATGATTTCTTAAAAAACACGAGTTTTTAGAAAATGTATTTTATTTTAAAAATGGAATCTGCAAAGCATGCACATTCTACATCATAACGACTTTCTATAGTTTGCGCATGCGTCCAGAAATAAGAAAAGCTTACTTCCCCCATTTTTTAAAATCACAGCTTCTAGAAGGTTTACATGATATCTTAAAAAACATGATTTTTTTGAAAATGTGTTTTATTTCATAAATGAAATCAACAAAGTATGCACATTCTACGTCATAACGACTTTCTATAGTTTGCGCATGCATTTGGATATAAGAAAAGCTTACTTCCCCCGTTTTTTAAAATCACAGCTTCTAGAAGGTTTACATGATTTCTTAAAAAACACGAGTTTTTAGAAAATGTATTTTATTTCAAAAATGGAATCTACAAAGCATGCACATTCTACATCATAACGACTTTCTATAGTTTGCGCATGCGTCCAGAAATAAGAAAAGCTTACTTCCCCCGTTTTCTAAAATCACAGCTTCTAGAAGGTTTACATGATTTCTTAAAAAAAACGAGTTTTTAGAAAATGTGTTTTATTTCATAAATGGAATCTACAAAGTATGCACATTCTACGTCATAACGACTTTCTATAGTTTGCGCATGCGTTTGGAAATAAGAAAAGCTTACTTCCCCCGTTTTTTAAAATCACAGCATCTAGAAGGTTTACATGATTTCTTAAAAAACACGAGTTTTAAGAAAATGTGTTTTATTTCATAAATGGAATCAACAAAGTATGCACATTCTACGTCATAAGGACTTTCTATAGTTTGCGCATGCGTCCGGAAATAAGAAAAGCTTACTTCCACCGTTTTTTAAAATCACAGCTTCTAGAAGGTTTACATGATTTCTTAAAAAACACGAGTTTTTAGGAAATGTGTTTTATTTCATAAATGGAATCTACAAAGTATGCACATTCTACGTCATAACGACTTTCTATAGTTTGCACATTCGTATGGAAATAAGAAAATCCTACTTCCACCGTTTTTTAAAATCACACCTTCTAGAAGGTTTACATGATTTCGTAAAAAACACGAGTTTTTTGAAAATGTGTTTTATTTCATAAATGGAATCTACAAAGTATGCACATTCTACGTCATAACGAATTTCTATAGTTTGCGCATGCGTGCGGAAATAAGAAAAGCTTACTTCCACCGTTTTTTAAAATCACAGCTTCTAGAAGGTTTACATGATTTCGTAAAAAACACGAGTTTTTAGAAAATGTGTTTTATATCATAAATGGAATCTACAAAGTATGCACATTCTACGTCATAACGACTTTCTATAGTTTGCGCATGCGTCCGGAAATAAGAAAAGATTACTTCCCCCGTTTTTTAAAATCACAGCTTCTAGAAGGTTTACATGATTTCGCAAAAAACACGAGTTTTTAGAAGGTTTGTTTTATTTCATAAATGGAATCTACAAAGTATGCACATTCTACGTCATAATGACTTTCTATAGTTTGAGGATGCGTCCGGAAATAAGAAAAGCTTACCTCGCCCGTTTTTTAAAATCACAACTTCTAGAAGGTTTACATGATTTCGTAAAAAACACGAGTTTTTAGAAAATGTGTTCTATTTCATAAATAGAATCTACAAAGTATGCACATTCTACGTCATAACAATTTTCTATAGTTTGCGTATGCGTTTGGAAATAAGAAAAGCTTACTTCCCCCGTTTTTTAAAATCACAGCTTCTAGAAGGTTTACATGATTTCTTAAAAAACACGAGTTTTTAGAAAATGTGTTTTATTTCATAAATGGAATCAACAAAGTATGCACATTCTACGACATAACGACTTTCTATAGTTTGCGTATTCGTCCGGAAATAAGAGAAGCTTACTTCCACCGTTTTTTAAAATCACAGCTTCTAGAAGGTTTACATGATTTCGTAAAAAACACGAGTGTTTAGAAAATGTGTTTTATTTCATAAATGGAATCTACAAAGTATGCACATTCTACGTTGTAACGACTTTCTATACTTTGCGAATGCGTCTGGAAATAAGAAAAGCTTACTTCCCCCGTTTTTTAAAATCACAGCTTCTAGAAGGTTTACATGATTTCTTAAAAAACACGATTTTTTAGAAAATGTGTTTTATTTCATAAATGGAATCTACAAAGTATGCACATTCTACGTCATAACGACTTTCTATAGTTTGCGCATTTGTCCGGAAATAAGAAAAGCTTACTTCCACCATTTTTTAAAATCACAGCTTCTAGAAGGTTTACATGATTTCGTAAAAAACACGAGTTTTTAGAAAGTGTGTTTTATTTCATAAATGGAATCTACAAAGTATGCACATTCTACATCATAACGACTTTCTATAGTTTGCGCATGCGTCCGGAAATAAGAAAAGCTTACTTCCACCGTTTTTTAAAATCACAGCTTCTAGAAGGTTTACATGATTTCTTAAAAAAAACGAGTTTCTAGAAAATGTTTTTTATTTCATAAATGGAATCAACAAAGTATGAACATTCTATGTCATAGCGACTTTCTGTAGTTTGTCCATGCGTTTGGAAATAAGAAAAGAATACTTCCACCGTTTTTTAAAATCACAGCTTCTAGAAGGTTTACATGATTTCGTAACAAACGCGAGTTTTTTTAAAATGTGTTTTATTTCGTAAATGGAATCTACAAAGTATGCACATTCTACGTCATAACGACTTTCTATAGTTTGCGCATGCGTCCGGAAATAAGAAAAGCTTACTTCCACCGTTTTTTAAAATCACAGCTTCTAGAAGGTTTACATGATTTCTTAAAAAACACGAGTTTTTTGAAAATGTGTTTTATTTCATAAATATAATCAACAAAGTATGCACATTCTAAGTAATAACGACTTTCTATAGTTTGCGCATTCGACCGGAAATAAGAAAAGCTTACTTCCCCCGTTTTTTAAAATCACAGCTTCTAGAAGGTTTACATGATTTCGTAAAAAACATGAGTTTTTAGAAAATGTGTTTTATTTCATAAATGGAATCTACAAAGTATGCACATTCTACGTCATAACGACTTTCTATAGTTTGCGCATGCGTCCGGAAATAAGAAAAGCTTACTTCCCCCGTTTTTTAAAATCACAGCTTCTAGAAGGTTTACATGATTTGTTAAAAAACACGAGTTTTTAGAAAATGTGTTTTATTTCATTAATGGAATCAACAAAGTATGCACATTCTACGTCATAACGACTTTCTATAGTTTGCGCATGCCGCCGGAAATAAGAAACGCTTACTTCCCCCGTTTTTTAAAATCACAGCTTCTAGAAGGTTTACATGATTTCTTAAAAAACACGAGTTTTTAGAAAATGTGTTTTATTTCATAAATGGAATAAACAAAGTATGCACATTCTAAGTAATAACGACTTTCTATAGTTTGCACATTCGACCGGAAATAAGAAAAGCTTACTTCCACCGTTTTTTAAAATCACAACTTCTAGAAGGTTTACATGATTTCTTAAAAAACACTAGTTTTTAGAAAATGTGTTTTATTTCATAAATGGAATCAACAAAGTATGCACATTCTACGTCATAACGACTTTCTATAGTTTGCGCATTCCTCCGGAAATGGGAAAAGCTTACTTCCAGCGTTTTTTAAAATCACAGCTTCTAAAAGGTTTACATGATTTCGTAAAAAAAACGAGTTTTTAGAAAATGTGTTTTATTTCATAAATTGAATCTACAAAGTATGCACATTCTACGTCATAACGACTTTCTATAGTTTGCACATGCGTCCGGAAATAAGAAAAGCTTACTTCCCCCGTTTTTTAAAATCACAGCTTCTAGAAGGTTTACATGATTTCTTAAAAAACACGAGTTTTTAGAAAATGTCTTTTATTTCATAAATGGAATCAACAAAGTATGCACATTCTACATCATAACGACTTTCTATAGTTTGTGCATGCGTCCGGAAATAAGAAAAGCTTAACTCCACCATTTTTTAAAATCACAGCTTGTAGAAGGTTTACATGATTTCGTAAAAAACACGAGTTTTTAGAAAATGTGTTTTATTTCATAAATGGAATCTACAAAGTATGCAAATTCTACGTCATAACGACTTTCTATAGTTTGTGCATGCATCCGGAAATAAGAAAAGCTTACTTCCCCCTTTTTCCAAAATCACAGCTTCTAGAAGGTTAACATGATTTGTTAAAAAACACGAGTTATTAGAAAATGTGTTTTATTTCATAAATGGAATCAACAAAGTATGCACATTGTACGTAATAACGACTTTCTATAGTTTGCGCATTCGACCGGAAATAAGAAAAGCTTACTTCCCCCGTTTTTTAAAATCACAGCTTCTAGAAGGTTTACATGATTTCGTAAAAAACACGAGTTTTTAGAAAATGTGTTTTATTTCATAAATGGAATCTACAAAGTATGCACATTCTACGTCATAATGACTTTCTATAGTTTGCGCATGCGGCCGGAAATAAGAAAAGCTTACTTCCACCTTTTTTTTAAATCACAGCTTCTAGAAGGTTTACATGATTTCGTAAAAAACACGAGATTTTAGAAAATTTGTTTTATTTCATAAACGGAATCTACAAAGTATGCAGATTCTACGTCATAACGAATTTCTATAGTTTGCGCATGCGTCCAGAAATAAGAGAAGCTTACTTCCCCCGTTTTTTAAAATCACAGGTTCTATAAGGTTTACATGATTTCTTAAAAAACACGAGTTTTTAGAAAATGTGTTTTATTTCATAAATGGAATCAACAAAGTATGCACATTCTACGTCATAACGACTTTCTATAGTTTGCATATGCGTCCGGAAATAAAAAAACCTTACTTCCCCCGTTTTTTAAAATCACAGCTTCTAGAAGGTTTACATGATTTCTTAAAAAACACGAGTTTTTAGAAAATGGGTTTTATTTCATAAATGGAATCAACAAAGTATGCTCATTCTACGTCATAACGACTTTCTATAGTTTGCGCATGCGTTTGGAAATAGGAAAAGCTTACTTCCCCCGTTTTTTAAAATCACAGCGTCTAGAAGGTTTACATGATTTATTAAAAAACACGAGTTTTTAGAAAATGTGTTTTATTTCATAAATGGAATCTACAAAGTATGCACATTCTACGTCATAATGACTTTCTATAGTTTGCGCATGCGGCCGGAAATAAGAAAAGCTTACTTCCACCTTTTTTTTAAATCACAGCTTCTAGAAGGTTTACATGATTTCGTAAAAAACACGAGATTTTAGAAAATTTGTTTTATTTCATAAACGGAATCTACAAAGTATGCAGATTCTACGTCATAACGAATTTCTATAGTTTGCGCATGCGTCCAGAAATAAGAGAAGCTTACTTCCCCCGTTTTTTAAAATCACAGGTTCTATAAGGTTTACATGATTTCTTAAAAAACACGAGTTTTTAGAAAATGTGTTTTATTTCATAAATGGAATCAACAAAGTATGCACATTCTACGTCATAACGACTTTCTATAGTTTGCATATGCGTCCGGAAATAAAAAAACCTTACTTCCCCCGTTTTTTAAAATCACAGCTTCTAGAAGGTTTACATGATTTCTTAAAAAACACGAGTTTTTAGAAAATGGGTTTTATTTCATAAATGGAATCAACAAAGTATGCTCATTCTACGTCATAACGACTTTCTATAGTTTGCGCATGCGTTTGGAAATAGGAAAAGCTTACTTCCCCCGTTTTTTAAAATCACAGCGTCTAGAAGGTTTACATGATTTATTAAAAAACACGAGTTTTTAGAAAATGTGTTTTATTTCATAAATGGAATCAACAAAGTATGCACATTCTATGTCATAAGGACTTTCTATAGTTTGCATATGCGTCCGGAAATAAGAAAAGCTTACTTCAACCGTTTTTCAAAATCACAGCGTCTAGAAGGTTTACATGATTTCTTAAAAAACACGAGTTTTTAGAAAATGTGTTTTATTTCATAAATGGAATCAACAAAGTATGCACATTCTACGTCATAACGACTTTCTATAGTTTGCGCATGCGTCCGGAAATAAGAAAAGCTTACTTCCACCATTTTTTAAAATCACAGCTTCTAGAAGGTTTACATGATTTCGTAAAAAACACGAGTTTTTAGAAACAGTGTTTTATTTCATAAATGGAATCAACAAAGTATGCACATTCTACGTCATAACGACTTTCTATAGTTTGCGCATGCGGCCGGAAATAAGAAAAGCTTACTTCCACCTTTTTTTTCAATCACAGCTTCTAGAAGGTTTACATGATTTCGTAAAAAACACGATATTTTAGAAAATGTGTTTTATTTCATAAACGGAATATACAAAGTATGCACATTCTACGTCATAAAGACTTTCTATAGTTTGCGCATGCGTCCAGAAATAAGAGAAGCTTACTTCCCCCGTTTTTTAAAATCACAGCTTCTAGAAGGTTTACATAATTTCGTAAAAAACAGGAGTTTTTAGAAAATGTGTTTTATTTCATAAATGGAATCAACAAAGTATGCACATTTTACGTCATAACGACTTTCTATAGTTTGTGCATGCGTTCGGAAATAAGAAAAGCTTACTTCCCTCGTTTTTTAAAATCACAGCTTCTGGAAGGTTTACATGATTTCTTAAAAAACACGAGTTTTTAGAAAATGTGTTTTATTTCATAAATGGAATCAACAAAGTATGCACATTCTACATCATAACGACTTTCTATAGTTTGCGCATGCATTTGGATATAAGAAAAGCTTACTTCCCCCGTTTTTTAAAATCACAACTTCTAGAAGGTTTACATGATTTCGTAAAAAACACGAGTTTTTAGAAGGTTTTTTTTATTTCATAAATGGAATCTACAAAGTATGCACATTCTACGTCATAACGACTTTCTATAGTTTGCGCATGCGTCCAAAAATAAGAAAAGCTTACTCCCCCCGTTTTTTAAAATCACAGCTTCTAGAAGGTTTACATGATTTCGTAAAAAACACGAGTTTTTAGAAAATGTGTTTTATTTCATAAATGGAATCTACAAAGTATGTACATTCTACGTCGTAACGACTTTCTATAGTTTGCGAATGCGTCTGGAAATAAGAAAATCTTACTTCCCCCGTTTTTTAAAATCACAGCTTCTAGAAGGTTTACATGATTTCTTAAAAAACACGAGTTTTTAGAAAATGTGTTTTATTTCATAAATGGAATCTACAAAGTATGCACATTCTACGTCATAACGACTTTCTATAGTTTACGGATGCGTCCGGAAATAAGAAAAGCTTACTTCCACCGTTTTTTAAAATCACAGCTTCTAGAAGGTTTACATGATTTCTTAAAAAACACTAGTTTTTAGAAAATGTGTTTTATTTCATAAATGGAATCAACAAAGTATGCAGATTCTACGTCATAACGACTTTCTATATTTTGCACATTTGTCCGGAAATAAGAAAAGCTTACTTCCACCGTTTTTTAAAATCACAACTTCTAGAAGGTTTACATGATTTCATAAAAAACACGAGTTTTTAGAAAATGTGTTTTATTTCATAAATGGAATCAACAAAGTATGCAAATTCTACGTCATAATGACTTTCTATAGTTTGCGCATGTGTTTGGAAATAAGAAAAGCTTACTTCCCCCGCTTTTTAAAATCACAGCTTCTAGAAGGTTTACATGATTTCTTAAAAAACACGAGTTTTTAGAAAATGTGTTTTATTTCATAAATGGAATCAACAAAGTATGCACATTCTACGTCATAAGGAGTTTCTATAGTTTGCGCGTGCGTCCGGAAATAAGAAAAGCTTACTTCCAGCATTTTTTAAAATCACAGCTTCTAGAAGGTTTACATGATTTCGTAAAAAACACGAGTTTTTAGAAAATGTGTTTTATTTCATAAATGGAATCTACAAAGTATGCACATTCTACGTCATAACGAATTTCTATAGTTTGTGCATGCATCCGGAAATAAGAAAAGCTTACTTCCACCATTTTTTAAAATCACAGCTTGTAGAAGGTTTACATGATTTCGTAAAAAACACGAGTTTTTAGAAAATGTGTTTTATTTCATAAATGGAATCTACAAAGTATGCAAATTCTACGTCATAATGACTTTCTATATTTTTTGCATGCATCCGGAAATAAGAGAAGCTTACTTCCCCCTTTTTCAAAATCACAGCTTCTAGAAGGTTTACATGATTTCTTAAAAAACACGAGTTTTTAGAAAAAAGTGTTTTATTTCATAAATGAAATCAACAAAGTATGCACATTCTACGTGATAATGACTTTCTATAGTTTGCGCATGCATCCGGAAATAAGAAAAGCTTACTTCCACCGTTTTTTAAAATCACAGCTTCTAGAAGGTTTACATGATTTCTTAAAAAACACGAGTTTTTAGAAAATGTGTTTTATTTCATAAATGGAATCAACAAAGTATGCACATTCTACGTCATAACGACTTTCTATAGTTTGCGTATTCGACCGGAAATAAGAAAAGCTTACTTCCACAGTTTTTTAAAATCACAACTTCTAGAATGTTTACATGATTTCGTAAAAAACACGAGTTTTTAGAAAATGTGTTTTATTTCATAAATGGAATCTACAAAGTACGCACATTCTTCGTCATAACGACTTTCTATAGTTTGCGCATGCGTTTGGAAATAAGAAAAGCTTACTTCCCCCGTTTTTTAAAATCACAGCTTCTAGAAGGTTTACATGATTTGTTAAAAAACACGAGTTTTTAGAAAATATGTTTTATTTCATAAATGGAATCAACAAAGTATGCACATTCTACGTCATAACGAGTTTCTATAGATTGCGCATGCGTCCGGAAATAAGAAAAGCTTACTTCCAGCGTTTTTTAAAATCACAGCTTCTAGAAGGTTTACATGATTTCGTAAAAAACACGAGTTTTTAGAAAATGTGTTTTATTTCATAAATGGAATCTACAAAGTATGCACATTCTACGTCATAACGACTTTCTATAGTTTGCGCATGCGTCCGGAAATAAGAAAAGCTTACTTCCCCCATTTTTTAAAATCACAGCTTCTATAAGGTTTACATGATTTCATAAAAAACACGAGTTTTTAGAAAATGTGTTTTATTTGATAAATGGAATCAACAAAGTATGCAAATTCTACGTCATAACGACTTTCTATAGTTTGCGCATGCATCCGGAAATAAGAAAAGCTTACTTCCACCATTTTTTAAAAGAACAGCTTTTAGAAGGTTTACATGATTTCGTAAAAAACACGAGTTTTTAGAACATGTGTTTTATTTCATAAATGGAATCTACAAAGTATGCAAATTCTACGTCATAATGACTTTCTATAGTTTGTGCATGCATCCGGAAATAAGAGAAGCTTACTTCCCCCTTTTTCAAAATCACAGCTTCTAGAAGGTTTACATGATTTCTTAAAATGCACGAGTTTTTAGAAAAAAGTGTTTTATTTCATAAATGAAATCAACAAAGTATGCACATTCTATGTGATAACGACTTTCTATAGTTTGCGCATGCGTCCGGAAATAAGAAGGTTTACATCCAATGTTTTGTAAAATCACAGCTTCTAGAAGGTTTACATGATTTCAGAAAAAAACATGAGTTTTTTGAAAATGTGTTTTATTTCATAAATTGAATCTACAAAGTATGCACATTCTACGTCATAATGACTTTCTATAGTTTGTGCATGCGTCTGGAAATAAGAAAATCTTACTTCCACCGTTTTTTAAAATCACAGCTTCTAGAAGGTTTACATGATCTCGTAAAAAACACGAATTTTTAGAAAATGTGTTTTATTTCATAAATGGAATCTACAAAGTATGCACATTCTACGTCATAACGACTTTCTATAGTTTTCGCATTCGTCCGGAAATAAGAATAGCTTACTTCCCCCGTTTTTTAAAATCACAGCTTCTAGAAGGTTTACATGATTTCTTAAAAAACACGAGTTTTTAGAAAATGTGTTTTATTTCATAAATGGAATCAACAAAGTATGCACATTCTACGTAATAACGACTTTCTATAGTTTGCGCATGCGTTTGGAAATAAGAAAAGCTTACTTCCCACGTTTTTTAAAATCACAGCTTCTAGAAGGTTTACATGATTTCTTAAAAAACACGAGTTTTTAGAAAATGTGTTTTATTTCATAAATGGAATCAACAAAGTATGCACATTCTACGTCATAACTACTTTCTATAGTTTGCGCATGCGTCCGGAAATAAGAAAAGCTTACTTCCACCGTTTTTTAAAATCAGAGCTTCTAGAAGGTTTACATGATTTCTTAAAAAACACTAGTTTTAAGGAAATGTGTTTTATTTCATAAATGGAATCAACAAAGTATGCACATTCTACGTCATAACGAATTTCTATAGTTTGCGCATTCGTCCGGAAATAAGAAAAGCTTACTTCCAGCATTTTTTAAAATCACAGCTTCTAGAAGGTTTACATGATTTCGTAAAAAACACGAGTTTTTAGAAAATGTCTTTAATTTCATAAATGGAATCTACAAAGTATGAACATTCTACGTCATAACGAATTTCTATAGTTTTCGCATGCGTCCGGAAATAAGAAAAGCTTACTTCCCCCATTTTTTAAAATCACAACTTCTAGAAGGTTTACATGATTTCTTAAAAAACACGAGTTTTTAGAAAATGTGTTTTATTTCATAAATGGAATCAACAAAGTATGCACATTCTACGTCATAACGAATTTCTATAGTTTGCGCATTCGTCCGGAAAGAAGAAAAGCTTACTTCTAGCGTTTTTTAAAATCACAGCTTCTAGAAGCTTTACATGATTTCGTAAAAAACACAAGTTTTTAGAAAATGTGTTTTATTTCATAAATGGAATCTACAAAGTATGCACATTCTACGTCATAACGACTTTCTATAGTTTGTGTATTCGACCAGAAATAAGAAAAGCTTACTTCCACAGTTTTTTAAAATCACAGCTTCTACAATGTTTACATGATTTCGTAAGAAACACAAGTTTTTAGAAAATGTGTTTTATTTCATAAATGGAATCTACATAGTATGCACATTCTTCGTCATAACGACTTTCTATAGTTTGCGCATGCGTTTGGAAATAAGAAAATCTTACTTCCCCTGTTTTTTAAAATCACGGATTCTAGAAGGTTTACATGATTTCTTAAAAAACAAGAGTTTTTAGAAAATGTTTTTTTTTTATTTCATAAATGGAATCAACAAAGTATGCACATTCTACGTCATAATGACTTTCTATAGTTTGCACATGCGTCCGGAAATAAGAAAAGCTTACTTCCACCGCTTTTTAAAATCACAGCTTATAGAAGGTTTACATGATTTCGTAAAAAACACGAGTGTGTTTTATTTCATAAATATAATCAACAAAGTATGCACATTCTACGTCATAACGAATTTCTATAGCTTGCGCATGCGTCCTGAAATTAGAAAAGCCTACTTCCACCGTTTTTTAAAATCACAGCTTCTAGAAGGTTTACATGATTTCGTAAAAAACACAAGTTATTAGAAAATGTGTTTTATTTCATAAATGGAATCAACAAAGTATGCACATTCTACGTCATAACGAATTTCTATAGTTTGCGCATGCGTCCTGAAATAAGAAAAGCTTACTTCCACCGTTTTTTAAAATCACAGCTTCTAGAATGTTTACATGATTTCGTAAAAAACACGAGTTTTTATAAAATGTATTTTATTTCATAAATGGAATCTACAAAGTATGCACATTCTATGTCATAACGAATTTCTATAGTTTGCGCATGAATTTGGAAATAAGAAAAGCTTACTTCCCCCGTTTTTTAAAATCACAGCTTCTAGAAGGTTTACATGATTTCTTAAAAAACACGAGTTTTTAGAAAATGTGTTTTATTTCATAAATGGAATCAACAAAGTATGCACATTCTATGTCATAGCGACTTTCTATATTTTGCGCATTTGTCCGCAAATAAGAAAAGCTTACTTCGACTGTTTTTTAAAATCACAGCTTCTAGAAGGTTTACAAGATTTCGTAAAAAACACGAGTTTTTAGAAAATGTGTTTTATTTCATAAATGGAATCAACAAAGTATGCACATGCTACGTCATAATGGCTTTCTATAGTTCGCTCATGCGTCTGGAAATAAGAAAAGCTTACTTCCCCCGTTTTTTAAAATCACAGCTTCTAGAAGGTTTACATGATTTTTTAAAAAACATGAGTTTTTAGAAAATGTGTTTTATTTCATAAATGAAATCAACAAAGTATGCACATTCTACGTAATAACGACTTTCTATAGTTTCCACATTCGACCGGAAATAAGAAAAGCTTACTTCCACCGTTTTCTAAAATCACAGCTTCTAGAAGGTTTACATGATTTCGTAAAAAACACGAGTTTTTAGAAAATGTGTTTTATTTCCTAAATGGAATCAACAAAGTATGCACATTCTACGTCATAAGGACTTTCTATAGTTTGCGCATGCGTCCGGAAATAAGAAAAGCTTACTTCCACCGTTTTTCAAAATCACAGCTTCTAAAAGGTTTACATGATTTCTTAAAAAACATGAGCTTTTAGAAAATGTGTTTTATTTCATAAATGGAAACAACAAAATATGCACATTCTACGTCATAACGAATTTCTATAGTTTGCACATGCGTCCGGAAATAAGAAAAGCTTACTTCCACCGTTTTTTAAAATCACAACTTGTAGAAGGTTTACATGATTTCTTAAAAAACACGAGTTTTTAGAAAATGTGTTTTATTTCATAAATGGAATCAACAAAGTATGCACATTGTACGTCATAACGACTTTCTATAGTTTGCGCATGCATTTGGAATAAGAAAAGCTTACTTCCACCGTTTTTTAAAATCACGGCTTCTAGATGGTTTACATGATTTTGTAAAAAACACGAGTTTTTTTGAAAATGTGATTTATTTCATAAATGGAATCTACAAAGTATGCACATTCTATGTCATAACGACTTTCTATAGTTTGCGCATGCGTCAAGAAATAAGAAAAGCTTACTTCCCCCGTTTTTTAAAATCACAACTTCTAGAAGGTTTACATAATTTCGTAAAAAACACGAGTTTTTAGAAAATGTGTTTTATTTCATAAATGGAATCAACAAAGTATGCACATTCTACGTCATAACGACTTTCTATAGTTTTGTGCATGCGTTTGGAAATAAGAAAAGCTTACTTCCGTCGTTTTTTAAAATCACAGCTTCTAGAAGGTTTACATGATTTCTTAAAAAACACGAGTTTTTAGAAAATGTGTTTTATTTCATAAATGGAATCAACAAAGTATGCACATTCTACGTCATAACGACTTTCTATAATTTGCGCATGCGTCCGGAAATAAGAAAAGCTTACTTCCCCCGTTTTTTAAAATCACAGCTTCTAGAAGGTTTACATGATTTCGTAAAAAACACGAGTTTTTAGAAGGTTTGTTTTATTTCATAAATGGAATCTACAAAGTATGCACATTCTACGTCATAACGACCTTCTATAGTTTGAGCATGCGTCCGTAAATAAGAAAAGCTTACTTCGCCCGTTTTTTAAAATCACGTCTTCTAGAAGGTTTACATGATTTCGTAAAAAACACGAGTTTTTAGAAAATGTGTTTTATTTCATAAATGGAATCTACAAAGTATGCAAATTATATGTCATAACGAGTTTCTATAGTTTGCGCATGCGTTTGGAAATAAGAAAAGCTTACTTCCCCCGTTTTTTAAAATCACAGCTTCTACAAGGTTTACATGATTTCTTAAAAAACACGAGTTTTTAGAAAATGTGTTTTATTTCATAAATGGAATCAACAAAGTATGCACATTCTACGACATAACGACTTTCTATAGTTTGCGCATTCGTCCGGAAATAAGAAAAGCTTACTTCGCCCGTTTTTTAAAATCACAGCTTCTAGAAGGTTTACATGATTTCGTAAAAAACACGAGTTTTTAGAAAATGTGTTTTATTTCATAAATGGAATCTACAAAGTATGCACATTCTACGTCCTAACGAGATTCTATAGTTTGCGCATAAGTTTGGAAATAAGAAAAGCTTACTTCCCCCGTTTTTTAAAATCACAGCTTCTAGAAGGTTTACATGATTTCGTAAAAAAACACGAGTTTTTAGAAAATGTGTTTTATTTCATAAATGGAATCAACAAAGTATGCAAATTCTACGTCATAATGACTTTCTATAGTTTGCGCATGTGTTTGGAAATAAGAAAAGCTTAGTTCCCCCGCTTTTTAAAATCACAGCTTCTAGAAGGTTTACATGATTTCTTAAAAAACACGAGTTTTTAGAAAATGTGTTTTATTTCATAAATGGAATCAACAAAGTATGCACATTCTACGTCATAAGGAGTTTCTATAGTTTGCGCATGCGTCCGGAAATAAGAAAAGCTTACTTCCAGCATTTTTTAAAATCACAGCTTCTAGAAGGTTTACATGATTTCGTAAAAAACACGAGTTTTTAGAAAATGTGTTTTATTTCATAAATGGAATCTACAAAGTATGCACATTCTACGTCATAACGACTTTCTATAGTTTGCGCATGCGTCCGGAAATAAGAAAAGCTTACTTCCCCCATTTTTTAAAATCACAGCTTCTAGAAGGTTTACATGATTTCATAAAAAACACGAGTTTTTAGAAAATGTGTTTTATTTGATAAATGGAATCAACAAAGTATGCAAATTCTACGTCATAACGAATTTCTATAGTTTGCGCATGCATCCGGAAATAAGAAAAGCTTACTTCCACCATTTTTTAAAATCACAGCTTGTAGAAGGTTTTCATGATTTCGTAAAAAACACGAGTTTTTAGAAAATGTGTTTTATTTCATAAATGGAATCAACAAAGTATGCACATTCTACGTCATAACGACTTTCTATAGTTTTGTGCATGCGTTTGGAAATAAGAAAAGCTTACTTCCGTCGTGTTTTAAAATCACAGCTTCTAGAAGGTTTACATGATTTCTTAAAAAACACGAGTTTTTAGAAAATGTGTTTTATTTCATAAATGGAATCAACAAAGTATGCACATTCTACGTCATAACGACTTTCTATAGTTTGCGCATGCGTCCGGAAATAAGAAAAGCTTACTTCCCCCGTTTTTTAAAATCACAGCTTCTAGAAGGTTTACATGATTTCGTAAAAAACACGAGTTTTTAGAAGGTTTGTTTTATTTCATAAATGGAATCTACAAAGTATGCACATTCTACGTCATAACGACCTTCTATAGTTTGAGCATGTGTCCGTAAATAAGAAAATCTTAGTTCGCCCGTTTTTTAAAATCACGTCTTCTAGAAGGTTTACATGATTTCGTAAAAAACACGAGTTTTTAGAAAATGTGTTTTATTTCATAAATGGAATCTACAAAGTATGCAAATTCTATGTCATAACGAGTTTCTATAGTTTGCGCATGCGTTTGGAAATAAGAAAAGCTTACTTCCCCCATTTTTTAAAATCACAGCTTCTAGAAGGTTTACATGATTTCTTAAAAAACACGAGTTTTTAGAAAATGTGTTTTATTTCATAAATGGAATCAACAAAGTATGCACATTCTACGACATAACGACTTTCAATAGTTTGCGCATTCGTCCGGAAATAAGAAAAGCTTACTTTGCCCGTTTTTTAAAATCATAGCTTCTAGAAGGTTTACCTGATTTCGTAAAAAACACGAGTTTTTAGAAAATGTGTTTTATTTCATAAATGGAATCAACAAAGTATGCACATTCTACGTCATAACGAGTTTCTATAGTTTGCGCATGCGTCCGGAAATAAGAAAAGCTTACTTCCAGTATTTTTTAAAATCACAGCTTCTAGAAGGTTTACATGATTTCGTAAAAAACACGAGTTTTTAGAAAATGTGTTTTATTTCATAAATGGAATCTACAAAGTATGCACATTCTACGTCATAACGACTTTCTATAGTTTGCGCATGCGTCCGGAAATAAGAAAAGCTTACTACCCCCATTTTTTAAAATCACAGCTTCTAGAAGGTTTACATGATTTCATAAAAAACACGAGTTTTTAGAAAATGTGTTTTATTTGATAAATGGAATCAAAAAAGTATGCAAATTCTACGTCATAACGAATTTCTATAGTTTGCGCATGCATCCGGAAATAAGAAAAGCTTACTTCCACCATTTTTTAAAATCACAGCTTGTAGAAGGTTTACATGATTTCGTAAAAAACACGAGTTTTTAGAAAATGTGTTTTATTTCATCAATGGAATCTACAAAGTATGCAAATTCTACGTCATAATGACTTTCTATAGTTTGTGCATGCATCTGGAAATAAGAGAAGCTTACTTCCCCCTTTTTCAAAATCACAGCTTCTAGAAGGTTTACATGATTTCTTAAAAAACACGAGTTTTTAGAAAAAAGTGATTTATTTCATAAATGAAATCAACAAAGTATGCACATTCTACGTGATAACGACTTTCTATAGTTTGCGCATGCGTCCGGAAATAAGAAAAGCTTACTTCCACCGTTTTTTAAAATCACAGCTTCTAGAAGGTTTACATGATTTCTTAAAAAACACGAGTTTTTAGAAAATGTGTTTTATTTCATAAATGGAATCAACAAAGTATGCACATTCTACGTCATAACGACTTTCTATAGTTTGCGTATTCGACCGGAAATAAGAAAAGCTTACTTCCACAGTTTTTTAAAATCACAACTTCTAGAATGTTTACATGATTTCGTAAAAAACACGAGTTTTTAGAAAATGTGTTTTATTTCATAAATGGAATCTACAAAGTACGCACATTCTTCGTCATAACGACTTTCTATAGTTTGCGCATGCGTTTGGAAATAAGAAAAGCTTACTTCCCCCGTTTTTTAAAATCACAGCTTCTAGAAGGTTTACATGATTTGTTAAAAAACACGAGTTTTTAGAAAATGTGTTTTATTTCATAAATGGAATCAACAAAGTATGCACATTCTACGTCATAACGAGTTTCTATAGTTTGCGCATGCGTCCGGAAATAAGAAAAGCTTACTTCCAGCGTTTTTTAAAATCACAGCTTCTAGAAGGTTTACATGATTTCGTAAAAAACACGAGTTTTTAGAAAATGTGTTTTATTTCATAAATGGAATCTACAAAGTATGCACATTCTACGTCATAACGACTTTCTATAGTTTGCGCATGCGTCCGGAAATAAGAAAAGCTTACTTCCCCCATTTTTTAAAATCACAGCTTCTACAAGGTTTACATGATTTCATAAAAAACACGAGTTTTTAGAAAATGTGTTTTATTTGATAAATGGAATCAACAAAGTATGCAAATTCTACGTCATAACGACTTTCTATAGTTTGCGCATGCATCCGGAAATAAGAAAAGCTTACTTTCACCATTTTTTAAAATCACAGCTTGTAGAAGGTTTACATGATTTCGTAAAAAACACGAGTTTTTAGAAAATGTGTTTTATTTCATAAATGGAATCTACAAAGTATGCAAATTCTACGTCATAATGACTTTCTATAGTTTGTGCATGCATCCGGAAATAAGAGAAGCTTACTTCCCCCTTTTTCAAAATCACAGCTTCTAGAAGGTTTACATGATTTCTTAAAAAGCACGAGTTTTTAAAAAAAAGTGTTTTATTTCATAAATGAAATCAACAAAGTATGCACATTCTATGTGATAACGACTTTCTATAGTTTGCGCATGCGTCCAGAAATAAGAAAAGCTTACTTCCACCGTTTTTTAAAATCACAGCTTCTAGAAGGTTTACATGATTTCTTAAAAAACACGAGTTTTTAGAAAATGTGTTTTATTTCATAAATGGAATCAACAAAGTATGCACCTTCTACGTAATAACGACTTTCTATAGTTTGCGCATGCGTTTGGAAATAAGAAAAGCTTACTTCCCACGTTTTTAAAAATCACAGCTTCTAGAAGGTTTACATGATTTCTTAAAAAACACGAGTTTTTAGAAAATGTGTTTTATTTCATAAATGGAATCAACAAAGTATGCACATTCTACGTCATAACGACTTTCTATAGTTTGCGCATGCGTCCGGAAATAAGAAAAGCTTACTTCCACCGTTTTTTAAAATCAGAGCTTCTAGAAGGTTTACATGATTTCTTAAAAAACACTAGTTTTAAGGAAATGTGTTTTATTTCATAAATGGAATCAACAAAGTATGCACATTCTACGTCATAACGAATTTCTATAGTTTGCGCATTCGTCCGGAAATAAGAAAAGCTTACTTCCAGCATTTTTTAAAATCACAGCTTCTAGAAGGTTTACATGATTTCGTAAAAAACACGAGTTTTTAGAAAATGTGTTTAATTTCATAAATGGAATCTACAAAGTATGAACATTCTACGTCATAACGAATTTCTATAGTTTGCGCATGCGTCCGGAAATAAGAAAAGCTTACTTCCCCCATTTTTTAAAATCACAACTTCTAGAAGGTTTACATGATTTCTAAAAAAACACGAGTTTTTAGAAAATGTGTTTTATTTCATAGATGGAATCAACAAAGTATGCACATTCTACGTCATAACGACTTTCTATAGTTTGTGCATGCATCCGGAAATAAGAAAAGCTTACTTCCCCCTTTTTTCAAAATCACAGCTCCTAGAAGGTTTGCATGATTTCGTAAAAAACACGAGTTTTTAGAAAATGTGTTTTATTTCATAAATGGAATCTACAAAGTATGCACATTCTACGTCATAATGACTTTCTATAGTTTGCGCATGCGTCCGGAAATAAGAAAAGCTTACTTCCACCGTTTTTTAAAATCACAGCTTCTACAAGGTTTACATGATTTCTTAAAAAACATTAGTTTTTAGAAAATGTGTTTTATTTCATAAATGGAATCAACAAAGTATGCACATTCTACGTCATAACGACTTTCTATAGTTAGCGCATTCGTCCGGAAAGAAGAAAAGCTTACTTCCAGCGTTTTTTAAAATCACAGCTTCTAGAAGCTTTACATGATTTCGTAAAAAACACAAATTTTTAGAAAATGTGTTTTATTTCATAAATGGAATCTACAAAGTATGCACATTCTACGTCATAACGACTTTCTATAGTTTGTGTATTCGACCAGAAATAAGAAAAGCTTACTTCCACAGTTTTTTAAAATCACAGCTTCTACAATGTTTACATGATTTCGTAAGAAACACAAGTTTTTAGAAAATGTGTTTTATTTCATAAATGGAATCTACATAGTATGCACATTCTTCGTCATACCGACTTTCTATAGTTTGCGCATGCGTTTGGAAATAAGAAAATCTTACTTCCCCTGTTTTTTAAAATCACGGATTCTAGGAGGTTTACATGATTTCTTAAAAAACAAGAGTTTTTAGAAAATGTTTTTTTTTATTTCATAAATGGAATCAACAAAGTATGCACATTCTACGTCATAATGACTTTCTATAGTTTGCACATGCGTCCGGAAATAAGAAAAGCTTACTTCCACCGCTTTTTAAAATCACAGCTTATAGAAGGATTACATGATTTCGTAAAAAACACGAGTGTGTTTTATTTCATAAATGGAATCAACAAAGTATGCACATTCTACGTCATAACGAATTTCTATAGTTTGCGCATGCGTCCTGAAATTAGAAAAGCCTACTTCCACCGTTTTTTAAAATCACAGCTTCTAGAAGGTTTACATGATTTCGTAAAAAACACAAGTTATTAGAAAATGTGTTTTATTTCATAAATGGAATCAACAAAGTATGCAGATTCTACGTCATAACGAATTTCTATAGTTTGCGCATGCGTCCTGAAATAAGAAAAGCTTACTTCCACCGTTTTTTAAAATCACAGCTTCTAGAATGTTTACATGATTTCGTAAAAAACACGAGTTTTTAGAAAATGTGTTTTATTTCATAAATGGAATCATCAAAGTATGCACATTCTATGTCATAACGAATTTCTATAGTTTGCGCATGCGTTTGGAAATAAGAAAAGCTTACTTCCCCCATTTTTTAAAATCACAGCTTCTAGAAGGTTTACATGATTTCGTAAAAAACACGAGTTTTTAGAAAATGTGTTTTATTTCATAAATGGAATCAACAAAGTATGCACATGCTACGTCATAATGGCTTTCTATAGTTTGCTCATGCGTCTGGAAATAAGAAAAGCTTACTTCCCCCGTTTTTTAAAATCATAGCTTCTAGAAGGTTTACATGATTTTTTAAAAAACATGAGTTTTTAGAAAATGTGTTTTATTTCATAAATGAAATCAACAAAGTATGCACATTCTACGTAATAATGACTTTCTATAGTTTCCGCATTCGACCGGAAATAAGAAAAGCTTACTTCCACCGTTTTCTAAAATCACAGCTTCTAGAAGGTTTACATGATTTCGTAAAAAACACGAGTTTTTAGAAAATGTGTTTTATTTCATAAATGGAATCAACAAAGTATGCACATTCTACGTCATAAGGACTTTCTATAGTTTGCGCATGCGTCCGGAAATAAGAAAAGCTTACTTCCACCGTTTTTCAAAATCACAGCTTCTAAAAGGTTTACATGATTTCTTAAAAAACATGAGCTTTTAGAAAATGTGTTTTATTTCATAAATGGAAACAACAAAGTATGCACATTCTACGTCATAACGACTTTCTATAGTTTGCGCATGCGTCCGGAAATAAGAAAAGCTTACTTCCACCGTTTTTTAAAATCACAACTTGTAGAAGGTTTACATGATTTCTTAAAAAACACGAGTTTTTAGAAAATGTGTTTTATTTCATAAATGGAATCAACAAAGTATGCACATTGTACGTCATAACGACTTTCTATAGTTTGCGCATGCATTTGGAATAAGAAAAGCTTACTTCCACCGTTTTTTAAAATCACGGCTTCTAAATGGTTTACATGATTTTGTAAAAAACACGAGTTTTTTTGAAAATGTGATTTATTTCATAAATGGAATCTACAAAGTATGCACATTCTATGTCATAACGACTTTCTATAGTTTGCGCATGCGTCAAGAAATAAGAAAAGCTTGCTTCCCCCGTTTTTTAAAATCACAGCTTCTAGAAGGTTTACATAATTTCGTAAAAAACACGAGTTTTTAGAAAATGTGTTTTATTTCATAAATGGAATCAACAAAGTATGCACATTCTACGTCATAATGACTTTCTATAGTTTTGTGCATGCGTTTGGAAATAAGAAAAGCTTACTTCCGTCGTGTTTTAAAATCACAGCTTCTAGAAGGTTTACATGATTTCTTAAAAAACACGAGTTTTTAGAAAATGTGTTTTATTTCATAAATGGAATAAACAAAGTATGCACATTCTACGTCATAACGACTTTCTATAGTTTGCGCATGCGTCCGGAAATAAGAAAAGCTTACTTCCCCCGTTTTTTAAAATCACAGCTTCTAGAAGGTTTACATGATTTCGTAAAAAACACGAGTTTTTAGAAGGTTTGTTTTATTTCATAAATGGAATCTACAAAGTATGCACATTCTACGTCATAACGACCTTCTATAGTTTTAGCATGCGTCCGTAAATAAGAAAAGCTTACTTCGCCCGTTTTTTAAAATCACGTCTTCTAGAAGGTTTACATGATTTCGTAAAAAACACGAGTTTTTAGAAAATGTGTTTTATTTCATAAATGGAATCTACAAAGTATGCAAATTCTATGTCATAACGAGTTTCTATAGTTTGCGCATGCGTTTGGAAATAAGAAAAGCTTACTTCCCCCGTTTTTTAAAATCACAGCTTCTAGAAGGTTTACATGATTTCTTAAAAAACACGAGTTTTTAGAAAATGTGTTTTATTTCATAAATGGAATCAACAAAGTATGCACATTCTACGACATAACGACTTTCTATAGTTTGCGCATTCGTCCGGAAATAAGAAAAGCTTACTTTGCCCGTTTTTTAAAATCACAGCTTCTAGAAGGTTTACCTGATTTCGTAAAAAACACGAGTTTTTAGAAAATGTGTTTTATTTCATAAATGGAATCAACAAAGTATGCACATTCTACATCATAACGAGTTTCTATAGTTTGCGCATGCGTCCGGAAATAAGAAAAGCTTACTTCCAGCATTTTTTAAAATCACAGCTTCTAGAAGGTTTACATGATTTCGTAAAAAACACGAGTTTTTAGAAAATGTGTTTTATTTCATAAATGGAATCTACAAAGTATGCACATTCTACGTCATAACGACTTTCTATAGTTTGCGCATGCGTCCGGAAATAAGAAAAGCTTACTTCCCCCATTTTTTAAAATCACAGCTTCTAGAAGGTTTACATGATTTCATAAAAAACACGAGTTTTTAGAAAATGTGTTTTATTTGATAAATGGAATCAACAAAGTATGCAAATTCTACGTCATAACGAATTTCTATAGTTTGCGCATGCATCCGGAAATAAGAAAAGCTTACTTCCACCATTTTTTAAAATCACAGCTTGTAGAAGGTTTACATGATTTCGTAAAAAACACGAGTTTTTAGAAAATGTGTTTTATTTCATCAATGGAATCTACAAAGTATGCAAATTCTACGTCATAATGACTTTCTATAGTTTGTTCATGCATCCGGAAATAAGAGAAGCTTACTTCCCCCTTTTTCAAAATCACAGCTTCTAGAAGGTTTACATGATTTCTTAAAAAACACGAGTTTTTAGAAAAAAGTGATTTATTTCATAAATGAAATCAACAAAGTATGCACATTCTACGTGATAACGACTTTCTATAGTTTGCGCATGCGTCCGGAAATAAGAAAAGCTTACTTCCACCGTTTTTTAAAATCACAGCTTCTAGAAGGTTTACATGATTTCTTAAAAAACACGAGTTTTTAGAAAATGTGTTTTATTTCATAAATGGAATCAACAAAGTATGCACATTCTACGTCATAACGACTTTCTATAGTTTGCGTATTCGACCGGAAATAAGAAAAGCTTACTTCCACAGTTTTTTAAAATCACAACTTCTAGAATGTTTACATGATTTCGTAAAAAACACGAGTTTTTAGAAAATGTGTTTTATTTCATAAATGGAATCTACAAAGTACGCATATTCTTCGTCATAACGACTTTCTATAGTTTGCGCATGCGTTTGGAAATAAGAAAAGCTTACTTCCCCCGTTTTTTAAAATCACAGCTTCTAGAAGGTTTACATGATTTGTTAAAAAACACGAGTTTTTAGAAAATATGTTTTATTTCATAAATGGAATCAACAAAGTATGCACATTCTACGTCATAACGAGTTTCTATAGTTTGCGCATGCGTCCGGAAATAAGAAAAGCTTACTTCCAGCGTTTTTTAAAATCACAGCTTCTAGAAGGTTTACATGATTTCGTAAAAAACACGAGTTTTTAGAAAATGTGTTTTATTTCATAAATGGAATCTACAAAGTATGCACATTCTACGTCATAACGACTTTCTATAGTTTGCGCATGCGTCCGGAAATAAGAAAAGCTTACTTCCCCCATTTTTTAAAATCACAGCTTCTACAAGGTTTACATGATTTCATAAAAAACACGAGTTTTTAGAAAATGTGTTTTATTTGATAAATGGAATCAACAAAGTATGCAAATTCTACGTCATAACGACTTTCTATAGTTTGCGCATGCATCCGGAAATAAGAAAACCTTACTTTCACCATGTTTTAAAATCACAGCTTGTAGAAGGTTTACATGATTTCGTAAAAAACACGAGTTTTTAGAAAATGTGTTTTATTTCATAAATGGAATCTACAAAGTATGCAAATTCTACGTCATAATGACTTTCTATAGTTTGTGCATGCATCCGGAAATAAGAGATGCTTACTTCCCCCTTTTTCAAAATCACAGCTTCTAGAAGGTTTACATGATTTCTTAAAAAGCACGAGTTTTTAGAAAAAAGTGTTTTATTTCATAAATGAAATCAACAAAGTATGCACATTCTATGTGATAACGACTTTCTATAGTTTGCGCATGCGTCCGGAAATAAGAAAAGCTTACTTCCACCGTTTTTTAAAATCACAGCTTCTAGAAGGTTTACATGATTTCTTAAAAAACACGAGTTTTTAGAAAATGTGTTTTATTTCATAAATGGAATCAACAAAGTATGCACATTCTACATCATAACGACTTTCTATAGTTTGCGTATTCGACCGGAAATAAGAAAAGCTTACTTCCACAGTTTTTTAAAATCACAGCTTCTAGAATGTTTACATGATTTCGTAAAAAGCACGAGTTTTTAGAAAATGTGTTTTATTTCATAAATGGAATCTACAAAGTACGCACATTCTTCGTCATAACGACTTTCTATAGTTTGCGCATGCGTTTGGAAATAAGAAAAGCTTACTTCCCCCGTTTTTTAAAATCACAGCTTCTAGAAGGTTTACATGATTTCTTAAAAAACACGAGTTTTTAGAAAATATGTTTTATTTCATAATTGGAATCAACAAAGTATGCACATTCTACGTCATAATGACTTTCTATAGTTTGCGCATGCGTCCGGAAATAAGAAAAGCTTACTTCCAATGTTTTGTAAAATCACAGCTTCTAGGAGGTTTACATGATTTCAGAAAAAAACACGAGTTTTTTGAAAATGTGTTTTATTTCATAAATGGAATCTACAAAGTATGCACATTCTACGTCATAATGACTTTCTATAGTTTGCGCATGCGTCTGGAAATAAGAAAATCTTACTTCCACCGTTTTTTAAAATCACAGCTTCTAGAAGATTTACGTGATCTCGTAAAAAACACGAATTTTTAGAAAATGTGTTTTATTTCATAAATGGAATCTACAAAGTATGCACATTCTACGTCATAACGACTTTCTATAGTTTTCGCATTCGTCCGGAAATAAGAATAGCTTACTTCCCCCGTTTTTTAAAATCACAGCTTCTAGAAGGTTTACATGATTTCTTAAAAACCACGAGTTTTTAGAAAATGTGTTTTATTTCATAAATGGAATCAACAAAGTATGCACATTCTACGTAATAACGACTTTCTATAGTTTGCGCATGCGTTTGGAAATAAGAAAAGCTTACTTCCCACGTTTTTTAAAATCACAGCTTCTAGAAGGTTTACATGATTTCTTAAAAAACACGAGTTTTTAGAAAATGTGTTTTATTTCATAAATGGAATCAACAAAGTATGCACATTCTACGTCATAACGACTTTCTATAGTTTGCGCATGCGTCCGGAAATAAGAAAAGCTTACTTCCACCATTTTTTAAAATCAGAGCTTCTAGAAGGTTTACATGATTTCTTAAAAAACACTAGTTTTAAGGAAATGTGTTTTATTTCATAAATGGAATCAACAAAGTATGCACATTCTACGTCATAACGAATTTCTATAGTTTGCGCATTCGTCCGGAAATAAGAAAAGCTTACTTCCAGCATTTTTTAAAATCACAGCTTCTAGAAGGTTTACATGATTTCGTAAAAAACACGAGTTTTTAGAAAATGTGTTTAATTTCATAAATGGAATCTACAAAGTATGAACATTCTACGTCATAACGAATTTCTATAGTTTGCGCATGCGTCCGGAAATAAGAAAAGCTTACTTCCCCCATTTTTTAAAATCACAACTTCTAGAAGGTTTACATGATTTCTTAAAAAACACGAGTTTTTAGAAAATGTGTTTTATTTCATAAATGGAATCAACAAAGTATGCACATTCTACGTCATAACGACTTTCTATAGTTTGTGCATGCGTCCGGAAATAAGAAAAGCTTACTTCCACCATTTTTTAAAATCACAGCCTGTAGAAGGTTTAGATGATTTCGTAAAAAACACGAGTTTTTAGAAAATGTGTTTTATTTCATAAATGGAATCTACAAAGTATGCAAATTCTACGTCATAACGACTTTCTATAGTTTGTGCATGCATCCGGAAATAAGAAAAGCTTACTTCCCCCTTTTTTCAAAATCACAGCTCCTAGAAGGTTTGCATGATTTCGTAAAAAACACGAGTTTTTAGAAAATGTGTTTTATTTCATAAATGGAATCTACAAAGTATGCACATTCTACGTCATAATGACTTTCTATAGTTTGCGCATGCGTCCGGTAATAAGAAAAGCTTACTTCCACCGTTTTTTAAAATCACAGCTTCTACAAGGTTTACATGATTTCTTAAAAAACATTAGTTTTTAGAAAATGTGTTTTATTTCATAAATGGAATCAACAAAGTATGCACATTCTACGTCATAACGACTTTCTATAGTTTGCGCATTCGTCCGGAAAGAAGAAAAGCTTACTTCTAGCGTTTTTTAAAATCACAGCTTCTAGAAGCTTTACATGATTTCGTAAAAAACACAAGTTTTTAGAAAATGTGTTTTATTTCATAAATGGAATCTACAAAGTATGCACATTCTACGTCATAACGACTTTCTATAGTTTGTGTATTCGACCAGAAATAAGAAAAGCTTACTTCCACAGTTTTTTAAAATCACAGCTTCTACAATGTTTACATGATTTCGTAAGAAACACAAGTTTTTAGAAAATGTGTTTTATTTCATAAATGGAATCTACATAGTATGCACATTCTTCGTCATAACGACTTTCTATAGTTTGCGCATGCGTTTGGAAATAAGAAAATCTTACTTCCCCTGTTTTTTAAAATCACAGCTTATAGAAGGTTTACATGATTTCGTAAAAAACACGAGTGTGTTTTATTTCATAAATGGAATCAACAAAGTATGCACATTCTACGTCATAACGAATTTCTATAGTTTGCGCATGCGTCCTGAAATTAGAAAAGCCTACTTCCACCGTTTTTTAAAATCACAGCTTCTAGAAGGTTTACATGATCTCGTAAAAAACACAAGTTATTAGAAAATGTGTTTTATTTCATAAATGGAATCAACAAAGTATGCACATTCTACGTCATAACGAATTTCTATAGTTTGCGCATGCGTCCTGAAATAAGAAAAGCTTACTTCCACCGTTTTTTAAAATCACAGCTTCTAGAATGTTTACATGATTTCGTAAAAAACACGAGTTTTTAGAAAATGTATTTTATTTCATAAATGGAATCTACAAAGTATGCACATTCTATGTCATAACGAATTTCTATAGTTTGCGCATGCGTTTGGAAATAAGAAAAGCTTACTTCCCCCGTTTTTTAAAATCACAGCTTCTAGAAGGTTTACATGATTTCTTAAAAAACACGAGTTTTTAGGAAATGTGTTTTATTTCATAAATGGAATCAACAAAGTATGCACATTCTATGTCATAGCGACTTTCTATATTTTGCGCATTTGTCCGCAAATAAGAAAAGCTTACTTCGACTGTTTTTTAAAATCACAGCTTCTAGAAGGTTTACATGATTTCGTAAAAAACACGAGTTTTTAGAAAATGTGTTTTATTTCATAAATGGAATCAACAAAGTATGCACATGCTACGTCATAATGGCTTTCTATAGGTTGCTCATGCGTCTGGAAATAAGAAAAGCTTACTTCCCCCATTTTTTAAAATCACAGCTTCTAGAAGGTTTACATAATTTTTTAAAAAACATGAGTTTTTAGAAAATATGTTTTATTTCATAAATGAAATCAACAAAGTATGCACATTCTACGTAATAACGACTTTCTATAGTTTCCGCATTCGACCGGAAATAAGAAAAGCTTACTTCCACCGTTTTCTAAAATCACAGCTTCTAGAAGGTTTACATGATTTCGTAAAAAACACGAGTTTTTAGAAAATGTGTTTTATTTCATAAATGGAATCAACAAAGTATGCACATTCTACGTCATAAGGACTTTCTATAGTTTGCGCATGCGTCCGGAAATAAGAAAAGCTTACTTCCACCGTTTTTCAAAATCACAGCTTCTAAAAGGTTTACATGATTTCTTAAAAAACATGAGCTTTTAGAAAATGTGTTTTATTTCATAAATGAAAACAACAAAGTATGCACATTCTACGTCATAACGACTTTCTATAGTTTGCGCATGCGTCCGGAAATAAGAAAAGCTTACTTCCACCGTTTTTTAAAATCACAACTTGTAGAAGGTTTACATGATTTCTTAAAAAACACGAGTTTTTAGAAAATGTGTTTTATTTCATAAATGGAATCAACAAAGTATGCACATTGTACGTCATAACGACTTTCTATAGTTTGCGCATGCATTTGGAATAAGAAAAGCTTACTTCCACGGTTTTTTAAAATCACGGCTTCTAGATGGTTTACATGATTTCGTAAAAAACACGAGTTTTTTTGAAAATGTGATTTATTTCATAAATGGAATCTACAAAGTATGCACATTCTATGTCATAACGACTTTCTATAGTTTGCGCATGCGTCAAGAAATAAGAAAAGCTTACTTCCCCCGTTTTTTAAAATCACAGCTTCTAGAAGGTTTACATGATTTTTTAAAAAACACGAGTTTTTAGAAAATGTGTTTTATTTCATAAATGGAATCAACAAAGTATGCACATTCTACGTCATAACGACTTTCTATAGTTTTGTGCATGCGTTTGGAAATAAGAAAAGCTTACTTCCGTCGTTTTTTAAAATCACAGCTTCTAGAAGGTTTACATGATTTCTTAAAAAACACGAGTTTTTAGAAAATGTGTTTTATTTCATAAATGGAATCAACAATGTATGCACATTCTACGTCATAACGACTTTCTATAGTTTGCGCATGCGTCCGGAAATAAGAAAAGCTTACTTCCCCCGTTTTTTAAAATCACAGCTTCTAGAAGGTTTACATGATTTCGTAAAAAACACGAGTTTTTAGAAGGTTTGTTTTATTTCATAAATGGAATCTACAAAGTATGCACATTCTACGTCATAACGACCTTCTATAGTTTGAGCATGCGTCCGTAAATAAGAAAAGCTTACTTCGCCCGTTTTTTAAAATCACGTCTTCTAGAAGGTTTACATGATTTCGTAAAAAACACGAGTTTTTAGAAAATGTGTTTTATTTCATAAATGGAATCTAAAAAGTATGCAAATTCTATGTCATAACGAGTTTCTATAGTTTGCGCATGCGTTTGGAAATAAGAAAAGCTTACTTCCCCCGTTTTTTAAAATCACAGCTTCTAGAAGGTTTACATGATTTCTTAAAAAACACGAGTTTTTAGAAAATGTGTTTTATTTCATAAATGGAATCAACAAAGTATGCACATTCTACGACATAACGACTTTCTATAGTTTGCGCATTCGTCCGGAAATAAGAAAAGCTTACTTCGCCCGTTTTTTAAAATCACAGCTTCTAGAAGGTTTACATGATTTCGTAAAAAACACGAGTTTTTAGAAAATGTGTTTTATTTCATAAATGGAATCTACAAAGTATGCACATTCTACGTCATAACGAGTTTCTATAGTTTGCGCATAAGTTTGGAAATAAGAAAAGCTTACTTCCCCCGTTTTTTAAAATCACTGCTTCTAGAAGGTTTACATGATTTCGTAAAAAACACGAGTTTTTAGAAAATGTGTTTTATTTCATAAATGGAATCTACAAAGTATGCACATTCTACGTCATAATGACTTTCTATAGTTTGTGCATGCTTCCGGAAATAAGAAAAGCTTACTTCCCCCATTTTTTAAAATCACAGCTTCTAGAAGGTTTAAATGATTTCATAAAAAACACGAGTTTTTAGAAAATGTGTTTTATTTGATAAATGGAATCAACAAAGTATGAAAATTCTACGTCATAACGACTTTCTATAGTTTGCGCATGCGTCCGGAAATAAGAAAAGCTTACTTCCACCATTTTTTAAAATCACAGCTTCTAGAAGGTTTACATGATTTCGTAAAAAACACGAGTTTTTAGAAAATGTGTTTTATTTCATAAATGGAATCTACAAAGTATGCACATTCTACGTCATAACGACTTTCTATAGTTTGCGCATGCGTCCGGAAATAAGAAAAGCCTACTTCCACCGTTTTTTAAAATCACAGCTTCTAGACGGTTTACATGATTTCTTAAAAAACACCAGTTTTTAGAAAATGTGTTTTATTTCATAAATGGAATCAACAAAGTATGCACATTCTACGTCATAACGACTTTCTATAGTTTGCGCATGCATCCAGAAATAAGAAAAGCTTACTTCCACCATTTTTTAAAGTCACAACTTCTAGAAGGTTTACATGATTTCATAAAAAACAGGAGTTTTTAGAAAATGTGTTTTATTTCATAAATGGAATCAACAAAGTATGCACATTCTACGTCATAACGACTTTCTATAGTTTGCGCATGCGTCCAAAAATAAGAAAAGCTTACTCCCCCCGTTTTTTAAAATCACAGCTTCTAGAAGGTTTACATGATTTTGTAAAAAAAAAGAGTTTTTAGAAAATGTGTTTTATTTCATAAATGGAATCTACAAAGTATGCACATTCTACGTCATAACGACTTTCTATAGTTTGTGCATGCTTCCGGAAATAAGAAAAGCTTACTTCCCCCATTTTTTAAAATCACAGCTTCTAGAAGGTTTAAATGATTTCATAAAAAACACGAGTTTTTAGAAAATGTGTTTTATTTGATAAATGGAATCAACAAAGTATGCAAATTCTACGTCATAACGACTTTCTATAGTTTGCGCATGCGTCCGGAAATAAGAAAAGCTTACTTCCACCATTTTTTAAAATCACAGCTTCTAGAAGGTTTACATGATTTCTTAAAAAACACGAGTTTTTAGCAAAAAGGGTTTTATTTCATAAATGAAATCAACAAAGTATGCACATTCTATGTCATAACGACTTTCTATAGTTTGCGCATGCGTCCGGAAATAAGAAAAGCCTACTTCCACCGTTTTTTAAAATCACAGCTTCTAGACGGTTTACATGATTTCTTAAAAAACACCAGTTTTTAGAAAATGTGTTTTATTTCATAAATGGAATCAACAAAGTATGCACATTCTACGTCATAACGACTTTCTATAGTTTGCGTATTCGACCGGAAATAAGAAAAGCTTACTTCCACAGTTTTTTAAAATCACAGCTTCTAGAATGTTTACATGATTTCGTAAAAAACACGAGTTTTTAGAAAATGTGTTTTATTTCATAAATGGAATCTACAAAGTACGCACATTCTTCGTCATAACGACTTTCTATAGTTTGCGCATGCGTTTGGAAATAAGAAAAGCTTACTTCTCCCGTTTTTTAAAATCACAGCTTCTAGAAGGTTTACATGATTTGTTAAAAAACACGAGTTTTTAGAAAATATGTTTTATTTCATAAATGGAATCAACAAAGTATGCACATTCTACGTCATAATGACTTTCTATAGTTTGCGCATGCGTTTGGAAATAAGAAAATCTTACTTCCACCGTTTTTTAAAATCACAGCTTCTAGAAGGTTTACATGATCTCGTAAAAAACACGAATTTTTAGAAAATGTGTTTTATTTCGTAAATGGAATCTACAAAGTATGCACATTCTACGTCATAACGACTTTCTATAGTTTTCGCATTCGTCCGGAAATAAGAATAGCTTACTTCCCCCGTTTTTTAAAATCACAGCTTCTAGAAGGTTTACATGATTTCTTAAAAAACACGAGTTTTTAGAAAATGTGTTTTATTTCATAAATGGAATCAAAAAAGTATGCACTTTCTACGTAATAACGACTTTCTATAGTTTGCGCATGCGTTTGGAAATAAGAAAAGCATACTTCCCACGTTTTTTAAAATCACAGCTTCTAGAAGGTTTACATGATTTCTTAAAAAACACGAGTTTTTAGAAAATGTGTTTTATTTCATAAATGGAATCAACAAAGTATGCACATTCTACGTCATAACGAATTTCTATAGTTTGCGCATGCGTCCGGAAATAAGAAAAGCTTACTTCCACCGTTTTTTAAAATCAGAGCTTCTAGGAGGTTTACATGATTTCTTAAAAAACACTAGTTTTAAGGAAATGTGTTTTATTTCATAAATGGAATCAACAAAGTATGCACATTCTACGTCATAACGACTTTCTATAGTTTGCGCATTCGTCCGGAAATAAGAAAAGCTTACTTCCAGCGTTTTTTAAAATCACAGCTTCTAGAAGGTTTACATGATTTCGTAAAAAACACGAGTTTTTAGAAAATGTGTTTTATTCCATAAATGGAATCTACAAAGTATGAACGTTCTACGTCATAACGACTTTCTATAGTTTGCGCATGCGTCCGGAAATAAGAAAAGCTTACTTCCCCATTTTTTAAAATCACAGCTTCTAGAAGGTTTACATGATTTCTTAAAAAACATGAGTTTTTAGAAAATGTGTTTTATTTCATAAATGGAATCAACAAAGTATGCACATTCTACGTCATAACGACTTTCTATAGTTTGTGCATGCGTCCGAAAATAAGAAAAGCTTACTTCCACCATTTTTTAAAATCACAGCCTGTAGAAGGTTTAGATGATTTCGTAAAAAACATGAGTTTTTAGAAAATTTGTTTTATTTCATAAATGGAATCAGCAAAGTATGCACATTCTACGTCATAACAACTTTCTATAGTTTGTGCATGCATCCGGAAATAAGAAAAGCTTACTTCCCCCTTTTTTCAAAATCACAGCTTCTAGAAGGTTTGCATGATTTCATAAAAAACACGAGTTTTTAGAAAATGTGTTTTATTTCATAAATGGAATCTACAAAGTATGCACATTCTACGTCATAACGACTTTCTATAGTTTGCGCATGCGTCCGGAAATAAGAAAAGCTTACTTCCACCGTTTTTTAAAATCACAGCTTCTACAAGGTTTACATGATTTCTTAAAAAAACTAGTTTTTAGAAAATGTGTTTTATTTCATAAATGGAATCAACAAAGTATGCACATTCTACGTCATAACGACTTTCTATAGTTTGCGCATTCGTCCGGAAATAAGAAAAGCTTACTTCTAGCGTTTTTTAAAATCACAGCTTCTAGAAGCTTTACATGATTTCGTAAAAAACACGAGTTTTTCGAAAATGTGTTTTATTTCAAAAATGGAATCTACAAAGTATGCACATTCTACGTCATAACGACTTTCTATAGTTTGTGTATTCGACCAGAAATAAGAAAAGCTTACTTCCACAGTTTTTTAAAATCACAGCTTCTACAATGTTTACATGATTTCGTAAAAAACACGAGTTTTTAGAAAATGTGTTTTTTTTCATAAATGGAATCTACATAGTATGCACATTCTTCGTCATAACGACTTTCTATAGTTTGCGCATGGGTTTGGAAATAAGAAAAGCTTACTTCCCCCGTTTTTTAAAATCACGGATTCTAGAAGGTTTACATGATTTCTTAAAAAACACGAGTTTTTAGAAAATGTTTTTTTTTATTTCATAAATGGAATCAACAAAGTATGCACATTCTACGTCATAACGACTTTCTATAGTTTGTACATGCGTCTGGAAATAAGAAAAGCTTACTTCCACCGTTTTTTAAAATCACAGCTTATAGAAGGTTTACATGATTTCGTAAAAAACACGAGTTTTTAGAAAATGTGTTTTATTTCATAAATGGAATCTACAAAGTATGCAAATTCTACATCATAACGACTTTCTATAGTTTTCCCATGCGTCCGGAAATAAGAAAAGCTTACTTGCCCCGTTTTTTAAAATCACAGCTTCTAGAAGGTTTACACGATTTCGTAAAAAACACGAGTTTTTAGAAAATGTGTTTTATTTAAAAAAATGGAATCTACAAAGTATGCACATTCTACGTCATAACGACTTTGTATAGTTTGCGCATGCGTCCTGAAATAAGAAAAGCTTACTTCCACCGTTTTTTAAAATCACAGCTTCTAGAAGGTTTACATGATTTCGTAAAAAATACGAGTTTTTAGAAAATGTATTTTATTTCATAAATGGAATCTACAAAGTATGCACATTCTATGTCATAACGAATTTGTATAGTTTGCGCATGCGTTTGGAAATAAGAAAAGCTTACTTCCCCCGTTTTTTAAAATCACAGCTTCTAGAAGGTTTACATGATTTCTTAAAAAACACGAGTTTTTAGAAAATGTGTTTTATTTCATAACTGGAATCAGAAAGTATGCCCATTCTTTGTCATAACGACTTTCTATAGTTTGCGCATTCTTCCGGAAATAAGAAAAGCTTACTTCCACCGTTTTTTAAAATCACAGCTTCTAGAAGGTTTACATGATTTCGGAAAAAACACGAGTTTTTAGAAAATGTGTTTTATTTCATAAATGGAATCTACAAAGTATGCACATTCTATGTCATAACAACTTTCTATAGTTTGCGCATGCGTCCGGAAATAAGAAAAGCTTACTTCCCCCATTTTTTGAAATCACAGCTTCTAGAAGGTTTACATGATTTCGTAAAAAACACGAGTTTTTAGAAAATGTGTTTTATTTCATCAATTGAATCTACAAAGTATGCACATTCTACGTCATAACTACTTTCTATAGTTTGCGCATGAGTCTGGAAATAAGAAAAGCTTACTTCCACCGTTTTTTAAAATCACAGCTTCTAGAAGGTTTACATGATTTCGTAAAAAACACGAGTTTTTAGAAAATGTGTTTTATTTCATAAATGGAATCTACAAAGTATGCAAATTCTACATCATAACGACTTTCTATAGTTTTCCCATGCGTCCGGAAATAAGAAAAGCTTACTTGCCCCGTTTTTTAAAATCACAGCTTCTAGACGTTTTACACGATTTCGTAAAAAACACGAGTTTTTAGAAAATGTGTTTTATTTCAAAAAATGGAATCTACAATGTATGCACATTCTACGTCATAACGACTTTGTATAGTTTGCACATGCGTCCGGAAATAAGAAAAGCTAACTTCCCCCGTTTTTTAAAATCAAAGCTTCTAGAAGGTTTACATGATTTCTTAAAAAACAAGAGTTTTTAGAAAATGTGTTTTATTTCATAAATGGAATCAACAAAGTATGCATCTTCTACGTCATAACGACTTTCTATATTTTGCACATGCATTTGGAAATAAGAAAAGCTTACTTCCCGCATTTTTTAAAATCACAGCTTCTAGAAGGTTTACATGATTTCTTAAAAAACACGAGTTTTTAGAAACTATGTTTTATTTCATAAATGGAATCAACAAAGTATGCACATTCTACGTTATATCGACTTTCTATAGTTTGCGCATGCGTCCGGAAATAAGAAAAGCTTACTTCCACTGTTTTTTAAAATCACAGCTTCTAGAAGGTTTACATGATTTCGTAAAAAACACGAGTTTTTAGAAAATGTGTTTTATTTCATAAATGGAATCTACAAAGTATGCACATTCTACGTCATAACGACTTTCTATAGTTTGCGCATGCGTCCCGAAATAAGAAAAGCTTACTTCCCCCTTTTTTTAAAATCACAGCTTCTAGAAGGTTTACATGATTTCTTAAAAAACACGAGTTTTTAGAAAATGTGTTTTATTTCATAAATAGAATCAACAAAGTATGCACATTCTATGTCATAACGACTTTCTATAGTTTGCGCATGCGTCCGGAAATAAGAAAAGCTTACTTCCACCATTTTTTAAAATCACGGATTCTAGAAGGTTTACATGATTTCGTAAAAAACACGAGTTATTAGAAAATGTGTTTTATTTCATAAATGGAATCAACAAAGTATGCACATTCTACGTCATAACGATTTTCTATAGTTTGTGCATTTGTCCGGAAATAAGAAAAGCTTACCTCCCCCGTTTTTTAAAATCACAGATTCTAGAAGTTTTGCATGATTTCTTAAAAAACACGAGTTTTTAGAAAATGTGTTTTATTAAATAAATGGAATCAACAAAGTATGCACATTCTAATTCATAACGACTTTCTATAGTTTGCGCATGTGTTTGGAAATAAGAAAAGCTTACTTCCCCCGTTTTTTAAAATCACAGCTTCTAGAAGTTTTACATGATTTCTTAAAAAACACGAGTTTTTAGAAAATGTGTTTTATTTCATAAATGGAATCAACAAAGTATGCACATTCTACGTCATAACGAATTTATATAGTTTGCGCATGCGTTTGGAAATAAGAAAAGCTTACTTCCACCGTTTTTTAAAATCACAGCTTCTAGAAGTTTTACATGATTTCTGAAAAAACACGAGTTTTTAGAAAATGTGTTTTATTTCATAAATGGAATCAACAAAGTATGCACATTCTACGTCATAACGAATTTATATAGTTTGCGCATGCGTTTGGAAATAAGAAAAGCTTACTTCCCCCGTTTTTTAAAATCACAGCTTCTAGAAGTTTTACATGATTTCTTAAAAAACACGAGTTTTTAGAAAATGTGTTTTATTTCATAAATGGAATCAACAAAGTGTGCACATTCTACATCATAACGACTTTCTATAGTTTGCGCATGCGTCTGGAAATAAGAAAAGCTTACTTCCCCCGTTTTTTAAAATCACGGCTTCTAGAAGGTTTACATGATTTCTGAAAAAACACGAGTTTTTAGAAAATGTGTTTTATTTCATAAATGGAATCAACAAAGTATGCACATTCTACGTCATAACGAATTTATATAGTTTGCGCATGCGTTTGGAAATAAGAAAAGCTTACTTCCCCCGTTTTTTAAAATCACAGCTTCTAGAAGGTTTACTTGATTTCTTAAAAAACACGATTTTTTAGAAAATGTGTTTTATTTCATCAAATAGAATCAACAAAGTATGCACATTCTATGACATAATGACTTTCTATAGTTTGCGCATGCATCCGGAAATAAGAAAAGCTTACTTCCACCATTTTTTAAAATCACGGATTCTAGAAGGTTTACATGATTTCTTAAAAAACACGAGTTTTTAGAGATTGCGTTTTATTTGATAAATGGAATAAACAAAGTATGCACATTCTGGTCATAACGACTTTCTATAGTTTGCGCATGCGTTTGGAAATAAGAAAAGCTTACTTCCCCCGTTTTTTAAAATCACAGCTTCTAGAAGGTTTACATGATTTCTTAAAAAACACGAGTTTTTAGAAAATGTGTTTTATTTCATAAATGGAATGAACAAAGTATGCACATTCTACTTCATAACGACTTTCTATAGTTTGCGCATGCGTTTGGAAATAAGAAAAGCTTACTTCCCCCGTTTTTTAAAATCACAGCTTCTAGAAGGTTTACATGATTTCTTAGAAAACACGAGTTTTTAGAAAATGTGTTTTATTTCATAAATGGAATAAACAAAGTATGCACATTCTATGTCATAACGACTTTCTATAGTTTGCGCATTCGTCCGGAAATAAGAAAAGCTTACTTCCACCGATTCTTAAAATCACAGCTTCTAGAAGATTTACATGATTTCTTAAAAAACACGAGTTTTAAGAAAATGTGTTTTATTTCATAAATGGAATCAACAAAGTATGCACATTCTAAGTCATAACGACTTTCTATAGTTTGCGCATTCATCCGGAAATAAGAAAAGCTTACTTCCACCGTTTTTTAAAATCACAGCTTCTAGAAGGTTTACATGATTTCGTAAAAAACACGAGTTTTTAGAAAATGTGTTTTATTTCATCAATGGAATCTACAAAGTATGAACATTGTACGTCATAACGACTTTCTATAGTTTGCGCATGCGTTTGGAAATAAGAAAATCTTACTTCCCCCGTTTTTTAAAATCACAGCTTCTAGAAGGTTTACATGATTTCTTAAAAAACACGAGTTTTTAGAAACTGTGTTTTATTCCATAAATGGAATCAACAAAGTATGCACATTCTACGTCATAACGACTTTTTATAGTTTGCGCATGCATCCGGAAATAACAAAAGCTTACTTCCACCGTTTTTTAAAATGATAGCTTCTAGAAGGTTTACACGATTTCTTAAAATACACGAGTTTTTCGAAAATGTGTTTTATTTCATCAATGGAATTAACAAAGTATGCACATTCTTCGTCATAACAAATTTCTATAGTTTGCGCATTCGTCCGGAAATACGAAAAGCTTACTTCCACCGTTTTTTAAAATCACAGCTTCTAGAAGGTTTACATGATTTCGTAAAAAACACGAGTTTTTAGAAAATGTGTTTTATTTCATAAATGGAATCTACAAAGTATGCACATTCTACGTCATAACGACTTCCTATAGTTTGCGCATTCGTCCGGAAATAAGAAAAGCTTACTTCCACCGTTTTTTAAAATCACAGCTTCTAGAAGGCTTACATGATTTCGTAAAAAACACAAGTTTTAGAAAATGTGTTTTATTTCATAAATGGAATCTACAAAGTATGCACATTCTACATCATAACGATTTTATATAGTTTGCGCATGCGTCCGGAAATAAGAAAAGCTTACTTCCCCCGTTTTTTAAAATCACAGCTTCTAGAAGGTTTACATGATTTCTTTAAAAACACGAATTTTTAGAAAATGTGTTTTATTTCATAAATGGAATCAACAAAGTATGCACACTCTACGTCATAACGGCTTTCTATAGATTGCGCATGCTTTTGGAAATAATAAAATCTTACTTCCCCCATTTTTTAAAATCACAGCTTCTAGAAGTTTTACATGATTTCGTAAAAAACACGAGTTTTTAGAAAATGTGTTTTATTTCATAAATGGAATCAACAAAGTATGCACATTCTACGTCATAACGACTTTCTATAGTTTGCGCATGCGTCCGGAAATAAGAAAAGCTTACTTCCCCCGTTTTTTAAAATCACAGCTTCTAAAAGGTTTACATGATTTCGTAAAAAACACGAGTTTTTAGAAAATGGGTTTTATTTCATAAATGGAATCTAGAAAGTATGCACATTCTACGTCATAACGACTTTCTATAGTTTGCACACTCGTCCAGAAATAAGAAAAGCTTACTTCCACCGTTTTTTAAAATCACAGCTTCTAGAAGGTTTACATGATTTGTTAAAAAACACGAGTTTTTAGAAAATGTGTTTTATTTCATAAATGGAATCAACAAAGTATGCACATTATACGTCATAACGAGTTTCTATAGTTTGCGCATGCGTCCGGAAATAAGAAAAGCTTACTTCCCCCATTTTTTAAAATCACAACTTCTAGAAGGTTTACATGATTTCGTAAAAAACACGAGTTTTTAGAAAATTTGTTTTATTTCATAAATGGAGTCAAAAAAGTATGCACATTCTACGTCATAACGACTTTCTATAGTTTGCGCATGCGTCCGGAAATAAGAAAAGCTTATTTCCACCATTTTTTAAAATCACAGCTTCTAGAAGGTTTACATGATTTTGTAAAAAACACGAGTTTTTAGAAAATGTGTTTTATTTCATAAATGGAATCTACAAAGTATGCACATTCTACGTCATAACGACTTTCTATAGTTTGCGCACTCGTCCAGAAATAAGAAAAGCTTACTTCCACTGTTTTTTAAAATCACAGCTTCAAGAAGGTTTACATGATTTCGTAAAAAACATGAGTTTTTAGAAAATGTTTTTTATTTCATAAATGGAATCTACAAAGTATGCACATTCTACGTCATAACGACTTTCTATAGTTTGCGCATTCATCCGGAAATGAGAAAAGCTTACATCCCCCATTTTTTAAAATCACAGCTTGTAGAAGGTTTACATGATTTCTGAAAAAACACGAGTTTTTAGAAAATGTGTTTTATTTCATAAATGGAATCAACAAAGTATGCACATTCTACGTCATAACGACTTTCTATAGTTTGCGCATGCATTTGGAAATAAGAAAAGCTTACTTCCCTCGTTTTTTAAAATCACAGCTTCTAGAAGGTTTACATGATTTCTTAAAAAACACGAGTTTTTAGAAAATGTGTTTTATTTCATAAATGGAATCAACAAAATATGCACATTCTACGTCATAACGACTTTCTATAGTTTGCGCATGCGTCTGGAAATAAGAAAAGCTTACTTCCCCCGTTTTTTAAAATCACGGCTTCTAGAAGGTTTACATGACTTCTTAAAAAACACGAGTTTTTAGAAAATGTGTTTTATTTCATAAATAGAATCAACAAAGTATGCACATTCTACGTCATAACGACTTTCTAGAGTTTGCGCATGCGTCCGGAAATAAGAAAAGCTTACTTCCACCGATTCTTAAAATCACAGCTTCTAGAAGGTTTACATGATTTCTTAAAAAACATGAGTTTTAAAAAAATGTGTTTTATTTCATAAATGGGATCAACAAAGTATGCACATTCTAAGTCATAACGACTTTCTATAGTTTGCGCATTCGTCCGGAAATAAGAAAAGCTTACTTCCACCGTTTTTTAAAATCACAGCTTCTAGAACGTTTACATGATTTTGTAAAAAACACGAGTTTTTAGAAAATGTGTTTTATTTCATAAATGGAATCTACAAAGTATGCACATTCTACGTCATAACGACTTTCTATAGTTTGCGCATGCGTTTGGAAATAAGAAAAGCTTACTTCCCCCGTTTTTTAAAATCACAGCTTCTAGAAGGTTTACATGATTTCTTAAAAAACATGAGTGTTTAGAAACTGTGTTTTATTTCATAAATCGAATTAACAAAGTATGCACATTCTTCGTCATAACGACTTTCTATAGTTTGCGCATTCGTCCGGAAATACGAAAATCTTACTTCCACCGTTTTTTAAAATCACAGCTTCTAGAACGTTTACATGATTTCGTAAAAAACACGAGTTTTTAGAAAATGTGTTTTATTTCATCAATGGAATCTACAAAGTATGCACATTCTACGTCATAACAACTTCCTATAGTTTGCGCATTCGTCCGGAAATAAGAAAAGCTTACTTCCACCGTTTTTTAAAATCACAGCTTCTGGAAGGTTTACATGATTTCGTAAAAAACACGAGTTTTTAGAAAATGTGTTTTATTTCATAAATGGAAACTACAAAGTATGCACATTCTACGTCATAACGACTTTCTTTAGTTTGCGCATTCGTCCGGAAATAAGAAAAGCTTATTTCCACCGTTTTTTAAAATCACAGCTTCTAGAAGGTTTACATGATTTCTTAAAAAACACGAGTTTTTAGAAAATGTGTTTTATTTCATAAATGGAATCAACAAAGTATGCACATTCTACGTCATAATGACTTTCTACTGTTTGCGTATTTGTCCGGAATTAAGAAAAGCTTACTTCCACAATTTTTTAAAATCACAGCTTCTAGAAGGTTTACATGATTTCGTAAGAAACAGGAGTTTTTAGAAAATGTGTTTTATTTCATAAATGGAATCTACAAAGTATGTACAATCTACGTCATAACGACTTTCTATAGTTTGCGCATGCGTTTGGAAATAAGAAAAGCTTACTTCCCTCGTTTTTTAAAATCACAGCTTCTAGAAGGTTTACATGATTTCTTAAAAAGCACGAGTTTTTAGAAAATGTGTTTTATTTCATAAATGGAATCAACAAAGTATGCACATTCTACGTCATAATGATTTTCTACTGTTTGCGCATTTGTCCGGAAATAAGAAAAGCTTACTTCCCCCGTTTTTTAAAATCACAGCGTCTAGAAGGTTTACATGATTTCTTAAAAAACACGAGTTTTTAGAAAATGTGTTTTATTTCATAAATGGAATAAAAAAAGTATGCACATTCTACGTCATAACAACTTTCTATAGTTTGTGCATGCATCCGAAAATAAGAAAAGCTTACTTCCCCCGTCTTTTAAAATCAAAGCTTCTAGAAGGTTTACATGATTTCTTAAAAAACACGAGTTTTTAGAAAATGTGCTTTATTTCATAAATGGAATCAACAAAGTATGCACATTCTACGTCATAACGACTTTCTATAGTTTGCGCATGCGTCCGGAAATAAGAAAAGCTTACTTCCACCTTTTTTTAAAATGAAAGCTTCTAGAAGGTTTACATGATTTCGTAAAAAACACGAGTTTTTATAAAATGTGCTTTATTTCATGAATGGAATCTACAAAGTATGCACATCCTACGTCATAACAACTTTCTATAGTTTGCGCATGCGTACGGAAATAAGAAAAGCTTACTTCCCTCGTTTTTTAAAATCACAGCTTCTAGAATGTTTACATGATTTCTTAAAAAACACGAATTTTTAGAAAATGTGTTTTATTTCATAAATGGAATCAACAAACTATGCACATTCTACGCCATAACGACTTTCTATAGTTTGCGCATGCGTTTGGAAATACGAAAAGCTTACTTCCATCGTTTTTTAAAATCACAGCTTCTAGAAGGTTTACATGATTTCGTAAAAAACACGAGTTTTTAGAAAATGTGTTTTATTTCATAAATGGAATCTACAAAGTATGCACATTCTACGTCATAACGACTTTCTATAGTTTGCGCATGCGTTTGGAAATAAGAAAATCTTACTTCCCCCGTTTTTTAAAATCACAGCTTCTAGAAGGTTTACATGATTTGTTTAAAAACACGACTTTTTAGAAAATGTGTTTTATTTCATAAATGGAATCAACAAAGTATGCACATTCTACGTCATAACGACTTTCTATAGTTTGCGCATCCGTCCGGAAATAAGAAAAGCTTGCTTCCACCGTTTTTTAAAATAATAGCTTCTAGAAGGTTTACATGATTTCGTAAAAGACACGAATTTTTAGAAAATGTGTTTTATTTCATAAATGGAATCTACAAAGTATGCACATTCTACATCATAACGACTTTCTATAATATGCGCATTCGTCCGGATATAAGAAAAGCTTACTTCCACCATTTTTTAAAATCACAGCTTCTAGAAGGTTTACATGATTTCGTAAAAAACACGAGTTTTTAGAAAATGTGCTTTATTTCATAAATGGAATCTACAAAGTATGCACATTCTACGTCATAACAACTTTCTATAGTTTGCGCATGCGTACGGAAATAAGAAAAGCTTACTTCCCCCGTTTTTTAAAATAACAGCTCCTAGAAGGTTTACATGATTTCGTAAAAAACACGAGTTTTTTAGAAAATGTGTTTTATTTCATAAATGGAATCTACAAAGTATGCACATTCTACGTCATAACGAATTTCTATAGTTTGCGCATGCATCCGGAAATAAGAAAAGCTTACTTCCCCCGTTTTTTAAAATCACAGCTTCTAGAAGGTTTACATGATTTCTTAAAAAACACGAGTTTTTAGAAAATGTGTTTTATTTCATAAATGGAATCAACAAAGTATGCACATTCTACGTCATAACGACTTTCCTTAGTTTGCGCATGCGTTTAAAAATAAGAAAAGCTTACTTCCCCCGTTTTTTAAAATCACAGCGTCTAGAAGGTTTACATGATTTCTAAAAAAACACGAGTTTTTTAGAAAATGTGTTTTATTTCATAAATGGAATCAACAAAGTATGCACATTCTACGTCATAAGGACTTTCTATAGTTTGTGCATCCGTCCGGAAATCAGAAAAGCTTACTTCCCCCGTTTTTTAAAGTCACAGCTTCTAGAAGGTTTACATGATTTCTTAAAAAACACGAGTTTTTAGAAAATGTGTTTTATTTCATAAATGGAATCAACAAATTATGCACATTCTACGTCATAACGACTTTCTATAGATTGCGCATGCATCCGGAAATAAGAAAAGCTTACTTCCCCCGTTTTTTAAAATCACAGCTTCTAAAAGGTTTACATGATTTCGTAAAAAACACGAGTTTTTAGAAAATGTGTTTTATTTCATAAATGGAATCAACAAAGTATGCACATTCTACGTCATAACGACTTTCTATAGTTTGCGCATGTGTCCGGAAATAAGAAAAGCTTACTTCCCCCGTTTTTAAAATCACAGCTTCTAGAAGGTTTACATGATTTCGTAAAAAAACACGAGTTTTAAGAAAAATGTGTTTTTATTTCATAAATGGAATCAACAAAGTATGCACATTCTGCATCATAATGACTTTCTATAGTTTGCACATGCGTTTGGAAATAAGAAAAGCTTAATTCCCCCGTTTTTTAAAATCACAGCTTCTAGAAGGTTTACATGATTTCTTAAAAAACACGAGTTTTTAGAAAATGTGTTTTATTTCATAAATGAAATCAACAAAGTATGCACATTCTACGTAATAACGACTTTCTATAGTTTGCACATTCGACCGGAAATAAGAAAAGCTTACTTCCACCGTTTTTTAAAATCGCAACTTCTAGAAGGTTTACATGATTTCGTAAAAAACACGAGTTTTTAGAAAATGTGTTTTATTTCATAAATGGAATCAACAAAGTATGCACATTCTACGTCATAAGGACTTTCTACAGTTTGCGCATGCGTCCGGAAATAAGAAAAGCTTACTTCCACCGTTTTTCAAAATCACAGCTTCTAGAAGGTTTACATGATTTCTTAAAAAACACGAGCTTTTAGAAAATGTGTTTTATTTCATAAATGGAATCAACAAAGTATGCACATTCTACGTCATAACGACTTTCTATAGTTTGCGCATGCGTTTGGAAATAAGAAAAGCTTACCTCCCCCGTTTTTTAAAATCACAGCTTCTTGAAGGTTTACGTGATTTTGTAAAAAACACGAGTTTTTAGAAAATTTGTTTTATTTCATAAATGGAATCAACAAAGTATGCACATTCTACATCATAACGACTTTCTATAGTTTGCGCATGCGTCTGGAAATAAGAAAAGCTTACTTCCCCTGTTTTTTAAAATGACAGCTTCTGGAAGGTTTAAATGATTTCGTAAAAAACACGAGTTTTTAGAAAATGTGTTTTATTTCATGAATTCTATCAACAAAGTATGCACATTCTACGTCATAACGACTTTCTATAGTTTGCGCATGCGTCGGGAAATAAGAAAAGCTTACTTCCCCCGTTTTTTAAAGTCACAGCGTCTAGAAGGATTACATGATTTCTTAAAAAACAAGAGTTTTTAGAAAGTGTGTTTTATTTCATAAATGGAATCAACAAAGTATGCACATTCTACGTCATAACGACTTTCTATAGTTTGCACATGCGTTTGGAAATAAGAAAAGCTTACTTCCCCCGTTTTTTAAAATCACAGCGTCTAGAAGGTTTACATGATTTCTTAAAAAACAGGAGTTTTTAGAAAATGTGTTTTATTTCATAAATGGAATCAACAAAGTATGCACATTCTACGTCATAAGGACTTTCTATAGTTTGTGCATGCGTCCGGAAATAAGAAAAGCTTACTTCCCGCGTTTTTTAAAATCACAGCTTCTAGAAGGTTTACATGATTTCTTGAAAAACATGAGTTTTTAGCAAATGTGTTTTATTTCATAAATGGAATCAACAAAGTATGCACATTCTATGTCATAACGACTTTCTATAGTTTGCCCATGCTTCCGGAAATAAGAAAAGCTTACTTTCCCCGTTTTTTAAAACCACGGCTTCTAGAAGGTTTACATGATTTCGTAAAAATCACGAGTTTTTAGAAAAATGTGTTTTATTTCATAAATGGAATCAACAAAGTATGCACATTCTGTGTCATAACGACTTTCTCTAGTTTGCGCATGCGTTTGGAAATAAGAAAAGCTTACTTCCCCCGTTTTTTAAAATCACAGCTTCTGGAAGGTTTACATGATTTCTTAAAAAACACGAGTTTTTAGAAAATCTGTTTTATTTCATAAATGGAATCAACAAAGTATGCACATTCTATGTAATAACGACTTTCTATAGTTTGCACATTCGACCGGAAATAAGAAAAGCTTACTTCCACCGTTTTTTGAAATCACAGCTTCTAGAAGGTTTACATGATTTCGTAAAAAACACGAGTTTTTACAAAATGTGTTTTATTTCATAAATGGAATCAACAAAGTATGCACATTCTACGTCATAAGGACTTTCTATAATTTGCACATGCGTCCGGAAATAAGAAAAGCTTACTTCCACCGTTTTTCAAAATCACAGCTTCTAGAAGGTTTACATGATTTCTTAAAAAACACAATTTTTTAGAAAATGTGTTTTATTTCATAAATGGAATCAAAAAAGTATGCACATTCTATGTCATAACGACTTTCTATAGTTTGCGCATACGTTTGGAAATAAGAAAAGCTTTCTTCCCCCGTTTTTTAAAATCACAGCTTCTAGAAGGTTTACATGATTTGTTAAAAAACACGACTTTTTAGAAAATGTGTTTTATTTCATAAATGGAATCAACAAAGTATCCACATTCTACGTCGTAACGACTTTCTATAGTTTGCCCATCCGTTTGGAACTAAGAAAAGCTTACCTCCCCCGTTTTTTAAAATCAAAGCTTCTTGAAGGTTTACATGATTTCGTAAAAAACACGAGTTTTTTGAAAATGTGTTTTATTTCATGAATGGAATCAACAAAGTATGCACATTCTACTTCATAACGACTTTCTATAGTTTGTGCATGCGTCCGGAAATAAGAAAAGCTTACTTCCCCCGTTTTTTAAAATCACAGCTTCTAGAAGGTTTACATGATTTCTTAAAAAACACGAGTTTTTAGAAAATGTGTTTTATTTCATAAATGGAATCAACAAAGTATGCACATTCTACGTCATAACGACTTTCTATAGTTTCCGCATGCGTCTGGAAATAAGAAAAGCTTACTTCCCCCGTTTTTTAAAATCACAGCTTCTAGAAGGTTTACATGATTTCGTAAAAAACACGAGTTTTTAGAAAATGTGTTTTATTTCATAAATGGAATCAACAAAGTATGCACATTCTATGTCATAACGACTTTCTATAGTTTCCGCATGCGTCCGGAAATGAGAAAAGCTTACTTCCCCAGTTTTTTAAAATCACAGCTTCTAGAAGGTTTACATGATTTCGTAAAAAACACGAGTTTTTAGAGAATGTGTTTTATTTCATAAATGGAATCAACAAAGTATGCACATTCTGCGTCATAACGACTTTCTATAGTTTGCGCATGCGTTTGGAAATAAGAAAAGCTTACTTCCCCCATTTTTAAAAATCACAGCTTCTAGAAGGTTTACATGATTTCTTAAAAAACACGAGTTTTTAGAAAATCTGTTTTATTTCATAAATGGAATCAACAAAGTATGCACATTCTACGTCATAACGACTTTCTATAGTTTGCGCATTCGTCCGGAAATAAGAAAATCTTACTTCCAACGTTTTTTAAAATCACAGCTTCTAGAAGGTTTACATGATTTCGTAAAAAACACGAGTTTTTAGAATATGTGCTTTATTTCATAAATGGAATCTACAAAGTATGCACATTCTATGTCATAACGAATTTCTATAGTTTGCGTATTCGTCCGGAAATAAGAAAAGCTTAGTTCCACCGTTTTTTTAAATCACAGCTTCTAGAAGGTTTACATGTTTTCGTAAAAAACACTTGTTTTTAGAAAATGTGCTTTATTTCATAAATGGAATCTACAAAGTATGCACATTCTATGTTATAACGACTTTCTATAGTTTGCGCATGCGTTCGGAAATAAGAAAAGCTTACTTCCACCGTTTTTTTAAATCACAGCTTCTAGAAGGTTTACATGATTTCGTAAAAAACACAAGTTTTAAAAAAATGTGTTTTATTTCCTAAATGGAATCTACAAAGTATGCACATTCTACGCCATAACAACTTTCTATAGTTTGTGCATGCGTCCGGAAATAAGAAAAGCTTACTTCCCCCGTTTTTTAAAATCACAGCTTCTAGAATGTTTACATGATTTCTTAAAAAACACGAGTTTTTTGAAAATGTGTTTTATTTCATAAATGGAATCAACAAAGTATGCACATTCTACGTCATAACGACTTTCTATAGTTTGCGCATGCGTCCGGAAATAAGAAAAGCTTACTTCCCCTGTTTTTTAAAATCACAGCTTCTAGAAGGATTACATGATTTCTTAAAAAACACGAGTTTTTAGAAAATGTGTTTTATTTCATAAATGGAATCAACAAAGTATGCACATTCTACGTCATAACGACTTTCTATAGTTTGCGCATGCATTTGGAAATAAGAAAAGCTTACTTCCCCTGTTTTTTAAAATCACAACGTCTAGAAGGTTTACATGATTTCTTAAAAAACACGAGTTTTTAGAAAATGTGTCTTATTTCATAAATGGAATTAAGAAAGTATGCACATTCTACATCATAAGGACTTTCTATAGTTTGTGCATGCGTCCGGAAATAAGAAAAGCTTACTTCCCCCGTTTTTTAAAATCACAGCTTCTAGAAGGTTTACATGATTTCTTAAAAAACACGAGTTTTTAGAAAATGTGTTTTATTTCATAAATGGAATCAACAAAGTATGCACATTCTACGTCATAACGACTTTGTATAGTTTGCGCATGCGTTTGGAAATAAGAAAAGCTTACTTCCCCCGTTTTTTAAAATCACAGCTTCTAGAAGGTTTACATGATTTCGTAAAAAACACGAGTTTTTAGAAAATGTGTTTTATTTCATAAATGGAATCAACAAAGTATGCACATTCTACATCATAACGAATTTCTATAGTTTGCGCATGCGTCCGGAAATAAGAAAAGCTTACTTCCCCCGTTTTTTAAAATCACAACTTGTAGAAGGTTTACATGATTTCTTAAAAAACACGAGTTTTTAGAAAATGTGTTTTATGTCATAAATGGAATCAACATAGTATGCACATTCTACGTCATAACGACTTTGTATAGTTTGCGCATGCGTTTGGAAATAAGAAAAGCTTACTTCCCCCGTTTTTTAAAATCACAGCTTCTAGAAGGTTTACATGATTTCGTAAAAAACACGAGTTTTTAGAAAATGTGTTTTATTTCATAAATGGAATCAACAAAGTATGCACATTCTACGTCATAACGAATTTCTATAGTTTGCGCATGCGTCCGGAAATAAGAAAAGCTTACTTCCCCCGTTTTTTAAAATCACAGCTTCTAGAAGGTTTACATGATTTCGTAAAAAACACGAAGTTTTAGAAAATGTTTTTTATTTCATAAATGGAATCAACAAAGTATGCACATTCTGCGTCATAACGACTTTCTATAGTTTGTGCATGCGACCGGAAATCAGAAAAGCTTACTTCCCCCCTTTTTTAAAGTCACAGCTTCTAGAAGGTTTACATGATTTCTTAAAAAACACGAGTTTTTAGAAAATGTGTTTTATTTCATAAATGGAATCAACAAAGTATGCACATTCTACATCATAACGACTTTCTATAGTTTCCGCATGCATCCGGAAATAAGAAAAGCTTACTTCCCCCGTTTTTTAAAATCACAGCTTCTAAAAGTTTACATGATTTCGTAAAAAACACGAGCTTTTAGAAAAATGTGTTTTATTTCATAAATGGAATCAACAAAGTATGCACATTCTGCGTCATAACGACTTTCTATAGTTTTCGCATGCGTTTGGAAATAAGAAAAGCTTACTTCCCCCGTTTTTTAAAATCACAGCTTCTAGAAGGTTTACATGATTTCTTAAAAAACACGAGTTTTTAGAAAATGTGTTTTATTTCATAAATGGAATCAACAAAGTATGCACATTCTACGTCATAACGACTTTCTATAGTTTCCGCATGCGTTTGGAAATAAGAAAAGCTTACTTCCCCCGTTTTTTAAAATCACAGCGTCTAGAAGGTTTACATGATTTCTTAAAAAACAGGAGTTTTTAGAAAATGTGTTTTATTTCATAAATGGAATCAACAAAGTATGCACATTCTACGTCATAAGGACTTTCTATAGTTTGTGCATGCGTCCGGAAATAAGAAAAGCTTACTTCCCGCGTTTTTTAAAATCACAGCTTCTAGAAGGTTTACATGATTTCTTAAAAAACACGAGTTTTTAGCAAATGTGTTTTATTTCATAAATGGAATCAACAAAGTATGCGCATTCTATGTCATAACGACTTTCTATAGTTTGCGCATGCGTTCGGAAATAAGAAAAGCTTACTTCCCCCGTTTTTTAAAATCACAGCTTCTAGAAGGTTTACATGATTTCGTAAAAAACACGACTTTTTAGAAAATGTGTTTTATTTCATAAATGGAATCAACAAAGTATGCACATTCTATGTCATAACGACTTTCTATAGTTTGCGCATGCTTCCAGAAATAAGAAAAGCTTACTTTCCCCGTTTTTTAAAACCACAGCTTCTAGAAGGTTTACATGATTTCGTAAAAATCACGAGTTTTTAGAAAAATTTGTTTTATTTCATAAATGGAATCAACAAAGTATGCACATTCTTTGTCATAACGAATTTCTCTAGTTTGCGCATGCGTTTGGAAATAAGAAAAGCTTACTTCCCCCGTTTTTTAAAATCACAGCTTCTGGAAGGTTTACATGATTTCTTAAAAAACACGAGTTTTTAGAAAATCTGTTTTATTTCATAAATGGAATCAACAAAGTATGCACATTCTACGTAATAATGACTTTCTATAGTTTGCACATTCGACCGGAAATAAGAAAAGCTTACTTCCACCGTTTTTTAAAATCACAGCTTCTAGAAGGTTTACATGATTTCGTAAAAAACACGAGTTTTTAGAAAATGTGTTTTATTTCATAAATGGAATCAACAAAGTATGCACATTCTACGTCATAAGGACTTTCTATAGTTTGCACATGCGTCCGGAAATAAGAAAAGCTTACTTCCACCGTTTTTCAAAATCACAGCTTCTAGAAGGTTTACATGATTTCTTAAAAAACACGATTTTTTAGAAAATGTGTTTTATTTCATAAATGGAATCAACAAAGTATGCACATTCTATGTCATAACGAATTTCTATAGTTTGCGCATACGTTTGGAAATAAGAAAAGCTTACTTCCCCCGTTTTTTAAAATCACAGCTTCTAGAAGGTTTACATGATTTGTTAAAAAACACGACTTTTTAGAAAATGTGTTTTATTTCATAAATGGAATCAACAAAGTATCCACATTCTACGTCGTAACGACTTTCTATAGTTTTCCCATCCGTTTGGAACTAAGAAAAGCTTACCTCCCCCGTTTTTTAAAATCACAGCTTCTTGAAGGTTTACATGATTTCGTAAAAAACACGAGTTTTTTGAAAATGTGTTTTATTTCATGAATGGAATCAACAAAGTATGCACATTCTACTTCATAACGACTTTCTATAGTTTGTGCATGCGTCCGGAAATAAGAAAAGCTTACTTCCCCCGTTTTTTAAAATCACAGCTTCTAGAAGGTTTACATGATTTCTTAAAAAACACGAGTTTTTAGAAAATGTGTTTTATTTCATAAATGGAATCAACAAAGTATGCACATTCTATGTCATAACGACTTTCTATAGTTTCCGCATGCGTCCGGAAATGAGAAAAGCTTACTTCTCCAGTTTTTTAAAATCACAGCTTCTAGAAGGTTTACATGATTTCGTAAAAAACACGAGTTTTTAGAGAATGTGTTTTATTTCATAAATGGAATCAACAAAGTATGCACATTCTGCGTCATAACGACTTTCTATAGTTTGCGCATGCGTTTGGAAATAAGAAAAGCTTACTGCCCCCGTTTTTAAAAATCACAGCTTCTAGAAGGTTTACATGATTTCTTAAAAAACACGAGTTTTTAGAAAATCTGTTTTATTTCATAAATGGAATCAACAAAGTATGCACATTCTACGTCATAACGACTTTCTATAGTTTGCGCATTCGTCCGGAAATAAGAAAAGCTTACTTCCAACGTTTTTTAAAATCACAACTTCTAGAAGGTTTACATGATTTCGTAAAAAACACGAGTTTTTAGAATATGTGCTTTATTTCATAAATGGAATCTACAAAGTATGCACATTCTATGTCATAACGAATTTCTATAGTTTGCGCATTCGTCCGGAAATAAGAAAAGCTTACTTCCACCGTTTTTTTAAATCACAGCTTCTAGAAGGTTTACATGATTTCGTAAAAAACACTTGTTTTTAGAAAATGTGCTTTATTTCATAAATGGAATCTACAAAGTATGCACATTCTATGTCATAACGACTTTCTATAGTTTGCGCATGCGTCCGGAAATAAGAAAAGCTTACTTCCACCGTTTTTTTAAATCACAGCTTCTAGAAGGTTTACATGATTTCGTAAAAAACACAAGTTTTAAAAAAATGTGTTTTATTTCCTAAATGGAATCTACAAAGTATGCACATTCTACGTCATAAAAACTTTCTATAGTTTGTGCATGCGTCCGGAAATAAGAAAAGCTTACTTCCCCCGTTTTTTAAAATCACAGCTTCTAGAATGTTTATATGATTTCTTAAAAAACACGAGTTTTTTGAAAATGTGTTTTATTTCATAAATGGAATCAACAAAGTATGCAAATTCTACGTCATAACGACTTTCTATAGTTTGCGCATGCGTCCGGAAATAAGAAAAGCTTACTTCCCCTGTTTTTTAAAATCACAGCTTCTAGAAGGATTACATGATTTCTTAAAAAACACGAGTTTTTAGAAAATGTGTTTTATTTCATAAATGGAATCAACAAAGTATGCACATTCTACGTCATAACGACTTTCTATAGTTTGCGCATGCATTTGGAAATAAGAAAAGCTTACTTCCCCCGTTTTTTAAAATCACAACGTCTAGAAGGTTTACATGATTTCTTAAAAAACACGAGTTTTTAGAAAATGTGTTTTATTTCATAAATGGAATTAAGAAAGTATGCACATTCTACGTCATAAGGACTTTCTATAGTTTGTGCATGCGTCCGGAAATAAGAAAAGCTTACTTCCCCCGTTTTTTAAAATCACAGCTTCTAGAAGATTTACATGATTTCTTAAAAAACACGAGTTTTTAGAAAATGTGTTTTATTTCATAAATGGAATCAACAAAGTATGCACATTCTACGTCATAACGACTTTCTATAGTTTGCGCATGCGTTTGGAAATAAGAAAAGCTTACTTCCCCCGTTTTTTAAAATCACAGCTTCTAGAAGGTTTACATGATTTCGTAAAAAACACGAGTTTTTAGAAAATGTGTTTTATTTCATAAATGGAATCAACAAAGTATGCACATTCTACGTCATAACGAATTTCTATAGTTTGTGCATGCGTCCGGAAATAAGAAAAGCTTACTTCCCCCGTTTTTTAAAATGACAACTTGTAGAAGGTTTACATGATTTCTTAAAAAACACGAGTTTTTAGAAAATGTGTTTTATTTCATAAATGGAATCAACAAAGTATGCACATTCTACGTCATAAGGACTTTCTATAGTTTGTGCATGCGTCCAGAAATAAGAAAAGCTTACTTCCCCCGTTTTTTAAAATCACAGCTTCTAGAAGGTTTACATGATTTCTTAAAAAACACGAGTTTTTAGAAAATGTGTTTTATTTCATAAATGGAATCAACAAAGTATGCACATTCTACATCATAACGACTTTCTATAGTTTGTGCATGCGTTTGGAAATAAGAAAAGCTTACTTCCCTCGTTTTTTAAAATCACAGCTTCTAAAAGGTTTACATGATTTCGTAAAAAACACGAGTTTTTAGAAAATGTGTTTTATTTCATAAATGGAATCAACAAAGTATGCACATTCTATGTCATAACAACTTTCTATAGTTTGCGCATGCGTCCGGAAATAAGAAAAGCTTACTTCCCCCATTTTTTAAAATCACAGCTTCTAGAAGGTTTACATGATTTCGTAAAAAACACGAAGTTTTAGAAAATGTTTTTTATTTCATAAATGGAATCAACAAAGTATGCACATTCTGCGTCATAACGACTTTCTATAGTTTGTGCATGCGACCGGAAATCAGAAAAGCTTACTTCCCCCCTTTTTTAAAGTCACAGCTTCTAGAAGGTTTACATGATTTCTTAAAAAACACGAGTTTTTAGAAAATGTGTTTTATTTCATAAATGGAATCAACAAAGTATGCACATTCTACATCATAACGACTTTCTATAGTTTCCGCATGCATCCGGAAATAAGAAAAGCTTACTTCCCCCATTTTTTAAAATCACAGCTTCTAAAAGTTTACATGATTTCGTAAAAAACACGAGTTTTTAGAAAAATGTGTTTTATTTCATAAATGGAATCAACAAAGTATGCACATTCTGCGTCATAATGACTTTCTATAGTTTGCGCATGCGTTTGGAAATAAGAAAAGCTTACTTCCCCCGTTTTTTAAAATCACAGCTTCTAGAAGGTTTACATGATTTCTTAAAAAACACGAGTTTTTAGAAAATGTGTTTTATTTCATAAATGGAATCAACAAAGTATGCACATTCTACGTCATAACGACTTTCTATAGTTTGCGCATGCGTTTCAAAATAAGAAAAGCTTACTTCCCCCGTTTTTTAAAATCACAGCGTCTAGAAGGTTTACATGATTTCTTAAAAAACAGGAGTTTTTAGAAAATGTGTTTTATTTCATAAATGGAATGAACAAAGTATGCACATTCTACGTCATAAGGACTTTCTATAGTTTGTGCATGCGTCCGGAAATAAGAAAAGCTTACTTCCCCGCGTTTTTTAAAATCACAGCTTCTAGAAGGTTTACATGATTTCTTAAAAAACACGAGTTTTTAGAAAATGTGTTTTATTTCATAAATGGAATCAACAAAGTATGCACATTCTACGTCATAACGACTTTCTATAGTTTGCGCATGCGTTTGGAAATAAGAAAAGCTTACTTCCCCCGTTTTTTAAAATCACAGCTTCTGGAAGGTTTACATGATTTCTTAAAAAACACGAGTTTTTAGAAAATCTGTTTTATTTCATAAATGGAATCAACAAAGTATGCACATTCTACGTAATAACGACTTTCTATAGTTTGCACATTCGACCGGAAATAAGAAAAGCTTACTTCCACCGTTTTTTAAAATCACAGCTTCTAGAAGGTTTACATGATTTCGTAAAAAACACGAATTTTTAGAAAATGTGTTTTATTTCATAAATGGAATCAACAAAGTATGCACATTCTACATCATAAGGACTTTCTATAGTTTGCACATGCGTCCGGAAATAAGAAAAGCTTACTTCCACCGTTTTTCAAAATCACAGCTTCTAGAAGGTTTACATGATTTCTTAAAAAACACGATTTTTTAGAAAATGTGTTTTATTTCATAAATGGAATCAACAAAGTATGCACATTCTATGTCATAACGACTTTCTATAGTTTGCGCATACGTTTGGAAATAAGAAAAGCTTACTTCCCCCGTTTTTTAAAATCACAGCTTCTAGAAGGTTTACATGATTTGTTAAAAAACACGACTTTTTAGAAAATGTGTTTTATTTCATAAATGGAATCAACAAAGTATCCACATTCTACGTCGTAACGACTTTCTATAGTTTGCCCATCCGTTTGGAACTAAGAAAAGCTTACCTCCCCCGTTTTTTAAAATCACAGCTTCTTGAAGGTTTACATGATTTCGTAAAAAACACGAGTTTTTTTAAAATCTGTTTTATTTCATGAATGGAATCAACAAAGTATGCACATTCTACTTCATAACGACTTTCTATAGTTTGTGCATGCGTCCGGAAATAAGAAAAGCTTACTTCCCCCCGTTTTTTAAAATCACAGCTTCTAGAAGGTTTACATGATTTCTTAAAAAACACGAGTTTTTAGAAAATGTGTTTTATTTCATAAATGGAATCAACAAAGTATGAACATTCTACTTCATAACGACTTTCTATAGTTTCCGCATGCGTATGGAAATAAGAAAAGCTTACTTCCCCCCGTTTTTTAAAATCACAGCTTCTAGAAGGTTTACATGATTTCGTAAAAAACACGAGTTTTTAGAAAATGTGTTTTATTTCATAAATGGAATCAACAAAGTATGCACATTCTATGTCATAACGACTTTCTATAGTTTGCGCATGCGTCCGGAAATAAGAAAAGCTTACTTCCACCATTTTTTAAAATCACAGTTGTAGAAGGTTTACATTATTTCGTAAAAAACACGAGTTTTTAGAAAATGTTTATTATTTCATAAATGGAATCAACAAAGTATGCACATTCTACGTCATAACGACTTTCTATAGTTTGCGCATGCGTTTGGAAATAAGAAAAGCTTACTTCCCCTTTTTTAAAATCACAGCTTCTAGAAGGTTTACATGATTTCTTAAAAAACACGAGTTTTTAGAAAATGTGTTTTATTTCGTTAATGGAATAAACAAAGCATGCACATTCTACGTCATAACGACTTTCTATAGTTTGCACATGCGTCCGGAAATAAGAAAAGCTTACTTCCACCGTTTTTTAAAATCACAGCTTCTAGAAGGATTACATGATTTCTTAAAAAACACGACTTTTTAGAAAATGTGTTTTATTTCATAAATGGAATCAACAATGTATGCACATTCTACGTCATAACGACTTTCTATAGTTTGCGTATTCGACTAGAAATAAGAAAAGCTTACTTCCACAGTTTTTTAAAATCACGGCTTCTAGAATGTTTAAATGATTTCGTAAAAAACACGAGTTTTTAGAAAATGTGTTTTATTTCATAAATGGAATCTACAAAGTACGCACATTCTTCGTCATAACGACTTTCTACAGTTTGTGCATGCATCCGGAAATAAGAAAAGCTTACTTCCCCCTTTTTTCAAAATCACAGCTTCTAGAAGGTTTACATGATTTCGTAAAAAACACGAGTTTTTAGAGAATGTGTTTTATTTCATAAATGGAATCAACAAAGTATGCACATTCTACGTCATAACGACTTTCTATAGTTTGTGCATGCGTCCGGAAATAAGAAAAGCTTACTTCCACCGTTTTTTAAAATCACAGCTTCTAGAAGGTTTACATGATCTTTTTAAAAACACGAGTTTTTAGAAAATGTGTTTTATTTCATAAATGGAATCAACAAAGTATGCACATTCTACGTCATAACGACTTTCTATAGTTTGCGCATGCGTCCGGAAATAAGAAAAGCTTACTTCCCCCGTTTTTTAAAATCACAGCTTCTAGAAGGTTTACATGATTTCGTAAAAAACACGGGTTTTTAGAAAAATGTGTTTTATTTCATAAATGGAATCAACAAAGTATGCACATTCTGCGTCATAACGACTTTCTATAGTTTGCGCATCCGTTTGGAAATAAGAAAAGCTTACTTCCCCCGTTTTTTAAAATCACAGCTTCTAGAAGGTTTACATGATTTCTTAACAAACACGAGTTTTTAGAAAATGTGTTTGATTTCATAAATGGAATCAACAAAGTATGCACATTCTACGTAATAACGACTTTCTATAGTTTGCACATTCGACCGGAAATAAGAAAAGCTTACTTCCCCTGTTTTTTAAAATCACAGCTTCTAGAAGGATTACATGATTTCTTAAAAAACACGAGTTTTTAGAAAATGTGTTTTATTTCATAAATGGAATCAACAAAGTATGCACATTCTACGTCATAATGACTTTCTATAGTTTGCGCATGCATTTGGAAATAAGAAAAGCTTACTTCCCCCGTTTTTTAAAATCACAACGTCTAGAAGGTTTACATGATTTCTTAAAAAACACGAGTTTTTAGAAAATGTGTTTTATTTCATAAATGGAATTAACAAAGTATGCACATTCTACGTCATAAGGACTTTCTATAGTTTGTGCATGCGTCTGGAAATAAGAAAAGCTTACTTCCCCCGTTTTTTAAAATCACAGCTTCTAGAAGGTTTACATGATTTCTTAAAAAACACGAGTTTTTAGAAAATGTGTTTTATTTCATAAATGGAATCAACAAAGTATGCACATTGTACGTCATAACGACTTTCTATAGTTTGCGCATGCGTTTGGAAATAAGAAAAGCTTACTTCCCCCGTTTTTTAAAATCACAGCTTCTAGAAGGTTTACATGATTTCGTAAAAAACACGAGTTTTTAGAAAATGTGTTTTATTTCATAAATGGAATCAACAAAGTATGCACATTCTACGTCATAAGGACTTTCTATAGTTTGCGCATGCGTCCGGAAATAAGAAAAGCTTACTTCCACCGTTTTTCAAAATCACAGCTTCTAGAAGGTTTACATGATTCCCTATAAAACACGAGTTTTTAGAAAATTTGTTTTATTTCATAAATGGAATCAACAAAGTATGCACATTCTACGTCATAACGACTTTCTATAGTTTGCGCATGCGTTTGGAAATAAGAAAAGCTTACTTCCCCCGTTTTTTAAAATCACAGCTTCTAGAAGGTTTACATGATTTGTTAAAAAACACGAGTTTTCAGAAAATGTGTTTTATTTCATAAATGGAATCAAAAAAGTATGCACATTCTACGTCATAACGACTTTCTATAGTTTGCGCATGCGTTTGGAAATAAGAAAAGATTACCTCCCACGTTTTTTAAAATCACAGCTTCTTGAAGGTTTACGTGATTTCGTAAAAAAAATGAGTTTTTAGAAAATGTGTTTTATTTCATGAATGGAATCAACAAAGTATGCACATTCTACGTGATAACGACTTTCTATAGTTTTGCGCATGCGTCCGGAAATAAGAAAAGCTTACTTCCCCCGTTTTTTAAAATCACAGCTTCTAGAAGGTTTACATGATTTCTTAAAAAACACGAGTTTTTAGAAAATGTGTTTTATTTCATAAATGGAATCAACAAAGTACGCACATTCTACGTCATAACGAATTTCTATAGTTTGCGCATGCGTTTGGAAATAAGAAAAGCTTACTTCCCCCGTTTTTTAAAATCACAGCTTCTAGAATGTTTACATGATTTCGTAAAAAACACGAGTTTTTAGAAAATTTGTTTTATTTCATAAATGGAATCAACAAAGTATGCACATTCTACATCATAACGACTTTATATAGTTTGCGCATGCGTCCGGAAATAAGAAAAGCTTACTTCCCCCGTTTTTTAAAACGACAGCTTCTAAAAGGTTTACATGATTTCGTAAAAAACACGAGTTTTTAGAAAATGTGTTTTATTTCATGAATGCTATCAACAAAGTATGCACATTCTACATCATAACGACTTTCTATAGTTTGCGCATGCGTCCGGAAATAAGAAAAGCTTACTTCCCCCGTTTTTTAAAATCACAGCTTTTAGAAGGTTTACTTGATATCTTAAAAAACATGAGTTTTTAGAAAATATGTTTTATTTCATAAATGGAATCAACAAAGTATGCACATTCTACGTCATAACGACTTTCTATAGTTTGCGTATTCGTCCGGAAATAAGAAAAGCTTACTTCCAGTGTTTTTTAAAATCACAGCTTCTAGAAGGTTTACATGATTTCGTAAAAAACACGAGTTTTTAGAAAATGTGTTTTATTTCATAAATGGAATCTACAAAGTATGAACACTCTACGTCATAACGACTTTCTATAGTTTGCGGATGCGTCCGGAAATAAGAAAAGCTTACTTCCCCCGTTTTTTAAAATCACTGCTTCTAGAAGGTTTACATGATCTCTTAAAAAACACGAGTTTTTAGAAAATGTGTTTTATTTCATAAATGGAATCAACAAAGTACGCACATTCTACGTCATAACGACTTTCTATAGTTTGCGCATGCGTCCGGAAATAAGAAAAGCTTACTTCCACCATTTTTTAAAATCACAGTTGTAGAAGGTTTACATTATTTCGTAAAAAACACGAGTTTTTAGAAAATGTGTTTTATTTCATAAATGGAATCGACAAAGTATGCAAATTCTACGTCATAACGACTTTCTATAGTTTGTGCATGCATCCGGAAATAAGAAAAGCTTACTTCCCCTTTTTTAAAATCACAGCTTCTAGAAGGTTTACATGATTTCTTAAAAAACACGAGTTTTTAGAAAATGTGTTGTATTTCATAAATGGAATAAACAAAGCATGCACATTCTACGTCATAACGACTTTCTATAGTTTTCACATGCGTCCGGAAATAAGAAAAGCTTACTTCCACCGTTTTTTAAAATCACAGCTTCTAGAAGGATTACATGATTTCTTAAAAAACACGACTTTTTAGAAAATGTGTTTTATTTCATAAATGGAATCAACAAAGTATGCACATTCTACATCATAACGACTTTCTATAGTTTGCGTATTCGACCAGAAATAAGAAAAGCTTACTTCCACCGTTTTTTAAAATCACTGCTTCTAGAAGGTTTACATGATCTTTTTAAAAACACGAGTTTTTAGAAAATGTGTTTTATTTCATAAATGGAATCAACAAAGTATGCACATTCTACGTCATAACGACTTTCTATAGTTTGCGCATGCGTCCGGAAATAATAAAAGCTTACTTCCCCCGTTTTTTAAAATCACAGCTTCTAGAAGGTTTACATGATTTCGTAAAAAACACGAGTTTTTAGAAAAATGTTTTTTATTTTATAAATGGAATCAATAAAGTATGCACATTCTGCATCATAACGACTTTCTATAGTTTGCGCATGCGTTTGGAAATAAGAAAAGCTTACTTCCCCCGTTTTTTAAAATCACAGCTTCTAGAAGGTTTACATGATTTCTTAACAAACACGAGTTTTTAGAAAATGTGTTTTATTTCATAAATGGAATCAACAAAGTATGCACATTCTAAGTAATAACGACTTTCTATAGTTTGCACATTCGACCGGAAATAAGAAAAGCTTACTTCCCCTTCTTTTTAAAATCACAGCTTCTAGAAGGATTACATGATTTCTTAAAAAACACGAGTTTTTAGAAAATGTGTTTTATTTCATAAATGGAATCAACAAAGTATGCACATTCCCTGTCATAACGACTTTCTATAGTTTGCGCATGCATTTGGAAATAAGAAAAGCTTACTTCCCCCGTTTTTTAAAATCACAACGTCTAGAAGGTTTACATGATTTCTTAAAAAACACGAGTTTTTAGAAAATGTGTTTTATTTCATAAATGGAATTAAGAAAGTATGCACATTCTACGTCATAAGGACTTTCTATAGTTTGTGCATGCGTCCGGAAATAAGAAAAGCTTACTTCCCCCGTTTTTTAAAATCACAGCTTCTAGAAGGTTTACATGATTTCTTAAAAAACACGAGTTTTTAGAAAATGTGTTTTATTTCATAAATGGAATCAATAAAGTATGCACATTCTACGTCATAACGACTTTCTATAGTTTGCGCATGCGTTTGGAAATAAGAAAAGCTTACTTCCACCGATTTTTAAAATCACAGCTTCTAGAAGGTTTACATGATTTCTTAAAAAACACGAGTTTTTAGAAAATGTGTTTTATTTCATAAATGGAATCAACAAAGTATGCACATTCTACGTCATAACGACTTTCTATAGTTTGCGCATGCGTTTGGAAATAAGAAAATCTTACTTCCCCCATTTTTTAAAATCACAGCTTCTAGAAGGTTTACATGATTTCGTAAAAAACACGAGTTTTTAGAAAATGTGTTTTATTTCATAAATGGAATCAACAAAGTATGCACATTCTACGTCATAACGAATTTCTATAGTTTGCGCATGCGTCCGGAAATAAGAAAAGCTTACTTCCCCCGTTTTTTAAAATGACAACTTGTAGAAGGTTTACATGATTTCCTAAAAAACACGAGTTTTTAGAAAATGTGTTTTATTTCATAAATGGAATCAACAAAGTATGCACATTCTACGTCATAAGGACTTTCTATAGTTTGTGCATGCGTCCAGAAATAAGAAAAGCTTACTTCCCCCGTTTTTTAAAATCACAGCTTGTAGAAGGTTTACATGATTTCTTAAAAAACACGAGTTTTTAGAAAATGTGTTTTATTTCATAAATGGAATCAACAAAGTATGCACATTCTACGTCATAAGGACTTTCTATAGTTTGTGCATGCGTTTGGAAATAAGAAAAGCTTACTTCCCTCGTTTTTTAAAATCACAGCTTCTAGAAGGTTTACATGATTTCGTAAAAAACACGAGTTTTTAGAAAATGTGTTTTATTTCATAAATGGAATCAACAAAGTATACACATTCTACGTCATAACAACTTTCTATAGTTTGCGCATGCGTCCGGAAATAAGAAAAGCTTACTTCCCCCGTTTTTTAAAATCACAGCTTCTAGAAGGTTTACATGATTTCGTAAAAAACACGAAGTTTTAGAAAATGTTTTTTATTTCATAAATGGAATCAACAAAGTATGCACATTCTGCGTCATAACGACTTTCTATAGTTTGTGCATGCGACCGGAAATCAGAAAAGCTTACTTCCCCCCTTTTTTAAAGTCACAGCTTCTAGAAGGTTTACATGATTTCTTAAAAAACACGAGTTTTTAGAAAATGTGTTTTATTTCATAAATGGAATCAACAAAGTATGCACATTCTACCTCATAACGACTTTCTATAGTTTGCGCATGCATCCGGAAATAAGAAAAGCTTACTTCCCCCGTTTTTTAAAATCACAGCTTCTAAAAGTTTACATGATTTCGTAAAAAACATGAGTTTTTAGAAAAATGTGTTTTATTTCATAAATGGAATCAACAAAGTATGCACATTCTGCGTCATAACGACTTTCTATAGTTTGCGCATGCGTTTGGAAATAAGAAAAGCTTACTTCCCCCGTTTTTTAAAATCACAGCTTCTAGAAGGTTTACATGATTTCTTAAAAAACACGAGTTTTTAGAAAATGTGTTTTATTTCATAAATGGAATCAACAAATTATGCACATTCTACGTCATAACGACTTTCTATAGTTTGCGCATGCGTTTGGAAATAAGAAAAGCTTACTTCCCCCGTTTTTTAAAATCACAGCTTCTAGAAGGTTTACATGATTTCTTAAAAAACACGAGTTTTAGAAAATGTGTTTTATTTCATAAATGGAATCAACAAAGTATGCACATTCTACGTAATAACGACTTTCTATAGTTTGCACATTCGACCGGAAATAAGAAAAGCTTACTTCCACCGTTTTTTAAAATCACAGCTTCTAGAAGGTTTACATGATTTCGTAAAAAACACGAGTTTTTAGAAAATGTGTTTTATTTCATAAATGGAATCAACAAAGTATGCACATTCTACGTCATAAGGACTTTCTATAGTTTGCGCATGCGTCCGGAAATAAGAAAAGCTTACTTCCACCGTTTTTCAAAATCACAGCTTCTAGAAGGTTTACATGATTTCCTAAAAAACACAAGTTTTTAGAAAATTTGTTTTATTTCATAAATGGAATCAACAAAGTATGCACATTCTACGTCATAACGACTTTCTATAGTTTGCGCATGCGTTTGGAAATAAGAAAAGCTTACTTCCCCCGTTTTTTAAAATCACAGCTTCTAGAAGGTTTACATGATTTGTTAAAAAACACGAGTTTTCAGAAAATGTGTTTTATTTCATAAATGGAATCAACAAAGTATGCACATTCTACGTCATAACGACTTTCTATAGTTTGCGCATGCGTTTGGAAATAAGAAAAGCTTACCTCCCACGTTTTTTAAAATCACAGCTTCTTGAAGGTTTACGTGATTTCGTAAAAAACACGAGTTTTTAGAAAATGTGTTTTATTTCATGAATGGAATCAACAAAGTATGCACATTCTACGTGATAACGACTTTCTATAGTTTTGCCCATGCGTCCGGAAATAAGAAAAGCTTACTTCCCCCGTTTTTTAAAATCACAGCTTCTAGAAGGTTTACATGATTTCTTAAAAAACACGAATTTTTAGAAAATGTGTTTTATTTCATAAATGGAATCAACAAAGTACGCACAGTCTACGTCATAACGACTTTCTATAGTTTGCGCATGCGTTTGGAAATAAGAAAAGCTTACTTCCCCCGTTTTTTAAAATCACAGCTTCTAGAATGTTTACATGATTTTGTAAAAAACACGAGTTTTTAGAAAATTTGTTTTATTTCATAAATGGAATCAACAAAGTATGCACATTCTACATCATAACGACTTTATATAGTTTGTGCATGCGTCCGGAAATAAGAAAAGCTTACTTCCCCCGTTTTTTAAAATGACAGCTTCTAAAAGGTTTACATGATTTCGTAAAAAACACGAGTTTTTAGAAAATGTGTTTTATTTCATGAATGCTATCAACAAAGTATGCACATTCTACATCATAACGACTTTCTATAGTTTGCGCATGCGTCCGGAAATAAGAAAAGCTTACTTCCACCATTTTTTAAAATCACAGTTGTAGAAGGTTTACATTATTTCGTAAAAAACACGAGTTTTTAGAAAATGTGTTTTATTTCATAAATGGAATCGACAAAGTATGCAAATTCTACGTCATAACGACTTTGTATAGTTTGTGCATGCATCCGGAAATAAGAAAAGCTTACTTCCCCTTTTTTAAAATCACAGCTTCTAGAAGGTTTACATGATTTCTTAAAAAACACGAGTTTTTAGAAAATGTGTTTTATTTCATAAATGGAATAAACAAAGCATGCACATTCTACGTCATAACGACTTTCTATAGTTTGCACATGCGTCCGGAAATAAGAAAAGCTTACTTCCACCGTTTTTTAAAATCACAGCTTCTAGAAGGATTACATGATTTCTTAAAAAACACGACTTTTTAGAAAATGTGTTTTATTTCATAAATGGAATCAACAATGTATGCACATTCTACGTCATAACGACTTTCTATAGTTTGCGTATTCGACCAAAAATAAGAAAAGCTTACTTCCACAGTTTTTTAAAATCACGGCTTCTAGAATGTTTAAATGATTTCGTAAAAAACACGAGTTTTTTGAAAATGTGTTTTATTTCATAAATGGAATCTACAAAGTACGCACATTCTTCGTCATAACGACTTTCTACAGTTTGTGCATGCATCCGGAAATAAGAAAAGCTTACTTCCCCCTTTTTTCAAAATCACAGCTTCTAGAAGGTTTACATGATTTCTTAAAAAACACGAGTTTTTAGAAAATGTGTTTTATTTCATAAATGGAATCAACAAAGTATGCACATTCTACGTCATAACGACTTTCTATAGTTTGTGCATGCTTCCGGAAATAAGAAAAGCTTACTTCCACCGTTTTTTAAAATCACAGCTTCTAGAAGGTTTACATGATCTTTTTAAAAACACGAGTTTTTAGAAAATGTGTTTTATTTCATAAATGGAATCAACAAAGTATGCACATTCTACGTCATAACGACTTTCTATAGTTTGCGCATGCATCCGGAAATAAGAAAAGCTTACTTCCCCCGTTTTTTAAAATCACAGCTTCTAGAAGGTTTACATGATTTCGTAAAAAACACGAGTTTTTAGAAAAATGTGTTTTATTTCATAAATGGAATCAACAAAGTATGCACATTCTGCGTCATAACGACTTTCTATAGTTTGCGCATGCGTTTGGAAATAAGAAAAGCTTACTTCCCCCGTTTTTTAAAATCACAGCTTCTACAAGGTTTACATGATTTCTTAACAAACATGAGTTTTTAGAAAATGTGTTTTATTTCATAAATGGAATCAACAAAGTATGCACATTCTACGTAATAACGACTTTCTATAGTTTGCACATTCGACCGGAAATAAGAAAAGCTTAATTCCACCGTTTTTTAAAATCACAGCTTCTAGAAGGTTTACATGATTTCGTAAAAAACACGAGTTTTTAGAAAATGTGTTTTATTTCATAAATGGAATCAACAAAGTATGCACATTCTACGTCATAAGGACTTTCTATAGTTTGCGCATGCGTCCGGAAATAAGAAAAGCTTACTTCCACCGTTTTTCAAAATCACAGCTTCTAGAAGGTTTACATGATTTCTTAAAAAACACGAGTTTTTAGAAAATGTGTTTTATTTCATAAATGGAATCTACAAAGTATGCACATTCTACGTCATAACGACTTTCTATAGTTTTCGCATTCATCCGGAAATAAGAAAAGCTTACTTCCCCCGTTTTTTAAAATCACAGCTTCTAGAAGGTTTACATGATTTCGTAAGAAACACGAGGTTTTAGAAAATGTGTTTTATTTCATCGATGGAATCTACAAAGTATGCACATTCTACGTCATAACAACTTTCTATAGTTTGCGCATGCGTCCGGAAATAAGAAAAGCTTACTTCCACCATTTTTTAAAATCACAGCTTGTAGAAGGTTTACATGATTTCGTAAAAAACACGAGTTTTTAGAAAATGTGTTTTATTACATAAATGGAATCTACAAAGTATGCAAATTCTACGTCATAACGAATTTCTATAGTTTGTGCATGCATCCGGAAATAAGAAAAGCTTACTTCCCCGTTTTTTCAAAATCACAGCTTCTAGAATGTTTACATGATTTCTTAAAAAACACGAGTTTTTAGAAAATGTGTTTTATTTCATAAATGGAATCAACAAAGTATGCACATTCTCCGTCATAACGAATTTCTATAGTTTGCGCATGCGTTTGGAAATAAGAAAAGCTTACTTCCCCCGTTTTTTAAAATCACAGCTTCTAGAAGGTTTACATGATTTCTTAAAAAACACGAGTTTTTAGAAAATGTGTTTTATTTCATAAATGGAATCAACAAAGTATGCACATTCTACGTCATAACGACTTTCTATAGTTTGTGCATGCGTCCAGAAATAAGAAAAGCTTACTTCCACCATTTTTTAAAATCACAGTTTCTAGAAGGTTTACATGATTTCTTAAAAAACACTAGTTTTTAGAAAATGTGTTTTATTTCATAAATGGAATCAACAAAGTATGCACATTCTACGTCATAACGACTTTCTATAGTTTGGGCATTCGTCCGGAAATAAGAAAAGCTTACTTCCAGCATTTTTTAAAATCACAGCTTCTAGAAGGTTTACATGATTTCGTAAGAAACACGAGGTTTTAGAAAATGTGTTTTATTTCATCGACGGAATCTACAAAGTATGCACATTCTACATCATAACGACTTTCTATAGTTTGCGCATACATTCGGAAATAAGAAAAGCTTACTTCCCCCGTTTTTTAAAATCACAACTTCTAGAAGGTTTACATAATTTCTTAAAAAACACGAGTTTTTAGAAAATGTGTTTTATTTCATAAATGGAATCAACAAAGTATGCACATTCTACGTCATAACGACTTTCTATAGTTTGCGCATGCATCCGGAAATAAGAAAATCTTACTTGTAGTGCTCCGGTTTTTACAGCAGAGCAGTAAGTAAATTTCTAAGTTAATTTCCTATGTATTAATTCATTCAGGTATGTGTGAGTAACTGACATATCAATATTTCTATGCTTTTAAATTTCTATACTTTTAAATTATGTTTAGCATACCGATAATCATACATTCGTATTTAAAATAATAACTAACATATCAATATTTCCCTTCAACTATTTGTGGTTTCCGCATAAGAATATGTTCACCGTAAAAAAAATCAGTAAGAAGGTCTCAAAGTACGTTTCCACATAATAATTAAATAAAATAAATAATCAAGGAAATTACCTGATGCTGATGCTAACCGTAGGTTGTAGCAGGTTGTATATCCTCTTAGTCAGCCAAAATGAAGTGTCCACCCTACCGACCTGCTATTATCTTGCTGGCCCTTGGAAATCAAAGGATTTCCAAGCCCCCGAGCCCACAATCTGATAATCTAGAGAGCAGTCTTCCCTTAAGTTCTCCCAACTTTTCTGTTCTCAACCTCCTTTCTATTCCCAAAACCTTTCTCTCCACTTCCAGCTATCCCCCCTTACCTTCAACTCTCTCCCCCTCTATATACAGTTCCTTCATCGAGAAGACCTTGGGCTTACTCCACCGCCCCAAACTCCCCCTCTCGATCCCCTCAAACATTTACTCCTCCCACTAGTTCATTCATACACGTTTCTTTATAAAAATATATTTTTCACACTCAATGTACCTAATAATTAATTACTCTCATGGTAAATTCATTTGATTTTGATTGACGGTCGTAAGAATTTATTACGGTGGGAATTATTACCCAAAGGTTATCCATTCGGGACAAGCTTCATTAATTACAAGTCTATTCGCCATCCTTGGTATTTAATGTTTTTAATGTAATTAATAAAATATTATATAATTAGTTGACGCTTTTCAACTTGGACATGATGTGTCTTAATGGTCTACCTCATCCGTCGAGATCACTTATCTTGAGATTTAAATTCCAAGATTAATATTGAATAATTAAATAACCATTTTCCATCACATCACATCCATTCAAGAATCGTTATCCTATTTTTTTGCTTAGTAATGGAAATAATCACACTTTAATCATTTATCTACCTATATTGCAATTGTTATGACATGGGTAGTAATATTGTTAAAATAACATTAATTAAGTAATAATATTAATCAAATCACCACAAGGAAATAATAAATGGTGAATTTAATAAAGATGTCTTTTAAATCATTTGTTTATCACATGAGTACCCTAACATCTACATAGTATCGTCATTCTTCTAAACAAAGCACCCTTAAGGGCTTAAACAATCTTACTAATTAATTAGACAGTACAATTACCTTATTTACAACAATTCTCAGACGATAATGTTAACTAATGACACTTGTCTCAATTGTATATCACAATGTTTACCAATGAGTAATACATAGCTTAATTGACTTGTTTTACACATCTTAAATAACTTTATATTCATTATCTGAATTCGGTCAATGCATGATTAACCTGATTACTTATGACAACTTATACATTTATTCAATATGTTAAGTGTTTGTATATCGATACTAGTGTACATGTGCAAGGTGTGCATGTGTGGCCAGCGCATGCACAGATCATAAATGTACTATAGACAAATCCCATCCCGCCTATGCATACCTGCTAACTAATAGTAGTATTTACCCCCATGTAGAAGAACAAACATAATATATATATAGTACAATTACTTCAACATTCTCAGTTATTTAACAGTTAGTTCTTTACGATTTCACATCATTATCTTTATCTTTACATTAGTTTAATCAATCATGTACAAGGAAGGGTACCTACGACCACTAACTCGGAATCAAGGAAAACTAAAACCTCAACAGTACTAACTAACACATCCTCCCATCATAACCTACGTCCAGCATCCTCCCTATCCTTCCTCTGCTAGTACAAAAGTGGATGTAGGACTCACCGATCTGACCACATAGAACTTGAGAGCGATAGCGTCGGCTGAACAACGGACCTATCCTCCCCTAGCAGGCATCCGACCATCGTCATCACAACAACATGGGGAGCGTGTCTAAGCACGGCCCTCCCATGACCTCGGGTCTCATGGAAACATAGGGTGGGAAACACATCCATCCCTCTCAACATACTGGGCCTATGCCCTTATCAACTCATACTCTGCTGCTATCGGGATTATCAGTTTGTGTTATCGTATCATCATTTTGGATGCTAAGGTTTACTGTATGAACATGTTTTTCCTTTCCAATATATATCAGATCAAGTAACTGGCTATCCCATAGCCCTTGTGTCCTGTAGGTTAGTATTTTGCAAAATACAAATTTATAGAAAGCATTTCCCATTGATCGCCAATTGATCCATGCTATCAAAAAATCATTTTATTTCATGCAACCTTTTTAGCTCATCATAGATGCGTATGACATATAACACTTCAATCATTCATATAAGAAGATGGTATCCACATACCGAATCATATATTTCACATTTCATTAATGAAAACATATAAACATATACTGTAATCGTAAAATAACGAAATCATATGATAATCATGACATTATAACCGCATAACATAGTAACATCATAATCATGGTGAAATCATAAAACCGAGTAACATCATGTAATGAGGTCATATATAGTTTACTCAGTCGAGCTGAGTTCAACAGAATATATAAGAAATAAAGTATGGTGTGTCTAACTAATAAATATGCCGAATCAAAAATATGGGCATTACATTACTTCCACCATTTTTTAAAATCACAACTTGTAGAAGGTTTACATGATTTCGTAAAAAACACGAGTTTTTAGAAAATGTGTTTTATTTCATCAATGGAATCTACAAAGAATGCAAATTCTACGTCATAACGACTTTCTATAGTTTGTGCATGGATCCGGAAATAAGAAAAGCTTACTTCCCCCTTTTTTCAAAATCACAGCTTTCAGAAGGTTTACATGATTTCTTAAAAAACACGAGTTTTTAGAAAATGTGTTTTATTTCATAAATGGAATCAACAAAGTATGCACATTCTACGTCATAACGACTTTCTATAGTTTGCGCACGCGTTTGGAAATAAGAAAAGCTTACTTCCACCGTTTTTTAAAATCACAGCTTCTAGAAGGTTTACATGGTTTCTTAAAAAACACGAGTTTTTAGAAAATGTGTTTTATTTCATAAATGGAATCAACAATGTATGCACATTCTACGTCATAACGAATTTCTATAGTTTGCGCATGTGTCCGGAAATAAGAAAAGCTTACTTCCACCGTTTTTTATAATCACAGCTTCTAGAAGGTTTACATTATTTCTAAAAAAACACGAGTTTTTAGAAAATGTGTTTTATTTCATAAATGGAATCAACAAAGTATGCACAATCTACATCATAACGACTTTCTATAGTTTGCGCATGCGTTTGGAAATAAGAAAAGCTTACTTCCCCCATTTTTTAAAATCACAACTTCTAGAAAGTTTACATGATTTCTTAAAAAACACGAGTTTTAAGAAAATGTGTTTTATTTCATAAATGGAATCAACAAAGTATGCACATTCTACGTCATAACGACTTTCTATAGTTTTCACATACATACGCAAATAAGAAAAGCTTACTTCCATCGTTTTTTAAAATCACAGCTTCTAGAAGGTTTACATGATTTCGTAAAAAACACGAGTTTTTTGAAAATGTGTTTTATTTCATAAATGGAATCTAAAAAGTATGCACATTCTACGTCATAACGAATTTCTATAGTTTGCGCATGCGTCCGGAAATAAGAAAAGCTTACTTCCACCGTTTTTTAAAATCACAGCTTCTAGAAGGTTTACATGATTTCGTAAAAAACGCGAGTTTTTAGAAAATGTGTTTTATTTCATAAATGGAATCTACAAAGTATGCACATTCTACATCATAATGACTTTCTATAGTTTGCACATTCATCCGGAAAAAAGAAAAGCTTACTTCCACCGTTTTTTAAAATCATAGCTTCTAGAAGGTTTACATGATTTCTTAAAAAACACGAGTTTTTAGAAAATGTGTTTTATTTCATAAATAGAATCAACAAAGTATGCACATTCTACGTCATAACGACTTTCTACAGTTTGCGCATTCGTCCGAAAATAAGAAAAGCTTACTTCCACCATTTTTTAAAATCACGGATTCTAGAAGGTTTACATGATTTCGTAAAAAACACGAGTTTTTAGAAAATGTGTTTTATTTCATAAATGGAATCAACAAAGTATGCACATTATACGTCATAACTACTTTCTATAGTTTGCGCATGCGTCCGGAAATAAGAAAAGCTTACTTCCCCCGTTTTTTAAAATCACAGCTTCTAGAAGGTTTACATGATTTCTTAAGAAACACGAGTTTTTAGAAAATGTGTTTTATTTCATAAAATGGAATCAACAAAGTATGCACATTCTACGTCATAACGACTTTCGATATTTTGCGCATGCATTTGGAAATAAGAAAAGCTTACTTCCCCCATTTTTTAAAATCACAGCTTCTAGAAGGTTTACATGGTTTCTTAAAAAACACGAGTTTTTAGAAAATGTGTTTTATTTCATTAATGGAATCAACAATGTATGCACATTCTTCATCATAACGACTTTCTATAGTTTGCGCATGCGTCCGGAAATAAGAAAAGCTTACTTCCACAGTTTTTTAAAATCACAGCTTCTAGAAGGTTTACATGATTTCTAAAAAAACACGAGTTTTTAGAAAATGTGTTATATTTCATAAATGGAATCAACAAAGTATGCACATTCTACGACATAAGGACATTCTATAGTTTGCGCATTCGTCCGGAAATAAGAAAAGCTTACTTCCACCGTTTTTTAAAATCACAGCTTCTAGAAGGTTTCCATGATTTCTTAAAAAAGACGAGTTTTTAGAAAATGTGTTTTATTTCATAAATGGAATCAACAAAGTATGCACATTCTACATCATAACGACTTTCTATGGTTTGCGCATGCGTTTGGAAATAAGAAAAGCTAACTTCCCCCGTTTTTTAAAATCACAGCTTCTAGAAGGTTTACATGATTTCTTAAAAAACACGAGTTTTTAGAAAATGTGTTTTATTTCATAAATGGAATCAACAAAGTATGCACATTCTACATCATAATAACTTTCTATAGTTTGCGCATGCGTTTGGAAATAAGAAAAGCTTACTTCCCCCATTTTTTAAAATCACAACTTCTAGAAGGTTTACATGATTTCTTAAAAAACACGAGTTTTTAGAAAATGTGTTTTATTTCATAAATGGAATCAACAATGTATGCACATTCTACGTCATAACGACTTTCTATAGTTTGCGCATGTGTCCGGAAATAAGAAAAGCTTACTTCCACCATTTTTTATAATCACAGCTTCTAGAAGGTTTACATGATTTCTAAAAAAACACGAGTTTTTAAAAATGTGTTTTATTTCATAAATGGTATCAACAAAGTATGCACATTCTACGTCATAACGACTTTCTATAGTTTGCGCATGCGTTTGGAAATAAGAAAAGCTTACTTCCCCCATTTTTTAAAATCACAACTTCTAGAAGGTTTACATGATTTCTTAAAAAACACGAGTTTTATGAAAATGTGTTTTATTTCATAAATGGAATCAACAAAGTATGCACATTCTACGTCATAACGACTTTTGATAGTTTCCGCATGCGTTTGGAAATAAGAAAAGCTTACTTCCCCCATTTTTTAAAATCACAGCTTCTAGAAGGTTTACATGGTTTCTTAAAAAACATGAGTTTTTAGAAAATGTGTTTTATTTCATAAATGGAATCAACAATGTATGCACATTGTTCATCATAACGACTTTCTATAGTTTGCGCATGCGTCCGGAAATAAGAAAAGCTTACTTCCACAGTTTTTTAAAATCACAGCTTCTAGAAGGTTTACATGATTTCTAAAAAAACATGAGTTTTTAGAAAATGTGTTTTATTTCATAAATGGAATCAACAAAGTATGCACATTCTACGTCATAACGACATTCTATAGCTTGCGCATTCGTCCGGAAATAAGAAAATCTTACTTCCACCGTTTTTTAAAATCACAGCTTCTACAAGGTTTACATGATTTCGAAAAAAACACAAGTTTTTAGAAAATGTGTTTTATTTCATAAATGGAATCTACAAAGTATGCACATTCTACGTCATAACGAATTTCTATAGTTTGCGCATGCGTCCGGAAGTAAGAAAAGCTTACTTCCCCCGTTTTTTAAAATCACAACTTCTAGAAGGTTTACATGATTTCGTAAAAAACACGAGTTTTTAGAAAATGTATTTTATTTCATAAATGGAATCAACAAAGTATGCACATTCTACGTCATAACGACTTTCTATAGTTTGCGCATGCGTTTGGAAATAAGAAAAGCTTACTTCCCCCATTTTTTAAAATCACAACTTCTAGAAGGTTTAAATGATTTCTTAAAACATGAGTTTTTAGAAAATGTGTTTTATTTCATAAATGGAATCAACATAGTATGCACATTCTACGTCATAACGACTTTCGATAGTTTCCGCATGCAATTGGAAATAAGAAAAGCTTACTTCCCCCATTTTTTAAAATCACAGCTTCTAGAAGGTTTACATGGTTTCTTAAAAACATGAGTTTTTAGAAAATGTGTTTTATTTCATAAATGGAATCAACAATGTATGCACATTCTTCATCATAACGACTTTCTATAGTTTGCGCATGCGTCCGGAAATAAGAAAAGCTTACTTCCACAGTTTTTTAAAATCACAGCTTCTAGAAGGTTTCATGATTTCTAAAAAAACAAGAGTTTTTAGAAAATGTGTTTTATTTCATAAATGTAATCAACAAAGTATGCACATTCTACGTCATAACGACATTTTATAGTTTGCGCATTCGTCCGGAAATAAGAAAAGCTTACTTCCACCGTTTTTTAAAATCACAGCTTCTAGAAGGTTTACATGATTTCTTAAAAAAGACGAGGTTTTAGAAAATGTGTTTTATTTCATATATGGAATCTACAAAGTATGCACATTCTACGTCATAAAGACTTTCTATAGTTTGCGCATGCGTCCGGAAATAAGAAAAGCTTACTTCCCCCGTTTTTTAAAATCACAGCTTGTAGAAGGTTTACATGATTTCTTAAAAAACACGAGTTTTTAGAAAATGTGTTTTATTTCATAAATGTAATCAACAAACTATGCACATTCTACGTCATAACGAATTTCTATAGTTTGCGCATGCGTTTGGAAATAAGAAAAGCTTACTTCCCCCATTTTTTAAAATCACAGCTTCTAGAAGGTTTACATGGTTTCTTAAAAAACACGAGTTTTTAGAAAATATGTTTTATTTCATAAATGGAATCAACAATGTATACACATTCTTCATCATAACGACTTTCTATAGTTTGCACATGCGTCTGGAAATAAGAAAAGCTTACTTCCACCATTTTTTAAAATCACAGCTTCTAGAAGGTTTACATGATTTCTAAAAAAACACGAGTTTTCAGAAAATGTGTTTTATTTCATAAATGGAATCAAAAAAGTATGCACATTCTACGTCATAACGACATTCTATAGCTTGCGCATCCGTCAGGAAATAAGAAAAGCTTACTTCCACCGTTTTTTAAAATCACAGCTTCTACAAGGTTTACATGATTTCGTAAAAAACACGAGTTTTTAGAAAATGTGTTTTATTTGATAAATGGAATCTACAAAGTATGCACATTCTACGTCATAACAACATTCTATAGTTTTGGCATTCGTCCGGAAATAAGAAAAGCTTACTTCCACCGTTTTTTAAAATCACACCTTCTAGAAGGTTTACATGATTTCTTAAAAAACACGAGTTTTTAGAAAATGTGTTTTATTTCATGAATGGAATCTAAAAGCTATGCACATTCTACATCATAACGACTTCCTATAGTTTTCGCATGCGTTTGGAAATAAGAAAAGCTTACTTCCCCCGTTTTTTAAAATCACAGCTTCTAGAAGGTTTACATGATTTCTTAAAAAACACGAGTTTTTAGAAAATGTGTTTTATTTCATAAATGGAATCAACAAAGTATGCACATTCTACGTCATAATAACTTTCTATAGTTTGCGTATGCGTTTGGAAATAAGAAAAGCTTACTTCCCCCATTTTTTAAAATCACAGCTTCTAGAAGGTTTACATGGTTTCTTAAAAAACACGAGTTTTTAGAAAATGTGTTTTATTTCAAAAATGGAATCAACAATGTATGCACATTCTACGTCATAACGACTTTCTATAGTTTGCGCATGTGTCCGGAAATAAGAAAAGCTTACTTCCACCGTTTTTTATAATCACAGCTTCTAGAAGGTTTACATGATTTCTAAAAAAACACGAGTTTTTAGAAAATGTGTTTTATTTCATAAATGGAATCAACAATGTATGCACATTCTTCATCATAACGACTTTCTATAGTTTGTGCATGCGTCCGAAAATAAGAAAAGCTTACTTTCACAGTTTTTTAAAATCACAGCTTCTAGAAGGTTTACATGATTTGTAAAAAAACACGAGTTTTTAGAAAATGTGTTTTATTTCATAAATGGAATCAACAAAGTATGCACATTCTACGTCATAACGACATTCTATAGCTTGCGCATTCGTCCGGAAATAAGAAAAGCTTACTTCCACCGTTTTTTGAAATCACAGCTTCTACAAGGTTTACATGATTTCGAAAAAAACACGAGTTTTTAGAAAATGTGTTTTAGTTCATAAATGGAATCTACAAAGTATGCACATTCTACGTCATAACGAATTTCTATAGTTTGCGCATGCGTCCGGAAGTAAGAAAAGCTTACTTCCCCCGTTGTTTAAAATCACAGCTTCTAGAAGGTTTACATGATTTCGTAAAAAACACGAGTTTTTAGAAAATGTGTTTTATTTCATAAATGGAATCGACAAAGTATGCACATTCTACGTCATAACGAATTTCTATAGTTTGCACATGCGTTTGGAAATAAGAAAAGCTTACTTCCCCCATTTTTTAAAATCACAACTTCTAGAAGGTTTACATGATATCTTAAAAAACACGAGTTTTTAGAAAATGTGTTTTATTTCATAAATGCAATCAACAAAGTTTGCACATTCTACGTCATAACGACTTTCGATAGTTTCCGCATGCGTTTGGAAATAAGAAAAGCTTACTTCCCCCATTTTTTAAAATCACAGCTTCTAGAAGGTTTACATGGTTTCTTAAAAAACACGAGTTTTTAGAAAATGTGTTTTATTTCATAAATGGAATCAACAATGTATGCACATTCTTCATCATAACGACTTTCTATAGTTTGCGCATGCGTCCGGAAATAAGAAAAGCTTACTTCCACAGTTTTTTAAAATCATAGCTTCTAGAAGGTTTACATGATTTCTAAAAAAACACGAGTTTTTAGAAAATGTGTTTTATTTCATAAATGTAATCAACAAAGTATGCACATTCTACGTCATAACGATATTTTATAGTTTGCGCATTCCTCCTGAAATATGAAAAGCTTACTTCCACCGTTTTTTAAAATCACAGCTTCTAGAAGGTTTACATGATTTCTTAAAAAAGACGAGTTTTTAGAAAATGTGTTTTATTTCATAAATGGAATCTACAAAGTATGCACATTCTACGTCATAAAGACTTTCTATAGTTTGCGCATGCGTCCGGAAATAAGAAAAGCTTACTTCCCCCGTTTTTTAAAATCACAGCTTGTAGAAGGTTTACATGATTTCTTAAAAAACACGAGTTTTTAGAAAATGTGTTTTATTTCATAAATGGAATCAACAAACTATGCACATTCTACGTCATAACGACTTTCTATAGTTTGCGCATGCGTTTGGAAATAACAAAAGCTTACTTCCCCCATTTTTTAAAATCATAGCTTCTAGACGGTTTACATGGTTTCTTAAAAAACACGACTTTTTAGAAAATGTGTTTTATTTCATAAATGGAATCAACAATGTATGCACATTCTTCATCATAACGACTTTCTATAGTTTGCGCATGCGTCCGGAAATAAGAAAAGCTTACTTCCACCGTTTTTTAAAATCACAGCTTCTAGAAGGTTTACATGATTTCTAAAAAAACACGAGTTTTTAGAAAATGTGTTTTATTTCATAAATGGAATCAACAAAGTATGCACATTCTACGTCATAACGACATTCTATAGTTTGCGCATTCGTCCGGGAATAAGAAAAGCTTACTTCCACCGTTTTTTAAAATCACAGCTTCTAGAAGGTTTACATGATTTCTTAAAAAAACACGAGTTTTAAGAAAATGTGTTTTATTTCATAAATGGAATCTAAAAAGTATGCACATTCTACATCATAACGACTTTCTATAGTTTGCGCATGCGTTTGGAAATAAGAAAAGCTTACTTCCCCCGTTTTTTAAAATCACAACTTCTAGAAGGTTTACATGATTTCTTAAAAAACACGAGTTTTTAGAAAATGTGTTTTATTTCATAAATGGAATCAACAAACTATGCACATTCTACGTCATAACGACTTTCTATAGTTTGCGCATGCGTTTGGAAATAACAAAAGCTTACTTCCCCCATTTTTTAAAATCACAGCTTCTAGACGGTTTACATGGTTTCTTAAAAAACACGACTTTTTAGAAAATGTGTTTTATTTCATAAATAGAATCAACAATGTATGCACATTCTTCATCATAACGACTTTCTATAGTTTGCGCATGCGTCCGGAAATAAAAAAAGCTTACTTCCACCGTTTTTTAAAATCACAGCTTCTAGAAGGTTTACATGATTTCTAAAAAAACACGAGTTTTTAGAAAATGTGTTTTATTTCATAAATGGAATCAACAAAGTATGCACATTCTACGTCATAACGACATTCTATAGTTTGCGCATTCGTCCGGGAATAAGAAAAGCTTACTTCCACCGTTTTTTAAAATCACAGCTTCTAGAAGGTTTACATGATTTCTTAAAAAACACGAGTTTTAAGAAAATGTGTTTTATTTCATAAATGGAATCTAAAAAGTATGCACATTCTACATCATAACGACTTTCTATAGTTTGCGCATGCGTTTGGAAATAAGAAAAGCTTACTTCCCCCGTTTTTTAAAATCACAACTTCTAGAAGGTTTACATGATTTCTTAAAAAACACGAGTTTTTAGAAAATGTGTTTTATTTCATAAATGGAATCAAAAAATTATGCACATTCTACGTCATAACGACTTTCTATAGCTTGCGCATGCGTTTGGAAATAAGAAAAGCTTACTTCCCCCGTTTTTTAAAATCACAGCTTCTAGAAGGTTTACATGATTTCTTAAAAAACATGAGTTTTTAGAAAATGTGTTTTATTTCATAAATGGAATCAACAAAGTATGCACATTCTACGTCATAATGACATTCTATAGTTTGCGCATTCTTCCGGAAATATGAAAAGCTTACTTCCACCGTTTTTTAAAATCACAGCTTTTAGAAGGTTTACATGTTTTCTTAAAAACGACGAGTTTTTAGAAAATGTGTTTTATTTCATAAATGGAATCTAAAAAGTATGCACATTCTACGTCATAACGAATTTCTATACTTTGCGCATGCGTCCGGAAATAACAAAATCTTACTTCCCCCCGTTTCTTAAAATCACAGCTTGTAGAAGGTTTACATGATTTCTTAAAAAACACGAGTTTTTAGAAAGTCTGTTTTATTTCATAAATGGAATCAACAAAGTATGCACATTCTACGTCATAACGACTTTCTATAGTTTGCGCATGCGTTTGGATATAAGAAAAGCTTACTTCCCCCGTTTTTAAAATCACAACTTCTACAAGGTTTACATGATTTCTTAAAAAACACGAGTTTTTAGAAAATGTGTTTTATTTCATAAATGGAATCAACAATGTATGCACATTCTTCATCATAACGACTTTCTATAGTTTGCGCATGCGTCCGGAAATAAGAAAAGCTTACTTCCACCGTTTTTTAAAATTACAGCTTCTAGAAGGTTTACATGGTTTCTTAAAAAACACGAGTTTTTAGAAAATGTGTTTTATTTCATAAATGGAATCAACAATGTATGCACATTCTTCATCATAACGACTTTCTATAGTTTGCGCATGCGTCCGGAAATAAGAAAAGCTTACTTCCACCGTTTTTTAAAATCACAGTTTCTAGAAGGTTTACATGATTTCTAAAAAAACACGAGTTTTTAGAAAATGTGTTTTATTTCATAAATGGAATCAACAAAGTATGCACATTCTACGTCATAACGACATTCTATAGTTTGCGCATTCGTCCGGAAATAAGAAAAGCTTACTTCCACCGTTTTTTAAAATCACAGCTTCTAGAAGATTTACATGATTTCTTAAAAAACACGAGTTTTTAGAAAATGTGTTTTATTTCATAAATGGAATCTAAAAAGTATGCACATTCTACATCATAACGACTCTCTATAGTTTGCGTATGCGTTTGGAAATAAGAAAAGCTTATTTCCCCCGTTTTTTAAAATCACAGCTTCTAGAAGGTTTACATGATTTCTTAAAAAACACGAGTTTTTAGAAAATGTGTTTTATTTCATAAATGGAATCAACAAAGTATGCACATTCTACGTCCTAATAACTTTCTATAGTTTGCGCACGCGTTTGGAAATAAGAAAAGCTTACTTCCCCCATTTATTAAAATCACAGCTTCTAGAAGGTTTACATGGTTTCTTAAAAAACACGAGTTTTTAGAAAATGTGTTTTATTTCATAAATGGAATCAACAATGTATGCACATTCTACGTCATAACGAATTTCTATAGTTTGCGCATGTGTCCGGAAATAAGAAAAGCTTACTTCCACCGTTTTTTATAATCACGGCTTCTAGAAGGTTTACATGATTTCTAAAAAAACACGAGTTTTTAGAAAATGTGTTTTATTTCATAAATGGAATCAACAAAGTATGCACAATCTACATCATAACGACTTTCTATAGTTTGCGCATGCGTTTGGAAATAATAAAAGCTTACTTCCCCCATTTTTTAAAATCACAACTTCTAGAAAGTTTACATGATTTCTTAAAAAACACGAGTTTTAAGAAAATGTGTTTTATTTCATAAATGGAATCAACAAAGTATGCACATTCTACGTCATAACGACTTTCGATAGTTTCCGCATGCGTTTGGAAATAAGAAAAGCTTACTTCCCCCATTTTTTAAAATCACAGCTTCTAGAAGGTTTACATGGTTTCTTAAAAAACACGAGTTTTTAGAAAATGTGTTTTATTTCATAAATGGAATCAACAATGTATGCACATTCTTCATCATAACGACTTTCTATAGTTTGCGCATGCGTCTGGCAATAAGAAAAGTTTACTTCCACAGTTTTTTAAAATCAAAGCTTCTAGAAGGTTTACATGATTTCTAAAAAAACACGAGTTTTTAGAAAATGTGTTTTATTTCATTGATGGAATCAACAAAGTATGCACATTCTACGTCATAACGACATTCTATAGCTTGCGCATTCGTCCGGAAATAAGAAAAGCTTACTTCCACCGATTTTTAAAATCACAGCTTCTAGAAGGTTTACATGATTTCTTAAAAAACACGAGTTTTTAGAAAATGTGTTTTATTTCATAAATGGAATCAACAAAGTATGCACATTCTACGTCATAACGACTTTCTATAGTTTGCGCATGCGTTTGGAAATAAGAAAATCTTACTTCCCCCATTTTTTAAAATCACAGCTTCTAGAAGGTTTACATGATTTCGTAAAAAACACGAGTTTTTAGAAAATGTGTTTTATTTCATAAATGGAATCAACAAAGTATGCACATTATACGTCATAACGACTTTCGATAGTTTCCGCATGCGTTTGGAAATAAGAAAAGCTTACTTCCCCCATTTTTTAAAATCACAGCTTCTAGAAGGTTTACATGGTTTCTTAAAAAACACGAGTTTTTAGAAAATGTGTTTTAATTCATAAATGGAATCAACAATGTATGCACATTCTTCATCATAACGACTTTCTATAGTTTGCGCATGCGTCCGGAAATAAGAAAAGCTTACTTCCACAGTTTTTTAAAATCAAAGCTTCTAGAAGGTTTACATGGTTTCTTAAAAAACACGAGTTTTTAGAAAATGTGTTTTATTTCATAAATGGAATCAACAAAGTATGCACATTCTACGTCATAACGACATTCTATAGCTTGCGCATTCGTTCGGAAATAAGAAAAGCTTACTTCCACCGTTTTTTAAAATCACAGCTTCTACAAGGTTTACATGATTTCGAAAAAAACACGAGTTTTTAGAAAATGTGTTTTATTTCATAAATGGAATCTACAAAGTATGCACATTCTACGTCATAACGAATTTCTATAGTTTGCGCATGCGTCCGGAAGTAAGAAAAGCTTACTTCCCCCGTTTTTTAAAATCACAGCTTCTAGAAGGTTTACATGATTTCGTAAAAAACACGAGTTTTTAGAAAATGTGTTTTATTTCATAAATGGAATCAACAAAGTATGCACATTCTACGTCATAACGACTTTCTATAGTTTGCGCATGCGTTTGGAAATAAGAAAAGCTTACTTCCCCCATTTTTTAAAATCACAACTTCTAGAAGGTTTACATGATTTCTTAAAAAACACGAGTTTTTAGAAAATGTGTTTTATTTCATAAATGGAATCAACAAAGTATGCACATTCTACGTCATAACGACTTTCGATAGTTTCCGCATGCGTTTGGAAATTGTTGATGTATATGTAACTTCGGAATGTATTTCACATATATGTATATTGTATTCCTATAGAGATGGTATTATTCCTCTTTAAGGAAGTGTCGTCATTTATATTGTAAGTGTCATAACTTATACTTGATGGGTTATTAGACCACCTTGTTTGGGGTCGGCCCTGTATAAGTCATGTGGGTCAAAGGGTTATTAGACCACCCTATTGGGGGTCGGCCATGTGGGTCAAAGGGTTATTAGACCACCCTATTGGGGGTCGGCCCACTCAGCATTATGTTATGTGGTTAAGTTCAAGCCGACATGAGTTAGGTAAAAAGGCAAGTCAAGTCAAGTATAAATAGAGTGCGGGAGGCACTCTATTTATTCACTCACTTCTCACACTTGCACTTGGAGGAGAGGCGCACTTATGGAGGAGGAGGATTGCTGCTAGGTTATGGCTATCTCTATTGGTTGGTTGTATCATTGCTCTATCTATCTCTGAGGAAGTTATTGGGGTTTTTCACCTTTATGGTTTTCCCCAAGTAAATCTTTGTGTCTCTTGTGTGCTTGCATTATTGTCTCCATGATTGATATGCTGTAGATATGCTGTACATGTTGTTCTCTCAGTTAAGATCCTAGATCAGATTGAAGTAAATTCAGAAAATTTAACATGGTATCAGAGCTAGCCTGAAAGAAGGCATGATATGGCATGTATGACACTTGTTGCACTAACGATGCTAGGGCTTGATATAGCAAAAACTAGTCATCGTAGAACTTTCGCTATAAATCCGTTTTGGCGACGTTTTCGGATCTGAAATTGTTACAGGCCGAAGCTAAGATCTCCAGGTATCTTGTGTCCAAAGGACAACCTCTAATTCGTTGTACTTTGTGATTTATGATCTGTACAATATAGGGTTTCTGCCTCTTCCAGATCTGAGTCAAAATCAGGTGACCTTGGGAAAAAGGTCATATCTTGGACTAGGAAGCTCCAAATGAAATTTCGTAAAAAGTGACAGGTAGAACACAGTCTGTACTATCTCAGAAAACTTTTTCAGAGGCCGAAGTTTAACCAGTGACACGTGGCACGCCGTACAAGTTCGCTCTCCTGTATTATCCCATAAACAGGTCACGTTGCGACATTTGGCATAAATCTCTCTCAGAGAGTCCAATTGAGGTCAGACCTGTCACGATGGAAAGGTAACAGGCCGAGCTATCTCAGGAAACTTTTTCAGAGGCCGAAGTTAAAACAGTGACACGTGGCACGCCGTACAAGTTCGCTCTCCTGTTTTATCCCAAAACAGGTCACGTTGCGACATTTGGCATAACTCTATTTCAGAGAATCCAAATGAGGTCAGACCTGTCAGGATGGAAAGATAACAGGTCAGGCTATCTCAGAAAACTTTTTCAGACCCTGTGGATCAAAAATTTCGGAGTTACACTAGAAACAATCAGGTACATATTTCTGTCAAAACAGAATTATTTTTTGGTACCTTCATTCATGGCTTCCGGAATTTAGGGCTTTGAAGAAAGTTGGAATTTTTGTAATCGGAGACCACGGCTGGATGCTACTCATAAAAATAGAAATTTAGAGACCAAGATCAGAATTTTTGGCTGGGTAGAAGGCCGGGTTTGATCAGACCCTAGTTCGGGACTTTGATCAGAAAAATGGAAAATTAGGGCTTCTGTAAAAATGGGAATTTTTGAAATCTGTGACCACGGCTGGAAGCTCCTCAGAAAAATAGAAGCTTAGAGCTTTGGATCAAACATTTTGATTGGGTAGAAGAGTGGGCTTCATCAAACCCCAGTTCAGAGTCACGTCCAGTGAATCTGGAAGTTTCAAAGGCAAAATTGAGGAGTGAAACTTTGCAGTCTTCAAATTCTGAATATACCAGTTTGATCAGTTCATCAAGGCGCATATTCCTATCCTTTCGGAAGTTTGAAATTCAAAGTTTGAATTTTTGGGGTCTCTCTGACAAACCCATATCCAGCTCCAGGTCCAGTTCTTGCAAATCAAGTGGATTGGGTTGATCCTAGAAGAAGATGGATTGGTCACTTGCATAAGTGAAGAAGTTCCTGTTTCAGAGGGAGATGAGGCTAAGGCCTTACATAAGAAGATTACAAGTGATCCTGACAGGTATGACTCATCGAGGTATGTTTTGAGATTTGTTCATAATTAAGTTTATGGTATGCTTGTCTTCATATTATCACGGTTAGTACAATCTTGATTTTAGACTTGTCATATCACCTTAATAAAATTATGAATGCATGATAGAAGTCATTCATTTATTAGGAGTATGAAACTTATGTTTGTACTAACACATTGTGATGTTGTATGAGTTTTATGTTGTCTACTAACATGAAAGGTACACCAAGAAGACAAATCATGTTCTGGTCCAAGAACATATGATCATGATAACATGAGGACAAAGATTCATCCATTGACATGGATCTCATAGAAGATCCATTTACGAGGTATGTATAACTTGGTTTTGTAATGGTTAACTTATGAGACATGCAGGTTACTAGCACAAGTCATTGACGAAGAACAAGAAGACATTATGCGGGTATGTTAGACATAAATAGCTAGCATGCTAATCCAGGTATGTTTTCCCTATATCAAGCTAGAATCCTACCTTGGGTTAGGATCTTATACTGTTGTATTGTTGATAATGATTATTCATGAAGTCATAGGTTTGAATAATCATGATTGTATGCATATTATGTTTCTTACCATAATTGATGATATGACTAACCAGAAGAATCATGATGGTATAGGTTTGAATAATCATGGTTGGATGTATATTATTATAATTGATGATTCAACTAACCTGAAGAGTCATAGGCTTGAGTAATTACAGGTTTAGACATGTTATGTTTCTTATGATTTGACTAACCATAAGAATCCTTGAATGCTCATGCTTATTATTTCTGTTTGAAATGATCATGACTATACATGCTTGAGATTATTGTGTTTTAATAGTATACTAATGAATGTATGATTTTATATGAGATCACAAGGATAACACAATCATGATACTAATAAGCATGCATAGTGACCAAGGATGAATGTAAGTTCAAGGACAGGTAATCCAGGAAGCAAAGATCAAGAGGGAGTACACTCCAGTGGTTTATGCAAGGAAGCGAAGACTCAGAGGGAGTCCACCCAACGAACAAACAAAGATAAGTATTTTGAATTGTCATTTCTTAAATAATACTGTTCAATAATGTATATACTGATGTTCCTAGAATTAGGTTGTGTATTATGCATATTAGAATAATTGCATTGATGAACAGTATACTCCTAATTTGCATGGGTAAGTGGACTATGGCACTGTACAACATTCCATTGCTACTTATCTAGAATGAAACCTCTTTGCTGACATGTTGGGAGTTGTGCACACTCTTAACAATGTTCTGGTAGAGATTGGAAGGCATCTAGAAAGTTACGGAATATGGATAAATGTTGTATTGAAGCATTGGCTAAGATAATTGCATGACTGTATGGCATATTTCTTTATGTGTAAGAAGTTGTTTTGAAAACTATGAGATGTTTTCTAATCATGCAATTTAACTTGTTGTGTAGGAAAGATCGTATGCCATCTCCTACAAAAGAAGAACTACAACATTTGTTCCAGCAACAAAGATATTTATTGAAGATATTGAAGTTCCCAGGATCTGGGATGAAGAAATGGAATGCCATGATCCATCGATCATGAAGAATGATGTTTGGGATGTAGTCCCAAGATGTGAAGGGAAGTTTGTTATGACTTTCAAATGGAACTATCAGATCAAGCATGTTGCAGATGGCAGCATTGAGAAATATAAAAGTGATGAAATAGAAGATACACCAGATGGATTCAAGACAGCATGGTGTAGTCATATATGTGTGCAGAACTTGGTATGGTAGGATAGACAGCTTTCTATCCAGTTTGGGCTTTACCAAGAGTAAAGCGGATTCCAACCTTTACTACAAGGTTGAGGAAGGCAATCCAGTGATACTACTTTTATATGCAGATAACCTGTTTGTTACAGGTAAAGATAGATTGATTGCCGACACGTAGCGGAAGCTTTCTTCCAAGTTCGAGACGAAGAACTTGGGGATGATGCACTATTTGTTTTTGGCATGGAGGTGTGGCAGAATGCAGGTGGGATCTTCCTTGGTCAAGGGAAGTACACAGTAGATATCCTGAAGAGATTTGGGATGATGGATTGCAAAGCCATGGCCACACCTATGGCATCGAATCTGAAGCTTCTTTGTGATGCTTCATCTGAGCCAGTTGATGTTTCTATGTATCGTCAGATTATTGGGTCCTTGATGTACCTGACGAACACGAGACCAGATATTTGCTTTGCTGTGAACACATTGAGCCAGTTCCTGACGGATCCGAGGAGTGTTCACCTGGTTGCTGTAAAGCATGTTCTGAGGTACCTGAAGGGTACAGTGGATTATGGGCTCAGATATGAGGCGAATCAAAAGTTTAACCTGCAGGGTTATGTTGATTCAGATTGGGCTAGCAGTGCTGCAGATAGGAAGAGCACATCTGGGTGTTGCTTCAGTATGGGATCAGATGTGATCTCTTGGTTTAGCAGGAAGCAGTCCTGCGTAGCACTGAGTACAGCTGAGGCAGAGTATGGTGCAGCCTGTTCAGCTAGTTGTGAGGCAGTATGGCTAGGGAAGCTACTGTTTGAGTTATTTGATCTCCTGTTGGATGCTACTGGTATCTTCTGTGATAACCAGAGTTGTGTGAAGCTGTCCGAGAACCCAGTGTTTCATGACAGGTCGAAACACATAGAGATCAAATATCACTATATCAGGGATATGGTGCAGAGAGGAGCTGTGAAGCTCCTGTATGTTGCGAAGGACGAGCAGATTGCAGATGTGTTGACGAAGCCACTAGCCAGGGTGAAGTTCGAGTACTTCAGAGAGAGGCTTGGCATTCTTCAGATCGAGGACACTTCGAGGAAGAAGTGATGGACACATTTGCTGAAGCCATTCCAAGCATGTTGGAAGGAGGATCCTTCACATGGCTGTGGATGTAAGCGCTGGATGATGAGCATCAGGATGATGTTCTAGTTTCTGCTTGATATGATCAGTTGGATCATTTTATGTATGTATGTACGCATCATGTTGGATGCTGGATATGATCAGTTGGATCATTTTATGTATGTATGTACGCATCATGTTGGATGCTGGATATGATCAGTTGGATCATGTGTATGTATTTCATATGCATCATGTTGGATGCTTGGACCATGTATCTGTATATGTATCAGGTGGATACATTGTATGATCAGGTGGATCATGTATGGTGATATATATCATATGTTTTGTATTTGTATCAGGTGGATACATTGATGATCAGGAGGATCATGTATGATGATATGTATCAGGTGGATACATTGTATGATCAGGTGGATCATGTATGGTGATATATATCATATGTTTTGTATTTGTATCAGGTGGATACATTGATGATCAGGAGGATCATGTATGATGATATGTATCAGGTAGATACTTGGCATGCAGCAGGATGTTGCATTGATGATCAGGAGGATCATGTATGATGATATGTATCAGGTAGATACTTGGTATGCATCAGGTAGATGCATTGATGATCAGGATGATTATAGATGACGAGCTTCAGGATGTTGCTCCAGATGGTATGCATCAGGTAGATGCATTGATGATCAGGATGATCATAGATGACGAGCTTCAGGATGTTGCTCCAGATGACATGCAGCAGGATGTTGCAGTGATGATGATCAGGATGATCATGGATACATCAGGATGATGTATGGTGAGTATCAGTTTGATACTCTGTGGCCGTGGATCAGGTTGTGCAGATAAGCATGTAATTTGTGCCCTGGGAGATTTGCAGATGGTCTTTCGAGGTTTTGCCTATGGCATGTAATTTGTGCCCTGGGACATCTGGCAAATGCTCTTTCGAGGTTTTGCTTGGGAGGACATATAATTTGTGCCCTGGGAGATCTGCAGATAGTCTTTCGAGGTTTTGCCTATGGCATGTAATTTGTGCCCTGGGATATCTGGCAGATGCTCTTTCGAGGTTTTGTCCTATGGCATGTAATTTGTGCCCTGGGAGATCCAATAGGTTGAGCTGTGTGCTCGTAATCAGTCCTGGGATGCTCTTGCGAGGTTTTGCCATGACCACATGTAATTTGTGCCCTGGGAGATCCGATAGGTTGAGCTGTGTGCTCGTAATCAGTCCTGGGATGCTCTTGCGAGGTTTTGAGGTGAGGTCACATATAATTTGTGCCCTGGGAGATTTGCAGATGGTATTTCGAGGTTTTGCCTATGGCATGTAATCTGTGCCCTGGGACATCTGGCAAATGCTCTTTCGAGGTTTTGTGACGCACGTAAAAGTCCTGAGGATTCCACAGTATGGCCAGTGATGACGAAGACCTGCAGGTGGTGGGCCTACATCCAGTATGAAAAAGGACTGGCTCTGTAGAACTTCCTATGACGAGTAGATTCGGAGATTGATTGAGATAGCAGCAGCAGTGACGATGATGATGACTCGATGACGATTATCCAGTGACGATGATCCAGAGAAGATGACTTGTGCTAGAAGAACTGTGCTGAGAAATACCTTCCTAGTTAAGAGGGAGTGTTGATGTATATGTAACTTCGGAATGTATTTCACATATATGTATATTGTATTCCTATAGAGATGGTATTATTCCTCTATAAGGAAGTGTCGTCATTTATATTGTAAGTGTCGTAACTTATACTTGATGGGTTATTAGACCACCTTGTTTGGGGTCGGCCCTGTATAAGTCATGTGGGTCAAAGGGTTATTAGACCACCCTATTGGGGGTCGGCCCACTCAGCATTATGTTATGTGGTTAAGTTCAAGCCGACATGAGTTAGGTAAAAAGGCAAGTCAAGTCAAGTATAAATAGAGTGCGGGAGGCACTCTATTTATTCACTCACTTCTCACACTTGCACTTGGAGGAGAGGCGCACTTATGGAGGAGGAGGATTGCTGCTAGGTTATGGCTATCTCTATTGGTTGGTTGTATCATTGCTCTATCTATCTCTGAGGAAGTTATTGGGGTTTTTCACCTTTATGGTTTTCCCCAAGTAAATCTTTGTGTCTCTTGTGTGCTTGCATTATTGTCTCCATGATTGATATGCTGTAGATATGCTGTACATGTTGTTCTCTCAGTTAAGATCCTAGATCAGATTGAAGTAAATTCAGAAAAATTAACAGAAATAAGAAAAGCTTACTTCCCCCATTTTTTAAAATCACAGCTTCTAGAAGGTTTACATGGTTTCTTAAAAAACACGAGTTTTTAGAAAATGTGTTTTATTTCATAAATGGAATCAACAATGTATGCACATTCTTCATCATAACGACTTTCTATAGTTTGCGCATGCGTCCGGAAATAAGAAAAGCTTACTTCCACAGTTTTTTAAAATCAAAGCTTCTAGAAGGTTTACATGATTTCTAAAAAAACACGAGTTTTTAGAAAATGTTTTTTATTTCATAAATGGAATCAACAAAGTATGCACATTCTATGTCATAACGGCATTCTATAGCTTGCGCATTCGTCCGGAAATAAGAAAAGCTTACTTCCACCGTTTTTTAAAATCACAGCTTCTAGAAGGTTTACATGATTTCTTAAAAAACACGAGCTTTTAGAAAATGTGTTTTATTTCATAAATGGAATCAACAAAGTATGCACATTATACGTCATAATGACTTTCTATAGTTTGCGCATGCGTTTGGAAATAAGAAAAGCTTACTTCCCCCATTTTTTAAAATCACAGCTTCTAGAAGGTTTACATGATTTCGTAAAAAACACGAGTTTTTAGAAAATGTGTTTATTTCATAAATGGAATCAACAAAGTATGCACATTCTACGTCATAACGACTTTCGATAGTTTCCGCATGCGTTTGGAAATAAGAAAAGCTTACTTCCCCCATTTTTTAAAATCACAGCTTCTAGAAGGTTTACATGGTTTCTTAAAAAACACGAGTTTTTAGAAAATGTGTTTTATTTCATAAATGGAATCAACAATGTATGCACATTCTTCATCATAACGACTTTCTATAGTTTGCGCATGCGTCCGGAAATAAGAAAAGCTTACTTCCACAGTTTTTTAAAATCAAAACTTCTAGAAGGTTTACATGATTTCTAAAAAAACACGAGTTTTTAGAAAATGTGTTTTATTTCATAAATGGAATCAACAAACTATGCACATTCTATGTCATAACGACATTCTATAGCTTGCGCATTCGTCCGGAAATAAGAAAAGCTTACTTCCACCGTTTTTTAAAATCACAGCTTCTACATGGTTTACATGATTTCGAAAAAAACACGAGTTTTTAGAAAATGTGTTTTATTTCATAAATGGAATCTACAAAGTATGCACATTCTACGTCATAACGAATTTCTATAGTTTGCGCATGCGTTCGGATGTAAGAAAAGCTTACATCCCCCGTTTTTTAAAATCACAGCTTCTAGAAGGTTTACATGATTTCGTAAAAAACACGAGTTTTTAAAAAATGTGTTTTATTTCATAAATGGAATCAACAAAGTATGCACATTCTACGTCGTAACGACTTTCTATAGTTTGCGCATGCGTTTGGAAATAAGAAAAGCTTACTTCCCCCATTTTTTAAAATCACAACTTCTAGAAGGGTTACATGGTTTCTTAAAAAACACGATTTTTTAGAAAATGTGTTTTATTTCATAAATGGAATCAACAATGTATGCACATTCTTCATCATAACGAATTTCTATAGTTTGTGCATGCGTCCGGAAACAAGAAAAGCTTACTTCCACCGTTTTTTAAAATCACAGCTTCTAGAACGTTTACATTGTTTCTTAAAAAACACGAGTTTTTAGAAAATGTGTTTTATTTCATAAATGGAATCAACAATGTATGTACATTCTTCATCATAACGACTTTCTATAGTTTGCGCATGCGTCCGGAAATAAGAAAAGCTTACTTCCACGGTTTTTTAAAATCAAAGCTTCTAGAAGGTTTACATGATTTCTAAAAAAACATGAGTTTTTAGAAAATGTGTTTTATTTCATAAATGGAATCAACAAAGTATGCACATTCTACGTCATAACGACATTCTATAGCTTGCGCATTCGTCTGGAAATAAGAAAAGCTTACTTCCACCGTTTTTTAAAATCACAGCTTCTACAAGGTTTACATGATTTCTTAAAAAACACGAGTTTTTAGAAAATGTGTTTTATTTCATAAATGGAATCTACAAAGTATGCACATTCTACGTCATAACGAATTTCTATATTTTGCGCATGCTTCCGGAAGTAAGAAAAGCTTACTTCCCCCGTTTTTTAAAATCACAGCTTCTAGAAGGTTTACATGATTTCGTAAAAAAACACGAGTTTTTAGAAAATGTGTTTTATTTCATAAATGGAATCAACAAAGCATGCACATTCTACGTCATAATGACTTTCTATAGTTTGCGCATGCGTTTGGAAATAAGAAAAGCTTACTTCCCCCATTTTTTAAAATCACAACTTCTAGAAGGTTTACATGATTTCTTAAAAAAAAAGAGTGTTTAGAAAATGTGTTTTATTTCATAAATGGAATCTACAAAGTATGCACATTCTACGTCATAAAGACTTTCTATAGTTTGCGCATGCGTCCGGAAATAAGAAAAGCTTACTTCCCCCGTTTTTTAAAATCACAGCTTGTAGAAGGTTTACATGATTTCTTAGAAAACACGAGTTTTTAGAAAATGTGTTTTATTTCATAAATGGAATCAACAAACTATGCACATTCTACGTCATAACGACTTTCTATAGTTTGCGCATGCGTTTGGAAATAAGAAAAGCTTACTTCCCCCATTTTTTAAAATCACAGCTTCTAGAAGGTTTACATGGTTTCTTAAAAAACACGAGTTTTTAGAAAATGTATTTTATTTCATAAATGGAATCAACAATGTATGCACATTCTTCATCATAACGACTTTCTATAGTTTGCGCATGCGTCCGGAAATAAGAAAAGCTTACTTCCACCGTTTTTTAAAATCACAGCTTCTAGAAGGTTTACATGATTTCTAAAAAAACACGAATTTTTAGAAAATGTGTTTTATTTCATAAATGGAATCAACAAAGTATGCACATTCTATGTCATAACGACATTCTATAGTTTGCGCATTCGTCCGGAAATAAGAAAAGCTTACTTCCACCGTTTTTTAAAATCACAGCTTCTAGAAGGTTTACATGATTTCTTAAAAAACACGAGTTTTTAGAAAATGTGTTTTATTTCATAAATGGAATCTAAAAAGTATGCACATTCTACATCATAATGACTTTCTATAGTTTGCGCATGCGTTTGGAAATAAGAAAAGCTTACTTCCCCCGCTTTTTAAAATCACAACTTCTAGAAGGTTTACATGATTTCTTAAAAAAGATGAGTTTTTAGAAAATGTGTTTTATTTCATAAATGGAATCAACAAAGTATGCAGATTCTACATCATAACGACTTTCTATAGTTTGCGCATGCGTTTGGAAATAAGAAAAGCTTACTTCCCCCGTTTTTTAAAATCACAGCTTCTAGAAGGTTTACATGATTTCTTAAAAAACACGAGTGTAATGCTACGGTTTTCCAAGAGAGCCCTAAGTCATTTTCTATGTATTAATCTTACCCTAATCTAGTTCAGAAAATTTCCAATGAAATTTTATGTTGTTCAAATGAAATTTCGTATACATTTCTGATAAATTGATCGCTATTCAAATGAAAATTTCCTAACCTTATTATAAGCACTTTCTCGTTTCTAGTCATTAACATACTTACAGATGTAAAAATAACATGACATGTTAGGATTTTATTTCATGTACATATTTCAGCATAAGAGTATAAGAGTATGTTTCAGCATAATAAACTAATAATTGACAAGGAAAATATCTGTTGCCAGAAGTTTGAAGTTTGTAGATTGTCTCATAGCTTGCTGTAGATTTCCTTCCAGATTTTTGTCTTTAAAGCTTAGCAACCGATTGAATGAACCACCCTACCGACCAGCTCTTATCATGCTGGCCCTAGGAAACCGACGGGTTTCCTAGCCCCCGAGCCCACAAACCGATAATCCCGAGAGCATCATTCCTTACTATCTTTCCATAGGTGCAGTTTTCCCTATGATTTTTCCACCTCCTCCTTGGAGTTGGAGGTTACCCCTTCCTCAGCTTCACCTCCAAAATCACAGTTCTCCCCCAAAAGAAAAAACCTCCCTTCTTCTCCCTTCACCCTTCCCTAAATACCTTTCCTTCCTCGAGAAGACTTGAGGCTTACTCCACCGCCCCAAATTCCCTCTCTCGAGCCCTTCAATCATTAAATCCCCCGACTTTAACATTTATACAAGTTTACAATATAATAATATATTTCTTCACTTAATGCACCGACAATTAATGCACTTACAGTAAATTTATTGTACTTTAATTATCCGATGGTAAGTATTTATTATGGTAGGATATATTACCTACGGGTTCTCTATTCGAGATCTATTCTAATAATTCTCCATTTATTCACCATATTTGCACTTAGTGTTTTTTTGAATAAAATAATACAATAATATATGTTCTAGTTTGACTTTTCAGTTTGGGACAAGGCATGTCTTAATGGTTTTACCAATCCGACAAGATAACTTATCATGTAACTTAAACTTTAAGACTCATACTGAATAAATAAATAATATTTAATACCTATTCCTTCACATCACATCCATTCAAGAATGATTATCCTATTATGGCTAACTTTTGAAATGGAAATAATCACACAATATTAATTTATAAATCAATATTTTAAATCTTACTTATATTGCAATTGTTACGATAGGGATATAAATGTTGCTGGAATATTATTAATTAAGTAATAATAATAATTAAATCACCATTTATTAATTAATAATAATAATTAAATCACCATTTAACAATAATAAAAGGTGAATTAATCATAGTATTCTTAATTATTTGTTTATCACATGAGTACCCTATCATCAATATAGCATCCTTGTTCTTATAAACAAAGCACTTGTGAGGGCTTAAACAATTTTACTAATTAATTAGACACTATCATTACCCTATTCACAACAGTTCTCCTATGACAATGTTAACTGACGACACTTGTCTTTATTTATTATTACAATGTTTTCATATAATTACTAATTCACTTATTTACACATTAACAACCTAACCATTCATTACCTAAGTTGATTGATGTATCCTTTACTGAGTTATCTATGACATTTATACTACTATTAAAGCATGACAAGTATGTTATACACCAGTAATATTGTACACGTACAAGGTGTGCATGCATGGCCAGTGTATGCACATGTCGGATATGTACTATAAACAAACCCCATTCCGCCTATGCATACCTGCTAACTAATAATAGTATTTACCCCCATGCAGAAGAGCAAGCATAATATATAGTATAATTACTTTAACATCCTCGGTTATTTAACAGTTAACCCTTTACGATTTAACATCATTGTCTTTATGTTTACATTATTTTAATCAATCAAGTACATGAAGGGTATCTACTCCCACTAACTAAAGATAAAGGAATATCCAACCCTCAACAATACTAACTAACATATCCTCCCATCATAACCTACATCCTCCATCCTCCCTATCCTTCCTCTGCTAGTACAAAAGTGGATGTCGGACTCACCGACCTGACCACATAGAACCTGAGAGCGATAGCGTCGGCTGAACAGCGGACCTATCCTCCCCTAGCAGGCATCCGACCATCGTCATCACAACAACATGGGGAGCGTGTCTCACCACGGCCCTCCCACGATCTCGGGTATCATGGAAACCTAGGGTGGGAAACACATCCATCCCTTTCAACATACTGGGCCTACGCCCTTATCGACTCATACTTTGCTGCTATCGAGATTATCGGTTTGTGTCATCGTATCATCAATTTTGGTTGCTAAGATTTTACTGCATGGAAAAGTTCTTATCCCATGTATTAGATCAAGTATCTCGCTATCCCATAGCCCTTGTATCCTGTAGGTTAGTATTTCGCAAAATACACATTTCATAACAAGCATTTCCATTCGATCGCCAATTGATCTATATCATCAACATCGTTTTATTTCACGCCACAATTTTAGCTCATCACAAGTATGCATGACATATAACAATTCAATCAATTTCATCATAAGATGGCATCCACGTATAACATCATATATTTCACATTCCATTAATGAAAACGTTAAAACATATATATCGTCATCATAAAAGAAACGAATCTCATGATAACCATAACCTATTAACTCCATGAACATAGTAAGATCATAATATCATAACATCATATTCATAGTGACAACATAACATAATAACGACATACACATGGTAGCAACATATAATCGGGTGTATCGTGTCATAAGTATAGTTTACCCAGTCTAGTTAAGTCCAACAGATAATAAGAAAATAAAGTTCAATATGTGTCACGGATAAACCTGTCTAGTCGAAATATGGGGCGTTACATACACCCACCCTTCAGGAAACTTCATCCCGAAGTTATGGTCATAATAATGCAGGGAAAATCTTGATGCATAATCTCTCCATTCTTGCAAGTAGCAGATGCTGGACAAACTTTTCCTACTTAGCTTTGACTTGACCGAATATGTCGATATTATCTTATGGTTTTACTTCTTTTATCCGCTGATATGTATTCTAATAATTAAAGAAACATTTAGATTAATCCTTCTATCGAATCTTAATATTATATTTATAATTATTAAAGGTTATAATGAGGTGTTATTCACCTTAGCATCATACTATGAACCCATAACCATGTCCTTAAGTTACCTTAGCATCGATGTTTTTAAAATGGGGAGCTGAGAGTTCATAATCTTTAATTATTCAACAAGCAACTACAAGGATCTCTAAGATTTGCATACCTCCCCTAGGAGATGAAGATCCCTGTTATTTCATCCTAAGGTCAAACATTATTATTACCTTAGTGTTAATAAGCAATCTGCATCCTTGATAACTATAAGTTTTGTAACAAATATTAAATTAGGAGAACTAGCATTTATTAGAATGTTTTTAGTAACTATATCTTATCAAAATGCTTAAGTTCATTGATAGCATCTATTAGGGGTTTAAACAACGTAACTTTATTCATTGAGGTGCACATCGGTTCCTATTTTTCCTCCATTATTATCCCATTTACTTGTATTATTATTTCACGTAACCTTGTTGAGGGTTCAACGCACGTTCATTCATGGTAACTCCATTAGTCCCTCAATAATTTACCTACTTTTATATTTTATTGCTTGTTCATTTTGTAATTATTAAATCCTAGTTGTTTCTCAATAATATTTTCCCCCATCATGACAATTTAACCTAAGCAAGACTAGTGGCATATAACCCCTACCCTTTTCTCGCACATACCTATTTCCTTCAATCTCTTTCCACTTACTATAATAAAACATGATTAATTTCACATTACACATAGAAAATTTACGGTGTTGATTTTAATACCTAGATATCTCCCATATTTTAATACTAATTAAATTTCCAATAGAGGAATCCATTCACACATTCCTTACATATTGACCTACCACCTCCATCTAGGTGCCTCATACAACTAGACATGCGATACACATATAATCTTACCCCCTTTACTTGCCAGTTTTATAAAGATACCCATTCTCATCAATAAATAATTTCATCATTTCTCATAATTGGAAATGCACTATTTCTCCTAAAACATAGTCTTATTACAAATTCCAAAGTACTTTATTTATAACGGTTGTTAGACTATTGGTCAAGTGTTATTGACTTTCAATTATCTCCCATATTATTACCTTCCTACCATGTCCTCACTCCATTTACTACCTTATTAGATTTAGTTAATACATCTCTTGTTTCTATCGATGATCCTCCCCTTATATATATATATATATATATATATATATATATATATATCCTGTAGATCCTATACATAATGGGAAGCAACCCAATTATCCTAGTCACTAATAGTGGTAACCATAATCCCTTAATATTTGAACACCAATGTATATTTATTCAACAATTCAACGCATTATTAAACATAAGTGGACTCCACCATCATATTTAACTAATAGAACTAGAACACTTATTCATTCATTACAATCTTTAAGGTATATTACCTTGCCATTTCACTTATCCTTCAAAACTTAGGTTCGAGATTTATAGCATAGCCCCCTCATACGACATCCTATCGATACTTACTAGAATGAAACATGAGCCATAAGAAGTCACTGCATTGATACAAAATATGTCCCTCCATATTAATCCAGATCAGGTCAAAACTTACTTACTTCGAACGCTAGCTATAGAAAGATCAACATCACACCTCCAGTAGGTCACGACTCACCTATTCACATAGCTAAATACACAAGGTATATCAAGTGCTAAATTAAGATGCTCTCACCAACCTAACTCTTTAATGAACAACACATTGAACTAATGTTCCGTAGTGTACTTTCACTTCCTAAATATTACTTTCATTGTTTTCACCATCATACTTTTACCTATCTTGCTATCATCCTTGTGATTAATTTACTATGTTCAAATTTATTCTGTATTCCTTATAAATTGTTCGACTATAGTCCCCTTCTTATATTACGTATTTATTATTTAGTTCATTTAATGTTTTACCTCTTGCCCTCTTTATATACATATATAATCTTTTACTCCTAGCATATTGCAACCATTGTATTACTATATTTGTTGTTTGTCCTTACTTCATATATATACATATATATATTCTCTATATAATATATGTATAATACATTATAAATGTCAATTCACATTCACTTGCATTTATTCTTAATTATTATTATTATTGTATATATATATATATAATTACACTCATTTATTATTTTCTTCATATGTTATAATCATTATTTCATTTGTTTTAAATCATTTATTTATTATTCTTATTATTATTTTTTTTAACTTTATATACAAGTACAACTTCTTTTATCTTATTATTGTAACATTTTATTAATGCATTGTTGGAAAAGTTCTAATTCATAAATAATCACATGACACACATTTTGATATCTCTAGGATTATTAGCACAAGTTAATAAATAAATAAAAAATTTAACTATAAGTTTTCAACCTTGAAAGAATACAATAAGTGCATATTTATATTTATTTTTAAATTTAATTTTATGTGGGATGTTAAATATAATAAATATTAAGACCATTTGATATAGTACATGAATTTATTAACCCTAGATCTTCACCAAGCAAGTTAAACTTATATATATATATATTTATTTATTTATTTTCCAAAATTAAATAAATGTTGCTGGAATATTGAATTTAAATAATACTATATATATTATAAATTTATATAATAAATTTATTATATTACATGGGATAAGAAATTTATAAATTTATATAAATTTATTATATATATATATATATATATAAATAAATATATATATATTGAATTTAAATATTTAGATTTCTCCTTTTTAATATATAAATTATAATTTAAATTTTATATATGAAAATTTAAATATATATTAAATTTAAACATTTAAATTTAAACCAAATTTTGAAATTTTAAAAACCACCTTTAGCCTCACCTAAATCTAAACCTAATCTAACCTAAGTCTTACCTTCCTCCTTCTCCCACGCGTATCTAGCTCCCACTGCCAGCCATTCAGCCTGCTCCTCCACCTGACAACCTTGCTACCCACCTCCTTGCTCTATTTCCCATCGACTCCATTTCACCGCCTCACTCAACCAATCGCTCCAAGGTGCCCGCGTGAAGGCACGTGAAGGTAGCCTGCGGTCTCACCTCTTCCCCACCACCAGACTCCCCCATTCTCTTGACTCCACCTACGATACCTACCTCACCATCATGGAATCAGCCGCGGAGCCCAAGTGAGGGTCTCCTGCATGCTTGCCACGCGCCGGTGTGCATGCTGCCAGGCGGACTCCGGTGGGGAGCCCCAGCTGAAGGTGGTCTTCTTTATCTCAAGTCTCCACCTACCTCGCGCGCGCGTGAACTCTCATTTCTTCTCGTGCTGGCTCTGCAACTTATTGACGCCCTTCTCTGCGACTCTGAAATTTCGAGCAAGATTTTGACACCTACCTGGACTCATCGCAAGGAATCCATCTCCAGTATCGATGATCATCTATTCCTGTGATGGTCATCGCTCTCGCCGTAATTGACAAACAGACTCCTCCAGTAGCCTTGTCCAGCCAAACTTCCTTGGTACCATTGTCGAGTGAAATGGGTCTACAGAGAAGAGCATATATTCCCTTTTTAGACAGAGAATTGGGCTTTGAAATGTTCAATTTGGAGAGTAGCTCCTGATAACACACAGGCAATTTCTGTTCCCACACAGAATCGCAGCAAGCCGCTCCCTTGAAGACCCTGTTGAGGCGAGCAAGTGTGCATATATCAATCGGACTTAGATAATTATAAATCCCTGCAATTTAATTCCCTGGTATATCGGCTAGTCCTGGATATGGACTCTCCTCATTACCCTCATTACCCACGTAAGGTGGCCGCCAGGATTGCGTAGGGGATTGAATAGTAATCGTATCGGCAGCAGCAGCAGCAGAGCTTGACGAAGGGGTCTATACGAAGGGAATGAATGTTTTGGTGGGGATACCAGAACTCGGTTAGGAGCGCTCGACTGATGGAAAGGTGAGTCACGGCGGTGGAAGATTGCAGTATCTCCTGAGTTTGCACCTCGTATGATGGAATCGTTATCGGAACCATGATACTTTTCTTATAGTCAGTTTCCCTATGAGCGAGGTAGGTAGCCCTCTGTGGAGAAGTTGTTTTTATCTTTAATACTAGTGACCTCGGCATTGATCGGGGCAGAACCCTGCACTTTCTAGTTACTTCATTGTTGGGGTTAAGCTTTAAGTTTTAATCTCTGCTGTAGGATTCTTAGAATTAAAAATACAGACATAGCTCTCTATTAATCTATTAATCGTCATGATGGAAGCGTGAATCTCCCTAGCAAATACCTAGAAGAAAAAAAAACTGATAAATCTGTTTCGAATTAAAATTGGTTTTCTAGATCTGTATTGATTTCGTGCTTATACCTGGAAGAGAAATTGGCGGATTCTATTCCGAATGTCGCCTAAGAAATCTTATATCTGCAAATCGAGGACCTGTATTATTTTAAAATCATGTTTACGTTTTTCCTAAGTCTTGTATGTAGATATTGTTTTGTCCTCGATGTCGAATGATAGACGTAGAGCTTTATATGATATTTTTTATAGTGATTATGTGGATAACAGGCGTAGATCCAGATAATTTCCAGGTCTTTGCGGCATGCTTTTGTTCGTTAGTTCAATCTTTCTTTATTTCTGAGTGTTGCATCACACATTGGGGTAGATTTCCTGTTAATAGATGCTAGTATCTCAGTAAAAGCATGAACTCGTTTTTCTTTTATGTGAGGATTTGATTTTTTTGAGTGAGAACTTTTCTACCTGCCGGATGGTTGTATAGTACCTATTTTCTTTATGATGCCATATCATATAAGAATAGGTCATTGCATACAGGCTTTAGGAAAGTTTCAAGTTCCTTATTTATTTGTTTATTCTTTATTTTATTTCTTTTGTTCTGCGTGTAGCATGCATTGCGAGAAGGGATGCGATCTGGATTTATGCATTTGGCATTTTAGTATGTCAGAATAAGTAAAATGTAATCTAGCTTTGCATATGGCATGGGGGGGGATGTGATTTCAGTACTTTGCCTTAAAACCCGAACGATCCAACTATATGTAAAGTTTTAAATTTTAGATCGATTTCCTCAACTAGATCTCAATGCTCGGTATTTGTACTTAGGTCGGATTGCTGTCTTTATTTATCCAGTATTCAGTTTTCTACTCTAACTGGGTTCATCTAACTCACGTTATTACTGTGACCCGTATTTTAACTCCTAGATCGTATTCGATCCTCGTTCTTATCAAAGCACTGGATCGGATTGATCTCAGCGTCTTGAAGTGAGCTCCTGAAATGCTTCATATTTCTCCTTTCCTGGTGATAATCGTGTTGTTTTCAATATAATTTGTCTAATGGTTCTATCTCTTCCAAAGATCTGCTCTGTAGATGCCAATCCGATCCAGAGTAAGTGGGCGAATTTCTGTAAGATGTTTATATGTTCATACCAATCCAGCGCCCAGGTTTTCAATGCGATGTAGATCTCATACCCAAATTTAGATTTTAAAAAAAAACAACAAAAAAAATCTGATGTAAGTGGGTAAGACTCACTATGGCTGCAAGTCAAGTAGGTGCCTTAAATATAGATATGCATTCCAGTCGACTTATATTAACATAGGTCACGCTAGAAAATAACACTAAGACTTTATATATACAATTTGTACCTGTTATCTTGCTTCAACCTGCAAATAATTGTACTATTTCTCCTTTTTTTCTTTTTTTTTTTTCTTTTTTTTTTCCCTTTTTTTTTTCCATTAAAACTGGGTGTGATTGGATTCATATTGTTATATTATGTAAATATTTTTATCCCAAGAACATTGCTAGATATTAAATTTCATTCCTACCGTGTAATAGATTTTGATGACAAAATGTTTTTAATTTCTTAAATATATTTGCAATATGTATCTATTTTGAAATATAAGCACACATATATTTTCATATATGCAGTTTTTCTAACATATCCAACTTTCTAATGGTGTTTGTGTTCGTGCAGGTATTTCTATCAAGGTTCATGTTCTAAGTGGTTCTAAGTTATTGTAAGCTTTAACATGGTGAAAATTCAAGGTAGTTTAGGCATGTGCAGGCCCTAAAGGTCTAAGTGTTCGAGCCTTAGGCTCTGATACCAAGTGTAATGCTCCGGTTTTCCAAGAGAGCCCTAAGTCATTTTCTATGTATTAATCTTACCCTAATCTAGTTCAAAAAATTTCCAATGAAATTTTATGTTGTTCAAATGAAATTTCGTATACATTTCTGATAAATTGATCGCTATTCAAATGAAAATTTCCTAACCTTAGTATAAGCACTTTCTCGTTTCTAGTCATTAACATACTTACAGATGTAAAAATAACATGACATGTTAGGATTTTATTTCATGTACATATTTCAGCATAAGAGTATAAGAGTATGTTTCAGCATAATAAACTAATAATTGACAAGGAAAATACCTGTTGCCAGAAGTTTGAAGTTTGTAGATTGTCTCATAGCTTGCTGTAGATTTCCTTCCAGATTTTTGTCTTTAAAGCTTAGCAACCGATTGAATGAACCACCCTACCGACCAGCTCTTATCATGCTGGCCCTAGGAAACCGACGGGTTTCCTAGCCCCCGAGCCCACAAACCGATAATCCCGAGAGCATCATTCCTTATTATCTTTCCATAGGTGCAGTTTTCCCTATGATTTTTCCACCTCCTCCTTGGAGTTGGAGGTTACCCCTTCCTCAGCTTCACCTCCAAAATCACAGTTCTCCCCCAAAAGAAAAAACCTCCCTTCTTCTCCCTTCACCCTTCCCTAAATACCTTTCCTTCCTCGAGAAGACTTGAGGCTTACTCCACCACCCCAAATTCCCTCTCTCGAGCCCTTCAATCATTAAATCCCCTGACTTTAACATTTATACAAGTTTACAATATAATAATATATTTCTTCACTTAATGCACCGACAATTAATGCACTTACAGTAAATTTATTGTACTTTAATTATCCGATGGTAAGTATTTATTATGGTAGGAGATATTACCTACGGGTTCTCTATTCGAGATCTATTTTAATAATTCTCCATTTATTCACCATATTTGCACTTAGTGTTTTTTTGAATAAAATAATACAATAATATATGTTCTAGTTTGACTTTTCAGTTTGGGACAAGGCATGTCTTAATGGTTTTACCAATCCGACAAGATAACTTATCATGTAACTTAAACTTTAAGACTCATACTGAATAAATAAATAATATTTAATACCTATTCCTTCACATCACATCCATTCAAGAATGATTATCCTATTATGGCTAACTTTTGAAATGGAAATAATCACACAATATTAATTTATAAATCAATATTTTAAATCTTACTTATATTGCAATTGTTACGATAGGGATATAAATGTTGCTGGAATTATATGAATTAAGTAATAATAATAATTAAATCACCATTTATTAATTAATAATAATAATTAAATCACCATTTATTAATTAATAATAATAATTAAATCACCATTTAACAATAATAAAAGGTGAATTAATCATAGTATTCTTAATTATTTGTTTATCACATGAGTACCCTATCATCAATATAGCATCCTTGTTCTTATAAACAAAGCACTTGTGAGGGCTTAAACAATTTTACTAATTAATTAGACACTATCATTACCCTATTCACAACAGTTCTCCTATGACAATGTTAACTGACGACACTTGTCTTAATTTATTATTACAATGTTTTCATATAATTACTAATTCACTTATTTACACATTAACAACCTAACCATTCATTACCTAAGTTGATTGATGTATCCTTTACTGAGTTATCTATGACATTTATACTACTATTCAAGCATGACAAGTATGTTATACACCAGTAATATTGTACACGTACAAGGTGTGCATGCATGGCTAGTGTATGCACATGTCGGATATGTACTATAAACAAATCCCATTCCGCCTATGCATACCTGCTAACTAATAATAGTATTTACCCCCATGCAGAAGAGCAAGCATAATATATAGTATAATTATTTTAACATCCTCGGTTATTTAACAGTTAACCCTTTACGATTTAACATCATTGTATTTATGTTTACATTAGTTTAATCAATCAATTACAGGAAGGGTATCTACTCCCACTAACTAAAGATCAAGGAATATCCAACCCTCAACAGTACTAACTAACATATCCTCCCATCATAACCTACATCCTCCATCCTCCCTATCCTTCCTCTGCTAGTACAAAAGTGGATGTCGGACTCACCGACCTAACCACATAGAACCTGAGAGCGATAGCGTCGGCTGAACAGCGGACCTATCCTCCCGTAGCAGGCATCCGACCATCGTCATCACAACAACATGGGGAGCGTGTCTCAGCACGGCCCTCCCACGATCTCGGGTATCATGGAAACCTAGGGTGGGAAACAAATCCATCCCTCTCAACATACTGGGCCTACGCCCTTATCGACTCATACTTTGCTGCTATCGAGATTATCGGTTTGTGTCATCGTATCATAAATTTTGGTTGCTAAGCTTTTACTACATGGAAAAGTTCTTATCCCATGTATTAGATCAAGTATCTCGCTATCCCATAGCCCTTGTATCCTGTAGGTTAGTATTTCGCAAAATACACATTTTATAACAAGCATTTCCATTCGATCGCCAATTGATCTATATCATCAACATCGTTTTATTTCACGCCACAATTTTAGCTCATCACAGGTATGCATGACATATAACAATTCAATCAATTTCATCATAGGATGGCATCCACGTATAACATCATATATTTCACATTCCATTAATGAAAACGTTAAAACATATATATCGTCATCATAAAAGAAACGAATCTCATGATAACCATAACCTATTAACTGCATGAACATAGTAAGATCATAATATCATAACATCATATTCATAGTGACAACATAACATAATAACGACATACACATGGTAGCAACATATAATAGGGTGTATCGTGTCATAAGTATAGTTTACCCAGTCTAGTTAAGTCCAACAGATAATAAGAAAATAAAGTTCAATATGTGTCACGGATAAACCTGTCTAGTCGAAATATGGGGCATTACAACGAGTTTTTAGAAAATGTGTTTTATTTCATAAATGGAATCAACAAAGTATGCACATTCTACGTCATAATAACCTTCTATAGTTTGCGCATGCATTTGGAAATAAGAAAAGCTTACTTCCCCCATTTTTTTAAATCACAGCTTCAGAAGGTTTACATGGTTTCTTAAAAAACACGAGTTTTTAGAAAATGTGTTTTATTTCATAAATGGAATCAACAAAGTATGCACATTCTACGTCATAACGACATTCTATAGTTTGCGCATTCGTCCGGAAATAAGAAAAGCTTATTTCCACCGTTTTTTAAAATCACAGCTTCTAGAAGGTTTACATGATTTCTTAAAAAAGACGAGTTTTTAGAAAATGTGTTTTATTTCATAAATGGAATCTACAAAGTATGCACATTCTACGTCATAAAGACTTTCTATAGTTTGCGCATGCGTCCGGAAATAAGAAAAGCTTACTTCCCCCGTTTTTTAAAATCACAGCTTGTAGAAGGTTTACATGATTTCTTAAAAAACACGAGTTTTTAGAAAATGTGTTTTATTTCATAAATGGAATCAACAAACTATGCACATTCTACGTCATAACGACTTTCTATAGTTTGCGCATGCGTTTGGAAATAAGAAAAGCTTACTTCCCCCATTTTTTAAAATCACAGCTTCTAGAAGGTTTACATGGTTTCTTAAAAAACATGAGTTTTTAGAAAATGTGTTTTATTTCATAAATGGAATCAACAATGTATGCACATTCTACGTCGTAACGACTTTCTATAGTTTGCGCATGCGTCCGGAAATAAGAAAAGCTTACTTCCACCGTTTTTTAAAATCAGAGCTTCTAGAAGGTTTTTCATGATTTCGTAAAAAACACGAGTTTTTAGAAAATGTGTTTTATTTCATAAATGGAATCAACAAAGTATGCACATTCTACGTCATAATGACATTCTATAGTTTGCGCATTCGGCAGGAAATAAGAAAAGCTTACTTCCACCGTTTTTTAAAATCACAGCTTCTAGAAGGTTTACATGATTTCTTAAAAAACACAAGTTTTTAGAAAAAGTGTTTTATTTCATAAATGGAATCAACAAAGTATGCACATTCTACGTCATAACGACTTTCTATAGTTTGTGCATGCGTTTGGAAATAAGAAAAGCCTACTTCCCCCGTTTTTTAAAATCACAACTTCTAGAAGGTTTACATGATTTCTTAAAAAACACGAGTTTTTAGAAAATGTGTTTTATTTCATAAATGGAATCAACAAAGTATGCACGTTCTACGTCATAACGAGTTTCTATAGTTTGCGCATGCATTTGGAAATAAGAAAAGCTTACTTCCCCCATTTTTTAAAATCACAGCTTCTAGAAGGTTTACATGGTTTCTTAAAAAACACGAGTTTTTAGAAAATGTGTTTTATTTCATAAATGGAATCAACAATGTATGCACATTCTTCATCATAACGACTTTCTATAGTTTGCGCATGCTTCCGGAAATAAGAAAAGCTTACTTCCACCGTTTTTTAAAATCACAGCTTCTAGAAGGTTTACATGATTTCTAAAAAAACACGAGTTTTTAGAAAATGTGTTTTATTTCATAAATGGAATAAAAAAAGTATGCACATTCTACGTCATAACGACATTCTATAGTTTGCGCATTCGTCCGAAAATAAGAAAAGCTCACTTCCACCGTTTTTTAAAATCACAGCTTCTAGAAGGTTTACATGATTTCTTAAAAAACACGAGTTTTTAGAAAATGTGTTTTATTTCATAAATGGAATCTAAAAAGTATGCAAATTCTACATCATAACAACTTTCTATAGTTTGCGCATGCGTTTCGAAATAAGAAAAGCTTACTTCCCCCGTTTTTTAAAATCACAACTTCTAGAAGGTTTACATGATTTCTTAAAAAAGACGAGTTTTTAGAAAATGTGTTTTATTTCATAAATGCAATCTAAAAATTATGCACATTCTACATCATAACGAATTTCTATAGTTTGCGCATGTGTTTGGAAATAAGAAAAGCTTACTTCCCCTGTTTTTTAAAATCACAACTTCTAGAAGGTTTACATGATTTCTTAAAAAACACGAGTTTTTAGAAAATGTGTTTTATTTCATAAATGGAATAAACAAAGTATGCACATTCTATGTCATAACGACTTTCTATAGCTTGCGTTGCGTTTGGAAATAAGAAAAGCTTACTTCCCCCGTTTTTTAAAATCACAGCTTCTAGAAAGTTTACATGATTTCTTAAAAAACACGAGTTTTTAGAAAATGTGTTTTATTTCATAAATGGAATCAACAAAGTATGCACATTCTACGTCATAACGACATTCTATAGTTTACGCATTCTTCCGGAAATAAGAAAAGCTTACTTCCACCGTTTTTTAAAATCACAGCTTCTAGAAGGTTTACATGATTTCTTAAAAAAGACGAGTTTTTAGAAAATGTGTTTTATTTCATAAATGGAATCTAAAAAGTATGCACATTCTACGTCATAACGACTTTCTATAGTTTGCGCATGCGTCCGGAAATAAGAAAAGCTTACTTCCCACGTTTTTTAAAATCACAGCTTGTAGAAGGTTTACATGATTTCTTAAAAAACACGAGTTTTTAGAAAATGTGTTTTATTTCATAAATGGAATCAACAAAGTATGCACATTCTACGTCATAACGACTTTCTATAGTTTGCGCATGCGTTTGGAAATAAGAAAAGCTTACTTCCCCCGTTTTTTAAAATCACAACTTCTAGAAGGTTTACATGATTTCTTAAAAAACACGAGTTTTTAGAAAATGTGTTTTATTTCATAAATGCAATCAACAAAGTATACACATTCTACGTCATAACGAATTTCTATAGTTTGCTCATGCGTTTGGAAATAAGAAAAACTTACTTCCCCCATTTTTTAAAATCACAGCTTCTAGAAGGTTTACATGGTTTCTTAAAAAACACGAGTTTTTAGAAAATGTGTTTTATTTCATAAATAGAATCAACAATGTATGCACATTCTTCATCATAACGACTTTCTATAGTTTGCGCATGCGTCCGGAAATAAGAAAAGCTTACTTCCACCGTTTTTTAAAATCACAGCTTCTAGAAGGTTTACATGGTTTCTTAAAAAACACGAGTTTTTAGAAAATGTGTTTTATTTCATAAATGGAATCAACAATGTATGCACATTCTACGTCATAACGACATTCTATAGTTTGTGCATTCGTCTGGAAATAAGAAAAGCTTACTTCCACCGTTTTTTAAAATCACAGCTTCTAGAAGGTTTACATGATTTCTTAAAAAACAAGAGCTTTTAGAAAATGTGTTTTATTTCATAAATGGAATCAACAAAGTATGCACATTATACGTCATAACGACTTTCTATAGTTTGCGAATGCGTCCGGAAATAAGAAAAGCTTACTTCCACCGTTTATTAAAATCACAGCTTCTACAAGATTTCCATGATTTCGTAAAAAACACGAGTTTTTAGAAAATGTGTTTTACTTCATAAATGGAATCTACAAAGTTTGCACATTCTACTTCATAATGGATTTCTATAGTTTGCGCATGCATCCCGAAGTAGGAAAATCTTACTTCCCCCATTTTTTAAAATCACAGCTTCTAGAAGGTTTACATGATTTCGTAAAAAACACGAGTTTTTAGAAAATGTGTTTTATTTCATAAATGGAAAATGTGTTTTATTTCATAAATGGAATCAACAAAGTATGCACATTCTACGTCATAACGACCTTCTATAGTTTGCGCGTGCGTCCGGAAATAAGAAAAGCTTACTTCCACCATTTTTTAAAATCACAGCTTCTAGAAGGTTTCCATGATTTCGTAAAAAACACGAGTTTTTAGAAAATTTGTTTTTATTTCATAAATGGAATCTACAAAGTATGGACATTCTACGTCATAACGACTATCTATACTTTGCGCATTCGTCCGAAAATAAGAAAATGCTTACTTCCACCGTTTTTTAAAATCACAGCTTCTAGAAGGTTTCCATGATTTCATAAAAAACACGAGTTTTTAGAAAATGTGTTTTATTTCATAAATGGAATCAACAAAGTATGCACATTCTACGTCATAACGACTTTCTATAGTTTGCGCATGCATTTGGAAATAAGAAAAGCTTACTTCCCCCGTTTTTTAAAATCACAGCTTCTAGAAGGTTTACATTATTTCTTAAAAAACATGAGTTTTTAGAAAATGTGTTTTATTTCATAAATGGAATCAACAAAGTATGCACATTCTATGTCATAACGTCTTTCTATAGTTTGCGCATGTGTCCAGAAATAAGAAAAGCTTACTTCCACAATTTTTTAAAATTACAGCTTCTAGTAGGTTTACATGATTTCGTAAAAAACACGAGTTTTTAGAAAATGTGTTTTATTTCATAAATGGAATCAACAAAGTATGCACATTCTATGTCATAGAGACTTTCTATAGTTTGCGCATGCTTTTGGAAATAAGAAAAGCTTACTTCCACCATTTTTTAAAATCACAGCTTCTAGAAGGTTTACATGATTTCTTAAAAAACACGAGTTTTTAGAAAATGTCTTTTATTTCATAAATTGTATCAAAAAAGTATGCACATTTTACATCATAACGAATTTCTATAGTTTTCCCATGCGTTTGGAAATAAGAAAAGCTTACTTCCCCCGTTTTTTGAAATCACACCTTCTAGACGCTTTACATGATTTCTTAAAAAACACGAGTTTTTAGAAAATGTGTTTTATTTCATAAATGGAATCAACAAAGTATGCACATTCTACGTCATAACGACTTTCTATAGTTTGTGCATGTGTCCGGAAATAAGAAAAGCTTACTTCCACCGTTTTATAAAATCACAGCTTCTAGAAGGTTTACATGCTTTCGTAAAAAACACGAGTTTTTAGAAAATGTGTTTTATTTCATAAATGGAATCTACAAAGTATGCACATTCTACGTCATAACGACTTTCTATAGTTTTCGCATGCGTCCGGAAATAAAAAAAGGTTACTTCCCCCGTTTTTTAAAATCACAGCTTCTAGAAGGTTTACATGAATTCGTAAAAAACACGAGTTCTTAGAAGATGTGATTTATTTCATAAATGGTATCTACAAAGTATGCACATTCTAAATCATAACGACTTTCTATAGTTTGCGCATGCGTCCGGAAATAAGAAAAGCTTACTTCCACAGTTTTTTAAAATCACAGCTTCTAGAAGGTTTACAAGATTTCTTAAAAAACACGAGTTTTTAGAAAATGTGTTTTATTCAATAAATAGAAACGAGAAGGTATGCACATTCTACGTCATAACGATTTTCTATAGTTTGCGCATGCGTCCGGAAATAAGAAAATATTACTTCCACCGTTTTTTAAAATCACAGCTTCTAGAAGGTTTACATGATTTCGTAAAAAAACACGAGTTTTTAGAAGATGTGTTTTATTTCATAAATGGAATCTACAAAGTATGCACATTCTACATCATAACGACTTTCTATTGTATGCGCATACGTCCGGAAATAAGAAAAGCTTACTTCCACCGTTTTTTAAAATCACAGCTTCTAGAAGGTTTACATGATTTCTTAAAAAACACGAGTTTTTAGAAAATGTGTTTTATTTCATAAATGGAATCAACAAAATATGCACATTCTACGTCATAACAACTTTCTATAGTTTGCGCATGCATTTGGAAATAAGAAAAGCTTACTTCCTCCGTTTTTTAAAATCACAGCTTCTAGAAGGTTTACATGATTTCTTAAAAAACACGAGTTTTTAGAAAATGTGTTTTATTTCATAAATGGAATCAACAAAGTATGCACATTCTATGTCATAACGACTTTCTATAGTTTGCGCATGCGTCCGGAAATAAGAAAAGCTTACTTCCACCGTTTTTTAAAATCACAGCTTCTAGATGGTTTACATGATTTCTTAAAAAACACGAGTTTTTAGAAAATGTGTTTTATTTCTCAAATGGAATCAACAAAGTATGCACATTCTACGTCATAACGACTTTCTACAGTTTACGCATTCGTCTGGAAATAAGAAAAGCTTACTTCCACCGTTTTTTAAAATCACAGCTTCTAGAAGGTTTACATGATTTCGTAAAAACACGAGTTTTTAGAAAATATGTTTTATTTCATAAATGGAATCAACAAAGTATGCACATTCTATGTCATAACGACTTTCTATAGTTTGCGCATGCGTCCGGAAATAAGAAAATCTTACTTCCAGCGTTTTTTAAAATCACAGCTTCTAGAAGGTTTACATGATTTCGTAAAAAACATGAGTTTTTAAAAAATGTGTTTTATTTCATAAATGGAATCAACAAAGTATGCACATTCGACGTCATAATGACTTTCTATATTTTGCGCATGCATTTGGAAATAAGAAAAGCTTACTTCCCTCGTATTTTAAAATCGCAGCTTCTCGAAGGTTTACATGATTTCATAAAAAACACCAGTTTTTAGAAAATGTGTTTTATTTCATAAATGGAATCAACAAAGTATGCACATTCTACGTCATAACGACTTTCTACAGTTTGCGCATGCGTTTGGAAATAAGAAAAGCTTACTTCCCTCGTTTTTTAAAATCACAGCTTCTAGAAGGTTTACATGATTTCGTAAAAAACACGAGTTTTTAGAAAATGTTTTTTATTTCATCAATGGAATGTACAAAGTATGCACATTCTACGTCATAACGACTTTCTATAGCTTGTGCATGCGTCTGAAAATAAGAAAAGCTTACTTCCCCCGTTTTTTATAATCACACCTTCTAGAAGGTTTACATGATTTCGTAAAAAACACGAGTTTTTAGAAAATGTGTTTTATTTCATAAATGGAATCTACAAAGTATGCACATTCTACGTCATAACGACTTTCTACAGTTTGCGCATTCGTCCGAAAATAAGAAAAGCTTACTTCCACCGTTTTTAAAATCACAGCTTCTAGAAGGTTTACATGATTTCGTAAAAAACATGAGTTTTTAGGAAATGTGCTTTGTTTCATATATACAATCTACAAAGTATGCACATTCTACGTCATAACGACTTTCTACAGTTTGCGCATTCTTCCGGAAATAAGAAAAGCTTACCTCCACCGTTTTTTAAAATCACAGCTTCTAGAAGGTTTACATGATTTCGTAAAAAACACGAGTTTTTAGAAAATGTTTTTTATTTCATCAATGGAATCTACAAAGTATGCACATTCTACGTCATAACGACTTTCTATAGCTTGTGCATGCGTCTGAAAATAAGAAGAGCTTACTTCCCCCGTTTTTTATAATCACACCTTCTAGAAGGTTTACATGATTTCTTAAAAAACACGAGTTTTTAGAAAATGTGTTTTATTTCATAAATGGAATCAACAAAGTATGCAAATTCTACGTCATAACGACTTTCTATAGTTTACGCATGCGTTTGGAAATAAGAAAAGCTTACTTCCCCCGTTTTTTAAAATCACAGCTTCTAGAAGGTTTCAATGATTTCTTAAAAAACACGAGTTTTTAGAAAATGTGTTTTATTTCATCAATGGAATCAACAAAATATGCACATTCTACGTCATAACGACTTTCTATAGTTTGCGCATTCCTCCGGAAAGAAGAAGAGCTTACTTCCACCGTTTTTTAAAATCACAGCTTCTAGAAGGTTTACATGATTTCGTAAAAAACACGAGTTTTTAGAAAATGTGTTTTATTTCATAAATGGAATCTACAAAGTATGCACACTCTACGTCATAACGACTTTCTATAGTTTGCGCATGCGTCCGGAAAGAAGAAAAGCTTACTTCCACCGTTTTTTAAAATCACAGCTTCTAGAAGGTTTACATGATTTCTTAAAAAAGTCGAGTTTTTAGAAAATGTGTTTTATTTCATAAGTGGAATCAACAAAGTATGCACATTCTACGTCATAACGACTTTCTACAATTTGCGCATTCGTCCGGAAATAAGAAAAGCTTACCTCCACCGTTTTTTAAAATCACAGCTTCTAGAAGGTTTACATGATTTCGTAAAAAACACGAGTTTTTAGAAAATGTGTTTTATTTCATAAATGCAATCAACAAAATATGCACATTCTATGTCATAACGACTTTCTATAGTTTGCGCATGCGTTTGTAAATAAGAAAAGCTTACTTCCACCGTTTTTTAAAATCACAGCTTCTAGAATGTTTACATGATTTCGTAAAAAACATGAGTTTTCAGAAAATGTGTTTTATTTCATAAATGGAATCAACAAAGTATGCACAGCTTCTAAAAGGGTTACATAGTTTCGTAAAAAACACGAGTTTTTAGAAAATGTGTTTTATTTCATAAATGGAATCTACAAATTATGCACATTCTATTTCATAACGACTTTCTATATTTTGCGCATGCGTCCGGAAATAAGAAAAGCTTACCTCCCCCGTTTTTTAAAATCACAGATTATAGAATCTTTAGATGATTTCTTAAAAAACACGAGTTTTTAGAAACTGTGTTTTATTTCATAAATGCAATCAACAAAGTATGCACATTCTACGTCATAACGACTTTCTATAGTTAGCGCATGCTTTTGGAAATAAGAAAAGCTTACTTCCCCCCTTTTTTTAAAAACACAGCTTCTAGAAGGTTTACATGCTTTCGTAAAAAACACGAGTTTTTAGAAAATGTGTTTTATTTCATAAATGGAATCAACAAAGTATGCACATTCTACGTCATAACGACTTTCTATAGTTTGCACATGCGTCCGGAAATAAGAAAAGCTTACTTCCCCCGTTTTTTAAAATCACACCTTCTAGAAGGTTTACATGATTTCGTAAAAAACACGAGTTTTTAGAAAATGTGTTTTATTTCATCAATGGAATCTACAAAGTATGCACATTCTACGTCATAACGACTTTCTATAGCTTGTGCATGCATCCGAAAATAAGAAAAGCTTACTTCCCTCGTTTTTTATAATCACAGCTTCTAGAAGGTTTACATGATTTCTTAAAAAACACGAGTTTTTAGAAAATGTGTTTTATTTCATAAATGGAATCAACAAAGTATGCACATTCTACGTCATAACGACTTTCTATAGTTGACGCATGCGTTTGGAAATAAGAAAAGCTTACTTCCCCCGTTTTTTAAAATCACAGCTTCTAGAAGGTTTACATGATTTCTTAAAAAACACGAGTTTTTAGAAAATGTGTTTTATTTCATCAATGGAATCAACAAAATATGCACATTCTACGTCATAACGACTTTCTATAGTTTGTGCATTCGTCCGGAAAGAAGAAAATCTTACTTCCACCGTTTTTTAAAATCACAGCTTCTAGAAGGTTTACATGATTTCGTAAAAAACATGAGTTTTTAGAAAATGTGTTTTATTTCATAAATGGAATCTACAAAGTATGCACACTCTACGTCATAACGACTTTCTATAGTTTGCGCATGCGTCCGGAAAGAAGAAAAGCTTACTTCCACAGTTTTTTAAAATCACAGCTTCTAGAAGGTTTACATGATTTCTTAAAAAACTCGAGTTTTTAGAAAATGTGTTTTATTTCATAAATTGAATCAACAAAGTATGCACATTCTACGTCATAACGACTTTCTACAGTTTGCGCATTCGTCCGGAAATAAGAAAAGCTTACCTCCACCGTTTTTTAAAATCACAGCTTCTAGAAGGTTTACATGATTTCGTAAAAAACACGAGTTTTTAGAAAATGTGTTTTATTTCATAAATGCAATCAACAAAATATGCACATTCTACGTCATAACGACTTTCTATAGTTTGCGCATGCGTTTGTAAATAAGAAAAGCTTACTTCCACCATTTTTTAAAATCACAGCTTCTAGAAGGTTTACATGATTTCGTAAAAAACACGAGTTTTCAGAAAATGTGTTTTATTTCATAAATGGAATCAACAAAGTATGCACATTCTACATCATAACGAATTTCTACAGTTTGCGCATTCGTCCGGAAATAAGAAAAGCTTACTTCCAACGGTTTTTAAAATCACAGGTTCTAGAAGGTTTACATAATTTCGTAAAAAAGACGAGTTTTTAGAAAATGTGTTTTATTTCATAAATGGAATCTAAAAATTATGCACATTCTATGTCATAACGACTTTCTATATTCTGCGCATGCGTCCGGAAATAAGAAAAGCCTATCTCCCCCGTTTTTTAAAATCACAGATTATAGAATCTTTAGATGATTTCTTAAAAAACACGAGTTTTTAGAAACTCTGTTTTATTTCATAAATGGAATCAACAGAGTATGCACATTCTACGTCATAACGACTTTCTATAGTTTGCGCATGCTTTTGGAAATAAGAAAAGCTTACTTCCCCCCTTTTTTTAAAAACACAGCTTCTAGAAGGTTTACATGCTTTAGTAAAAAACACGAATTTTTAGAAAATGTGTTTTATTTCATAAATGGAATCAACAAAGTATGCACATTCTACGTCATAACGACTTTCTATAGTTTGCACATGCGTCCGGAAATAAGAAAAGCTTACTTCCCCCGTTTTTTAAAATCACACCTTCTAGAAGGTTTACATGATTTCTTAAAAAACACGAGTTTTTAGAAAATGTGTTTTATTTCATAAATGGAATCAACAAAGCATGCACATTCTACGTCATAACGACTTTCTATAGTTTGCGCATGCGTCCGGAAATAAGAAAAGCTTACTTCCACCGTTTTTTAAAATAACAGCTTCTAGAAGGTTTACATGATTTCGTAAAAAACACGAGTTTTTAGAAAATGTGTTTTATTTCATAAATGGAATCTACAAAGTATGCACATTCTACGTCATAACGACTTTCTACATTTTGCGCATTTGTCCGGAAATAAGAAAAGCTTACTTACACCGTTTTTAAAATCACAGCTTCTAGAAGGTTTACATGATTTCGTAAAAAACATGAGTTTTTAGAAAATGTGCTTTGTTTCATATAAACAATCTACAAAGTATTCACATTCTATGTCATAACGACTTTCTACAGCTTGCGCATTCTTCCGGAAATAAGAAAAGCTTACCTCCACCGTTTTTTAAAATCACAGCTTCTAGAAGGTTTACATGATTTCGTAAAAAACACGAGTTTTTAGAAAATGTGTATTATTTCATAAATGGAATCAACAAAATATGCACATTGTACGTCATAACGACTTTCTATAGTTTGCGCATGCGTTTGGAAATAAGAAAAGCTTACTTCCACCGTTTTTTAAAATCACAGCTTCTAGAAGATTTACATGATTTCGTAAAAAACACGAGTTTTTAGAAAATGTGTTTTATTTCATAAATGGAATCAACAAAGTATGCACATTCTACATCATAACGAATTTCTACAGTTTGCGCATTCGTTCGGAAATAAGAAAAGCTTACTTCCACCGTTTTTTAAAATCACAGCTTCTAGAAGGTTTATATGATTTCGTAAAAACCATGAGTTTTTAGAAAATGTGTTTTATTTCATAAATGGAATCAACAAAGTATGCACATTCTACGTCATAACGACTTTCTACAGTTTTCGCATTCGTCCAGAAATAAGAAAAGCTTACTTCTACAGTTTTTTAAAATCACAGCTTCTAGAAGGTTTACATGATTTCGTAAAAAACACGAGTTTTTAGAAACTGTGTTTTATTTCATAAATGGAATCTACAAAGTATGCACATTCTACGTCATAACGACTTTCTATAGTTTGCGCATGCGTCCGGAAATAAGAAAAGCTTACTTCCCCCGTTTTTTAAAATCACAGCTTCTAGAAGGTTTACATGATTTCTTGAAAAACACGAGTTTTTAGAAAATGTGTTTCATTTCAGCAATGCAATCAACAAAGTATGCACATTCTACGTCATAACGACTTTCTATAGTTTGCGCATGCGTCCGGAAATAAGAAAAGCTTACTTCCCCCGTTTTTTAAAATCACAGCTTCTAGAAGGTTTACATGATTTCTTAAAAAACACAAGTTTTTAGAAAATGTGTTTTATTTCATAAATGGCATCAACAAAGTATGCACATTCTACGTCATAACGACTTTCTATAGTTTGCGCATGCGTCCGGAAATAAGAAAAGCTTACTACCAACTTTTTTTAAAATCACAGCTTCTAGAAGGTTTACATGATTTCGTAAAAAACACGAGTTTTTAGAAAATGTGTTTTATTTCATAAATGGAATCTACAAAGTATGCACATTCTACGTCATAACAACTTTCTAAAGTTTGCGCATTCGTCCGGAAAGAAGAAAAGCTTACTTCCACCGTTTTTTAAAATCACAGCTTCTAGAAGGTTTACATGATTTCGTAAAAAACACGAGTTTTTAGAAAATGTGTTTTATTTCATAAATGTAATCTACAAAGTCTTCACATTCTACGTCATAAGGACTTTCTATAGTTTGCGCATGCGTTTGGAAAAAAGAAAAGCTTACTTCCCCCGTTTTTTAAAATCACAGCTTCTAGAAGGCTTACATGATTTCTTAAAAAACACGAGTTTTTAGAAAATGTGTTTTATTTCATAAATGGTATAAAAAAAGTATGCACATTCTACGTCATAAGGACTTTCTATAGTTTGCGCATGCGTCCGGCAATAAGAAAAGCTTACTTCCCCCATTTTTTAAAATCACAACTTCTAGAAGGTTTACATGATTTCTTAAAAAACATGAGTTTTTCGAAAATGTGTTTTATTTCATAAATGGAATCAACAATGTATGCACATTCTACGTCATAACGAATTTCTATAGTTTGCGCATGCGTCCGGAAATAAGAAAAGCTTACTTCCCCCGGTTTTTAAAATCACAGCTTCTAGACGGTTTACATGATTTCTTAAAAAACATGAGTTTTTAGAAAATGTGTTTTATTTCATAAATGGAATCAACAAAGTATGCACATTCTACGTCATAACGACTTTCTATAGTTTGCGCATGCGTCCGGAAATAAGAAAAGCTTACTTCCACCGTTTTTTAAAATCACAGCTTCTAGAAGGTTTACATGATTTCGTAAAAAACACGAGTTTTTAGAAAATGTGTTTTATTTCATAAATGGAATCTACAAAGTATGCACATTCTACGTAATAACGACTTTCTACAGTTTGCGCATTCGTCCGGAAATAAGAAAAGCTTACCTCCACCGTTTTTTAAAATCACAGCTTCTAGAAGGTTGACATGATTTCGTAAAAAACACGAGTTTTTAGAAAATGTGTTTTATTTCATAAATGGAATCAACAAAATATGCACATTCTACGTCATAACGACTTTCTACAGTCTGCGAATTCGTCCGTAAATAAGAAAAGCTTACTTTCCCCATTTTTTAAAATCACAGCTTCTAGAAGGTTTACATGATTTCTTAAAAAACATGAGTTTTTAGAAAATGTGTTTTATTTCATAAATGGAATCAACAAAGTATGCACATTCTACGTCATAACGACTTTCTATAGTTTGTGCATGCGTCCGGAAATAAGAAAAGCTTACTTGCCCCGTTTTTTAAAATCACACCTTCTAGAAGGTTTACATGATTTCTTAAAAAACACGAGTTTTTAGAAAATGTGTTTTATTTCATCAATGGAATCAAAGAAGTATGCACATTCTACGTCATAACGACTTTCTATAGTTTGTGCATGCGTCCGGAATAAGAAAAGCTTACTTCCCCCGTTTTTTAAAATCACACCTTCTAGAAGGTTTACATGATTTCTTAAAAAACACGAGTTTTTAGAAAATGTGTTTTATTTCATAAATGGAATCAACAAAGTATCCACATTCTATGTCATAACGACTTTCTATAGTTTGCGCATGCGTCCGAAAATAAGAAAAGCTTACTTCCACCGTTTTTTAAAATCACAACTTCTAGAAGGTTTTGCATGATTTCGTAAAAAACACGAGTTTTTAGAAAATGTGTTTTATTTCATAAATGGAATATACAAAGTATGCACATTCTACGTCATAACGACTTTCTGCTGTTTACGCATGCGTTTGGAAATAGGAAAAGCTTACTTCCACCATTTTTTAAAATCCCAGCTTCTAGAAGGTTTACATGATTTCTTAAAAAACACAAGTTTTTAGAAAATGTGTTTTATTTCATAAATGGCATCAACAAAGTATGCACATTCTACGTCATAACGACTTTCTATAGTTTGCGCATGCGTCCGGAAATAAGAAAAGCTTACTACCAACTTTTTTTAAAATCACAGCTTCTAGAAGGTTTACATGATTTCGTAAAAAACACGAGTTTTTAGAAAATGTGTTTTATTTCATAAATGGAATCTACAAAGTATGCACATTCTACGTCATAACAACTTTCTATAGTTTGCGCATTCGTCCGGAAAGAAGAAAAGCTTACTTCCACCGTTTTTTAAAATCACAGCTTCTAGAAGGTTTACATGATTTCGTAAAAAACACGAGTTTTTAGAAAATGTGTTTTATTTCATAAATGTAATCTACAAAGTCTTCACATTCTACGTCATAAGGACTTTCTATAGTTTGCGCATGCGTTTGGAAAAAAGAAAAGCTTACTTCCCCCGTTTTTTAAAATCACAGCTTCTAGAAGGCTTACATGATTTCTTAAAAAACACGAGTTTTTAGAAAATGTGTTTTATTTCATAAATGGTATAAAAAAAGTATGCACATTCTACGTCATAAGGACTTTCTATAGTTTGCGCATGCGTCCGGCAATAAGAAAAGCTTACTTCCCCCATTTTTTAAAATCACAACTTCTAGAAGGTTTACATGATTTCTTAAAAAACATGAGTTTTTCGAAAATGTGTTTTATTTCATAAATGGAATCAACAATGTATGCACATTCTACGTCATAACGAATTTCTATAGTTTGCGCATGCGTCCGGAAATAAGAAAAGCTTACTTCCCCCGGTTTTTAAAATCACAGCTTCTAGACGGTTTACATGATTTCTTAAAAAACATGAGTTTTTAGAAAATGTGTTTTATTTCATAAATGGAATCAACAAAGTATGCACATTCTACGTCATAACGACTTTCTATAGTTTGCGCATGCGTCCGGAAATAAGAAAAGCTTACTTCCACCGTTTTTTAAAATCACAGCTTCTAGAAGGTTTACATGATTTCGTAAAAAACACGAGTTTTTAGAAAATGTGTTTTATTTCATAAATGGAATCTACAAAGTATGCACATTCTACGTCATAACGACTTTCTATAGTTTGCGCATTCATCCGGAAATAAGAAAAGCTTACTTCCACCATTTTTTAAAATCACAGCTACTAGAAGGTTTACATGATTTCGTAAAAAACACGAGTTTTTAGAGAATGTGTTTTATTTCATAAATGGAATCTACAAAGTATGCACATTCTACGTCATAACGAATTTCTATAGTTTGCGCATGCGTTCAGAAAAAAAAAAAAAGCTTACTTCCACCGTTTTTTAAAATCACAACTTCTAGAAGGTTTACATTATTTCGTAAAAAACACGAGTTTCTAGAAAATGTGTTTTATTTCATAAATGGAATCTACAAAGTATGCACATTCTACGTCATAACGACTTTCTATAGTTTGCGCATGCATCCGGAAATAAGAAAAGCTTACTTCCGCCATTTTTTCAAATCACCGCTTCTACAAGGTTTACATGATTTCTTAAAAAACATGAGTTTTTAGAAAATGTGTTTTATTTCATAAATGGAATCAACAAAGTATGCACATTCTACGTCATAACGACTTTCTATAGTTTGCGCATGCGTCCGGAAATAAGAAAAGCTTACTTCCACCGTTTTTTAAAATCACAGCTTCTAGAAGGTTTACATGATTTCATAAAAAACACGAGTTTTTAGAAAATGTGTTTTATGTCATAAATGGAATCTACAAAGTCTGCACATTCCACGTCATAACGACTTTCTACAGTTTGCGCATTCATCCGGAAATAAGAAAATCTTACCTCCACCGTTTTTTAAAATCACAGCTTCAAGAAGGTTTACATGATTTCATAAAAAACACGAGTTTTTAGAAAATGTGTTTTATTTCATAAATGGAATGAACGAAATATGCACATTCTACGTCATAACGACTTTCTACAGTTTGCGAATTCGTCCGAAAATAAGAAAATCTTACTTCCCCCATTTTTTAAAATCACAGCTTCTAGAAGGTTTACATGATTTCTTAAAAAACACGAGTTTTTAGAAAATGTGTTTTATTTCATAAATGGAATCAACAAAGTATGCATATTCTACGTCATAATCACTTTCTATAGTTTGCGCATGCGTCCGGAAATAAGAAAAGCTTACTTCCACCGTTTTTTAAAATCACAGCTCCTAGAAGGTTTACATTATTTCGTAAAAAACACGAGTTTTTAGAAAATGTGTTTTATTTCATCAATGGAATCAACAAAATATGCACATTCTACGTCATAACGACTTTCTATTGTTTGCGCATTCGTCCGGAAAGAAGAAAAGCTTACTTCCACCGTTTTTTAAAATCACAGCTTCTAGAAGGTTTACATGATTTCGTAAAAAACACGAGTTTTTAGTAAATGTGTTTTATTTCATAAATGGAATCTACAAAGTATGCACACTCTACGTCATAACGACTTTCTATAGTTTGCGCATGCGTCCGTAAATAAGAAAAGCTTACTTCCCCCGTTTTTTAAAACCACAACTTCTAGAAGGTTTACATGATTTCGTAAAAAACAAGAGTTTTTAGAAAATGTGTTTTATGAATGGAATCAACAAAGTATGCACATTCTACGTCATAACGACTTTCTATAGTTTTCGAATGCCTCCGGAAAGAAGAAAAGCTTACTTCCACCGTTTTTTAAAATCACAGCTTCTAGAAGGTTTACATGATTTCGTAAAAAGCTCGAGTTTTTAGAAAATGTGTTTTATTTCATAAATGGAATCAACAAAGTATTCACATTCTACGTCATAACGAATTTCTATAGTTTGCGCATGCGTCCGGAAATAAGAAAAGCTTACTTCCAGGGTTTTTTAAAATCACAGCTTCTGGAAGGTTTACATGATTTCTTAAAAAACACGAGCTTTTAGAAAATGTGCATTATTTCATAAATGGAATCTACAAAGTATGCACATTCTACGTCATAACGACTTTCTATAGTTTGCGCATGAGTCCGGATATAAGAAAAGCTTACTTCCACCGTTTTTTAAAATCACAGCTTCAAGAAGGTTTACATGATTTCTTAAAAAACATGAGTTTTTAGAAAATATGTTTTATTTCATAAATGAAATCAACAAAGAATGCACATTCTACGTCATAACGACTTTCTATAGTTTGCGCATGCGTCCGTAAATAAGAAAAGCTTATTTCCCCCGTTTTTTAAAATCACAGCTTCTAGAAGGTTTACATGATTTCGTAAAAAACACGAGTTTCTAGAAAATGTGTTTTATTTCATAAATGGAATCAACAAAGTATGCACATTCTACCTCATAAAGACTTTCCATAGTTTGCGCATGCGTCTGGAAATAAGAAAAGCTTACTTCCCCCGTTTTTTAAAATCACAGCTTCTAAAGGGTTTACATGATTTCGTAAAAAACACGAGTTTTTAGAAAATGTGTTTTATTTCATAAATGGAATCTACAAAGTATGCACATTCTAGGTCATAACGACTTTCTACAGTTTGCGCATGCATCCAGAAAAATGAAAAGCTTACTTCCACCGGTTTTTTAAATCACAGCTTCTAGAAGTTTTACATGATTTCGTAAAAAACACGTGTTTTTAGAAAATGTCTTTTATTTCATAAATGGAATCAACAAAGTATGCACATTCTACGTCATAACAACTTTCTATAGTTTGCACATGCGTCCGGAAATAAGAAAAGCTTACTTCCACTGTTTTTTAAAATCACAGCTTCTAGAAGGTTTACATGATTTCGTAAAAAACACGAGTTTTTAGAAAATGTGTTTTATTCCATAAATGGAATCTACAAAGTATGCACATTCTACGTCATAACGACTTTCTACAGTTTGCGCATTCGTCCGGAAATAAGAAAAGCTTACCTCCACCATTTTTTAAAATCACAGCTTGTAGAAGGTTTACATGATTTCGTAAAAAACACGATTTTTTAGAAAATGTGTTTTATTTCATCAATGGAATCAACAAAGTATGCACATTCTACATCATAACGACTTTCTATAGTTTGCACATGCGTTTGGAAATAAGAAAAGCTTACTTCCCCCGTTTTTTAAAATCACAGCTTCTTGAAGGTTTACATGATTTCTTAAAAAACATGAGTTTTTAGAAAATGTGTTTTATTTCATAAATGAAATGGACAAAGTATGCACATTCTACGTCATAACGACTTTCTATAGTTTGCGCATTCATCCGGAAATAAGAAAAGCTTACTTCCACCGTTTTTTAAAATCACAGCTTCTAGAAGGTTTACATGATTTCGTAAAAAACATGAGTTTTTAGAGAATGTGTTTTATTTCATAAATGGAATCTACAAAGTATGCACATTCTACGTCATAATGAATTTCTATAGTTTGCGCATGCGTTCAGAAAAAAAAAAAAAAAAAAAGCTTACTTCCACCGTTTTTTAAAATCACAGCTTCTAGAAGGTTAACATTATTTCGTAAAAAACACGAGTTTCTAGAAAATGTGTTTTATTTCATAAATGGAATCTACAAAGTATGCACATTCTACGTCATAACGACTTTCTATAGTTTGCGCATGCATCCGGAAATAAGAAAAGCTTACTTCCCCCATTTTTTCTAATCACCGCTTCTAAAAGGTTTACATGATTTCTTAAAAAACATGAGTTTTTAGAAAATGTGTTTTATTTCATAAATGGAATCAACAAAGTATGCACATTCTACGTCATAACGACTTTCTATAGTTTGCGCATGCGTCCGGAAATAAGAAAAGCTTACTTCCCCCGTTTTTTAAAATCACTGCTTCTAGAAAGTTCACATGATTTCTTAAACAACACGAGTTTTTAGAAAATGTGTTTTATTTCATAAATGGAATCAACAAAGTATGCAAATTCTACATCATAACGACTTTCTATAGTTTGCGCATGCATCTGGCAATAAGAAAATCTTACTTCCACCGTTTTTTAAAATCACAGCTTCTAGAAGGTTTACATGATTTCGTAAAAAACACGAGTTTTTAGAAAATGTGTTTTCTTTCATAAATGGAATCAACAAAGTATGCACATTCTACGTCATAACGACTTTCTATAGTTTGCGGATTCGTCCGGAAATAAGAAAAGCTTACTTCCACCGTTTTTAAAAATCACAGCTTCTAGACGGTTTACATGATTTCGTAAAAAACACGAGTTTTTAGAAAATGTGTTTTATTTCATAAATGGAATCTACAAAGTATGCACATTCTACGTCATAACGAATTTCTATAGTTTGCGCATGCGTTTGGAAATAAGAAAACATTACTTCCCCCGTTTTTTAAAATCACAGCTTCTAGAAGGTTTACATGATTTCTTAAAAAACACGAGTTTTAAGAAACTGTGTTTTATTTCATAAATGGAATCAACAAAGTATGCACATTCTATGTCATAACGACTTTCTACAGTTTGCGCATGCGTCCGGAAATAAGAAAAGCTTACTTCCACCGTTTTTTAAAATCACAGCTTCTAGAAGGTTTATATGATTTCTTAAAAAACATGAGTTTTTAGAAAATGTGTTTTATTTCATCAATGGAATCAACAAAGTATGCACATTCTACGTCATAACGACTTTCTATAGTTTGCGCATGCGTCCGGAAATAAGAAAAGCTTACTTCCCCTGTTTTTTAAAATCACAGCTTCTAGAAGGTTTACATGATTTCTTAAAAAACACGAGTTTTTAGAATATGTGTTTTATTCCATAAATGGTATCAAAAAAGAGTGCACATTCTACGTCATAACGACTTTCTATAGTTTGCGCATGCGTTTGGAAATAAGAAAATCTTACTTCCCCCGTTTTTTAAAATCACAGCTTCTAGAAGGTTTACATGATTTCTTAAAAAACACGAGTTTTTAGAAAATGTGTTTTATTTCAAAAATGGAATCAACAAAGTATGCACATTCTACGTCATAACGACTTTCTATAGTTTGCGCATGCGTCCAGAAATAAGAAAAGCTTACTTCCAACGTTTTTTAAAATCACAGCTTCTAGAAGGTTTACATGATTTCGTAAAAAACACGAGTTTTTAGAAAATGTGTTTTATTACATCAATGGAATCTACAAAGTATGCACATTCTACGTCATAACGACTTTCTACAGTTTGCGAATTCGTCCGGAAATAAGAAAAGCTTACTTCCAACATTTTTTAAAATCACAGCTTCTAGAAGGTTTACATGATTTCGTAAAAAACACGAGTTTTTAGAAAATGTGTTTTATTACATAAATGGAATTTACAAAGTATGCACATTCTACGTCATAACGACTTTCTATAGTTTGCGCATTCGTCCGGATAGAAGAAAAGCTTACTTCCACCGTTTTTTAAAATCACAGCTTCTAGAAGGTTTACATGATTTCGTAAAAAACACGAGTTTTTAGAAAATGTGTTTTATTTCATAAATGGAATCTACAAAGTATGCACATTCTATGTCATAACGACTTTCTATAGTTTGCGCATGCATTTGCAAATAGGAAAAGCTTACTTCCCCCGTTTTTTAAAATCACAGCTTCTAGAAGGTTTACATGATTTCTTAAAAAACACGAGTTTTTAGAAACTGTGTTTTATTTCATAAATGGAATAAACAAAGTATGCACATTCTACGTCATAACGACTTTCTATAGTTTGCGCATGCATCCGAAAATAAGAGAAGCTTATTTCCACCGTTTTTTAAAATCACAGCTTCTAGAAGGTTTACATGATTTCTTAAAAAACACGAGTTTTTAGAAAATGTGTTTTATTTCATAAATGGAATCAACAAAGTATGCACATTCTACGACATAATGACTTTCTACAGTTTGCGAATTCGTCCGGAAATAAGAAAAGCTTACTTCCCCCGTTTTTTAAAATCAAAGCTTCTAGAAGGTTTACATGATTTCTTAAAAAACACAAGTTTTTAGAAAATGTGTTTTATTTCATAAATGGAATTTAACAAAGAATGCACATTCTACGTTATAACGACTTTCTACAGTTTGCGAATTCGTCCGGAAATAACAAAAGCTTACTTCCACCGTTTTTTAAAATCACAGCTTCTAGAAGGTTTACATGATTTCTTAAAAAACACGAGTTTTTAGAAAATGTGTTTTATTTCATAAATGGAATCAACAAAGTATGCACATTCTACGTCATAACGACTTTCTACAGTTTGCGCATGCGTCCGGAAATAAGAAAAGCTTACTTCCAGCGTTTTTTAAAATCACAGCTTCTAGAAGGTTTACATGATTTCTTAAAAAACATGAGTTTTTAGAAAATGTGTTTTATTTCATAAATGGAATCAACAAAGTATGCATATTCTACGTCATAACGACTTTCTATAGTTTGCGCATTCGTCCGGAAATAAAAAAGCTTACTTCGACCGTTTTTTAAAATCACAGCTTCTAGAAGGTTTACATGATTTCTTAAAAAACACGAGTTTTTAGAAAATGTGTTTTATTTCATAAATGGAATCGACAAAGTATGCACATTCTACGTCATAATGACTTTCTACAGTGTGCGAATTCGTCCGGAAATAAGAAAACGTTACTTCCCCCGTTTTTTAAAATCACAGCTTCTAGAAGGTTTACATGATTTCTTAAAAAACACGAGTTTTTAGAAAATGTGTTTTATTTCATCAATGGAATCAACAAAGTATGCACATTCTACGTCATAACGACTTTCTATAATTTGCGCATGCGTCCGGAAATAAGAAAAGCTTACTTTCCCCGTTTTTTAAAATCACACCTTCTAGAAGGTTTACATGATTTCTTAAAAAACACGAGTTTTTAGAAAATGTGTTGTATTTCCTAAATGGAATCAACAAAGTATGCACATACTACGTCATAACGACTTTCTACAGTTTGCGAATTCGTCCGGAAATAAGAAAAGCTTCCTTCCACCGTTTTTTAAAATCACAGCTTCTAGAAGGTTTACGTGATTTCTTAAAAAACATGAGTTTTTAGAAAATGTGTTGTATTTCCTAAATGGAATCAACAAAGTATGCACATTCTACGTCATAACGACTTTCTATAGTTTGCGCATGCATCCGGAAATAAGAAAAGCTTACTTCCAGCGTTTTTTAAAATCACAGCTTCTAGAAGGTTTACATGATTTCTTAAAAAACACCAGTTTCAAGAAAATGTGTTTTATTTCATCAATGGAATCAACAAAGTATGCACATTCCACGTCATAACGACTTTCTATAGTTTGTGCATTCGTCCGGAAATAAGAAAATCTTACTTCCACCGTTTTTTATAATCACAGCTTCTAGAAGGTTTACATGATTTCTTAAAAAACATGAATTTTTAGAAAATGTGCATTATTTCATAAATGGAATCTACAAAGTATGCACATTCTACGTCATAACGACTTTCTATAGTTTGCGAATGAGTCCGGAAATAAGAAAAACTTACTTCCACCGTTTTTTTAAATCACAGCTTCTAGAAGGTTTACATGATTTCTTAAAAAACATGAGTTTTTAGAAAATGTGTTTTATTTCATAAATGGAATCAACAAAGTATGCACATTCTACGTCATAACGACTTTCTATAGTTTGCGCATGCGTCCGGAAATAAGAAAAGCTTTTTTCCCCCCGTTTTTTAAAATCACAGCTTATAGAAGGTTTACATGATTTCGTAAAAAACACAAGTTTCTAGAAAATGTGTTTTATTTCATAAATGGAATCAACAACGTATGCACATTCTACGTCATAACGACTTTCTATAGTTTGCGCATGCGTCCGGAAATAAGAAAAGCTTACTTCCACCGTTTTTTAAAATCACAGCTTCTAGAAGGTTTACATGATTTCGTAAAAAACAAGTGTTTTTAGAAAATGAGTTTTACTTAATAAATGGAATCAACAAAGTATCCACATTCTACGTCATAACGAATTTCTATAGTTTGCGCATGCGTCCGGAAATAAGAAAAGCTTACTTCCACCGTTTTTTAAAATCACAGCTTCTATAAGGTTTACATGATTTCTTAAAAAACACGAGTTTTTAGAAAATGTGTTTTATTTCATAAATGGAATCAACAAAGTATGCACATTCTACGTCATAATGACTTTCTACAGTTTGCGAATTCATCCGGAAATAAGAAAAGCTTACTTCCACCGTTTTTTGAAATCACAGCTTCTAGAAGGTTTACATGATTTCTTAAAAAACACGACTTTTTAGAAAATGTGTTTTATTTCATAAATGGAATCAACAAAGTATGCACATTCTACGTCATAACGACTTTCTACAGTTTGCGAATTCGTCCGGAAATAAGAAAAGCTTCCTTCCACCGTTTTTTAAAATCACAGCTTCTAGAAGGTTTACATGATTTCTTAAAAAACACTAGTTTTTAGAAAATGTGTTGTATTTCCTAAATGGAATCAACAAAGTATGCACATTCTACGTCATAACGACTTTGTATAGTTTGCGCATGCGTCCGGAAATAAGAAAAGCTTACTTCCAACGTTTTTTAAAATCACAGCTTCTAGAAGGTTTACATGATTTCGTAAAAAACACGAGTTTTTATAAAATGTGTTTTATTTCATAAATGGAATCTACAAAGTATGAACATTCTACCTTATAACGACTTTCTATAGTTTGCGCATTCGTTCGGAAAGAAGAAAAGCTTACTTCCACCGTTTTTTAAAATCACAGCTTCTAGAAGGTTTACATGATTTCCTAAAAAACACGAGTTTTTAGAAAATGTGTTTTATTTCATAAATGGAATCTACAAAGTATGCACACTCTACGTCATAACGACTTTCTATAGTTTGCGCATGCGTCTAGAAATAAGAAAAGCTTACTTCCACCATTTTTTAAAATCACAGCTTCTAGAAGGTTTACATGATTTCTTAAAAAACACGAGTTTCTAGAAAATGTGTTTTATTTCATAAATGGAATCAACAAAGTATGCAAATTCTACATCATGACTACTTTCTATAGTTTGCGCATGCGTCCGGAAATAAGAAAAGCTTACTTCCACCGTTTTTCGAAATCACAACTTCTAGAAGGTTTACATGATTTCGTAAAAAACATGAGTTTTTAGAAAATGTGTTTTATTTCATTAATGGAATCTACAAAGTATGCACATTCTACATCATAACGACTATCTATAGTTTGTGTATGCGTCCAGAAATAAGAAAAGCTTACTTCCCCCTTATTTTAAAATCACAGCTTCTAGAAGGTTTACATGATTTCTTAAAAAACACGAGTTTTTAGAAAATGTGTTTTATTTCATAAAAGGAATCAACAAGGTATGCACATTCTACGTCATAACGACTTTCTATAGTTTGCGCATGCGTCCGGAAATAAGAAAAGCTTACTTCCACCATTTTTTGAAATCACAACTTCTAGAAGGTTTACATGATTTCGTAAAAAACACGAGGTTTTAGAAAATGTGTTTTATTTCATTAATGGAATCTACAAAGTATGCACATTCTACGTCATAACGACTTTCTATAGTTTGCGTATGCGTCCAGAAATAAGAAAAGCTTACTTCCCCCGTATTTTAAAATCACAGCATCTAGAAGGTTTACATGATTTCTTAAAAAACACGAGTTTTTAGAAAATGTGTTTTATTTCATAAATGGAATCAACAAGGTATGCACATTCTACGTCATAACGACTTCCTATAGTTTGCGCATGCGTCCGGAAATAAGAAAAGCTTACTTCCCCCGTTTTTTGATAGCACAGCTTCTATAAGGTTTACATGATTTCTTAAAAAACACGAGTTTTTAGAAAATGTGTTTTATTTCATTAATGGAATCTACAAAGTATGCACATTCTACGTCATAATGACTTTCTATAGTTTGCGTATGCGTCCAGAAATAAGAAAAGCTTACTTCCCCCGTATTTTAAAATCACAACTTCTAGAAGGTTTACATGATTTCGTAAAAAACACGAGTTTTTAGAAAATGTGTTTTATTTCATTAATGTAATCTACAAAGTATGCACATTCTACATCATAACGACTATCTATAGTTTGTGTATGCGTCCAGAAATAAGAAAAGCTTACTTCCCCCGTATTTTAAAATCACAGCTTCTAGAAGGTTTACATGATTTCTTAAAAAACACGAGTTTTTAGAAAATGTGTTTTATTTCATAAATGGAATCAACAAAGTATGCACATTGTACGTCATAACGGATTTCTGTAGTTTGTGCATTCATCCTGAAATAAGAAAAGCTTACTTCCACCGTTTTTTAAAATCACAGCTTGTAAAAGGTTTACATGATTTCGTAAAAAACACGTGTTTTTAGAAAATGTGTTTTATTTCATAAATGGAATCTAGAAAGTATGCACATTCTACGTCACAACGACTTTCTATAGTTTGCACATGCGTCCGGAAATAAGAAAAGCTTACTTCCACCGTTTTTTAAAATCACAGCTTCTAGAAGGTTTACATTATTTCGTAAAAAACACGAATTTTTAGAAAATGTGTTTTATTTCATAAATGGAATCAACAAAGTATGCACACTCTACGTCATAACGACTTTCTATAGTTTGTGCATTCGTCCGGAAATAAGAAAAGCTTACATCCACCGTTTTTTAAAATCATACCTTCTAGAAGGTTTACATGATTTCGGAAAAAACACGACCTTTTAGAAAATGTGTTTTATTTCATAAATGGAATCTAAAAAGTATGCACATCCTACATCATAACAACTTTCTATAGTTGGGCATGCGTCCGGAAATAAGAAAATCTTACTTCCACCGTTTTTTGAAATCACAGCTTCTAGAAGGTTTACATGATTTCGTAAAAAACATGAGTTTTTAGAAAATGTGTTTTATTTCATAAATGGAATCAACAAAGTATGCACATTCTATGTCATAATGACATTCTATAGTATGCGCATTCGTCCGGAAATAAGAAATGCTTACTTCCACCGTTTTTTAAAATCACAGCTTCTAGAAGGTTTACATGATTTTGTGAAAAACACGAGTTTTTAGAAAATGTGTTTTATTTCATAAATGTAATCTACAAAGTATGCACATTCTACGTCATAATGACTTTCTATAGTTTGCACATGCATCCGGAAATAAGAAAAGCTTACTTCCACCATTTTTTAAAATCACAGCTTCTAGAAGGTTTACATGATTTCGTAAAAAACACGAGTTTTTATAAAATGTGTTTTATTTCATAAATGGAATCTACAAAGTATGCACATTCTAGGTCATAACGACTTTCTATAGTTTGTGAATGCGTCTGGAAATAAGAAAAGCTTATTTCACCCGTTTTTTAAAATCACAGCTTCTAGAAGGTTTACATGATTTCTTAAAAAACATGAGTTTTTAGAAAATGTGTTTTATTTCATAAATGGAATCAACAAAGTATGCACATTCTACGTTATAACGACTTTCTATAGTTTGCGCATGCGTTTGGAAATAAGAAAAGCTTACTTCCCCCGTTTTTTAAAATCACAGCTTCTGGAAGGTTTACATGATTTCTTAAAAAACACGAGTTTTTAGAAAATGTGTTTTATTTCATAAATGGAATCAACAAAGTATGCACATTCTACGTCATAACGAGTTTCTATAGTTTGCGCATGCGTTTGGAAATAAGAAAAGCTTACTTCCCCCTTTTTTTAAAATCACAGCTTCTAGAAGGTTTACATGATTTCTTAAAAAACACGAGTTTTTAGAAAATATGTTTTATTTCATAAATTGAATCAACAAAGTATGCACATTCTACGTCATAACGACTTTCTATAGTTTGCGCATGCGTTTGGAAATAAGAAAAGCTTACTTCCCTCGTTTTTTAAAGTCACAGCTTCTAGAAGTTTTACATGATTTCGTAAAAAACACTTGTTTTTAGAAAATGTGTTTTATTTCATAAATGGAATCTACAAAGTATGCACATTCTACGTCATAATGACTTTCTATAGTTTGCGCATGCGTCCGGAAATAAGAAAAGCTTACTTCCTCTGTTTTTGAAAATCACAGCTTCTAGAAGGTTTACATGATTTCTTAAAAAACATGAGTTTTTAGAAAATGTGTTTTATTTCATAAATGGAATCAACAAAGTATGCACATTCTGCGTCATAACGATTTTCTATAGTTTGCGCATGCGTTTGGAAATAAGAAAAGCTTACTTCCCCCGTTTTTTAAAATCACGGCTTCTAGAAGGTTTACATGATTTCGTAAAAAACACGAGTTTTTAGAAAATGTGTTTTATTTCATAAATGGAATCAACAAAGCATGCACATTCTACGTCATAAAGACTATCTATAGTTTGCGCATGCGTCCGGAAATAAGAAAAGCTTACCTCCCCCGTTTTTTAAAATCAAAGCTTCTAGAAGGTTTACATGATTTCGTAAAAAACATGAGTATTTAGAAAATGTGTTTTATTTCATAAATAGAATCAACAAAGTATGCACATTCTACGTCATAACGACTTTCTAGAGTTTGCGAATGCGTTTGGAAATAATAAAAGCTTACTTCCCCCGTTTTTTAAAATCACAGCTTCTAGAAGGTTTACATGATTTCTTAAAAAACACGAGTTTTTAGAAAATGTGTTTTATTTCATAAATGGAATCGACAAAGTATGCACATTCTACGTCATAACTACTTTCTATAGTTTGCGCATGCGTCCGGAAATAAGAAAAGCTTACTTCCACCGTTTTTTAGAATCACAGCTTCTAGAAGGTTTACATGAGTTCTTAAAAAGCACGAGTTTTTAGAAAATGTGCTTTATTTCATAAATGGAATCAAAAAAGTATGCACATTCTACGTCATAACGACTTTCTATAGTTTGCGCATGCGTCCGGAAATAAGAAAAGCTTACTTCCCCCGTTTTTTAAAATCACAGTTTCTAGAAGGTTTACATGATTTCGTAAAAAACACAAGTTTTTAGAAAATGTGTTTTATTTCATAAATGGAATCTACAAAGTTTGCACATTCTACATCATAACGAATTTCTATAGTTTGCGCATGCGTCCGGAAATAAGAAAAGCTTACTTCCACTGTTTTTTAAAATCACAGCTTCTAGAAGGTTTACATGATTTCGTAAAAAACACGAGTTTTTAGAAAATGTGCTTTATTTCATAAATGGAATCAGCAAAGTATGCACATTCAACATCATAACGACTTTCTATAGTTTGCGCATGCGTCCGGAAATAAGAAAAGCTTACTTCCCCCGTTTTTTAAAATCAGAGCTTCTAGAAGGTTTACATGATTTCTTAAAAAACATGAGTTTTTAGAAAATGTGTTTTATTTCATAAATGGAATCAACAAAGTATGCACATTCTACGTCATAACGACTTTCTATAGTTTGCGCATGCGTTTGGAAATAAGAAAAGCTTGCTTCCCCCGTTTTTTAAAATCACAGCTTCTGGAAGGTTTACAAGATTTCTTAAAAAACATGAGTTTTTAGAAAATGTGTTTTATTTCATAAATGGAATCAACAAAGTATGCACATTCTAGGTCATAACGACTTTCTATAGTTTCCGCATGCGTTTGGAAATAAGAAAAGCTTACTTCCCCCGTTTTTTAAAATCACAGCTTCTAGAAGGTTTGCATGATTTCTTAAAAAACATGAGTTTTTAGAAAATGTGTTTTATTTCATAAATTAAATCAACAAAGTATTCACATTCTGCCTCATAACGACTTTCTATAGTTTGCGCATGCGTTTGGAAATAAGAAAAGCTTACTTCCCCCGTTTTTTAAAATCAAAGCTTCTAGAAGGTTTACATGATCTCTTAAAAAAACACGAGTTTTTAGAAAATGTGTTTTATTTCATAAATGGAATCCACAAAGTATGCACATTCTACGTCATAACGACTTTCTATAGTTTGCGCATGCATCCGGAAATAAGAAAAGCTTACTTCCACCGTTTTTTAGAATCACAGCTTCTAGAAGGTTTACATTATTTCGTAAAAAACACGAGTTTTTAGAAAATGTGTTTTATTTCATAAATGGAATCAACAAAGTATGCACATTCTACGTCATAACTACTTTCTATAGTTTGCGCATGCATCCGGAAATAAGAAAAGCTTACTTCCACCGTTTTTTAGAATCACAGCTTCTAGAAGGTTTACATGATTTCTTAAAAAGCACGAGTTTTTAGAAAATGTGTTTTATTTCATAAATGGAATCAACAAAGTATGCACATTCTACGTCATAAGGACTTTCTATAGTTTGCGCATGCGTCCGCAAATAAGAAAAGCTTACTTCCACCGTTTTTTAAAATCACAGCTTCTAGAAGGTTTACATGATTTCTTAAAAAACACGAGTTTTTAGAAAATGTGTTTTATTTCATAAATGGAATCAACAAAGTATGCACATTCTACGTCATAACGACTTTCTATAGTTTGCGCATGCGTCCGGAAATAAGAAAAGCTTACTTCCCCCGTTTTTTAAAAACACAGCTTCTAGAAGGTTTACATGATTTCTTAAAAACACGAGTTTTTAGAAAATGTGATTTATTTCATAAATGGAATCAACAAAGTATGCACATTCTACTTCATAACGACTTTCTATAGTTTGCGCATTCCTCCAGAAATAAGAATAGCTTACTTTCACCGTTTTTTAAAATCACAGCTTCTAGAAGGTTTACGTGATTTCTTAAAAAACACGAGTGTTTAGAAAATGTGTTTTATTTCATAAATGGAATCAACAAAGTATGCACATTCTAGGTCATAACGACTTTCTATAGTTTCCGCATGCGTTTGGAAATAAGAAAAGCTTACTTCCCCCGTTTTTTAAAATCACAGCTTCTAGAAGGTTTGCATGATTTCTTAAAAAACATGAGTTTTTAGAAAATGTGTTTTATTTCATAAATTAAATCAACAAAGTATTCACATTCTGCCTCATAACGACTTTCTATAGTTTGCGCATGCGTTTGGAAATAAGAAAAGCTTACTTCCCCCGTTTGTTAAAATCAAAGCTTCTAGAAGGTTTACATGATTTCTTAAAAAACACGAGTTTTTAGAAAATGTGTTTTATTTCATAAATGGAATCAACAAAGTATGCACCTTCTACGTCATAACGACTTTCTATAGTTTGCGCATGCGTTTTGAAATAAGAAAAGCTTACTTCCCCCGTTTTTTAAAATCACAGCTTCTAGAAGGTTTACATGATTTCGTAAAAAACACGAGTTTTAAGAAAATGTGTTTTATTTCATAAATGGAATCAACAAAGCATGCACATTCTACGTCATAACGACTTTCTATAGTTTGCGCATGCGTTTGGAAATAATAAAAGCTTACTTCCCCCGTTTTTTAAAATCACAGCTTCTAGAAGGTTTACATGACTTCGTAAAAAAACACGAGTTTTTAGAAAATGTCTTTTATTTCATAAATGGAATCAACAAAGTATGCACATTCTACGTCATAACGACTTTCTATAGTTTGCGCATGCGTTTGGAAATAAGAAAAGCTTACTTCCCCCGTTTTTTAAAATCACAGCTTCTAGAAGGTTTACATGATTTCTTAAAAAACACGAGTTTTTAGAAAATGTGTTTTATTTCATAAATGGAATCAACAAAGTATGCACATTCTACGTCATAATGACTTTCTATAGTTTGCGCATTCCTCCGGAAATAAGAATAGCTTACTTCCCCCATTTTTTAAAATCACAGCGTCTAGAAGGTTTACATGATTTCTTAAAAAACATGAGTTTTTTGAAAATGTGTTTTATTTCATAAATGGAATCAACAAAGTATTCACATTCTACCTTATAACGACTTTCTATAGTTTGCGCATGCGTTTGGAAATAAGAAAAGCTTACTTCCCACGTTTTTTAAAATCACGGCTTCTAGAAGGTTTACATGATTTCTTAAAAAACACGAGTTTTTAGAAAATGTGTTTTATTTCATAAATGGAATCAACAAAGTATGCACATTCTACGTCATAACGACTTTCTATAGTTTGCGCATGCGTCCGGAAATAAGAAAAGCTTACTTCCACCGTTTTTTAGAATCACAGTTTCTAGAAGGTTTACATGATTTCTTAAAAAACACAAGTTTTTAGAAAATGTGTTTTATTTCATAAATGGAATCAACAAAGTATGCACATTCTACGTCATAACGACTTTCTATAGTTTGCGCATTCGTCCGGAAATAAGAAAATCTTACTTCCACCGTTTTTTAAAATCACATCTTCTAGAAGGTTTACATGATTTCGTAAAAAACACAAGTTTTTAGATAATGTGTTTTATTTCATAAATGGAATCTACAAAGTTTGCACATTCTACATCATAACGAATTTCTATAGTTTGCGCATGCGTCCGGAAATAAGAAAAGCTTACTTCCACCGTTTTTTGAAATCACAGCTTCTAGAAGGTTTACATGATTTCGTAAAAAAACACGAGTTTTTAGAAAATGTGTTTTATTTCATAAATGGAACCTACAAAGTATGCACATTCTACGTCATAACGAATTTCTATAGTTTGCGCATGCGTTTGGAAATAAGAAAAGCTTACTTCCCCCATTTTTTAAAATCACACCTTCTAGAAGGTTTACATGATTTCTTAAAAAACACGAGTTTTTAGAAAATGTGTTTTATTTCATAAATGGAATCAACAAAGTATGCACATTCTACGTCATAAGGACTTTCTATAGTTTGCGCATTCGTCCGGAAATAAGAAAAGCTTACTTCCACCGTTTTTTAAAATCACAGCTTCTAGAAGGTTTACATGATTTCTTAAAAAACACGAGTTTTTAGAAAATTTGTTTTATTTCATAAATGGAATCAACAAAGTATGCACATTCTACGTCATAACGACTTTCTATAGTTTGCGCATTCGTCCGGAAATCAGAAAAGCTTACTTCCACTGTTTTTTAAAATCACAGCTTCTAGAAGGTTTACATGATTTCGTAAAAAACACGAGTTTTTAGAAAATGTGCTTTATTTCATAAATGGAATCAACAAAGTATGCACATTCAACATCAAAACGACTTTCTATAGTTTGCGCATGCGTCCGGAAATAAGAAAAGCTTACTTCCCCCGTTTTTTAAAATCAGAGCTTCTAGAAGGTTTACATGATTTCTTAAAAAACATGAGTTTTTAGAAAATGTGTTTTATTTCATCAATGGAATCAACAAAGTATGCACATTCTACGTCATAACGACTTTCTATAGTTTGCGCATGCGTTTGGAAATAAGAAAAGCTTACTTCCCCCGTTTTTTAAAATCATAGCTTCTGGAAGGTTTACAAGATTTCTTAAAAAACACGAGTTTTTAGAAAATGTGTTTTATTTCATAAATGGAATCAACAAAGTATGCACATTCTACGTCATAACGACTTTCTATAGTTTGCGCATGCGTTTGGAAATAAGAAAAGCTTACTTCCCCCGTTTTTTAAAAACACAGCTTCTAGAAGGTTTACATGATTTCTTAAAAAACACGAGTTTTTAGAAAATGTGATTTATTTCATAAATGGAATCAACAAAGTATGCACATTCTACTTCATAACGACTTTCTATAGTTTGCGCATTCCTCCGGAAATAAGAATAGCTTACTTCCACCGTTTTTTAAAATCACAGCTTCTAGAAGGTTTACATGATTTCTTAAAAAACACGAGTGTTTAGAAAATGTGTTTTATTTCATAAATGGAATCAACAAAGTATGCACATTCTAGGTCATAACGACTTTCTATAGTTTCCGCATGCGTTTGGAAATAAGAAAAGCTTACTTCCCCCGTTTTTTAAAATCACAGCTTCTAGAAGGTTTGCATGATTTCTTAAAAAACATGAGTTTTTAGAAAATGTGTTTTATTTCATAAATTAAATCAACAAAGTATTCACATTCTGCCTCATAACGACTTTCTATAGTTTGCGCATGCGTTTGGAAATAAGAAAAGCTTACTTCCCCCGTTTTTTAAAATCAAAGCTTCTAGAAGGTTTACATGATTTCTTAAAAAACACGAGTTTTTAGAAAATGTGTTTTATTTCATAAATGGAATCAACAAAGTATGCACATTCTACGTCATAACGACTTTCTATAATTTGCGCATGCGTCCGGAAATAAGAAAAGCTTACTTCCACCGTTTTTTAGAATCACAGCTTCTAGAAGGTTTACATTATTTCGTAAAAAACACGAGTTTTTAGAAAATGTGTTTTATTTCATAAATGGAATCAACAAAGTATGCACATTCTACGTCATAACTACTTTCTATAGTTTGCGCATGCGTCCGGAAATAAGAAAAGCTTACTTCCACCGTTTTTTAGAATCACAGCTTCTAGAAGGTTTACATGATTTCTTAAAAAGCACGAGTTTTTAGAAAATGTGTTTTATTTCATAAATGGAATCTACAAAGTATGCACATTCTATGTCATAAGGACTTTCTATAGTTTGCGCATGCGTCCGCAAATAAGAAAAGCTTACTTCCACCGTTTTTTAAAATCACAGCTTCTAGAAGGTTTACATGATTTCTTAAAAAACACGAGTTTTTAGAAAATGTGTTTTATTTCATAAATGGAATCAACAAAGTATGCACATTCTACGTCATAACGACTTTCTATAGTTTGCGCATGCGTTTGGAAATAAGAAAAGCTTACTTCCCCCGTTTATTAAAATCACACCTTCTAGAAGGTTTACATGATTTCTTAAAAAACACGAGTTTTTAGAAAATGTGTTTTATTTCATAAATGGAATCAACAAAGTATGCACATTCTACATCATAACGACTTTCTATAGTTTGCGCATGCGTCCGGAAATAAGAAAAGCTTACTTCCACCGTTTTTTAGAATCACAGTTTCTAGAAGGTTTACATGATTTCTTAAAAAACACGAGTTTTTAGAAAATGTGTTTTATTTCGTAAATGGAATCAACAAAGTATGCACATTCTACGTCATAAGGACTTTCTATAGTTTGCGCATGCGTCCGGAAATAAGAAAAGCTTACTTCCACCGTTTTTTAAAATCACAACTTCTAGAAGGTTTACATGATTTCTTAAAAAACACGAGTTTTTAGAAAATTTGTTTTATTTCATAAATGGAATCAACAAAGTATGCACATTCTACGTCATAACGACTTTCTATAGTTTCCGCATGCGTTTGGAAATAAGAAAAGCTTACTTCCCCCGTTTTTTAAAATCACAGCTTCTAGAAGGTTTGCATGATTTCTTAAAAAACATGAGTTTTTAGAAAATGTGTTTTATTTCATAAATTAAATCAACAAAGTATTCACATTCTGCCTCATAACGACTTTCTATAGTTTGCGCATGCGTTTGGAAATAAGAAAAGCTTACTTCCCCCGTTTTTTAAAATCAAAGCTTCTAGAAGGTTTACATGATTTCTTAAAAAACACGAGTTTTTAGAAAATGTGTTTTATTTCATAAATGGAATCAACAAAGTATGCACATTCTACGTCATAACGACTTTCTATAGTTTGCGCATGCGTCCGGAAATAAGAAAAGCTTACTTCCACCGTTTTTTAGAATCACAGCTTCTAGAAGGTTTACATTATTTCGTAAAAAACACGAGTTTTTAGAAAATGTGTTTTATTTCATAAATGGAATCAACAAAGTATGCACATTCTACGTCATAATGACTTTCTATAGTTTGCACATGCATCCGGAAATAAGAAAAGCTTACTTCCACCATTTTTTAAAATCACAGCTTCTAGAAGGTTTACATGATTTCGTAAAAAACACGAGTTTTTAGAAAATGTGTTTTATTTCATAAATGGAATCTACAAAGTATGCACATTCTAGGTCATAACGACTTTCTATAGTTTGTGAATGCGTCTGGAAATAAGAATAGCTTACTTCACCCGTTTTTTAAAATCACAGCTTCTAGAAGGTTTACATGATTTCTTAAAAAACACGAGTTTTTAGAAAATGTGTTTTTATTTCATAAATGGAATCAACAAAGTATGCACATTCTACGTTATAACGACTTTCTATAGTTTGCGCATGCGTTTGGAAATAAGAAAAGCTTACTTCCCCCGTTTTTTAAAATCACAGCTTCTGGAAGGTTTCCATGATTTCTTAAAAAGCACGAGTTTTTAGAAAATGTGTTTTATTTCATAAATGGAATCAACAAAGTATGCACATTCTACGTCATAACGAGTTTCTATAGTTTGCGCATGCGTTTGGAAATAAGAAAAGCTTACTTCCCCCTTTTTTTAAAATCACAGCTTCTAGAAGGTTTACATGATTTCTTAAAAAACACGAGTTTTTAGAAAATTTGTTTTATTTCATAAATGGAATCAACAAAGTATGCACATTCTACGTCATAACGACTTTCTATAGTTTGCGCATTCGTCCGGAAATAAGAAAAGCTTACTTCCCTCGTTTTTTAAAATCACAGCTTCTAGAAGGTTTACATGATTTCGTAAAAAAACACTTGTTTTTAGAAAATGTGTTTTATTTCATAAATGGAATCTACAAAGTATGCACATTCTACGTCATAACGACTTTCTATAGTTTGCGCATGCGTCCGGAAATAAGAAAAGCTTACTTCCTCTGTTTTCGAAAATCACAGCTTCTAGAAGGTTTACATGATTTCTTAAAAAACATGAGTTTTTGAAAATGTGTTTTATTTCATAAATGGAATCAACAAAGTATGAACATTCTACGTCATAACGACTTTCTATAGTTTGCGCATGCGTTTGGAAATAAGAAAAGCTTACTTCCCCCATTTTTTAAAATCACGGCTTCTAGAAGGTTTACATGATTTCGTAAAAAACACGAGTTTTTAGAAAATGTGTTTTATTTCATAAATGGAATCAACAAAGTATGCACATTCTACTTCATAACGACTTTCTATAGTTTGCGCATGCGTTTGGAAATAAGAAAAGCTTACTTCCCCCGTTTTTAAAAATCACAGCTTCTGGAAGGTTTACATGATTTCGTAAAAAACACGAGTATTTAGAAAATGTGTTTTATTTCATAAATAGAATCAACAAAGTATGCACATTCTACGTCATAACGACTTTCTATAGTTTGCCAATGCGTTTGGAAATAAGAAAAGCTTACTTCCCCCGTTTTTTAAAATCACAGCTTCTAGAAGGTTTACATGATTTCTTAAAAAACACGAGTTTTTAGAAAATGTGTTTTATTTCATAAATGGAATCGACAAAGTATGCACATTCTACGTCATAACTACTTTCTATAGTTTGCGCATGCGTCCGGAAATAAGAAAAGCTTACTTCCACCGTTTTTTAGAATCACAGCTTCTAGAAGGTTTACATGATTTCTTAAAAAGCACGAGTTTTTAGAAAATGTGTTTTATTTCATAAATGGAATCAACAAAGTATGCACATTCTACGTCATAAGGACTTTCTATAGTTTGCGCATGCGTCCGCAAATAAGAAAAGCTTACTTCCACCGTTTTTTAGAATCACAGCTTCTAGAAGGTTTACATGAATTCTTAAAAAACACGAGTTTTTAGAAAATGTGTTTTATTTCATAAATGGAATCAACAAAGTATGCACATTCTACGTCATAACGACTTTCTATAGTTTGCGCATGCATTTGGAAATAAGAAAAGCTTACTTCCACCGTTTTTTAGAATCACAGCTTCTAGAAGGTTTACATGATTTCTTAAAAAACACGAGTTTTTAGAAAATGTGTTTTATTTCATAAATGGAATCAACAAAGTATGCACATTCTACGTCATAACGAATTTCTATAGTTTGCGCATGCGTTTGAAAATAAGAAAAGCTTACTTCCACCGTTTTTTAAAATCACAGCTTCTAGAAGGTTTACATGATTTCTTAAAAAACACGAGTTTTTAGAAAATGTGTTTTATTTCGTAAATGGAATCAACAAAGTATGCACATTCTACGTCATAACGACTTTCTATAGTTTGGGCATGCGTTTGGAAATAAGAAAAGCTTACTTCCCCCGTTTTTTAAAATCACAGCTTCTAGAAGGTTTACATGATTTCTTAAAAAACATGAGTTTTTAGAAAATGTGTTTTATTTCATAAATGGAATCAACAAAGTAGGCACATTCTACGTCATAATGACTTTCTATAGTTTGCACATGCGTTCGGAAATAAGAAAAGCTTACTTCCACCGTTTTTTAGAATCACAGCTTCTAGAAGGTTTACATGATTTCTTAAAAAACATGAGTTTTTAGAAAATGTGTTTTATTTCATAAATGGAATCAACAAAGTATGCACATTCTACGTCAAAACGAATTTCTATAGTTTGCGTATTCGTCCGGAAATAAGAAAAGCTTACTTCCACCGTTCTTTTAAATCACAGCTTCTAGAAGGTTTACATGATTTCGTAAAAAACACTTGTTTTTAGAAAATGTGCTTCATTTCATAAATGGAATCTAAAAAGTATGCACATTCTATGTCATAAGGACTTTCTATAGTTTGTGCATGCGTCCGGAAATAAGAAAAGCTTACTTCCACCGTTTTTTAAAATCACAGCTTCTAGAAGGTTTACATGATTTCTTAAAAAACACGAGTTTTTAGAAAATTTGTTTTATTTCATAAATGGAATCAACAAAGTATGCACATTCTACATCATAACGACTTTCTATAGTTTGCGTATTCGTCCGGAAATAAGAAAAGCTTACTTCCACTGTTTTTTAAAATCACTGCTTCTAGAAGGTTTACATGATTTCGCAAAAAACACGAGTTTTTAGAAAATGTGCTTTATTTCATCAATGGAATCTACAAAGTATGCACATTCTACGTCATAACGACCTTCTATAGTTTGCGCATGCGTCCGGAAATAAGAAAAGCTTAGTTCTCCCGTTTTTTAAAATCACAGCTTCTAGAAGGTTTACATGATTTCCTAAAAAACACGAGTTTTTAGAAAATGTGTTTTATTTCATAAATGGAATCAACAAAGTATGCACATTCTACGTCATAACGACTTTCTATAGTTTGCGCATGCATTTGGAAATAAGAAAAGCTTACTTCCCCCGTTTTTTAAAATCACAGCTTCTAGAAGGTTTACATGATTTCTTAAAAAACATGAGTTTTTGAAAATGTGTTTTATTTCATAAATGGAATCAACAAAGTATGAACATTCTACGTCATAACGACTTTCTATAGTTTGCGCATGCGTTTGGAAATAAGAAAAGCTTACTTCCCCCGTTTTTTAAAATCACAGCTTCTGGAAGGTTTACATGATTTCTTAAAAAACACGAGTTTTTAGAAAATGTATTTTATTTCATAAATGGAATCAACAAAGTATGCACATTCTACTTCATAATGACTTTCTATAGTTTGCGCATGCGTTTGGAAATAAGAAAAGCTTACTTCCCCCGTTTTTAAAAATCACAGCTTCTGGAAGGTTTACATGATTTCTTAAAAAACACGAGTTTTTAGAAAATGTGTTTTATTTCATAAATGGATTCAACAAAGTATGCACATTCTACGTCAGAAGGACTTTCTACAGTTTGCGCATGCGTCCGGAAATAAGAAAAGCTTACTTCCCCCGTTTTTTAAAATCACAGCTTCTAGAAGGTTTACATGATTTCTTAAAAAACACGAGTTTTTAGAAAATGTGTTTTATTTCATAAATGGAATCAACAAAGTATGCACATTCTACGTCATAACTACTTTCTATAGTTTGCGCATGCGTCCGGAAATAAGAAAAGCTTACTTCCACCGTTTTTTAGAATCACAGCTTCTAGAAGGTTTACATGATTTCTTAAAAAGCACGAGTTTTTAGAAAATGTGTTTTATTTCATAAATGGAATCAACAAAGTATGCACATTCTACGTCATAAGGACTTTCTATAGTTTGCGCATGCGTCCGCAAATAAGAAAAGCTTACTTCCACCGTTTTTTAAAATCACAGCTTCTTCAAGGTTTACATGATTTCTTAAAAAACACGAGTTTTTAGAAAATTTGTTTTATTTCATAAATGGAATCAACAAAGTATGCACATTCTACGTCATAACGACTTTCTATAGTTTGCGTATTCGTCCGTAAATAAGAAAATCTTACTTCCACTGTTTTTTAAAATCACTGCTTCTAGAAGGTTTACATGATTTCGTAAAAAACACGATTTTTTAGAAAATGTGCTTTATTTCATAAATGGAATCTACAAAGTATGCACATTCTATGTCATAACGATTTTCTATAGTTTTGCATGCGTCCGTAAATAAGAAAAGCTTACTTCCCCCGTTTTTTAAAATCACAACTTCTAGAAGATTTACATGATTTCTTAAAAAACATGATTTTTTAGAAAATGTGTTTTATTTCGTAAATGGAATCAACAAAGTATGCACATTCTACATCATAAGGACTTTCTATAGTTTGCACATTCCTCCGGAAATAAGAAAAGCTTACTTCCACCGTTTTTTAAAATCACAGCTTCTAGAAGGTTTACATGATTTCTTAAAAAACACGAGTTTTTAGAAAATGTGTTTTATTTCGTAAATGGAATCAACAAAGTATGCACATTCTACGTCATAACGACTTTCTATAGTTTGCGCATGCGTTTGGAAATAAGAAAAGCTTACTTCCCCCGTTTTTTAAAATCACAGCTTCTAGAAGGTTTACATGATTTCTTAAAAAACACGAGTTTTTAGAAAATGTGTTTTATTTCATAATTGGAATCGACAAAGTATGCACATTCTACGTCATAACGACTTGCTATAGTTTGCGCATGCGTTTGGAAATAAGAAAAGCTTACTTCCACCGTTTTTTAGAATCACAGCTTCTAGAAGGTTTACATGATTTCTTAAAAAACACGAGTTTTTAGAAAATGTGTTTTATTTCATAAATGGAATCGACAAAGTATGCACATTCTACGTTATAACGACTTTCTATAGTTTGCGCATGCGTTTGGAAATAAGAAAAGCTTACTTCCCTCGTTTTTTAAAATCACAGCTTCTAGAAGGTTTACATGATTTCTTTAAAAACATGATTTTTTAGAAAATGTGTTTTATTTCGTAAATGGAATCAACAAAATATGCACATTCTACCTCATAACGACTTTCTATAGTTTGCGCATGCGTTTGGAAATAAGAAAAGCTTACTTCCCCCGTTTTTTAAAATCACAGCTTCTAGAAGGTTTACATGATTTCTTAAAAAACACGAGTTTTTAGAAAATGTGTGTTATTTCATAAATGGAATCAACAAAGTATGCACATTCTACATCATAAGGACTTTCTATAGTTTGCGCATTCCTCCGGAAATAAGAAAAGCTTACTTCCACCGTTTTTTAAAATCACAGCTTCTAGAAGGTTTACATGATTTCTTAAAAAACACGAGTTTTTAGAAAATGTGTTTTATTTCGTAAATGGAATCAACAAAGTATGCACATTCTACGTCCTAACGACTTTCTATAGTTTGCGCATGCGTTTGGAATTAAGAAAAGCTTACTTCCCCCGTTTTTTAAAATCACAGCTTCTAGAAGGTTTACATGATTTCTTAAAAAACACGAGTTTTTAGAAAAAATGTGTTTTATTTCATAAATGGGATCAACAAAGTATGCACATTCTACTTCATAACGACTTTCAATAGTTTGCGCATGCGTCCGGAAATAAGAAAAGCTTACTTCCACCGTTTTTTAGAATCACAGCTTCTAGAAGGTTTACATGAATTCTTAAAAAACACGAGTTTTTAGAAAATGTGTTTTATTTCATAAATGGAATCAACAAAGTATGCACATTCTACGTCATAACGACTTTCTATAGTTTGCGCATGCATTTGGAAATAAGAAAAGCTTACTTCCACCGTTTTTTAGAATCACAGCTTCTAGAAGGTTTACATGATTTCTTAAAAAACACGAGTTTTTAGAAAATGTGTTTTATTTCATAAATGGAATCAACAAAGTATGCACATTCTACTTCATAACGACTTTCTATAGTTTGCGCATGCCTTTGGAAATAAGAAAAGCTTACTTCCCCTGTTTTTTAAAATCACAGCTTCTAGAAGGTTTACATGATTTCTTAAAAAACACGAGTTTTTAGAAAATGTGTTTTATTTCATAAATGTTATCAACAAGGTATGCACATTCTACGTCAGAAGGACTTTCTATAGTTTGCGCATGCGTCCGGAAATAAGAAAAGCTTACTTCCCCCGTTTTTTAAAATCACAGCTTCTAGAAGGTTTACATGATTTCTTAAAAAACACGAGTTTTTAGAAAATGTGTTTTATTTCATAAATGGAATCGACAAAGTATGCACATTCTACGTCATAACTACTTTCTATAGTTTGCGCATGCGTCCGGAAATAAGAAAAGCTTACTTCCACCGTTTTTTAGAATCACAGCTTCTAGAAGGTTTACATGAGTTCTTAAAAAGCACGAGTTTTTAGAAAATGTGCTTTATTTCATAAATGGAATCAAAAAAGTATGCACATTCTACGTCATAACGACTTTCTATAGTTTGCGCATGCGTCCGGAAATAAGAAAAGCTTACTTCCCCCGTTTTTTAAAATCACAACTTCTAGAAGGTTTACATGATATCTTAAAAAACACGAGTTTTTAGAAAATGTGTTTTATTTCATAAATGGAATCAACAAACTATGCACATTTTATATCATAACGACTATCTATAGTTTGCGCATGCGTCCGGAAATAAGAAAAGCTTGTTTCCCCCGTTTTTTAAAATCACAGCTTCTAGAAGGTTTACATGATTTCTTAAAAAACATGAGTTTTTAGAAAATGTGTTTTATTTCATAAATGGAATCAACAAAGTATGCACATTCTATGTCATAACGACTTTCTATAGTTTGCGCATGCGTTTGGAAATAAGAAAAGCTTACTTCCCCCGTTTTTTAAAATCACAGCTTCTAGAAGGTTTACATGATTTCTTAAAAAACACGAGTTTTTAAAAAATTTGTTTTATTTCATAAATGGAATCAACAAAGTATGCACATTCTACGTCATAACGACTTTCTATAGTTTGCGCATGCGTTTGGAAATAAGAAAAGCTTACTTCCCCCGTTTTTTAAAATCACAGCTTCTAGAAGGTTTACATGTTTTCTTAAAAAACACGAGTTTTTAGAAAATGTGTGTTATTTCATAAATGGAATCAACAAAGTATGCACATTCTACATCATAACGGCTTTCTATAGTTTGCACATTCGTCCGGAAATAAGAAAAGCTTACTTCCACAGTTTTTTAAAATCACAGCTTCTAGAAGTTTTACATGATTTCGTAAAAAACACGAGTTTTTAGAAAATGTGTTTTATTTCATAAATGGAATCAACAAAATATGCACATTCTACATCATAACGACTTTCTATAGTTTGCGCATTCGTCCGGAAATAAGAAAACCTTACATCCCCCGTTTTTTAAAATCACAGCTTCTAGAAGGTTTACATTATTTCGTAAAAAACACGACATTTTAGAAAATGTGTTTTATTTCATAAATGGAATCAACAAAGTATGCACATTCTACATCATAACGACTTTCTATAGTTTGCGCATTCGTCCGGAAATAAGAAAAGCTTACATCCCAAATTTTTTAAAACCACAGCTTCTAGAAGGTTTACATGATTTCTTAAAAAACACGAGTTTTTAGAAAATGTGTTTTATTTCGTAAATGGAATCAACAAAGTATGCACATTCTACGTCATAACGACTTTCTATAGTTTGCGCATGCGTTTGAAAATAAGAAAAGCTTACTTCCCCCGTTTCTTAAAACCACAGCTTCTAGAAGGTTTACATGATTTCTTAAAAAACACGAGTTTTTAGAAAATGTGTTTTATTTCATAAATGGAATCAACAAAGTATGCACATTCTACATCATAACGACTTTCTATAGTTTGCGCATTCGTCCGGAAATAAGAAAAGCTTACATCCCAAATTTTTTAAAACCACAGCTTCTAGAAGGTTTACATGATTTCTTAAAAAACACGAGTTTTTAGAAAATGTGTTTTATTTCATAAATGGAATCGAAAAAGTATGCACATTCTACGTCATAACGACTTTCTATAGTTTGCGCATGCGTTTGGAAATAAGAAAAGCTTACTTCCCTCGTTTTTTAAAATCACAGCTTCTAGAAGGTTTACATGATTTCTTAAAAAACATGATTTTTTAGAAAATGTGTTTTATTTCGTAAATGGAATCAACAAAATATGCACATTCTACCTCATAACGACTTTCTATAGTTTGCGCATGTGTTTGGAAATAAGAAAAGCTTACTTCCCCCGTTTTTTAAAATCACAGCTTCTAGAAGGTTTACATGATTTCTTAAAAAACACGAGTTTTTAGAAAATGTGTGTTATTTCATAAATGGAATCAACAAAGTATGCACATTCTACATCATAAGGACTTTCTATAGTTTGCGCATTCCTCCGGAAATAAGAAAAGCTTACTTCCACCGTTTTTTAAAATCACAGCTTCTAGAAGGTTTACATGATTTCTTAAAAAACACGAATTTTTAGAAAATGTGTTTTATTTCGTAAATGGAATCAACAAAGTATGCACATTCTACGTCATAACGACTTTCTATAGTTTGCGCATGCGTTTGGAATTAAGAAAAGCTTACTTCCCCCGTTTTTTAAAATCACAGCTTCTAGAAGGTTTACATGATTTCTTAAAAAACACGAGTTTTTAGAAAAAATGTGTTTTATTTCATAAATGGGATCAACAAAGTATACACATTCTACTTCATAACGACTTTCAATAGTTTGCGCATGCGTCCGGAAATAAGAAAAGCTTACTTCCGCCGTTTTTTAGAATCACAGCTTCTAGAAGGTTTACATGAATTCTTAAAAAACACGAGTTTTTAGAAAATGTGTTTTATTTCATAAATGGAATCAACAAAGTATGCACATTCTACGTCATAACGACTTTCTATAGTTTGCGCATGCATTTGGAAATAAGAAAAGCTTACTTCCACCGTTTTTTAGAATCACAGCTTCTAGAAGGTTTACATGATTTCTTAAAAAACACGAGTTTTTAGAAAATGTGTTTTATTTCATAAATGGAATCAACAAAGTATGCACATTCTACGTCATAACGACTTTCTATAGTTTGCGCATGCCTTTGGAAATAAGAAAAGCTTACTTCCCCTGTTTTTTAAAATCACAGCTTCTAGAAGGTTTACATGATTTCTTAAAAAACACGAGTTTTTAGAAAATGTGTTTTATTTCATAAATGTTATCAACAAGGTATGCACATTCTACGTCAGAAGGACTTTCTATAGTTTGCGCATGCGTCCGGAAATAAGAAAAGCTTACTTCCCCCGTTTTTTAAAATCACAGCTTCTAGAAGGTTTACATGATTTCTTAAAAAACACGAGTTTTTAGAAAATGTGTTTTATTTCATAAATGGAATCGACAAAGTATGCACATTCTACGTCATAACTACTTTCTATAGTTTGCGCATGCGTCCGGAAATAAGAAAAGCTTACTTCCACCGTTTTTTAGAATCACAGCTTCTAGAAGGTTTACATGAGTTCTTAAAAAGCACGAGTTTTTAGAAAATGTGCTTTATTTCATCAATGGAATCAAAAAAGTATGCACATTCTACGTCATAACGACTTTCTATAGTTTGCGCATGCGTCCGGAAATAAGAAAAGCTTACTTCCCCCGTTTTTTAAAATCACAACTTCTAGAAGGTTTACATGATATCTTAAAAAACACGAGTTTTTAGAAAATGTGTTTTATTTCATAAATGGAATCAACAAACTATGCACATTTTATATCATAACGACTTTCTATAGTTTGCGCATGCGTCCGGAAATAAGAAAAGCTTGTTTCCCCCGTTTTTTAAAATCACAGCTTCTAGAAGGTTTACATGATTTCTTAAAAAACATGAGTTTTTAGAAAATGTGTTTTATTTCATAAATGGAATCAACAAAGTATGCACATTCTACGTCATAACGACTTTCTATAGTTTGCGTATGCGTTTGGAAATAAGAAAAGCTTACTTCCCCCGTTTTTTAAAATCACAGCTTCTAGAAGGTTTACATGATTTCTTAAAAAACACGAGTTTTTAGAAAATGTGTTTTATTTCAAGAATGGAATCAACAAAGTATGCACATTCTACGTCATAACGACTTTCTATAGTTTGCGCATGCGTTTGGAAATAAGAAAAGCTTACTTCCCCCGTTTTTTAAAATCACAGCTTCTAGAAGGTTTACATGTTTTCTTAAAAAACACGAGTTTTTAGAAAATGTGTGTTATTTCATAAATGGAATCAACAAAGTATGCACATTCTACATCATAACGACTTTCTATAGTTTGCGCATTCGTCCGGAAATAAGAAAAGCTTACTTCCACAGTTTTTTAAAATCACAGCTTCTAGAAGTTTTACATGATTTCGTAAAAAACACGAGTTTTTAGAAAATGTGTTTTATTTCATAAATGGAATCAACAAAATATGCACATTCTACATCATAACGACTTTCTATAGTTTGCGCATTCGTCCGGAAATAAGAAAAGCTTACATCCCCCGTTTTTTAAAATCACAGCTTCTAGAAGGTTTACATTATTTCGTAAAAAACACGACATTTTAGAAAATGTGTTTTATTTCATAAATGGAATCAACAAAGTATGCACATTCTACATCATAACGACTTTCTATAGTTTGCGCATTCGTCCGGAAATAAGAAAAGCTTACATCCCAAATTTTTTAAAACCACAGCTTCTCGAAGGTTTACATGATTTCTTAAAAAACACGAGTTTTTAGAAAATGTGTTTTATTTCGTAAATGGAATCAACAAAGTATGCACATTCTACGTCATAACGACTTTCTATAGTTTGCGCATGCGTTTGAAAATAAGAAAAGCTTACTTCCCCCGTTTCTTAAAATCACAGCTTCTAGAAGGTTTACATGATTTCATAAAAAACACGAGATTTTAGAAAATGTGTTTTATTTCATAAATGGAATCAACAAAGTATGCACATTCTACATCATAACGACTTTCTATAGTTTGCGCATTCGTCCGGAAATAAGAAAAGCTTACATCCCAAATTTTTTAAAACCACAGCTTCTAGAAGGTTTACATGATTTCTTAAAAAACACGAGTTTTTAGAAAATGTGTTTTATTTCGTAAATGGAATCAACAAAGTATGCACATTCTACGTCATAACGACTTTCTATAGTTTGCGCATGCGTTTGAAAATAAGAAAAGCTTACTTCCACCGTTTTTTAAAATCACAGCTTCTAGAAGGTTTACATGATTTCTTAAAAAACACGAGTTTTTAGAAAATGTGTTTTATTTCGTAAATGGAATCAACAAAGTATGCACATTCTACGTCATAACGACTTTCTATAGTTTGGGCATCCGTTTGGAAATAAGAAAAGCTTACTTCCCCCGTTTTTTAAAATCACAGCTTCTAGAAGGTTTACATGATTTCTTAAAAAACACGAGTTTTTAGAAAATGTGTTTTATTTCATAAATGGAATCAACAAAGTAGGCACATTCTACGTCATAATGACTTTCTATAGTTTGCACATGCGTTCGGAAATAAGAAAAGCTTACTTCCACCGTTTTTTAGAATCACAGCTTCTAGAAGGTTTACATGATTTCTTAAAAAACATGAGTTTTTAGAAAATGTGTTTTATTTCATAAATGGAATCAACAAAGTATGCACATTCTACGTCAAAACGAATTTCTATAGTTTGCGTATTCGTCCGGAAATAAGAAAAGCTTACTTCCACCGTTCTTTTAAATCACAGCTTCTAGAAGGTTTACATGATTTCGTAAAAAACACTTGTTTTTAGAAAATGTGCTTCATTTCATAAATGGAATCTAAAAAGTATGCACATTCTATGTCATAAGGACTTTCTATAGTTTGTGCATGCGTCCGGAAATAAGAAAAGCTTACTTCCACCGTTTTTTAAAATCACAGCTTCTAGAAGGTTTACATGATTTCTTAAAAAACACGAGTTTTTAGAAAATTTGTTTTATTTCATAAATGGAATCAACAAAGTATGCACATTCTACATCATAACGACTTTCTATAGTTTGCTTATTCGTCCGGAAATAAGAAAAGCTTACTTCCACTGTTTTTTAAAATCACTGCTTCTAGAAGGTTTACATGATTTCGCAAAAAACACGAGTTTTTAGAAAATGTGCTTTATTTCATCAATGGAATCTACAAAGTATGCACATTCTACGTCATAACGACCTTCTATAGTTTGCGCATGCGTCCGGAAATAAGAAAAGCTTAGTTCTCCCGTTTTTTAAAATCACAGCTTCTAGAAGGTTTACATGATTTCCTAAAAAACACGAGTTTTTAGAAAATGTGTTTTATTTCATAAATGGAATCAACAAAGTATGCACATTCTACGTCATAACGACTTTCTATAGTTTGCGCATGCGTTTGGAAATAAGAAAAGCTTACTTCCCCCGTTTTTTAAAATCACAGCTTCTAGAAGGTTTACATGATTTCTTAAAAAACATGAGTTTTTAGAAAATGTGTTTTATTTCATAAATCGAATCAACAAAGTATGCACATTCTACGTCATAACGACTTTCTATAGTTTGCGCATTCGTTCGGAAATAAGAAAAGCTTACTTCCACCCTTTTTTACAATTACAGCTTCTAGAAGGTTTACATGATTTCGTAAAAAACACGAGTTTTTAGAAAATGTAGTTTATTTCGTAAATGGAATCTACAAAGTATGCACATTCTAAGTCATAACGACTTTCTATAGTTTGCGCATTCGTCCGGAAATAAGAAAACCTTAATTCCACCGTTTTTTAAAATCACAGCTTCTAGAAGGTTTACATGATTTCGTAAAAAACACGAGTTTTTAGAAAATGTGCTTTATTTCATAAATGGAATCAACAAAGTATGCACATTCTACGTCATAACGACTTTCTATAGTTTGCGCATGCGTCCGGAAATAAGAAAAGCTTACTTCACCCGTTTTTTAAAATCACAGCTTCTAGAAGGTTTACATGATTTCTTAAAAAACACGAGTTTTTAGAAAATGTGTTTTATTTCATAAATGGAATCAACAAACTATGCACATTCTACATCATAACGACTTTCTATAGTTTGTGCATGCGTCCGGAAATAAGCAAAGCTTACTTCCCCCGTTTTTTAAAATCACAGCTTCTAGAAGGTTTACATGATTTCTTAAAAAACATGAGTTTTTAGAAAATGTGTTTTATTTCATAAATGGAATCAACAAAGTATGCACATTCTACGTCATAACGACTTTCTATAGTTTGCGCATGCGTTTGGAAATAAGAAAAGCTTACTTCCCCCGTTTTTTAAAATCACAGCTTCTGGAAGGTTTACATGATTTCTTAAAAAACACGAGTTTTGAGAAAATGTGTTTTATTTCATAAAAGGAATCAACAAAGTATGCACATTCTACGTCATAACGACTTTCTATAGTTTGCGCATGCGTTTGGAAATAAGAAAAGCTTACTTCCCCCGTTTTTTAAAATCACAACTTCTAGAAGGTTTACATGATTTCTTAAAAAACAAGAGTTTTTAGAAAATGTGTTTTATTTCATAAATGGAATCAACAAAGTATGCACATTCTACGTCATAACGACTTTCTATAGTTTGCGCATTCGTCTGGAAATAAGAAAACCTTAATTCCACCGTTTTTTAAAATCACAGCTTTTAGAAGGTTTACATGATTTCTTAAAAAACACGAGTTTTTAGAAAATGTGTTTTATTTCATAAATGGAATCAACAAGGTATGCACATTCTACGTCATAACGACTTTCTATAGTTTGCGCATGCGTCCAGAAATAAGAAAAGCTTACTTCCACCGTTTTTTAAAATCACAGCTTCTAGAATGTTTACATGATTTCTTAAAAAACACGAGTTTTTAGAAAATGTGTTTTATTTCATAAATGGAATCAACAAGGTATGCACATTCTACGTCAAAACGACTTTCTATAGTTTGCGCATGCGTCCAGAAATAAGAAAAGCTTACTTCCACCGTTCTTTAAAATCACAGCTTCTAGAAGGTTTACATGATTTCTTAAAAAACACGTGTTTTTAGAAAATGTGTTTTATTTCATAAATGGAATCAACAAACTATGCACATTCTACGTCATAAGGACTTTCTATAGTTTGCGCATTCGTCCGGAAATAAGAAAATCTTACTTCCACCGTTTTTTAAAATCACAGCTTCTAGAAGGTTTACATGATTTCGTAAAAAACACGAGTTTTTAGAAAATGTGTTTTATTTCATAAATGGAATCAACAAGGTATGCACATTCTACGTCATAACGACTTTCTATAGTTTGCGCATGCGTCCAGAAATAAGAAAAGCTTACTTCCACCGTTTTTTAAAATCACAGCTTCTAGAATGTTTACATGATTTCTTAAAAAACACGAGTTTTTAGAAAATGTGTTTTATTTCATAAATGGAATCAACAAGGTATGCACATTCTACGTCAAAACGACTTTCTATAGTTTGCGCATGCGTCCAGAAATAAGAAAAGCTTACTTCCACCGTTCTTTAAAATCACAGCTTCTAGAAGGTTTACATGATTTCTTAAAAAACACGTGTTTTTAGAAAATGTGTTTTATTTCATAAATGGAATCAACAAACTATGCACATTCTACGTCATAAGGACTTTCTATAGTTTGCGCATTCGTCCGGAAATAAGAAAAGCTTACTTCCCCCGTTTTTTAAAATCACAGCTTCTGGAAGGTTTACATGATTTCTTACAAAACATGAGTTTTTAGAAAATGTGTTTTATTTCATAAATGGAATCAACAAAGTATGCACATTCTACGTCATAACGACTTTCTATAGTTTGCGCATGCGTTTGGAAATAAGAAAAGCTTACTTCCCCCGTTTTTTAAAATCACAGCATCTAGAAGGTTTACATGACTTCGTAAAAAACAAGAGTTTTTAGAAACTGTGTTTTATTTCATAAATGGAATCAACAAAGTATGCACATTCTACATCATAACGACTTTCTATAGTTTGCGCATGCGTTTGGAAATAAGAAAAGCTTACTTCCCCCATTTTTTAAAATCACAGCTTCTAGAAGGTTTACATGATTTCTTAAAAAACATGAGTTTTTAGAAAATGTGTTTTATTTCATAAATGGAATCAACAAAGTATGCACATTCTACGTCATAACGACTTTCTATATTTTGCGCATTCCTCCGGAAATAAGAATAGCTTACTTCCACCGTTTTTTAAAATCACAGCTTCTAGAAGGTTTACATGATTTCTTAAAAAACACGAGTTTTTAGAAAATGTGTTTTATTTCATAAATGGAATCAACAAAGTATGCACATTCTACGTCACAAGGACTTTCTATAGTTTGCGCATGCATCCGGAAATAAGAAAAGCTTACTTCCACCATTTTTTAAAATCACAGCTTCTATAAGGTTTACATGATTTCTTAAAAAACAAGAGTTTTTAGAAAATTTGTTTTATTTCATAAATGGAATCAACAAAGTATGCACATTCTACGTCATAACATCTTTCTATAGTTTGCGCATTCGTCCGGAAATAAGAAAATCTTACTTCCACTGTTTTTTAAAATGACAGCTTCTAGAAGGTCTACATGATTTCGTAAAAAACATGAGTTTTTAGAAAATGTGTTTTATTTCATAAATGGAATCAACAAAGTATGCACATTCTACGTCATAACGACTTTCTATAGTTTGCGCATGCATCCGGAAATAAGAAAAGCTTACTTCCACCGTTTTTTACAATCACAGCTTCTAGAAGGTTTACATGATTTCTTTAAAAACACGAGTTTTTAGAAAATATGTTTTATTTCATAAATGGAATCAACAAACTATGCACATTCTACGTCATAAGGACTTTCTATAGTTTGCGCATTCATCCGGAAATAAGAAAATCTTACTTCCACCATTTTTTAAAATCACAGCTTCTAGAAGGTTTACATGATTTCGTAAAAAACACGAGTTTTTAGAAAATGTGTTTTATTTCATAAATGGAATCAACAAAGTATGCACATTCTACGTCATAACGACTTTCTATAGTTTGCGCATGCGTCCGGAAATAAGAAAAGCTTACTTCACCCGTTTTTTAAAATCACAGCTTCTAGAAGGTTTACATGATTTCTTAAAAAACACGAGTTTTTAGAAAATGTGTTTTATTTCATAAATGGAATCAACAAACTATGCACATTCTACATCATAACGACTTTCTATAGTTTGTGCATGCGTCCGGAAATAAGCAAAGCTTACTTCCCCCGTTTTTTAAAATCACAGCTTCTAGAAGGTTTACATGATTTCTTAAAAAACATGAGTTTTTAGAAAATGTGTTTTATTTCATAAATGGAATCAACAAAGTATGCACATTCTACGTCATAACGACTTTCTATAGTTTGCGCATGCGTTTGGAAATAAGAAAAGCTTACTTCCCCCGTTTTTTAAAATCACAGCTTCTGGAAGGTTTACATGATTTCTTAAAAAACACGAGTTTTGAGAAAATGTGTTTTATTTCATAAAAGATATCAACAAAGTATGCACATTCTACGTCATAACGACTTTCTATAGTTTGCGCATGCGTTTGGAAATAAGAAAAGCTTACTTCCCCCGTTTTTTAAAATCACAGCTTCTAGAAGGTTTACATGATTTCTTAAAAAACACGAGTTTTTAGAAAATGTGTTTTATTTCATAAATGGAATCAACAAAGTATGCACATTCTACGTCATAACGACTTTCTATAGTTTGCGCATTCGTCTGGAAATAAGAAAACCTTAATTCCACCGTTTTTTAAAATCACAGCTTCTAGAAGGTTTACATGATTTCTTAAAAAACACGAGTTTTTAGAAAATGTGTTTTATTTCATAAATGGAATCAACAAGGTATGCACATTCTACGTCATAACGACTTTCTATAGTTTGCGCATGCGTCCAGAAATAAGAAAAGCTTACTTCCACCGTTTTTTAAAATCACAGCTTCTAGAATGTTTACATGATTTCTTAAAAAACACGAGTTTTTAGAAAATGTGTTTTATTTCATAAATGGAATCAACAAGGTATGCACATTCTACGTCAAAACGACTTTCTATAGTTTGCGCATGCGTCCAGAAATAAGAAAAGCTTAGTTCCACCGTTCTTTAAAATCACAGCTTCTAGAAGGTTTACATGATTTCTTAAAAAACACGAGTTTTTAGAAAATGTGTTTTATTTCATAAATGGAATCAACAAGGTATGCACATTCTACGTCATAACGACTTTCTATAGTTTGCGCATGCGTCCAGAAATAAGAAAAGCTTACTTCCACCGTTTTTTAAAATCACAGCTTCTAGAATGTTTACATGATTTCTTAAAAAACACGAGTTTTTAGAAAATGTGTTTTATTTCATAAATGGAATCAACAAGGTATGCACATTCTACGTCAAAACGACTTTCTATAGTTTGCACATGCGTCCAGAAATAAGAAAAGCTTACTTCCCCCGTTTTTTAAAATCACAGCTTCTAGAAGGTTTACATGATTTCTTAAAAAACATGAGTTTTTAGAAAATGTGTTTTATTTCATAAATGGAATCAACAAAGTATGCACATTCTACGTCATAACGACTTTCTATAGTTTGCGCATGCGTTTGGAAATAAGAAAAGCTTACTTCCCCCGTTTTTTAAAATCACAGCTTCTGGAAGGTTTACATGATTTCTTACAAAACATGAGTTTTTAGAAAATGTGTTTTATTTCATAAATGGAATCAACAAAGTATGCACATTCTACGTCATAACGACTTTCTATAATTTGCGCATGCGTTTGGAAATAAGAAAAGCTTACTTCCCCCGTTTTTTAAAATCACAGCATCTAGAAGGTTTACATGACTTCGTAAAAAACAAGAGTTTTTAGAAACTGTGTTTTATTTCATAAATGGAATCAACAAAGTATGCACATTCTACATCATAACGACTTTCTATAGTTTGCGCATGCGTTTGGAAATAAGAAAAGCTTACTTCCCCCATTTTTTAAAATCACAGCTTCTAGAAGGTTTACATGATTTCTTAAAAAACACGAGTTTTTAGAAAATGTGTTTTATTTCATAAATGGAATCAACAAAGTATGCACATTCTACGTCATAACGACTTTCTATATTTTGCGCATTCCTCCGGAAATAAGAATAGCTTACTTCCACCGTTTTTTAAAATCACAGCTTCTAGAAGGTTTACATGATTTCTTAAAAAACACGAGTTTTTAGAAAATGTGTTTTATTTCATAAATGGAATCAACAAAGTATGCACATTCTACGTCACAAGGACTTTCTATAGTTTGCGCATGCATCCGGAAATAAGAAAAGCTTACTTCCACCATTTTTTAAAATCACAGCTTCTATAAGGTTTACATGATTTCTTAAAAAACAAGAGTTTTTAGAAAATTTGTTTTATTTCATAAATGGAATCAACAAAGTATGCACATTCTACGTCATAACGACTTTCTATAGTTTGCGCATTCGTCCGGAAATAAGAAAATCTTACTTCCACTGTTTTTTAAAATCACAGCTTCTAGAAGGTCTACATGATTTCGTAAAAAACATGAGTTTTTAGAAAATGTGTTTTATTTCATAAATGGAATCAACAAAGTATACACATTCTACGTCATAACGACTTTCTATAGTTTGCGCATGCGTCCGGAAATAAGAAAAGCTTACTTCCACCGTTTTTTAGAATCACAGCTTCTAGAAGGTTTACATGATTTCTTTAAAAACACGAGTTTTTAGAAAATATGTTTTATTTCATAAATGGAATCAACAAACTATGCACATTCTACGTCATAAGGACTTTCTATAGTTTGCGCATTTGTCCGGAAATAAGAAAATCTTACTTCCACCATTTTTTAAAATCACAGCTTCTAGAAGGTTTACATGATTTCGTAAAAAACACAAGTTTTTAGAAAATGTGTTTTATTTCATAAATGGAATCAACAAGGTATGCACATTCTACGTCAAAATGACTTTCTATAGTTTGCGCATGCGTCCAGAAATAAGAAAAGCTTACTTCCACCGTTTTTTAAAATCACAGCTTCTAGAAGGTTTACATGATTTCTTAAAAAACACGAGTTTTTAGAAAATGTTTTTTATTTCATAAATGGAATCAACAAGGTATGCACATTCTACGTCGTAACGACTTTCTATAGTTTGCGCATGCGTCCAGAAATAAGAAAAGCTTACTTCCACCGTTTTTTAAAATCACAGCTTCTACAAGGTTTACATGATTTCTTAAAAAACACGAGTTTTTAGAAAATGTGTTTTATTTGAAAAATGGAATCAACAAAGTATGCACATTCTACGTCATAACGACTTTCTATAGTTTCCGCATTCGTCCGGAAATAAGAAAATCTTACTTCCACCGTTTTTTAAAATCACAGCTTCTAGAAGGTTTACATGATTTCGTAAAAAACATGAGTTTTTAGAAAATGTGTTTTATTTCATAAAAGGAATCTACAAAGTATGCACATTCTACGTCATAACGACTTTCTATAGATTGCGCATGCGTCCGGAAATAAGAAAACCTTACTTCCACCATTTTTAGAAATCACAACTTCTAGAAGGTTTCATGATTTCGTAAAAAACACGAGTTTTTAGAAAATGTGTTTTATTTCATAAATGGAATCAACAAAGTATGCACATTCTACGTCATAACGACTTTCTATAGTTTGCGCGTGCGTTTGGAAATAAGAAAAGCTTACTTTCCCCGTTTTTAAAAATCATAGCTTCTAGAAGGTTTACATGATTTCTTAAAAAACATGAGTTTTTAGAAAATGTGTTTTATTTCATAAATGGAATCAACAAAGTATGCACATTCTACGTCATTGCAACTTTCTATAGTTTGCGCATTCATCCGAAAATAAGAAAAGCTTACTTCCACCGTTTTTTAAAATCACAGCTTCTAGAAGGCTTAAATGATTTCATAAAAAACACGAGTTTTTAGAAAATCTACTTTATTTCATAAATGGAATCTACAAAGTATGCACATTCTACATCATAACGACTTTCAATAGTTTGCACATGCGTCTGGAAATAAGAAAAGCTTACTTCCACCGTTTTTTAAAATCACAGCTTCTAGAAGGTTTACATGATTTCGTAAAAAACACGAGTTCTTTGAAAATGTGTTTTATTTCATAAATGGAATCTCCAAAGTATGCACATTCTACGTCATAACGACTTTCTATAGTTTGCGCATGCGTCCGGAAATAATAAAAGCTTACTTCCCCCATTTTTAAAAATCACAGCTTCTACGAGGTTTACATGATTTCCTAAAAAACACGAGTTTTTAGAAAATGTGTTTTATTTCATAAATGGAATCTACAAAGTATGCACATTCTACGTCATAACGACTTTCTATAGATTGCGCATGCGTCCGGAAATAAGAAAACCTTACTTCCACCATTTTTTTAAATCACAGCTTCTAGAAGGTTTACATGATTTCGTAAAAAACATGAGTTTTTAGAAAATGAGTTTTATTTCATAAATGGAATCAACAAAGTATGCACATTCTACGTCATAACGACTTTCTATAGTTTGCACATGCGTTTGGAAATAAGAAAAGCTTACTTTCCCCGTTTTTTAAAATCACAGCTTCTAGAAGGTTTACATGATTTCTTAAAAAACACGAGTTTTTAGAAAATGTGTTTTATTTCATAAATGGAATCAACAAAGTATGCACAATCTACGTCATAACGACTTTCTATAGTTTCCGCATTCATCCGGAAATAAGAAAAGCTTACTTCCACCGTTTTTTAGAATCACAGCTTCTAGAAGGTTTACATGATTTCTTTAAAAACACGAGTTTTTAGAAAATTTGTTTTATTTCATAAATGGAATCAACAAAGTATGCACATTCTACGTCATAATGACTTTCTATAGTTTGCGCATGCGTTTGGAAATAAGAAAAGCTTACTTCCACCGTTTTTTAAAATCACAGCTTCTAGAAGGTTTACATGATTTCGTAAAAAACACGAGTTTTTAGAAAATGTGTTTTATTTCATCAATGAAATCTACAAAGTATGCACATTCTACGTCATAACGACTTTCTATAGTTTGCGCATGCGTTCGGAAATAAGAAAAGCTTACTTCCCAAGTTTTTTAAGACCACAGCTTATAGAAGGTTTACATGATTTCTTAAAAAACACGAGTTTTTAGAAAATGTGTTTTATTTCATAAATGGAATCAACAAACTATGCACATTCTACGTCATAACGACTTTCAATAGTTTGCGCATGCGTTCGAAAATAAGAAAAAATTACTTCCCCCTTTTTTTAAAATCACAACTTTTAGAAGGTTTACATGATATCGTAAAAAACATGAGATTTTAGAAAATGTGTTTTATTTCATAAATGGAATCAACAAAGCATGCACATTCTACATCATAACGACTTTCTATAGTTTTCGCATTTGTCCGGAAATAAGAAAAGCTTACTTCCACCGTTTTTTAAAATCACAGCTTCTAGAAGGTTTACATGATTTCGTAAAAAAAACAAGGTTTTAGAAAATGTGTTTTATTTCATAAATGGAATCAACAAAGTATGCACATTCTACGTCATAACGACTTTCTATAGTTTTCGCATGCGTCCGAAAATAAGAAAAGCTTACTTCCACCGTTTTCTAAAATCTCAGTTTCTAGAAGGTTTACATGATTTCGTAAAAAACACGAGTTTTTAGAAAATGAGTTTTAATTCATAAATGGAATCTACAAAGTATGCACATTGTACGTCAGAATGACTTTCTATAGTTTGCGCATACGTCCGGAAATAAGAAAAGCTTACTTCGCCCGTTTTTTAAAATCACAGCTTCTAGAAGGTTTACATGATTTCTTAAAAAACAGTAGTTTTTAGAAAATGTGTTTTATTTCATAAATGGAATCTACAAAGTATGCACATTCTACATCATAACGACCTTCTATAGTTTGCGCATGCGTCCGGAAAAAAGAAAAGCTTACTTCCACCGTTTTTAAAATCACAGGTTCTAGAAGGTTTACATGATTTCGTAAAAAAAACGAGTTTTTAGAAAATGTGTTTTATTTCATAAATGGAATCTACAAAGTATGCACATTCTACGTCATAATGACTTTATATAGTTTGTGCATGCTTCCGGAAATAAGAAAAGCTTACTTCCCCCGTTTTTTAAAATCACAGCTTCTAGAATGTTTACATGATTTCTTGAAAAACACGATTTTTTAGAAAATGTGTTTTATTTCATAAATGGAATCAACAAAGTAGGCACATTCTATGTCATAATGACTTTCTATAGTTTGCGCATGCGTTTGCAAATAAGAAAACCTTACTTCCCCCGTTTTTTAAAATCACAGCTTCTAGAAGGGTTACATGATTTCTTAAAAAACACGAGTTTTTAGAAAATGTGTTTTACTTCATAAATTGAATCAACAAAGTATGCACATTCTACGTCATAACGACTTTCTATAGTTTGCGCATGCGTCCGGAAATAAGAAAAGCTTACTTCCACCGTTTTTTTAAATCACAGCTTCTAGAAGGTTTACATGATTTTGTAAAAAACATGAGTTTTTAGAAAATGTGTTTTATTTCATAAATGGAATCTACAAAGTATGCACATTCTACATCATAACGACTTTCTATAGTTGGGCATGGGTCCGTAAATAATAAAAGCTTACTTCCACCGTTTTTTGAAATGACAACTTCTAGAAGGTTTACATTATTTCGTAAAAAACACGAGTTTTTAGAAAATGTGTTTTATTTCATCAATGGAATCAACAAAGTATGCACATTCTACGTTATAACGACTTTCTATAGTTTGCGCATGCGTGCGGAAATGAGAAAAGCTCACTACCCCCGTTTTTTAAAATCGCAGCTTCTAGAAGGTTTACATGATTTCTTAAAAAACATGGGTTTGTAGAAAATGTGTTTTATTTCATAAATGGAAACAAAAAAGTATGCACATTCTACGTCATAATGACTTTCTATAGTTTGCGCATGCGTTTGGACATAAGAAAAGCTTACTTCCCCCGTTTTTTAAAATCACAGCTTCTAGAAGGTTTACATGATTTCTTAAAAAACACGAGTTTTTAGAAAATGTGTTTTATTTCTTAAATGGAATCAACAAACTATGCACATTCTACATCATAACGACTTTCTATAGTTTGCGCATGCGTCCGGAAATAAGAAAAGCTTTCTTCCACAGTTTTTTAAAATAACAGCTTCTAGAAGGTTTACATGATTTCTTAAAACACGCGAGTTTTTGGAAAATGTGTTTTATTTCATAAATGGAATCAACAAAGTATGCACATTCTATGTCATAACGACTTTCTATAGTTTGCGCATTCGTCCGGAAATAAGAAAAGCTTACTTCCACCGTTTTTTAAAATCACAGCTTCTAGAAGGTTTACATGATTTCGTAAAAAACACGAGTTTTTACAAAATGTGTTTTATTTCATAAATGGAATCAACAAAGTATGCACATTCTACGTCATAACAACTTTCTATAGTTTACGCATTCGTCCGGAAATAAGAAAATCTTACTTCCACCGTTTTTTAAAATCATGGCTTCTAGAAGGTTTACATGATTTCGTAAAAAACACGAGTTTTTAGAAAATGTGTTTTATTTCATAAATGGAATCTACAAAGTATGCACTTTCTACATCATAACGACTTTCTATAGTTTGCGCATTCGTCCGGAAATAAGAAAAGCTTACTTCCACCATTTTTTAAAATAACAGCTTCTAGAAGGTTTACATGATTTCTTAAAACACACGAGTTTTTAGAAAATGTGTTTTATTTCATAAATGGAATCAACAAAGTATGCACATTCTATGTCATAACGACTTTCTATAGTTTGCGCATTCATCCGGAAATAAGAAAAGCTTACTTCCACTGTTTTTTAAAATAACAGCTTCTAGAAGGTTTACATGATTTCGTAAAAAACACGGGTTTTAGAAAATGTAATTTATTTCATAAATGGAATCTACAAAGTATGCACATTCTACATCATAACGACTTTCTATAGTTTTCACATGCGTCCGGAAATAAGAAAAGCTTACTTCCCCTGTTTTTTAAAATCACAGCTTCTAGAAGGTTTACACGATTTCTTAAAAAACATGAGTTTTTAGAAAATGTGTTTTATTTCATTAATAGAATCAACAAAGTATGCACATTCTACGTCATAACGAATTTCTATAGTTTGCACATTCGTCCGGAAATAAGAAAATCTTACTTCCACCGTTTTTTAAAATCACAGCTTCTAGAAGGTTTACATGATTTCGTAAAAAACATGAGTTTTTAGAAAATGTGTTTTATTTCATAAATGGAATCTACAAAGTATGCACATTCTACGTCATAATGACTTTCTATAGATTGCACATGCGTCCGGAAATAAGAAAACATTACTTCCACCATTTTTTGAAATCACAGCTTCTAGAAGGTTTACATGATTTCTTAAAAAACATGAGTCTTTAGAAAATGTGTTTTATTTCATAAATGGAATCAACAAAGTATGCACATTATATGTCATAACGACTTTCTATACTTTGCGCATGCGTTTGGAAATAAGAAAAGCTTACTTTCCCCGTTTTTTAAAATCACAGCTTCTAGAAGGTTTACATGATTTCGTAAAAAACACGAGTTTTTAGAAAATGTAATTTATTTCATAAATGGAATCTACAAAGTATGCACATTCTACGTCATAACGACTTTCTATAGTTTGCGCATGCATCCGGAAATAAGAAAAGCTTACTTCCACCGTTTTTTAAAATAACAGCTTCTAGAAGGTTTACATGATTTCTTAAAACACACGAGTTTTTAGAAAATGTGTTTTATTTCATAAATGGAATCAACAAAGTATGCACATTCTATGTCATAACGACTTTCTATAGTTTGCGCATTCGTCCGGAAATAAGAAAAGCTTACTTCCACCATTTTTTAAAATCACAGCTTCTAGAAGGTTTACATGATTTCGTAATAAACACGAGTTTTTAGAAAATGTGTTTTATTTCATAAATGGAATCAAAAAAGTATGCACATTCTACGTCATAATGACTTTCTATAGTTTGCGCATGCGTCCGAAAATAAGAAAATCTTACTTCCACCGTTTTTTAAAATCACAGTTTCTAGAAGTTTTACATGATTTCGTAAAAACACGAGTTTTTAGAAAATGTGCTTTATTTCATAAATGGAATCAACAAAGTATGCACATTCTACGTCATAACGACATTCTATAGTTTGCCCATGTGTCCGGAAATAAGAAAAGCTTCCTTCCCCCGTTTTTTAAAATCACAGCTTCTAGAAGGTTTACATGATTTCTTAAAAAACACGAGTTTTTAGAAAATGTGTTTTATTTCATAAATGGAATCTACAAAGTATGCACATTCGACATCATCACGACTTTCTATAGTTTGCGCATGCGTCCGGAAATAAGAAAAGCTTACTTCCACCGTTTTTTAAAATAACAGCTTCTAGAAGGTTTACATGATTTCTTAAAACACACGAGTTTTTGGAAAATGTGTTTTATTTCATAAATGGAATCAACAAAGTATGCACATTCTATGTCATAACGACTTTCTATAGTTTGCGCATTCGTCCAAAAATAAGAAAAGCTTACTTCCACCGTTTTTTAAAATCACAGCCTCTAGAAGGTTTACATGATTTCGTAAAAAACACGAGTTTTTAGAAAATGTGTTTTATTTCATAAATGGAATCAACAAAGTATGCACATTCTACGTCATAACGACTTTCTATAGTTTGCGCATGCGTCCGGAAATAAGAAAAGCTTACTTCCACCGTTTTTTAAAATCACAGCTTCTAGAAGGTTTACATGATTTCTTAAAAAACACGAGTTTTTTGAAAATGTGTTTTATTTTATAAATGGAATCAACAAAGTATGCACATTCTACGTCATAACGAATTTCTATAGTTTGCGCATTCGTCCGGAAATAAGAAAATCTTACTTCCACCGTTTTTTAAAATCACAGCTTCTAGAAGGTTTACATGATTTCGTAAAAAACATGAGTTTTTAGAAAATGTGTTTTATTTCATAAATGGAATTTACAAAGTATGCACATTCTACATCATAACGACTTTCTATAGATTGCACATGCGTCCGGAAATAAGAAAACCTTACTTCCACCATTTTTTGAAATCACAGCTTCTAGAACGTTTACATGATTTCTTAAAAAACACGAGTTTTTAGAAAATGTGTTTTATTTCCTAAATGGAATCAACAAAGTATGCACATTCTACGTCATAACGACTTTCTACAGTTTGCGCATGCGTTTGGAAATAAGAAAAGCTTACTTCCACCGTTTTTTAAAATCACAGCTTCTAGAAGGTTTACATGATTTCGTAAAAAACATGAGTTTTTAGAAAATGTGTTTTATTTCATCAATGGAATCAACAAAGTATGCACATTCTATGTCATAACGACTTTCTGTAGTTTGCGCATTCGTCCGGAAATAAGAAAAGCTTACTTCCACCGTTTTTTAAAATCACAGCTTCTAGAAGGTTTACATGTTTTCGTAAAAAACACGAGTTTTTAGAAAATGTGTTTTATTTCATAAATGGAATCAACAAAGTATGCACATTCTACGTCATAACGACTTTCTATAGTTTGCGCATGCGTCCGGAAATAAGAAAAGCTTACTTCCACATGTTTTTTAAAATCACAGCTTCTAGAAGGTTTACATGATTTCTTAAAAAACACGAGTTTTTAGAAAATGTGTTTTATTTCATAAATGGAATCAACAAAGTATGCACATTCTACATCATAACGAATTTCTATAGTTTGCGCATTCGTCCGGAAATAAGAAAATCTTACTTCCACCGTTTTCTAAAATCACAGCTTCTAGAAGGTTTACATGATTTCGTAAAAAACATGAGTTTTTAGAAAATGTGTTTTATTTCATAAATGGAATCTACAAAGTATGCACATTCTACGTCATAATGACTTTCTATAGATTGCACATGCGTCCGGAAATAAGAAAACCTTACTTCCACCATTTTTTGAAATCACAGCTTCTAGAAGGTTTACATGATTTCTTAAAAAACACGAGTTTTTAGAAAATGTGTTTTATTTCATAAATGGAATCAACAAAGTATGCACATTCTATGTCTTAACGACTTTCTACAGTTTGCGCATGCGTTTGGAAATAAGAAAAGCTTACTTTCCCCGTTTTTTAAAATCACAGCTTCTAGAAGGTTTACATGATTTCGTAAAAAACACGAGTTTTTCGAAAATGTACTTTATTTCATAAATGGAATCTACAAACTATGCACATTCTACGTCATAACGACTTTCTATAGTTTGCGCATGCGTCCGGAAATAACAAAAGCTTACTTCCCCCGTTTTTTAAAATCACAGCTTCTAGAAGGTTTACATGATTTCTTAAAAAACACCAGTTTTTAGAAAATGTGTTTTATTTCATAAATGGAATCAACAAAGTATGCACATTATACGTCATAACGACTTTCTATAGTTTGCGCATTCGTCCGGAAATAAGAAAAGCTTACTTCCCCCATTTTTAAAAATCACAGCTTCTAGGAGGTTTACATGATTTCCTAAAAAACACGAGTTTTTAGAAAATGTGTTTTATTTCATAAATGGAATCAATAGGGTATGCACATTCTACGTCATAACGACTTTCTATAGTTTGCGCATGCGTCCGGAATTAAGAAAAGCTTACTTCCCTCGTTTTTTAAAATCACAACTTCTAGAAGGTTTACATGATTTCTTAAAAAAAACGAGTTTTTAGAAAATGTGTTTTATTTCATCAATGGAATCAACAAAGTATGCACATTCTACGTCATAACGACTTTCTATAGTTTGCGCATTCGTCCGGAAATAAGGAAATATTACTTCCACCATTTTTTAAAATCACGGCTTCTAGAAGGTTTGAATGATTTCTTAAAAAACACAAGTTTTTAGAAAATGTGTTTTATTTCATCAATGGAATCAACAAAGTATGCACATTCTACGTCATAACGAATTTCTATAGTTTGCGCATGCGTCCGGAAATAAGAAAAGCTTACTTCCACCGTTTTTTAAAGTCACAGCTTCTAGAAGGTTTACATGATTTCGTAAAAAACACTAGTTTTTAGAAAATGTGTTTTATTTCATAAATGGAATCAACAAAGTATGCACATTCTACGTCATAACGACTTTCTATAGTTTGCGCATGCGTCCGGAATTAAGAAAAGCTTACTTCCCCCGTTTTTTAAAATCACAGCTTCTAGAAGGTTTACACGATTTCTTAAAAAACACGAGTTTTTAGAAAATGTGTTTTATTTCATAAATGGAATCAACAAAGTATGCACATTCTACGCCATAACGACTTTCTATAGTTTACGCATTCGTCCGGAAATAAGAAAAGCTTACTTCCACCATTTTTTAAAATAACAGCTTCTAGAAGGTTTACATGATTTCTTAAAAAACAAAAGTTTTCAGAAAATGTGTTGTATTTCATAAATGGAATCAACAAAGTATGCACATTCTACGTCATAACGAATTTCTATAGTTTGCGCATGCATTCTGAAATAAGAAAAGCTTACTTCCCCCGTTTTTTAAAATCACAGCTTCTAGAAGGTTTACATGATTTCTTAAAAAACACGAGTTTTTACAAAATGTGTTTTATTTCATAAATGGAATCAACAATGTATGCACATTCTACATCATAAGGACTCTCTATAGTTTGCGCATGCGTCCAGAAATAAGAAAAGCTTACTTCCACCGTTTTTTAAAATCACAGCTTCTAGAAGGTTTACATGATTTCGTAAAAAACACAAGTTATTAGAAAATGTGTTTTATTTCATAAATGGAATCAACAAAGTATGCACATTCAACGTCATAACGACATTCTATAGTTTGCATATTCATCCGGAAATAAGAAAAGCTTATTTCCACCGTTTTTTAAAAGCACAGCTTCTAGAAGGTTTACATGATTTCTTAAAAAACACGAGTTTTTAGAAAATGTGTTTTATTTCATAAATGGAATCAACAAAGTATGCACATTCTACGTCATAACGACTTTCTATAGTTTACGCATTCGTCCGGAAATAAGAAAAGCTTACTTCCACCGTTTTTTAAAACCACAGCTTCTAGAAGGTTTACATGATTTCGTAAAAAACACGAGTTTTTAGAAAATGTGTTTTATTTCATAAATGGAATCTACAAAGTATGCACATTCTACGTCATAACGACTTTCTATAGTTTGCGCATGCGTCCGGAAATAAGAAAATCTTACTTCGACCGTTTTTTAAAATCACAGCTTCTAGAAGGTTTACATGATTTCGTAAAAAACACGAGTTTTTCGAAAATGTGTTTTATTTCATAAATGGAATCAACAAAGTATGCACATTCTACGTCATAACGACTTTCTATAGTTTACGCATTCTTCCGGAAATAAGAAAAGCTTACTTCCACCGTTGTTTAAAACCACGGCTTCTAGAAGGTTTACATGATTTCTTAAAAAACACGAGTTTTTAGAAAATGTGTTTCTTTTCATAAATGGAATCAACAAAGTATGCACATTCTACATCATAACGAATTTCTATAGTTTGCGCATGCGTCCGGAAATAAGAAAAGCTTACTTCCACCGTTTTTTAAAGTCACAGCTTCTTGAAGGTTTACATGGTTTCGTAAAAAACACGAGTTTTTAGAAAATGTGTTTTATTTCATAAATGTAATCTACAAAGTATGCACATTCTACGTCATAACGAATTTATATAGTTTGCGCATGCGTCCGGAAATAAGAAAAGCTTACTTCCCCCGTTTTTTAAAATCACAGCTTCTATAAGGTTTACAGGATTTCTTAAAAAACACGAGTTTTTAGAAAATGTGTTTTATTACATAAATCGAATCAACAAAGTATGCACATTCTACGTCATAACGACTTTCTATAGTTTGCGCATTCATTCTGAAATAAGAAAATCTTACTTCCCCCGTTTTTTAAAATCACAGCTTCTAGAAGGTTTACATGATTTCTTAAAAAACACGTGTTTTTAGAAAATGTGTTTTATTTCATCAATGTAATCAACAAAGTATGCACATTCTACGTCATAACGACTCTCTATAGTTTGCGCATGCGTCCAGAAATAAGAAAAGCTTACTTCCACCGTTTTTTAAAATCACAGCTTCTAGAAGGTTTACATGATTTCGTAAAAAACACAAGTTATTAGAAAATGTGTTTTAT